>CM049586.1:2545702-3745702 GCA_027123335.1 Amphiprion clarkii
AAAACCTTTCTGGAGTGTTTTTCACGCCCTCCTTTACATTCTTTCATCATATGGCACGTTTTTACAACATGTTTGAAAAATCGCATTTTTTTTCGACATAGTATAGTAAGGCGTTTTTTTTGCGCCAAAATTCATGATGATTTTTTTTCAAAGAAAACCTTTCTGGAGTGTTTTTCACTGCCTCCTTTACATTATTTCATCATATGGCACGTTTTTACAACGTGATTGAAAAATGGAATTTTTTTTTCGACATAGTATAGTAAGGCGTTTTTTTTGTGACAAAATTCATGATGATTTTTTTTCAAAGAAAACCTTTCTGGAGTGTTTTTCACGCCCTCCTTTACATTCTTTCATCATATGGCACGTTTTTACAACATGTTTGAAAAATCGCATTTTTTTTCGACATAGTATAGTAAGGCGTTTTTTTTGCGCCAAAGTTCATGATGATTTTTTTTTTCAAAGAAAACCTTTCTGGAGTGTTTTTCAAGCCCTCCTTTACATTCTTTCATCATATGGCACGTTTTTACAACATGTTTGAAAAATCGCATTTTTTTTCGACATAGTATAGTAAGGCGTTTTTTTTGCGCCAAAATTCATTATGATTTTATTTTCAAAGAAAACCTTTCTGGAGTGTTTTTCACGCCCTCCTTTACATTCTGTCATCATATGGCACATTTTTACAACATGTTTGAAAAATCGCATTTTTTTTCGACATAGTATAGTAAGGCGTTTTTTTTGCGCCAAAATTCATGATGATTTTTTTTTCAAAGAAAACCTTTCTGGAGTGTTTTTAACGCCCTCCTTTACATTATTTCATCATATGGCACGTTTTTACAACGTGTTTGAAAAATGGAATTTTTTTTTCGACATAGTATAGTAAGGCGTTTTTTTTGTGACAAAATTCATGATGATTTTTTTTTCAAAGAAAACCTTTCTGGAGTGTTTTTCACGCCCTCCTTTACATTCTTTCATCATATGGCACGTTTTTACAACATGTTTGAAAAATCGCATTTTTTTTCGACATAGTATAGTAAGGCGTTTTTTTTGCGCCAAAATTCATGATGATTTTTTTTTCAAAGAAAACCTTTCTGGAGTGTTTTTCACGCCCTCCTTTACATTCTTTCATCATATGGCACGTTTTTACAACATGTTTGAAAAATCGCATTTTTTTTCGACATAGTATAGTAAGGCGTTTTTTTTGCGCCAAAATTCATGATGATTTTTTTTTCAAAGAAAACCTTTCTGGAGTGTTTTTCAAGCCCTCCTTTACATTCTTTCATCATATGGCACGTTTTTACAACATGTTTGAAAAATCGCAGTTTTTTTCGACATAGTATAGTAAGGCGTTTTTTTTGCGCCAAAATTCATTATGATTTTATTTTCAAAGAAAACCTTTCTGGAGTGTTTTTCACGCCCTCCTTTACATTCTGTCATCATATGGCACATTTTTACAACATGTTTGAAAAATCGCATTTTTTTTCGACATAGTATAGTAAGGCGTTTTTTTTGCGCCAAAATTCATGATGATTTTTTTTCAAAGAAAACCTTTCTGGAGTGTTTTTAACGCCCTCCTTTACATTATTTCATCATATGGCACGTTTTTACAACGTGTTTGAAAAATGGAATTTTTTTTTCGACATAGTATAGTAAGGCGTTTTTTTTGCGCCAAAATTCATGATGATTTTTTTTTCAAAGAAAACCTTTCTGGAGTGTTTTTCACGCCCTCCTTTACATTCTTTCATCATATGGCACGTTTTTACAACATGTTTGAAAAATCACAGTTTTTTTCGACATAGTATAGTAAGGCGTTTTTTTGCGCCAAAATTCATGATGATTTTTTTTTCAAAGAAAACCTTTCTGGAGTGTTTTTCAAGCCCTCCTTTACATTATTTCATCATATGGCACGTTTTTACAACATGTTTGAAAAATCGAAGTTTTTTTCGACATAGTATAGTAAGGCGTTTTTTTTGCGCCAAAATTCATGATGATTTTTTTTTCAAAGACAACCTTTCTGGAGTGTTTTTCACGCCCTCCTTTACATTCTTTCATCATATGGCACGTTTTTACAACATGTTTGAAAAATCGCATTTTTTTTCGACATAGTATAGTAAGGCGTTTTTTTTGCGCCAAAATTCATTATGATTTTATTTTCAAATAAAACCTTTCTGGAGTGTTTTTCACGCCCTCCTTTACATTATTTCATCATCCATCCATCCATCCATTATCTATACACCGCTTAATCCTCACTAGGGTCGCGGGGGGGGCTGGAGCCTATCCCAGCTGACTCGGGCGAAGGCAGGGGACACCCTAGACAGGTTGCCAGTCTGTCGCAGGGCTACATAGAAAGACAAACAATCACTCTCACATTCACACCTACGGGCAATTTAGAATAATCAATTAACCTCAGCATGTTTTTGGACTGTGGGAGGAAGCCGGAGTACCCGGAGAAAACCCACGCGTGCACAGGGAGAACATGCAAACTCTATGCAGAAAGATCCCGGGAAAGCCGGAACGCGAACCAGGGACCTTCTCGCTGCAAGGCGAAAGTGCTAACCACTACGCCACTGTGCAGCCCTTATTTCATCATATGGCACATTTTTACAACATGTTTGAAAAATCGCATTTTTTTTCGACATAGTATAGTAAGGCGTTTTTTTTGCGCCAAAATTCATGATGATTTTATTTTCAACGAAAACCTTTCTGGAGTGTTTTTCACGCCCTCCTTTACATTCTGTCATCATATGGCACATTTTTACAACATGTTTGAAAAATTGCATTTTTTTTCGACATAGTATAGTAAGGCGTTTTTTTTGCGCCAAAATTCATGATGATTTTTTTTTCAAAGAAAACCTTTCTGGAGTGTTTTTCACGCCCTCCTTTACATTCTTTCATCATATGGCACGTTTTTACAACATGTTTGAAAAATGGCATTTTTTTTCGACATAGTATAGTAAGGCGTTTTTTTTGCGCCAAAATTCATGATGATTTTTTTTTCAAAGAAAACCTTTCTGGAGTTTTTTTCATGCCCTCCTTTACATTCTTTCATCATATGGCACGTTTTTACAACATGTTTGAAAAATCGCATTTTTTTTCGACATAGTATTGTAAGGCGTTTTTTTTGCGCTAAAATTCATGATGATTTTTTTTCAAAGAAAACCTTTCTGGAGTGTTTTTAACGCCCTCCTTTACATTCTGTCATCATATGGCACATTTTTACAACATGTTTGAAAAATCGCAGTTTTTTTCGACATAGTATAGTAAGGCGTTTTTTTTGCGCCAAAATTCATGATGATTTTTTTTTCAAAGAAAACCTTTCTGGAGTGTTTTTAACGCCCTCCTTTACATTATTTCATCATATGGCACGTTTTTACAACGTGTTTGAAAAATGGCATTTTTTTTTCGACATAGTATAGTAAGGCGTTTTCTTTGTGCCAAAATTCATGATGATTTTTTTTTCAAAGAAAACCTTTCTGGAGTGTTTTTCACGCCCTCCTTTACATTATTTCATCATATGGCACATTTTTACAACATGATTGAAAAATGGAATTTTTTTTTCGACATAGTATAGTAAGGCGTTTTTTTGCGCCAAAATTCATGATGATTTTTTTTTCAAAGAAAACCTTTCTGGAGTGTTTTTCACGCCCTCCTTTACATTCTGTCATCATATGGCACGTTTTTACAACATGTTGAAAACTTATTATTTTCATTTTCGACATTTTTCGTCCAAAATGTTGAAAAAAACATCATAGTTTAGTATGTCGTCCAAAACGGGGTGAAAACGTCATATTTTAATATGTCGTCCGAAATGTCATAAAATATCGATTCTTCAACATCTTTACAGGCCACACACTAAGTCATCTAGTCTTCTGTTAAGTAAAACATGATATAAACAATATTAGTGCACTTTAGGATGAAAAATGAAGCTACCTTTGCCAGACGGAGACTTGGATCGTCCTCTGGAAGTGTCTCTCTTACGTCCTCCTTTGAACAATAAGTTAACGAAGGTTTTTGATCGCTGAAGGGTGCTCTTCTCCTCCGGATCCTTCCCTTTCTGCTTCTTCTCTTTCTTCTGCTTGATCTCTATGATGTGAAGCATCAGCTGGTCAGTTATATGTTCCATCATCCCACCTTCTCATGAACTTTGCTGTATCTTCATGTTTTACCTGCTACAGTGACTTGGCTCTGCGACCTGCTGATGGGTCGGCTCGGCCTGCTGAGAGCCAGAAGCACCGCTGTTTTAGTCGACTCTTTCCTCCCGCCGCCCTCGTCTCCACGAATCACCGTATCTTTGAGCAGAGTTGTCGGTCCGAGGCTGCGAGTCGTGTCTGCAGCCGTCCTCTGAGAGGGAAGGTCCGTCTGAATGGCGGTTTCAGTTCGCTCCGACTCAGATCTGAACATAAAAACTACCACAATCACCTCTAGTCCAGACGGTAACTTTAATCTGGAATATTTGTGTGTCTGTGGTGGAATGAAAACAACGTCGTGCAAGAAAAATGTTCTACTGGGGCAGAATGATTATTATATCCGACTCCTACTTTACTGATTTAACAGATTTTTGCCGCACTTTCACTTTTGAATAAACAATGCTTAGCTTTTCCTGCCACGTTATGCTACATTCCAGCTAACGTACAAATATTTGCTTCAAAGTAAGATTTTAAATAAGGTTCTGCTTCACCTGAATTCAGTGCATCTTCTAGAGGCAAAATTAAAATAAAAATTAAATTCAAAACACTCCACTGGCTTATTTATAGACATCACAATTAACTGAAGTTCCCTAAATGCCTCACATGCAGGATATAGATGCTATCTGGGCGAATGTCCACAGAGAAGCTTCTAGTCTCCAGTCTGTTCCTGCAGCACAGCAGATCAGACAGATGTGACCAAAAACTACTTCAAACAAAGTGAAGTTCAACGTTTTGCAGTCAGATTTATAAACGCCGAAACAAAGAAATTCCATCCCTATAGGAAGTTCAATCAGCAGAGTTTTCTATGAGCAACATATTTTAAATGTAAATATTGCAGTTGATTGTGTTCATTTATTTGTGGGAAGTCATGATCATCACTAATATGTTATTAACTGTGCAGCCTTATGTTCTGTAAGTTATTGTGCTGTTTCTTCCAGTATTCGCTGGAAGTTCTGAACTTCTCTGATCCAGTAAGATGCTGTTATTCAGACTTTTTCATTAATGTCCCTCGTGGCTTCATTCAAACAAAACCATGACATTAAACGACTGGACAGTGAATCACTTTATAATCCACCAATGAACAAAGACTAAATTTAAACGAATAGCAAGCTTATCAGACTGCCCAAACAACTAATAACCTAGTTTATAAATGAATTTATTCATAACTGCACGTCAACTAACTATTAGTGAAATAAACAGCTGTAAAGAAGATTAGCTGAACCTTAGCATGAAAGCTGTGAAACAAATGATTTCATTACATATATTTGCACAACTTTCCTTCTTTTCTGCTGCAGGTATTTGATAAACTACAAACAACAGGAAGCAACAAATTAAACTTCAGCTACTTTCATTAATCTGAGCTGTTAGTCTCAGTCTTAATCACAGTAAAGCTTCATTTCTATGAGCATTTTAGTTTGTAATAGATGTGAAATTGTAGAGCAAAGTAAATGAGAAACATGTTTTAAGATTTTGAAAGCAATGTTTCTTTCGCTCTGTGATGTTTTTGGACAGATATTGGAGGTGAAATGTCAGAAAAAGTCTCATCTAAAATGTCTTCACACACCCAGTACATTGTGCGTCTGTCCATTAATGGACTGAGTGCAGTTCAGACTGTTGAAAGCGATATAGAAATGTTATTAGTAGGGATGGGACTTGAACGCACTAATTTCCATTAATTAATTACAGATAAAATAATGCGTTAAAAAAAATAACACATTTAATTGCACCTTTCTCAGTTCCCTAATTTCTGGCACACTGGGAACTTTGATGAACCCTCCAGCCAGTCACCTTCTGGCTTTTCTTAAAGAAAATATCAGAAGTTTTACTGATTTATATGGAATCACTTCAGATATTTTTAGGATTTTTTTGAAGATTTTTACTAATTTTTTGAAAATTATTTACAAGAATTTTCTTGCCAAATATGGGGTTTTTTTTGTTTTTTTTTTCTTAAATAAAACTTTTAAGGGAAACTTTTAATTATTGGAATTTTCTTCCTGGAAGTGTTTGCAAATTTTTAGAAATTTGTGCAATTTCTTTGCTGAATTTTTGGATTTTTTCAGACAAGGAAACAATATTTTTTGGTGCCCGTAAATGAAGACAGCAGGAGGGTTAATGCCCTTTCTCAAACTCAGCAGAAGTTTACATCAAACATTTCTCTCCATGTTTGATTTCATGTAGTGTAAAGTGGTGAACGTCTGACCCAAACGTGGAAAACTGCAGATAAATGAGCTGAGCCTGACCTCTGGTCCTCGGTGGAGATGCAGACGTCCACCATGTCTGAACCAAACGGGAGGCTGGGAGGGAACATGACCTGCGATAAGCCGCTCAGAGAGCTGACCGGAGTCCCAGAGGACAGCGAGGAGGCTGAAGAGTTGGAGTCGGAACCCTGGGAGGAAGACTTCTGGGTACCATTGGCCACTGAGGAAGAAAACAACATCTCTCAACTCTTCTCCAAACATGTGGCTGAATACACTGGAAAATGCTCCTCTCAAAACAGGACACAAAAAAATTATTTCAAGGAACTTTTACCTTGAAATAAATGAAAAAATCTGCCAATAGAACAAGTGAAAAATGTCTTGGTCAGATTTCTGGAAATAAGATGATATTTAGAATATTGAGAGCTTAATATTAACTGGAAAACTTATTTTAAGCTCTATTTTACCAGGATTGTCAAGCTTAGGTGTCTGAAAATAAACCAGACATGCTTAAAAAAAAATAGTTTTTCACTCAAAAATAGATTTTTGCTTTCATGCAACCTCCTGATTTCAGATGTATTAAACTTATTTTGAGTTTTCTTGTAAAATTCAACTCAAAACAAGATGATTTCAAGATTGTTTGACTTAACAAGATATTTCAGATGCGTTGTCTTAAAACAAGTCCCTCCATCTGCTGAAATGTCTCTTGTTAAGTGAATTTATCTTAAATCAAGTGGGATGAGACAGTTTGACTAAAAATAAGACAGACTTAGAGTTTTTGCAGTGTTTCCTCTATTCTCTCTACACAGAAGGTAGAAGTGCAGCTTTCTAAAACATACGTACGTTTATTGAGCCACCTGTATTCTGCCACCATCTCCTTATAAGCGGGGTATCGTCCTGCTTCCTGTGGAGAAATGGCCACACATATGCAAATGAGATACAGTAGAGATGCTGAAACTTTTATAGGGATGGCTATATTTGATAAAGAGTAACTCTAGAAGCAGAAACATGCATCGCTTCCTCATCCTGCTCCACAGATAAACACATTCCCCTTCTCAGCTTTCTAGTAAGCTTTGCTGGCCGGGCTGCTTTCTAACTTTGCACGTTGCGAAAGATCCCAAAATAAAAGTTGCACCAAACGCCGTCCGCCTCTATGCTTTGATCAGCACCTGATCCCGGCCGCCTGGTGAATAATGCACACGGCCTGGCTATTTTTCACAGCGCGAAACCCAACCTCCGGCCAGTAAAGCGAGCGAGGAATATTCCGAGTGCATGCCAGCTGTCGGCCCTGCCACACCAACCCAGCGTGTAGCGACTCGTGTAGTTTGCATCAGATGAAAGGCATTCAACAGGTCAGAGAGTTAACGCACGTCAGGTCGTCTAACCGAGGCGGCAACCAAACAGCAGACGTGCTTTCTAATAACAAAGAGTCATGATGGAACGAGATACGGCCTCTTGGGCTTTACGTTCAAACCGAATCCAGCACCAACCGTCCCCACATTCAGCTGAATACACTCAAGGTGTGATTAGACGGAGGCCTTGTTAACAAACTGTACGGAACTAACGCCTTCACCCTTAATATTTAACACTGCACCAGCAGAAAACCAGTGTCTGGGTATTTTAATGTCATATCAGATTACTTTTACTTTCTAGAAAACCTTCTATATTTGACTTTGGATTATTTTAGATGTTTTAAAACCTGTAAGAAGCAGCTTGTGTGGAATCTGTGGTCCTGTGGGTTGAAATGTGTTTTAATCCTCCTGTTGTCTTCATTTACAGGCACCAAAAAATACTGTTTCTTTGTCTGAAAACAAAAATCAAAAAATTCTGCAAAAAAAATTTAAGTTTCCCTTAAGTTTTCTTTAAAAATAAATAAATAAATAAATAAAAAATTTCCCCAATTTTAATGATTTAAATCTTCCAAAAAAATCCTAAAAATGTCAAAAGTGATTCCATATATATCAATAAAACTTCTAATATTTTCTTTAAGAACATTCACATAAAAATCTACCAAAAATCCAGCGAAATTCACTGGATTTTGGTTGATTTTTTGTGAATGTTCTTAAGAAACATTTTTTTAAGCATTTCTTTTTTCCACCAAAAAATGTTCAAATATTTCCCCAAAATGTGAACATGAGAAGTTTCACTGTAAAATATATTTTTTCCACATTTTCAGACTTTAAAACAGGTTAATTCTGACCTGCAGGACGACATGAGGGTTAAATAAAAACTACATTCCTGAGAGCTTCCTAAACTTCTCCCTAACTTTAATTTTATTATATTTTATTAATTATCTTCAATGTTTAAGTCTTTTAAAGATGTTAGAAATGTAGCCACAGCATGAGAAGGCCTTCAAAGCATTTTTCTGGTTGATATTTTACATTTTTACAACCTTTTTGAACACTCTGGGTATCTCTTGGCAGACTAGAGAGGATTTCTGCCGTCACCTTCGTATATATATGGAAGAAAACTAGTTGTTATGCCTCCTACAGTGTCGAAGTTTTCTATTCTAGCATTGAGAGAAACAAACTGAACACAAAACATCTGAGCACTGACTTCCTAAACTTATCCCTACATTTAATTCTGCTCCATTTACATCTTAATATCAAAAACAAAACTTTTCTGAACAAAATACTTAAAATTCTCCTGAAATTTAATTCTTTTACATCGCCCTGTTTCACCTGAAAACATGAAAAACACTCAGAAACAATGAGAATGTGTTCAGTGTGGTGCTAAAAACGTTCAAAATGCATCAGTGTCACGCTCTGTTTAGAATCAGTGGTGGGCTGAGTAGCTGCAGTAACAACAATGGGAGTAAATCTGTTGAATTTAGGCTTTTATGTGCAGGATGTCAGGGCTGTAATGCATTTAATAGTTAATGAATCCTTTTTGAGTTAAAATTCTGTGTTTCCAGCTCCTTAAATGTTGATATTTTGTGTTTTCTTTCCTCCTCTGTGACAGTAAACTGGATATTTTTGGGTTGTGGACCAAACAAGACATTTGAGGCCTTTTGGGAAACACTGATGGACATTATTTTACCATTTTCTCACACTTTATAGACCCAGAAACTAGAAAATAGTCAACATAAATAATGGTCGTTGTCACCTTGATGGTCAACATGATGTGAGTGTGACTCTTCAGAACCTCCACTGCGCTGCTGTGGCTGATGTCCTGGAAGTTCACTCCGTTAGCAGCCAGGATCTGGTCCCCCATCTTTATCCCATTCTGTTCAGCCAGACCACCTGGATCCAGTCTGAGGCAACCACAAGGCAGATTCAGAGCTCAAACCATCGCCTGTTTCTGTTGCTCAGGTTCTTACTGGTCCCAGTCTGGATAAATCTCTGTCATATACAGAGTTAGGGGCATTTCCTCCTAAAGATAATGCATTATTTGACATTTTTACTCCGTGTAGAAACTCATTTATACTCTAGTTTTGTGTCGCTTCAAGCCAATAATATAACATACACCTTTTATTTGTCCACAGATGTGAGAAACTTGTTTGAAAGTTACACAAAAGACTTTAAAGACAAAAATGCCTTAAAAATATCATAAATCAATATTATTTTTCATTTTCAAAAAGTGGTTTATTTTATTCTGTATCAGGTCTGATCAAACCTACAACATAAAAATAAATTTTCAGGATTTTAATCCTTTAAAAATAACTCAGACTTGAGAAAGACAAAAACATTTTTAACATTTCTTTTTTTCCACCAAAAAACCTTCAAAGATTTCCCAGAAATGTTGAAAATGTGGACATCAGAAGTTTGACAGTTTTTTCTAACTTTAAACCGGGTAAATTTTGACCCGCAGGACGACACGAGGGTTAAAGTAGAGAAAAAGAGCACATGATAGAGTTTTGAGGGTATCATAAACTTAAAACTAAACAGGTTTCTACATGGATTTCCTTCCTGTAACTCTGTATAATCTTTGCTAACATGCCTCTTTGTCTCCGTGGCAGATGTACCTACCTGGAGACGTAGATTCCCAGACCGAACTCTTTCCCTCCGCGGATGTTGAAGCCGAGGCAGTAGTCGTCTGAGGTGGTGTAAAGGTGGACGATCCTTTGGAGGGCGCTGCCTGAGCTGGCCTCTGAAGGCGTCCGACCGCTTTCCTCCACCACCATCCGCCTGTGGATCAGGTCCACCCTGGAAAACAAACAACATTCAGCACCTTAAACCTTTCATTAACGGTAGAAAAGGAATAAACATCGGCAGGATCTTCACCAGGTGGTCTTCTCCTTGGAGTAGCGGATGCCGGGGACTTTACCAACTCGTCTCACCACCATCCTGAGCCGGTTGTTTCCTGTCAGCACCTTCACAGCGCTGCTCATGGTGATGCTCTCCAGGCTGATGCCGTTCACCTCCACCAGTTTATCTCCTACAAGCAGCCCGGCTTCCTCTGGACACAAACACAGTATCTGGCAATGATACAGAAATCTTTAACCAATCCGTGGATCCAGACTATAAGCCGCATCACTGATAAAATCTAATCACTTGGTTCTTGTGTCATTTCTGACCTTCAGTGAAAATTTCATCCAAATCTGTTGGTCTGTTTTTGAGTAATGTTGCTAACAGACAGACAGACAGACAGAAGGACAAACGCATGCCGATCTTCTCACAACTCCGCTGCGTTCCTTGGCGGAGTCACAATGACAACGTCCACACAAACACACACATCCTGAACAAACACCGTGTAACTTCCACTCACCTGCTGTGCTGTTGTCCTCCACCTTGCTGACGAAGATGCTGAGTCCGTGTTCCGAACCTCCACGGACGCTGAACCCCAGTTTACCGTCAACGCTTTTATCCACAGTGATCGTATGAAGGTCCTCGCTGTCGTCGCCACCTGGAAACACGGATTGTGTGTCGACAAGAAAAAAAAATGCTGCTAGAGGAAGCTCAGCTGCAGAGATTATTCACAGTAACCCTCTGAAACATCTTCAGAGAGGTTTGGAGTTCCATTTTGAACATTTTATTATTACTATTATTATAAAGTCATTGAAAAAATGTTAGAGCACCCTTGTTTTCTTCAGTTTCTTGTTCAACAAAAATAGCTCATGTTTAATTTCAGAGCTGATAATTCTTGAAAATAACCAAAATCATTTCAGTTCTTGTATTAATAGTTAAGGCAATGTTCTGCCAGAAACAGCTTTTAGGATTCCATGTTTTCTTTTCTGTCAGTTTTAGTCACATGATCCACACAGAAGGTAGCAGTGAATCGCAAAACCATTGTTTCTGATGATAAGTTTGGGTCTAATAATGTTTCCATGACTGAGTGTCAGAAGTTAGTTTCCTACCTGCAAACAGAAACATACATTTTTACATTTAGTGTTAACAGAAAGCCAGAAAACATCTCCATTTACCCAAATATACAACATAAGTCACTATAACTTGCAATAATATCTACTAATATTGTCCATAAGAGTTTAAAATCATTTCCTCAGCATTTTTTGAAATGCTAATTAAAAAAAACTATCCTGACCTGTGATACACTTAAAAAAAGTAACGTTTACTAGTTTATAAATTGGACTAACATATAACATTATAATACCGTCCAACTTATAACTCCTTTTTCATAAAATAAACCAAACAAAATGTATTATATACATGTTAAAATTATAGTAATTACAATTTAAAAAGGAAAAAAACAAAGTGTAAATATAGCTATAAAGTGTCAGTTAAGTCGAAGTCTACAGAACAAATGTTTTACTAGGTGTCCTCTACGATCTCATTATGAAATATTAGATGAATAATTATCTCTCAATTAACAAGTTTAAGGTTCTTCCAGGAGGCTTGAGGCTCTTTTAATTCTTACAGATAACCTTTAATACAAACAGGCTTACAGAGGAAACCACAAACTGGTTAATGCCTCTGGATAAACATTGATTGATTAGTTTTTTTATATTTCTGTACTTTAAAATGATGTCTTACTTTTAATTTTGTGTACCTTTAAATACATGTATACAGTAAACATTCTGTCTGCTGCTGCTGTAATTACAACTTTACAGTTACTGAGTTCATCGCCATATTTTGTAACGTGATCTAAACGTATTTAATTGATTGAATAACCTTTGAATTGAATCTGCTTTTGCATTCATTTTAAACACTTTCTTGATTAATTATTGATGCTGTGATTGTCTCAGGTGTTTAACTGCTTTCTTGATCGTTGCAGGCTTTATTATAAGACTAATTTACAACCAATATATTAACCCTCGTGTCGTCCTGTGGCTCAAATTGACCTGTTTTAAAGATGGAAAATAAAATATTTTCACAGTGAAACTTCTGATGTCCACATTTTCAACATTTTTGGGAAATTTTTGAACATTTTTTGGATGGCAAAAAAAAAATCCTAAAAATGTTTCTTAAGAACATTCACAAAAAAATCAACCAAAATCCAGCGAATTTCGCTGGATTTTGGTTGATTTTTTTGTGAATGTTCTTAAAGAAATATTAGAAGTTTTACTGATATATATGGAATCACTTTAGATATTTTTAGGATTTTTTTTTGAAGATTTTTACTTGTTTTTTGAAAATATTTACAAGAATTTTCTTGCCAAATTTGGGGGATTTTCTTGCCAAATAAAACTTTTGAGGGAAACTTTTAAGGAATTATTGGAATTTTCTTCCTAAAGTTTTTGCAATGTTTCAGAAATTTGTGTAATTTTATTGCTGAATTTTTGGATTTTTTCCAGACAAGGAAACAGTATTTTTTGGTGCCTGTAAATGAGGACAACATTAAACTTATTTGCGTGTGTTCTTCAGTGGTTGTGGATTGCAGATTAATTTGCATCCCACCAGCTGCTCCTTACCGTCCACGGGAGAGTTGATGAGGATGACCCGACCCATGGGTGAGGAGGATCGGATTCCACGCCGCCGCTGCTCCTTCTTCCGTAGGAGGTTGCGAGTAGCCGTGTGTGACCCCTGGGTCCCGGGGTTCTTCTCCCTGCGGGACGGGTCTGACGAGTGAGCCATGGAGGCCGGAGGGCTCCACTTTCACTGGCTCTCCAGCGGGGGCTCAGCTCCAGGCCCAGGAGTCTGCAGCATATGGCAGCAAGAAGGCACAATAATGAACGGCTGCATTCTAAAACAACACGAGAGGCGATCGGGTGGCGTTTGCAGCAGCCGACCGACTCACTGATGCAGGCGGTTTGGTGACATGATGATCGACTCTTCGGCTTCCTGGAGTCACAGTTCGCTCCATTCCTGCCCATGTTGCATCTCTCTCACCTGTCCGAGTCTGAAAAAGTAAACAGGTGAATTAACAAAACGCAAACGCAGCGATGCACTGGTGCACAAAAACCTGCAAAATTCCCTGAAAATGATTCATTCATTCAACAATTATTTAACCCTCGTGTCGTCCTGCGGGTCAAAATTGACCCATTTTAAAGTTTGAAAATGTGGGAAAAAAACCTATTTTCAGAGTGGAAATTTCCACATTTTCAACATTTTAGGGAAATTTTTGAAAATGTTTTGGTGGAAAAAAAAGAAATGTAAAAAAAAAAGGGTTTTTTTTTAAGAACATTCAGAAAAAAATCAACCAAAATCCAACGAATTTCACTGGATTTTGGTTGATTTTTCTAGTGACTATTCTTAAAGAAATAACTTTTTTTCTTAAAGAAAATATTAGAAGTTTTACTGATACATATGGAATCACTTCAGATATTTTTAGGATTTTTTTGGGAAGATTTTTACTCTTTTTTTGAAAATATTTACAAGAATCTTCTTGCCAAATTTGGGGGATTTTTTTTTTTTTACAATAAAACATTTAAGGGAAACGTTTAAGGAATTATTGGAATTTTATTCCTGAAGGTTTTACAAATTTTCAGAAATTTGGGGAATTTTTTTGCTGATTTTTTGGATTTTTTTCAGACAAGGAAACAATATTTTTTGGCACCGTAAATATGGACAACAGGAGGGTTAAAAGAGGCCTTTTTTAAAACATTATTTAGTCATGAGTGTTGACACATGACATTTAAAAGTAAGTTTTAATATTATCATAAGCAAATGTTTTTGTCTCTGGTTAAATTAATGCATTTGGTTTTGTCTGCATTGAGAATTTATTTGCGTTCATTGAGTAAAAACAGTCCAGAAATCAGCTCCCATCTCCGTTTCTGTTGCTGCTCTGAGGTCAGAAACTGTTTAATTGGTTTATTTGAGTGACCCACTTACAGCCAGGATGTCACGTGGCTCCGTTGCCATGGTTACACGTCACTAAACTTAACCCGTGCTGAGTGTCGTCAGCTCGGGGTTTCCCCAGAGCTTCAGCACTCCGGACAGCGCCGCTAATTAGCCTCAAAGGTTGCGTCAAAAGGCCAAATATAGCGAACTTAAGCACGGAAATATCGACCCCAGAATGGATTTAACTCACTGGTTTTAGCTCATGACACGACTTGGGCTTTAATTCCGCTAAAATATCTCACAATGGATGAATAAATGTTGACTTTCTGAGCCGTATCTTGTCGACGCTGATAAAAAAAAAAGACGCAAACTAAGACTTACCAAACATCTCACGTCCTGAACGGCGCAAACAGCGGATCAGCTCCTCTAAAGTTTTCTCCTCCAATCAAACCCAAACCGAACACGACAGGAAAACTCCACTTTAGTCTTTAGACTGAGGCCACATTGTGTAAATGAACCGAACTAACCGGGAACACACCTGAGAAGGGTCTCAACGCACCTGGCTGGACATTGCTGTCATCAGCTAAGCCCCGCCCCCCTGGTCATTCTGATTGGCTGTAATGCAGCGAAGAGACTGTGTTTGATTGAACAACTGATGTGCCAATCTGCTGACAGACAGCAAGAACCTAAAAAAAAGTCTCTCCTGTCAGCTGCAGGTGCAAATAATGCAGTAAGTATTTAATTCAGGACAGAATCACTGCAATAGTTACACAAATACATTTAATCTGAAACATTCATCACATTTACTGTGATTATTAACTGAAACATCGAGGTTGGAGTTGGTTTACAGCGTCAGGTCTGAGTCCACAAACTATCGAAGAAACAACATCAAAAAAAGGAAACAGTAGCAACAAAGAGCACAACTACGAAGAAAATACATCAAAGTAAACAACAACAACAAAAGAAACAGCAATAAAGTAAACAACAAAGTACACAATAATGAAGTAAAAAAACATCAGCATAAACAGCAACAAAATAAACAGCAATAAAGTAAACATCAACAACAAAAACAACAAAGTACACAACATCAACAAAAGAAACAACAATAAAGTAAACAACATAGTACACAATAATGAAGCAAAAAATATAAACAGCAACAAAATAAACAGCAATAAAGTAAACAACAAAGTGCACAATAATGAAGTAAAAAACATCAGCATAAACAGCAACAAAATAAACAGCAATAAAGTAAACAACAACAAAAACAACAAAGTAAACATCAACAAAGTAAAAAACATACTAAACAACAACAAATAAACAACATAAACAACAAAGTAAACAACAACACATTTAAGAAGAACAAAGCAAACAACAACAAAGGAAACAACAATAAAGTCAACAACAAAGTAAATAAAAATAAAACCATCAACAACAAAGTACACAACATCAACAAAGTGAACAACAATAACAAAGTAAATGATAGTATTGTAAACAACAACATAAACAACTGCAACATCAAAGTAAATAACATAGTAAACAACAACAAGGTAAACAACATAAACAGCAAAATAAACAACAACAAAGTGAAGAACAAAGAAAATAACAACAGCGTCAGCAACAATAAGGTCAACAACAACAAAGTCAGCAACAACAAAGTCAACAACAAAGTATAATCTATTAGTATAATATAATAGTTATAGTATAATATTAATAATAAAACCAATCACTGTCTTTGTATAGAACCTCACTTCAAAGTAAACTACGACAAAAACATTCCAACTAATAAATAAGACCCTGACCATGTAATGTAACAAGGTAAAGTTGTTTTTTATTTTATTTTTAAACAGCTAATTTAACACCTCAGCCATTGTGTCAAAGTGTCCTCCAGGAAAAAGCATAAAATTCTAATTGGTGTTATAAAAGCAGCCAACACTCCATAGTGTTGTTTATGGTGTGATATTGTTGATTAAAACCCTGTAAAATGTTCATACAGGGTGGACCATAAGTTTCCATTCATAGGAACATGTATAATGTATATTTTTATGTTTCAGATACCCTATAAAATGTGTTTGACAGCTACTGCTCTCAACAGAAATGAGCTGCTGAAGTGACATTTTACACGTCAGTATTAAACTCATCTTATGGCTGCTTTTGAAATGTCTTTGGACGTATCTGTGAACTCCATGGACGGACAAATAGTGTGTTTTCACAAAGATTCATGGAATTACCAGTGCATCACACAGAGGAAGAGCAATGGAGATGGTTGGTTTTCTCACCAATCCAGATGTCACTTCTTTTTTAAATGAATTTCTGATTTCAGATCCATTATTTCACATTGAGAGGTTATTGTTTTTGTGTATGTGTGTATATGTATATTTGATACTCTTGTGACAGTTCTGGTGCGAGTGTGAAGGAGATATTTGTGTTTTTTGCATTATTTACATGAAAAGAGCACTTCCTGTCAGACTTTGACAATAGGAAACTGAGCACAGCTCACTCTTTGCTGTGTTCTTACCTCATGAATTTTGAAATGCTCAGTTCCATATTTTTACTATACATAGTTAAATGATTATTTTAATTTTGAATCATCCATAAAATTCCATAATGTCCAACTAACTCCTGAAAGCTTTAGTTCTTTCTCCAGCAGGGTAGACAGTGGCAACACTTCTACTTTCTCCTCCTCCTCCTCCATCGATCCTTCAGAAACCAGCAGCAGTGCCTCTTGTTTGTAGCTTTTATCATTGTCCTTCTTGCTGAGTCTCTTGCCTCTTTTAACACCTGAAAATTACATTTAAAAAAGCCACAGCAAAGCAGGGCAGTGGACTGATACAGTCAGTTAAGGTCCACCTCTCCTGGAGAGTCAGGAAGTAGCAGCTGGCACTAAGTACTGATAAATGTCATGGTGACAGCAGGGTTCTGACTGAGGGTCAGAGGTTTACAGGTTCAGCAGAACAATGTCAGAAGCTGGTGGAGAACAGTTAAGATGCATGGATGCAGTCATCAGAAACAATGGTTAGGAATCAGTACTAACTCCTCTATGGATCACGAGGTTAAAACAGACAGAAAAGAAAACATGGACTCCTAGAAGCTGTTTCTGGCAGAACAATGCCATAAATACTGAAGGAAGAACTGAAGGGATTTTGGTTATTATCAAGAAAATCATGGAAAATGTCAGATATCAGCTCTTAACCCTTTGATGCAGAACATGGGTCAAAAGTGACCCAAATCCAATGGAGAGTGATTATCTCCTGACCAATGCTGCGCATCAAAGGGTTGAATTAAACTCTTAGCAGCTGTTTTTGTAGTTATCATTGCTGCTGATGGAGAGCATCACTGCTTGGAGGCAAGTGCTGAAAATCTATTCCTTTGTGAAAGAAGAGGGAGAGTTGTGCAGCATCCACAGTTGTGATGTTGTCCTCAGAGACACCACAGAGCATCAGGACTAATCTCTGGAGCATGGCTGTCTGACCTGGACTAAGGTAGCTCATTGTTTGTCTGAGGACTTTCATTGCATTCTAAGCCATAGAGATGCTGGTAGGCGACTCTGAACAGTGGCAACATGTATGATTTGGATCTGTGATGCAAGAGCATTTCTGCAGCTTTTGTGCCACATGACAGGATTTTGACTCATCAGCTGCACCACATCCTGACTTTCACCACTAATGTCCACTATAAACTCAGGCAGATCCCCAAATACCTTCAGCTCCTGGATGTTATCTACAGCTTTTTAGAATCTCATGCTACTGAGCACAAATGTAATGGACAGAAGTAGATGCACTGCTTAAATATGTTGTTTGAAGGAAAAGATCAAAGAGACAAGTTCCATCTGTTAATGAAACTCTGCTATCATGTTGTGTATTTAATTGAGTTTTATTTATACGGCAGCATCGTATAGTAAGATAAAGATCTTACAGATAGAAAATCGACAAATTCAGACGTCTCCCTTTGAGCAAACTCATTATCTCTGACCTCGTGTTTTCATTTTGTTCACCTCTTTCTGTTACAGTACAAGGTAAATCCCACATCGAGCGTCTCCTCTGAACTCTTCAACAGTTTTTCTTCGGTCTCACATTACAAGATTTAGCAGAGCTGTGACATTTCTGCAAAAACACGACGTGTCTGACCTTTAACAGGGAATGATTCGATGACTCAGCGGCCTGGTCAGCTGATGTAGAGTAGAAGTCACAGCTGGCATTTAGAGTGAAGAACAGAAACTCACACACTTAGGAGATGATGCTGAATCATTTTGTGACGTAGAAAAGGAGAAGCTTCATCAGGTCTGATGTCTGTTTGCCTCCAGAAGCTGCAGATTAAGTCTGGACTGTAGCTGGAAACCTCCTGATCGACTTGAATTTTAATTTTTAACAGGAGCTCTAATACTTTGTCTAATCTTTTACTTTTAAATTGATTAAATACCTCCAATTCCTCTGTGCTCACGTTGGACTATTTCAGCTAAAAGCAAATATTTAACAATGTGGGAACCTTTTAGGAAAGCTGACAAACTATATATAAAAGAAAACCCTGTATTTAACTCTGTAAAACCCACTGTTGCAATAACACATTTTATTTTTTAAATTAGTATCTAAATATCTATTTTTTTATTTTTTTATATATATATATATAAAAACAAATATTTTTTTAATTTTTTTAATGATTAGTTTTTATTATCTATATATATGCATTATTTTTTGCTATTTTTTTTCTATATTTGGGTTTTACAGGGTTAAAGGTCTACACCCTTCAGATAGATTAGTTATTCTGTCTGGTGCAGAAATAAACATGCACAGTAGACTAGATTTCAGCATTAGAGATTACATATATTTTAATACCCACTAAGCTTGCATTGGCAAACAGCTGTTTTAGTGTAAAAACATATTTTTAAACAAACTTATTTGCATGATTAGGTGCATCTGCAGTACCAAATATGCAGCAGTAGACACCCAGAATGTATTTCTATAAGATGTTTTTAGTAAAAAGGTCCTCCAGTAAGATTAAGTTTCATCACACTGAAGAGCAGAAAACTCCAAAATACTGCAAACTGTCCTCCTGAACTGCAATGTGAATCACAACATCATAGCTCTGTAGACTGGGTGTGGTTTAATAGCACTAAAGTGCATCAAACCTCTCAGGAAACCTGATCCTACATGAGGATGTTGACTCCAGAAAATATTTTAACTCTCCATTCTGGTTCTACAGAAGTCCAGCAGCTTGTTCCCAGCAGTGACTACTAATAAAAACAAACCGTTAGAGAACAAAGACGAGCTTTATTGTTCATGACGCCTCTGGGCTGCCAGGATAACACAGCGGTACTGCAGAGTAAATGCAGGAAACGGAGTGTTTGGTATCAGGTTTGCTTCTTCTGTCGAGTTTAAAGACAAACCGTCATTAAAAACACTCCGTCTCAAAGTGCATCCTGGTGTCCCAGAGACCAACAAACTCACAGGTCCAATGTGAACTTTACAGATGTCCCCTCCTCAAAGCAGCATTAAATCTTTCTCTATACAGCAAATCAAACATCTACATGCTTCTAGACTGATCCGGGGGGGAATGGAAAGCTTTATTTGTTCTCTAAAGGCTGCAGCTCCTGTGATATTCTCCCGACAGCTTGGATGACCTCTTCAATGTTGACTTTGTCTCCAAACTCAACCTCTCTGTGCTCCAGAAGTATTCCCTGCAAGACAACAACATGCATGTGACTGCATTTCCAAAACACACAGCAATTACGGTTTACGTTCCAATGATTTATACTTATTAAACATGCCAAAGGTGCATTCTGAGTTTAGGTAAACCCTGTTTTAGATGCTCTACACCTGCTGCCTGGAACTCACTGCAGAAAACACTGAATCTGAAGGAACTCCTCACTGCTGGAACTTTGAAAAACTGCATGACAGATCTTGCAGCAGCTACTTTTCACACTTGTTGTTTTAACCCTCGTGTCGTCCTGCAGGTCATTTTAAAATTTGAAAATGTGGGAAAGAAAAAATAAAAATTACAGTGAAAACTTCTGATGTCCACATTTTCAACATTTTTGGGAAATCTTTCAACATTTTTTGGTGGAGAAAAAGAAATGTTAAAAATGTTTAAGAACATTCACAAAAAAAATTTTTTGTGAATGTTCTTAAAGAAATATTAGAAGTTTAACTGATATATATGGAATCACATATATATTTTTAGGATTTTCTTGTAAATTTTTACTCATTTTTTGAAAATATTTACAAGAATTTTCTTGCCAAATTTGGGGATTTTTTAAAATAAAACTTTTATGGGAAACTTTCAAGGAATTATTGGAATTTTCTTCCTGAAGGTTTTGCAAATTTTCTGAAATTTTTGGAATTTTTTTGTAGAATTTTTGGATTTTTTTCAGACAAGGAAACAGTATTTTTTGGGCCTGTAAATGAGGACAGCAGGAGGGTTAAAGTAAAACGGAGATTCAGAAAGCAGCCTTGATTTGCGTTCTACTGTCTGAATACCTGCTCTCCTTGTCCAATGACGAAGACTCCACCCAGGACAAATCCTTCCCCCAGAATGTTTCCAGAGAAGCCGTTCTTAAAGGCCCTCAGGCCGTTCATCCAGACCCCGACACGCAGGAACCCCAGCAGACCCATCTTCCGCTCACGGGGACCATAAAACCGCCTCTGAAAGCAAACCAGAAGCGGTGAGTCACTCATGCAGGACCTAAACTGATCCGTCCCAAATCCTGAATGGCTTCAGTGTTGCTGAAAAACTGGTTAAAGGTCAGTCCAGGGGAAAACCCAGCCTGACAATACACCGATTCATTAGAGAGGATAAAAAGCCCACCTTCTCATCCAAGAAGATCTCCCCCTTGAAGAAGGGTCTGAAGTTGTGGACCTCGGCGCCGACGTCCTCCTTCACCACGGCGTAGAGAGGAACCCCGAGCTGGTCCAGCTGGGGCTTCAGAGAGGACAGCTGTGCAGCCTCCTGCAGACACAACACACATTAGACTTCAGAGAGTTACAGCGTTTAGACGTCTGGTTGCACTTTTAGTTGACTTTGAACGTTCTATGTTATTATTGATAGAGGTGTTTAAGATGTGTGGCCTATAAAGGGCCTCTTGTGACGTTTTCTAGTAGATAAAAAGGCTACAGATCTACTTGAGTCTCTTCTTGGAATTTAGGTTTGAGTTGTAGCTGTAATGGATTTTATAAGAGTTATTTCTCTAATTATCTGCCCCAGTGCAAAGACAAAACAACTTCTCCTTTGAGTATGAAGACAGTTAAAACCATAAAAAAAAAACAAAAAAAAAAAACAGATTGCTTTCTTAACCCTCCTGTTGTCCTCATTTACTGGCACCAAAAAATATTATTTCCTTGTTGGAAAAAAAATCCAAATATTCAGCAAAAAAATTCCCCAAATTTATAAAAATTTGCAAAACCTTCAGGAAGAAAATTCCATTAATTCCTTAAAAGTTTCCCTTAAAAGTTTTATTTAAAAAAAAATCCCCCAAATTTGGTGAGAAAATTCTTGTAAATATTTTCAAAAAGTGAATAAAAATCTTCCAAAAAAATCCTAAAAATATCTCGTGATTCAATATATATCAATAAAACATCTAATATTTTCTTTAAAAACATTCACAAAAAAAAAACAACAACCAAAACCCAGCAAATTTTGCAGGATTTTGGTTTATTTTGGGGGGGAATTTTTTTTGCTGAATATTTGAATTTTTTCAGACAAGAAAACAATATTTTTTGGTGCTTGTAAATGAAGACATCAGGAGGGTTAATAAAATCAGTTTAAAATGAGCTCTGATGCTCACAGCTGTATCTGATCTACAGAGGAACAGCCAATCAACACAGATGTCAAATAGTGGAAGGTTTCTTTTTAATTAAATGTGCAAATTAAGCTTTGTTTTGGAGTTTGTGTTTTTGTCTTTATTGCAAATATATATTAGTTTCAGATGTTGGTTATCAGCTCTAGAACCATAATCAGTCCTGAAAAAAGCCATATTGTCCAACATCTATGTGACAAACAATGCTTAATAAAACTTTCCTTGCTGCTTAAGAGGGCAGAAAAAGACCAAGAGTTAAGGCTGAATACTTGAAGACAATAACTGCTAATATTTTATCCATATATTTGGCGTCAGACTTTACCTCTCTGCACAAAAATCATCCAGGCCGCCGGACTGCCATGATCACAGCTCCAGACTTCTCCCACAGAGTTTTGGCTTTAAAAGTCTTCACATCTGAGGGAGGAATGAGGTTAAAGCGTGAGAGTTGAGCAACAGATTAATCCAAGAGAAATTCCAACAGAACAATAGCCTATTTGAAGACATTCCAACCCCAATAAAGCCATAAACCGTCTATCTGTGACTGATTTACCTCCTTGCAGGGTTCTGAGCTCAGCCTCCTCTAAATATTGGATCGTAGCTTTCAGAGGTTTGGTCAGGAACAGATCAGTGAGGAAATTCATGGCCCCAGCAACGAGGCCGCCGATGGTGGCGGCGACGTTTCCGATGAGCTCCAGAGCCATGGTTCTGTTCCCTTGTGTCCGCTGAGAGTCGCTCAGCTCTGAGCGCCGCTGCGTCTAAAGGCGCATTTAACCTCCAGCTCCGGCGGATCTGCCACGTGTTCCCTCAAACCCTCCTCCCTTCTTGGAGTTTTTGGGGGTTTTTTTCTTTAGAAAATTGATGCCGATCAGATGGACTGATTAATCACAGCTGCGTTTTCATCCAGTCTGCAACGACAAGGAGGAAGACAACTGGTGGGAAGTTCAATAGAAAAGCAGCTCTGTGCGTAAAAGTTGGACCTCCTCCTTCTGGTGCAGTTCAAGGGTCAGTGATTGGAAAATGCACCGTCACTGGGGTAAAAAACAACAAACATGGCTGCAATAATGCAACAGGCTTACACAATGAAACATCTGCAAAGTAGGAAGTATAAAAATAACCAGGAATGTTGCAGAAAATAAGTCGTTTCACCCAATAAAACCAGCTGACACAGTTTTAGCAGTTTTTGTCTCAGAGTTTAATCAGATTTAATCACGTTTTCCCTCCCAAAAAACCTGCTTTTCTTATTGTTTATTCACTTGAATGTTTGACCCTCATTGCAAAAGAATGCAAATACATTTAACCCTCCTGTTGTCTTCATTTACAGGCACCAAAAAATAGTGTTTCCTTGTCTTAAAAAGCAAAAAAATTCCCCAAATTTCTGAAAATATGAAAAACCTTCAGGAAGAAAATTCCAATAATTCCTTAAAAGTTTCACTGAAAAGTTTTACTTAAAAAAAAAAAAAAACACCCAAATTTGGCATGAGAATTCTTGTAAATATTTTCAAAAAAATTTGTAAAAATTTTCCAAAAAAATCCTAAAAATATCTAAAGTGATTCCATATAAATCAGTAAAACTTCTAATATTTTCTTTAAGAACATTCATATAAAAATCAACCAAAATCCAACAAAATTCGCTGGATTTTGGTTGATTTTTATATGAATGTTCTGAAGAAACATTTTTAATATTTCTTTTTTCCACCCAAAAGTTTTCAAAGATTTCCCAAAAATGTTGAAAATGTGGACATCAGAAGTTTCACTGTGGAAATATAGATTTTTTCCACATTTTAAAACTTTAAAACGGGTTAATTTGACCTGCAGGACGACACGAGGGTCACACTGTGTAAATGTGGAAAGTTTCTCAGTATTTACTTTATATTTCAGTTGAACATGAGGACGCACCGGCAGGAGTTGTGAAATTACAAGTAGTTTGGAACCAATTTTGCTTTAAAGTGGAGGGAAGTAACTGGTTACTGGATTTAAGTAGAATTTTGAGGTACTTTGCTTGAATATTTCCATGTAATGCATCATTAAACTTCCATTCCACCTCATTTCTCAGGGAAATCTTGTACTTTCTGCTTCACTACATTTATCTGACGCCGTTTTTCAGAGGAAGATTTGACACAACAAGCTTTAAATCAGTGGTTTTCAAACTTTTTGGTGTGAGGCTGGGCTCATATTTCAGATGTCTGAGTTGTTTAAAGCTTCACCAAATAGTGATTTTTACCTCTAAACATCTCACCTGGTTGAATTACAATAAATGTTCAAATTATCTAACACCTCAGTAAATATCAAAGATGGAGGAAAAAAAGCCCAAAACCTGTAAACAGATTTATCTGACAACATTGTTTTCCTTATTTTCTCTCCCATTAATCATCTGTTGAGGCGTCAGATTCATCATTCATTCCCTAAAGATAGATAAAAATAGATATAAAGTAGTTTAAATGAGCTCCACCTCTAGGAACACGCTACCTACACACATGATGTCATTCATAATAATAATATATCATTTATTTTAACACTTTAATTACATTTTGCAGCAAATATTTTGAAGGATCTGAATGTTTTCCAGTGTGACTTTCTGACTGATAACAGTTGAACAATATTAGTTTATGCATAAATTCTAAAGGATATTTTATGTGTTTTAAACAGAGAGGATCTGCAACAAACTGGACATGAAGATACTGAAATGAAACAGATGAAAAGAAAAGATGGGTGATCACTATTTGTTAAATATTTCATATTTGCAGATACATGTGAACACAGAAACTATGATGTTATTTGAGTTTATGTAAAAGACGACAGATTTATTCTGTTTCTTCTGCTTCTTCTTTTTCTTCTTCCTGAAAAGCAACAGAAAAACCTCGTTACAGATTATTACTGAATTACTAGAAACAAAAGTGTACAGACTAGGAACACATTAGAGCCCTTTATTGTTCTTTTAACACCTGAAATGGATCATTTATGCAGACTTTTCCCTCCAGTGTCTACCTTCTGCTGGGAATCTTCCCCGTCAGACGGAGGTTTTTCAGCCTCTTCTTGTGAACTTGCAGGTCTTTCATTCTGTGTTGTTTCTTCTGTTGTTACGTTAGTTTCAGCTGGAGTCCAGTTATCTGTCGTCTCAGTCATTTGCTGCTCATCAACCTCCTGAGATGAAATGACCAGAACAGTTCTGGTTTAGCACTAAACCTTGGTATCTTGTATTCCTGTCTCTAATTTCCAAACTCAGCCCTGCTGCTTCGTTTGGACCAGTTTTTCTCATCCACAGGGTTTTTCCTTTTACAACTCATGATAGGAAGATCAGTTCATGAACGGTAAAAATAATGAGCCTTATTTCATAGAAATCTATGCATTTTCTGACATTTGTGACCCTTTGATGAACAAAAAGATCTCCTGTGTTGAAGTAAATCAGACCTCAGTGACCAAAACTTTATTGTTCTCATGTCTAAACTTCTCTGGAAGACACATAATTTCCTCTATGCAGGTAAATCTAATAAAAATGGAAATATTCCACATTTATAAAGGATAATGAGTCCGTAGCTTGAGTCACCACCCACCTGTTCCTGCTCCTGGAGACGAGGAGAACTAGATTTTTGCGTCTCCTCTGCAGTTTCTGTCGTCTGTTCTTCTTGCTCTTCATTCAGAATCGTCTCCTCTGGTTTGATGTCGTGGCTCTGTGGAGCCGAGGTCGACTCCTCCTGGACAGAGTCTTCAGGTTGACCAGGCTCTTCTTCTTCATCAACCTTGTGGTAAAGGACAGATAATATTAGATCATGATGAACACACTGATCCTGACTCCTCTCTCTGTTCTGGACGCCTGAAACATTTTGTGGAAACTGACATTGGGTATGTCGTTGTGTTTCCTCCTGTCCTCCTCTGACCTGAGATCTTTCACTTCTAATCTGGAAACTAAATCCTCAACACACAAGCTGGATATCAGCGGCATCACCTTCTCTGTGTCCTGAGGGTCCGGAGTCCGAGGGCTTCGTCTGTCGCTCGGCTCTTCTGCTTCATTTGATTTTAAATCGCTAACATCCCGTCTGGGAGTTGACTCAGTTTGTTCAGGTTCAGATCGATCGACCTGCAGAGCAGACAGGAAACAGAATAAAGAACTATTTTAGCAGCACAGTGAAACATTTTTCTGCAGTATTTCACCTCTTTAACTATGCAGGTAGACATTATGTACGATTACACTGATGTAACTGTCTTCTCACCTTTTTCTCATCTTTCACTTCTTTTTGTTCAGCATTTCTCTCCTCCTCCTCAGTTTTCTCTTCTGCTGGATCAGTCTTTGCCTCCACGTCTGTTTTCTCCTCTACTTCATCATTCTTCAGCTCTTCTTCGTTTCTTTCATCAGGTGTTTCTGCAGCCTCCGTTTTGTTGTCAGTGTTGAGATGCTGAGATGAGGGAGAGCTGCTGACGTCTACTGGTGTGCTACAGAGACTTACTTTTGTCCACTCCTGCAAGGCCTGGCTGATCTTCCTCTCCTCCTCCTTCAGCTTCTCCTGCTGCAGCAGCTCTTCTGTAGCTTTCTTCTTCTCCTGCTCCAGGAGCAACATAGAGGCTTTCTTCTGCAAATAAAAACGTGGTAAAACAACAACTAAAGCTTCAGACAAAGAGAAGGGACACTGTTGTACATTTTTGCACCCTTTATGCTTGTAGTTTCCAAAAAACTTGACACCACTGAAGGCTTGCAAACAGTCTGACACCTCACACCTTTTATTAGTTTTAAGCCTGAGGCAGCCATCGATCTCCAGGCCTGCAGGACTGTTAGCAGCTTCTGAAGCTAATCTAAAGGTAAGAGGTGACTGGGTTTTTGTTGCCCTGGGCCCAGAAAGCTTTATATCTTTCAGCGTGATGAGCTTAGACTGTCTAAGCCTCTTTTATCCGCTACAGGAGCTCTCAAAAACTATTTGAAGATGGAGGCTTTGAGGTGATAGTAGCTGTAGAAGAATGATGAGCAGAAGTAGCTTTAGTACTGCAGTTTAATAACTAGCATCAGTGTTTCCCAGGGGTTAGCCCCCTGTTGTCCTCATTTAGGGCACAAAAAAAATATTGTTTCTTTGTCTGAAAAAAATCCAAAAATTCAGCAAAAAAATTCCCCCAAATTTCAGAAAATTTGCAAAACCTTCAGGAAGAAAATTCCAATAATTCCTTAAAAGTTTTATTTTAAAAAAAGAGTAAATTCACAGCATAATAACCCCCCCAAAAAATAACCACAACACATTTAAGGAATTATCTTTTTTTTTTTTTTTTTTTTTTTACAAAACATTATGAACAACCTGAAATTTCTGAAGAAAAATAAATTCAATTTCAGCAACATTCAGCCTCAGTTTATCATTTACACATTACAACTTCCAGATCACAAAGTGTCTACAAAGGAACACAACATTTAGGCACAGATATCTGGAACTGAATGATGTATTATTTTATTTTATGATCAAAATGACAAATGTCAGACAAAAAAAGACAAAAAAACAACAAAAACAAGACAAAATATGACAAAAATGAGACACAGACGACAAAAGCGAGGAAGCAAAATGGCAAAAAAAAGAAATGACATGAAACAAAAGAAAAAACAGACAAAAGATTTGACAAAAAAGTTAGAAAACAACAGAAAATGGACAAATGATAAAAACGAGACAAAAATTACAAAAGCGAGAAAGAAAATGACAAAAAATAGGCAAACAATGCAAGCGAGACAAAAAGGAAACAAATGACAAAAGTCAAACAAAAAAAACAAAAAATAAAAACAAGACAAAATATTACAAAAATGAGACAAACAACATGAAACAAGACAAAAAATAGACCAAACATTACACAAATGACAGAAACAAGACAAAAAAGAAACAAGACAAAAAAAAATAGACAAACACAAGCGAGACAAAAAACCCATGAAACAACACACAACAACGAATAAGCGAGACAAGGAGAAAACAAAACGACAAAAACAAGAAACAAAACAACAAAAACATGAGACAAACGACAAAAGTCAGACCAAAAAAACCAACAAAAACAAGACAAAATATTACAAAAATGAGACACAAAGTGACCAAAAAAAACAATGAACAATCTAGTATTTTACTTTATGATCTAAACAACTTGTCATGGTCTGGAAATGATTTTAAATTTATAGTTTTACTAATTTACAATCTGCAGTTAATGTCTTCTCTGGAATTTTTGAGAGCCGGATTGGACCCTCTGGAGGGCCACTAGTGGCCCTGGAGCCGCATGTTGGACACCCCTGGGTAAGGCAACACCTGATAGTTGTGTGATACCGCCCCCTACCGGCAGCAGAACAAACAGCAGCTCACCTCAGCCTCATATTCCTCATTCGAGTTGTGCTTGTAGAGCCAGTGAGCCAGATACAGAACAGGGTCCACCGGTCGCTGCTCCGCCACTTCAGCCAGTCCTTCCACCAGACATCTGCCCACATGCTTCTTTAAATACTCAGAGTCCATTCTGTTCTGATTTTAAATCCTGAAACACAACTTAGATTAATAATAACAGTTACCCCGTTAAAGCTACGAACCTCCTCCAGCGTCAGTCAGCGTCCGTTAGTGTAGAGTTTCCCAGAAAATTAAAGTTGAAGTCGCTTTTTTTTACGTTCAGCTACATCGCATGTTTTTCTTTTTTTATAGTGAATCATTTATATTGTAATTCAGCTCAATAATAATAGAATAATATAACCCAGTAGCCAAAACAACGGCAACAAAACAGACCTTTCTTCACTGCGCGTCCGTGTGTAGCCGCTGCGTCTCCATGGTAACGGTGTCACATCGTTAATACTCCCCTCAATCTGGTTCCTACTTCCGAGTACTAGTATATTACGTCTACTGCTACCGCTGGATTTTGGTTGATTTTTTTGTGAATGTTCTTAAGAAAATATTAGAAGCTTTACTGATATATATGGAATCACTTTAGATATTTTTAGGATTTTTTTTGAAAGATTTTTATTCATTTTTTTGAAAATATTTACAAGAATCTTCTTGCCAAATTTGGGGGATTTAAAAAAAAAAAACTTTTAAGGGGAACCTTTAAAGAATTCTTGGAACTTTCTTCCTGAAGGTTTTGCAAATTTTCAAAAATTTGGGGAAATTTTTTTTCTGAATCTTTGGATTTTTTTCAGACAAGTAAACAATATTTTTTGGTGCCCATAAATGAGGACAACAGGAAGGTTCAGCTGGAACTATCTAAATTAAACTTAACTGAAAAAGTAATTATTATTATTGTTTGCAGCAAAGCCTGCAGGCCTGATTTCTCTCATATTTTAGCATCATTTAATGCGCTGGGCTCCGTGTCCTGAAACCAGGACACTTTGCTCACATGGGAGGAGGAGAAGGTGGGAAAATTGTAGCGGGCTCCATTTCCAAGAAACAGATGACACCCAGTTAACATTTGTAATCACAGATATCATTTTCCTTGTATAATCATACCACACACCTTTCAGCCAAATATAGCCTTCACATCGTCAGAAAGACTCTTCCAATCAGCCTGGATGGCGTCTCCTGATGCAGTTCTGTCCTTCTCACTGCATGCACAGACGGGTTTAATCAAACGTATTAAAAAATCACATCTCTTGTTGAGACGTTTTGAGTAAATGTTGACCTTTGATGGCTTCACTTCTTCACTAATTGCAGGTTTTCTCATTTATAAGCTAAAATAGCAGACATTTCTGGTTCCGTTTCACTTTAATTAATCATGACTGGTGAGATTACTGTGGTATTTCAAAATGATTTACACGACTGTTTTAACACGTGTCCGTACCCCCAACTAGGAGACATCAAGAGTCACCAATAAAACAAACAAGTTTCATGTAGGAGACTTCATACAGACGATTAAAGGTCATCGTGCTGCCATCTGGTGGCTGCAGCAGCAGGAGATCTTTAGAGGGACCTCCTTAACCCTCCTGCTGTCCTCATTTATGGGCACCAAGAAATATTGTTTCCTTGTCTGAAAAAAATCCAAAAATTCAGCAAAGAAATTCCACAAATTTCTAAAAATTTGCAAAAACTTTCAGTAATTGTAATATTTTCAAAAAATGAGTAAAAACCTTCCCCAAAAAATCCTTAAAATATCTAAAGTGATTACATATGTATCAGTAAAACTTCTAATATTTTCTTTAAGAACGTTCACAAAAAATCAACCAAAATACAACCAGAATATATATATATATATATATATATATATATATATATATATATATATATATATATACAGTAGTGCAAAATGATAATTGCTAAAGTGAGAATATAGCACAGAATACTGTTCTGAAAACATAAAAATGCAGATAATTAAGGTGCTTTCCATCTGAATTGCAAACCCCAATTTTTTCACAATACTTACAATTATATTGAAAACACCTTCCACTCAGATTTTAGTTAATATGGTAACGTGAAGGTTCATCTGACACATAATAAAAACATCACAACAGAGTCGGAGTTTTTAAGAGTTCAACAGAACTTTTTCTGTCACACAATTAAAAAAGATTTATGTTTCTAAAGCAGAGAATTTTTTTTACATAGCTTAAATGAATAATCAAAATAATTAATGAATGTTATTTTTTAATGCTACCTACACACTAATTTAAAAAAATCTAAATTTAGCATATTGTAATTTAAATGTCAAACGAACATACAATGTTTAATTCTTGAGCTAAATAATAATTTGCTCACTGTAATCTGACGTATGGAACCGGTTTAAACACAAACAGTACATACAGGTTTTAAGTACATCTTGCAAAAACAAAGATGTAACACGACCCAAGTCACACTTTACGATAGTAAATGACCCCATAATGTCTGAATAAACACCACTCAGATTAAGATAATTATGAAACCAAGTTTATTTTAAATTAGCCCGTGCTGACCAAGGTTCTGGACGTATCACTGGACCGACAACAAGAAGAAGAATATGCACAGAAAATAAATAGAAATAAATAAAAAATATTACAAAAGTATTTTAATCTACACTTGTAGTAATGTTCAGGCAACATAATAATAATACAAATAAAAAGCAAAATAATAATAATCATTTGCATCAATATTTTTGAGTTCAGACAATTTATAATGAAATCATATTTAACCAACAAACTATATTGACATAATCCTCCTGCTGTCTTCATTTATGGGCAACAAAAAATATTGTTTCCTTGTCTGAAAAAAAATCCAAAAATTCTGCAAAAAAAAATTTCTGAAAATTTACAAAACCTTCAGGAAGAAAATTCCAATAATTCCTTAAAAGTTTCCCTTAAAAGTTTTATTTAAAAAAAATAACAAAATAAAAAAATTGGCAAAAAAATTCTTGTAAATATTTTCAAAAAAACGAGTAAAAATCTTCCAAAAAAAATCCTAAAAATATCTAAAGTGATTCCATATATATCAGTAAAACTTCTGTTTTCTTTAAGAACATTCACATAAAAATCAACCAATTATATTTTCTTCTGCAATCAGTTATTAATTACCATTCAAAAATAATTAGCATAAACACAAGTTGTTTAGTCCAAGTATTTCCATGTTATTGTAAATTAATTTACAAGTGCTAAAATATATATCTTTTTAAAATGTTGCAAAGTAGGTAGGGGAGGGGACTTTAAATCCTGACCTCAAGGTGAAGAAAAATGAAATTCTCCAGATTATGTTATGAAACTATCTTAACTTGAAGTTTGTGTGAAATGAACTAATTCAGAAATTTGACTTCACACAGCATCAACATGATTAACATTATATCCATCAAAATAAAAGCCAGAAGGTAAATCAGTGAATTCCATCTCTTATCTTGAACGGAGCGTTTATTGAAGTGGTGGGGACAGTTCCTTTAAATCCCTTTTCAGAGTAAAGCAGATGCTGGAGGCGGTTCTGCTGAATGTTCCAGGTGAGAGGAGAACCAGCAGCAGCAGCGCTGTAGCCGAGGTTCTGCTTCGTTGGACTCTGGAATGCGTAAAGGCGCTGGGCGGATAGAAATGTGCGCGGCAGCGACCAGCTGTGTGGGAAGAGACTCTGCTGCTGAAGTGTCAGAGGTCTGATCTGATCCTACCTGGAGAGACTCCTCCGGTTTCACTGCAGGACGCCTCACTGCGTCAGCAACAGCTGTCCTGCTGCCCTCGGCCACACGGGGAGAACCTCGTCCTCAGTGGAAGGCTTCACGGAACACTTCATTTTTTTTTTCCCTCTTGCTCTCTTGGATTCTGTGGAAATACATGTTTTGCCACGCAAGGTAACGCATCACCTGCCTTCTGTTGACGCGTGTGAGCTGCTAAAGATGAATCCTGCATGAAGTTCAGCTTTAAAAGTTCCTTGTCAGGCTTCAGGTTGAAGGTTTCACTTTGAAGTTGATCAATATTTACATTTTAGTGACATTTTGCGTCTGTGCAAGGTTGCAAGTTTATCTGTTTCACTCTCTCAGGTTGAAATTTGGCATCTTTTTTATTCTTTGATGGCAGCTTTATAGTTTATTTCACTTGGACTGTGGTGAAACTTCCTGCACAGGTTTCTATAAAGTAACAAAGACATATTGGGCTGTTTGATGAGGCTTTAGATTGAAAAATGCTGCTTGTGCACCATAAATGAAGCTGTTTTTCTTGGTGCTCAGACTACTTGCCAAGAGAAACTGATTTAATATGAGTGCCTTTGTTCCAATTATAAACACAGACCTGTAATTGAGCTGAGGTCAGATTTGGAATTGGTAGATTTATGGCTTCACAGCAGTGTTTTTGAACGTGTGAATGCGTGTTTGTGTTGTGAGGCTGCGTGCACATGCAGTAAATATCAGATTTTACCACACCGTGATGAATGCTGCACATGAGCATCATCCTGTCGGGGACGTTTCTCCACCTGCCAGGTGACGGTCAGCCTTTGAAGCATGGCGGTAGTGTCCAGTGTGGCCACTCTGCAGCCTTCTCCACCCCCACTACGCCTCCTCCTACAGGGACAACGTCTTATTTTTAGCCCATGTCTTCATGGCAGATGGGCAAGATACTGTGATGCTGTGGATGCTCCTACCCCACCGGTTCCTCTGCCGTTAATCCGTGTTGCCCCAATCAGAGGTTCAGGACTACGGAGACGCCCGGATACATGCAGGCAGAGCAGATCTTTGGTGGAAGACGTTAGGTCCAATGTTAGAGCTGTACGCCTGCATGTCTTATGTAGCAGACTGTGGAGGGCTAAATGTAAAATTCAACATGTATGAAGACCTTCAGGGGGCGTTCTGGAGGTCTTAGAGTGCAGTTTGCATCGTCAGTCGGAAATGTTTTTCACTCATTCATCTTCTCTTCTCATTCCTGCTTGTGTCATCACACAGAAATGTCAGGAAAAGCTTCACTCTCGTGCTTTTTAACATGCAAAATGTGGAAAGTTGTGTTGTCTTCCTGAGCCTGAGTGTGTTTGTGTGTCTTGCATCACATGTTCTTGGACGCAGAAGGTGTCGGTTTTGAGTTTCTTTCACCAAGTGAGCCCATGTGACTCCTTGGCCTGGCCTGCGTATTTTCCACAGTACTCAAAAGGTGAAATAAGGTTAAAGATTAAGTGAAATTTTTCCCCCCTAAAAATTTACCATCTCACTTGTACACACACATACATGCAGTATAAGTCTGGCATACAGATGAGTTATTGTTACGCGACAGAAACAATCATTTCTGAAGCGGAGGATTTGAGCGTAAGCAGCTCCTTCGTTGGTGTTCTGAGTATGATAATAGCTCCGCTGGTCCCTCACAGGCTGGATGGAATATTCTCCAAGCCACTTCCACGTCTAATCTACTCACATTTCTGTGCAGCGAGTGCAAAGGCCAAATGGGTCAGTTTGAAGCAGCAGGAATCTGTTGAGAAAGTTGTCTGCTGTATCAAAGAACAGTTTGGTTCATACAGAAACAGCTTCATTTACTTGGTTGGTCTAGTAATACGTTAGACTGAAAACTGTGTGAGGTTTTCATCACCAAAAAGCTCATATTCTATTATTAACATGAACGATCTCTGGTCAAAAACAGACACTTTGTTTGGCTGCATTCTCCAGTAAGAGTCAGTGAATTATCTGATCCAGTATTGAGCATTTTTGTGATTATCAGTATTGTTATTGTTCTAAAACTGATTCCCTAATGAATAAATCCATTTCAAAATGCACTATACTGACTCTAATGCAGGCGGTTCTGTCTGCATGTAGTCACTGATGTCCCACAAATGTGGATCTGGATGGTTGTAGATATTTTTCCTTCTTAAATTTATGAGTTTAACATTCTTTAGTTTGAGCTGATGAACTATAGGCTCTTTTTTTATTTCATTGCTTGTGCAGTTGTAGATCCAAAAGTGGGAATTTTTGCACGATTTTATTGGTTTCATGCCACGAGCAGCTCTACCTAAAAGCCTGATTTTGACACAGAGATTTCCATTTTCCCTGCAAATGGGTAATCCTTGATTATTACTAATCGTATCATTCATATCGATCATGGGCCGTGCCCTTCAGCGTAGGCCATCATTTCTCTGCAGCTCCTCTGATCTTTTGCTCTCTGAACTGACTGTTGCCTGTTCCATCTGTAGCCATGATGGAAGTCCATCTATCATTTTCATTCTCTGTCTGCCTTGTCTTCTCTTCCCGTTAATTAATCATATCAAACCTGAACAAAAAGCGCGTAGGTGGAGGACTGATCTATAAATCCATAGAGTTAAATGTCTCTGCTCGCGACCTGACCATCCACAGATTACAGCAGGTCTTCACAGCTCCTCGGCATGCAGTAGGGGAGGCATACTGCGAATAACAGCAGCTGTCCTCTTAGCAGCGACATAATGCCTGTAGGGATGTACTGCAGCCGAGCCTCTGTACACACATCTGATGGAGACATCAAAAAAAGAGCCGGAGCTGGAAGGGGCTTGACCCCGAGCGGTGGCTGAGGTGATGCTGATGGCTTTCAGTCCGGCCTGACAGAGCGTGCAGCTTCCATTTAGTCCGGCGTACAAAGCCACGGCTGGCAGCGGCAACAGGTGGACTGGCCTGTTTTTAATGCAGCTCCCTATAGAGGTTTGGAATAGCAGGTTAACTGGCGGCTGACAGGGTGTTGAGGCGAGCTGGGAGAGAGCGAACCGCAGCGTTGTGATCCGACCCCCGTGAGAAAACAGGGAACAAGAGCACGGCAAATGTCAAAGGACGCGCAGATAAAAGCCCTTGTTTGCTCTGCGGATTGGTCGTTTACGGCTTAACCACATGCCACGGGCAGTAAGTGCCTCATAATGAGGGGACTGAGATGTCTGACATGTGGCCTCGGGACTCGACGTTGAACTCCCAGCATGCCCAGGGCTCCGGAGGCAAGAAAACAAGTCATGATCAAAGCATTTATAGTCACATCCAAGTATTTTTGACACCAGAATCAGAAATATTTCCACCCTGACGGCGTAATTGCTACATTTCTGATCACATGTTGAATATTTGACTCCAGCTCGGTGAACTAAACCTCTTCACCAACTCGCTGTATGAACTCAGGCTGCCCTTGTGACAAAAGCCAAAAGCTGGTTGGGTTTGTTTCCGGAGGTGAATATTGGCATTCGCATTCCGTGGCCGGCTAGTGTAACGAAGCGGTGTCTGCATTACCCCGTCTATATCCTCAACCGGAATGTCACAGGTCATATGGCCTACACTCACATGCAAGCTGATATATATATTACTGTCGGGGAAGGCTTCTGAAATCTATCATTGCCTCCCTCTTCCTCAGTTTGCCTCCCGTCCACAGAGTGACCGACTGAACACGCTCCAGTCGTCTTCAGTCCGAAAACAGTGGCGGAAAGCAACTTCGTCGACCTTTCAGAAAATGAGCTCATGTAGAACTTGCAAAGTACTTGAGTATATCAATTTTATGTTGCGTTGTCGAGGGAAATATTGCACTTTTTACCCAACTACACTCAACTGACTTGTTGTTTTAGCAGAGCCACTAAAAAAAGACTTAACCCTCGTGTCGCCCTGTGGGTCAAAACTGACCCGTTTTAAAGTTTGAAAATGTGGAGATAAAAAAAAAAATTCACAGTGAAACTTCTGATGTCCACATTTTCAACATTTTTGGGAAATCTTTGAACATTTTTTGGTGGAAAAAAGAAATGTTAAAAATGTTTAAGAACATTCACAAAAAAAAATTTTTGTGAATGTTCTTGAAGAAATATTAGAAGTTTAACTGATATATATGGAATCACTTTAGATATTTGTAGGACTTTCTGGAAGATTTTTACTCATTTCTTGAAAATATTTACAAGAATTTTCTTGCCAAATTTGGGGGATTTTTCAAAAATTAAACTTTTAAGGGAAACTTTTAAGGAATTATTGGAATTTTCTTCCTGAAGGTTTTGCAAATTTTCAGAAATTTGGGGAATTTTTTTGCTGAATTTTTGGATTTTTTTCAGACAAGGAAACAATATTTTTTGGTGCCTGTGAATGAAGACAACAGGAGGGTTACATTGAGCTCAGAAAGGCAACACAAAGATTACACAACCAACCAACTGCCCTGTGAGCCCGTACAAAAAAGCAGGTTCTAGGCAGAGCGCCTTATTGCACTTCAGATGTACGTAAGTTGAATTTTAAGGCTTTTTTTTTTTTTTTTTTTTTTTTTAAAGAAAAATTTCAGGTCATACATGCTTTTAGTGGCTTTTGGTTGCTCATATTGGTCTTAATATTGGTAATATTGATTTTACAAGTTTTATTCTGTTTTTGTCCTGTACTGTTGTTGTTCTTAACTGTTCTTTTGCATATATTTTTCTTGTTGCCAGTTTTGTAGCGAGTACAGCACTGACCTGAGTTCAGGTTGTTGCTTTATAAATAAACCTGACTTGATTTTGATTAAAAGTTCACAGCAGGTTTAATAAAATTGCTTTTTGAAGCTGAAAGAGTAGTAATAACTCGTTCTTTCACAAGTTTGTGCAGGAGAGCTTTATGGTTTCTCTTTGCTCTCTCCCATTAATCATCTCAAGGCCTCTTGTATTTATGTAGTGACCTTAAGGAGACACCTGAACCCCAGATCAGCCGCAGCTACCTGACTATATTAAAGTCGGTAAAACTAGCTCCACTGCTGCATATACAGTGTGGTTAAAGTCATACTGCGATTTTACGGCATTGATTCTGAGTACAGGGCTTTAACTGTAATAGAGTATTTTTATATTTTGCATGGATGCTTATTACTATTTCTTTGAGTACTGATTCAACTACTTGCATCTACTTTAACCCTCGTGTCGTCCTGCGGGTCAAATTGACCCGTTTTAAAGTTTGAAAATGTGGGAAAAAATATATTTTCACAGTGAAACTTCTGATGTCCACATTTTCAACATTTTTGGGAAATCTTGAACATTTTTTGGTGGAAAAAAAAGAAATGTTAAAAATGTTTCTTAAGAATTTTCAAGATTTTTATGTGAATGTTCTTACAGAAAATATTACAAGTTTTACTGATATATATGGAATCACTTGAGATATTTTCAGGATTTTTTTGAAAGATTTTTACTCATTTTTTGAAAATATTTACAAGAATTTTCTTGCCAAATTTTGGGATTTTTTTTAAATAAAATTTTTAAGGGAAACTTGAAGGTCTTGCAAATTTTCAGAAATTTGGAGAATATTTTTGCTGAATTTTGGGATTTTTTTTAGACAAGGAATCAATATTTTTTGGTGCCTGTAAATGAGGACAACAGGAGGGTTAAATCATTTGCTTGTGCAGCTGAACTCTAGACTGTATTTCCTGAACGTGTTTATTTAGGACTATAAGTGTAATATAAAGAGTCTGTTGCAGTCTTGCTTCTGCTCTCAGCTCTTTCGTGTGGAAAAAAGACACCGATAAGTGTCGCCACAAAACTTACCGTGGTGCCAAAACGTATTACTTTCCTCGCTGACGCGGGAGACGAGGCAACAACCGACTCATGAGGACTTTTTTGAGATTGGCAGGCTTTCAGCACGAGGGCCGTGGCTTCTTTAAAAAAGGACATTCGATGGCTTCGGCAGTGACGCTGTGATGTAATGCAATCAGGAAATGTTCCCCATTAGCCGCAGAGAAACACATCCATTCTCAGGATGTGTATTTTAAGGTTGGCTCACGGTGGAGAGCGGCGGGGCCCACGGCCCCCAGAATGGGGCTTTGAAATGGGATGATGAGAGGTGAAACTAGGTGCTTGGAAAGGGGAGCAGTAGGTAGGCAAAGGGCAGCCCAGGTTGTCTCTGGGGGAACTGAGAACCACTTGCTTTACAGAATAAAGAACATACAGACCAGAGTACAGTTTCAGGGGAGCAGGTTGTGGTTTGAGCGGTAGGAACAGGGGCTTCGATGAGTGATAGGGTTCAGATGGAGCGATCGTACAAAGGAGGGATTCAGAGCCTCAACTGTTACGCAGCGGGATGGCAGGGGGTTGTAAAGGGCTGCTCAGGGTGTGAGGCGGAAGCTTAGTGTTTGGGGCCCCCGTGTAAAAAAGAAGGCAGCAGAGAGGGGAGTCGGCTCGGTAAGATAAGCTGGCATGCTGTCCTGTTTATCGGAGGGATGTGAGGCGCACAGCGAACACTCAGCCAGGAAGGAATGAGCAGAGTCAACGGGCTTCTGTAACACGACGCTCACACTTGATTGCTTGAAGCAGCTGGGCAGCCACCGTATCTGAGCGAGCGTGTGCGTCTCCTCACATGTGTGTGAATGCAGAATTTCATGTTCAAGCGAGGAGGTTTGAGCAAGTTGCCCTACATTCGTGCCTGCGATTGGTATCGCCGTGCATCGGTCTGTACCTCGACAATTGATACGTGTGAACTTTGTGTAGTCTGCCAGCTTGTCTGTCTGTCTGATGATTAATGTTCACTTTCTTTGTGCAGTTCACTTGATTTCATCTACAAAGGATCTGTTTCTCAGACTTTTATTACTTGACTGTTCAATTCAACAACTTTCCGCATAGTTATGCTGTTTTCCTCCGTAAAAATATTTTTTAAAGCATATTAAAGCTAATTTATTTTTTTGACATTTTGCAAAAACATATATTAATATTAATGCTCTCTGGCAAACACATCTTCCTTCTGAACTCAGTTTAGTCACAAAAAATTGAAAAAAATCTGATGAATATAAAATGACAATAGTAAGCAACTATTACTCACAGGGAAGCAATTCTATATTTTGTTTGGTATGACAAGATAAGACAAGTTGAAATAATAATAAAATAGCAGACAAGACAAAATAAGATAAAAGACAAGAGACAAACAATACAAGACATTAAAAGATAATAAAAGACAAGATAAGACAAGACAAGATACTAAAAGATAAGACAATGAGAGACAAGCCAAGATAAACTAAAGATGAGATGAAAAGAGACAAGATAAGACACAAGTTAAGAATAAAAAAGTTAATATAAGACACAATCACATAAGACATAGGATAGGACAAGACACGACAAGAAGAGACAATAAAATAGAAAGACAAGAGTACACAAGAGAAGACAAGAAACAAGACAAGATAAAACGACAAGACACTTTAGACACTAAAAGATAATAAAAGGCAAGACAAGACGCTAAGAGACAACATAAGACGAGATAAGACAAGTAACAATACAAGATAAGACAAGACACTAAAAGATAACGCAATAAAATACAAGATTGTGCACAAAGCTTAGATATTTCCCTGCTGCATTATCACGTCCATAACAGCAGGGGCCTAAGTTCAGCTGCTCCAGACAAAAGCGCTTTGGACCGGTTGCTAAACACATCAAAGGATGTAAGCAGATGCCACTTGGACCCGACACGGAGTGCCTGCTGAGCTAATAAGTAATCTGATGTACACAAGTAATGTCATGGGCTCTTTAGAACGGTGGGAAAGTCCAAGCCCTGGTCCTGAGTGCATGTAGTCATTTTGTTACCGTCTTTTCACTTTTAAGTGGCCCAGCGAGGGGCTGCCGGGTCAGAGATGTAGGGCAGGAACCAGAGGACCTCAGGGGTCTGGAGTCACATCAAAGCAGCTAAAGGCCTGGGATCCACACCCAGGACACGCATGGAGACGTAAAGTTTTAGCAGCGTGTATTCATACGGCCTCAATAAATCATCACAGCTTTATAACGTTTTCATACCCTCTGGGTTTTTAACCTGAGGTCAGAAAAGGTAAAGCTAATAATAATAATAATAATAATAATAATAATAATAATAATAATAATAATATAACAGCAAGCCAATGTGAGAGAAAAATCCTAAAACATATCAATCTGTGTAGGTCTTTTCTCACATTTATCTTGGGAACCGGCAATTTAACACAAGTAATAAAAAAGATGAGTCAACAAAATGATGATAAGAAAATTAATATTGTTTTCAGGAATTTATAGACTTTTAAAATTGTTAATAAAAAGTATTTTATTGTATACAAATTCTGGCATCTGTTGCCGTATATTAAAAATCTAAATCTAAAAAATATAATTAACAGATGTATTTTGATAAAATGTTGTAGAACTGAAACTAAACCTTTCTGGAGTTCTGAGAAGCTCCACTGAAGAGCTGTTTACCCTCTAAATGTTTTTAGATTGTGTGTTTTAAATAGTTTGAGGCCAGAAGAGGTAAAACTAATATTTAACATCAAGCTAAAGTGAGAGAAAAATCCAGAAACATATAAATCTGTGTAAGTCTTTCATCACATTTATCTTTGAAACCAGTAATTTACAAGTAGTTATGAAAGTAAAATATTAGTCCATAAAATGATCATGAGAGACTGAAGATGCTTGTTAAGACTCTAAATTGACAATAAAAGTATTTTATTGTACAAAAATGCTGGCATCTGTTGTCCTAAATAAAAATTTTAAAATAAAAAAAATACAATACACAGATTCATTTTGATATATTATTATAAAACTGCAACTAAAAATGTATAAGGTTTCAAAATGCTCCACAAAAGAGTTATTTCCCCTCTAAATGTTCCTGGTTGTGTCTTTTATATAACTGTTTAAAGTTAGAAGAGGTAAAACTAGTATTTAATAAGCAAAGGTCAGAGAAATGTTTATCTCCAGTGATTAAACATGAGAAATGAAAGGATTATTGTAAAAGATTAGTCCATAAAATGATCATTAGAACATTAACAGGCTTTTAAAAAATGTATAAACTTATAAAACTGTAAATAAAAGTGTTTTATTATATAAAAAGTCTGGCATCTGTTGTATATTAAAAAAAAATATTATTAATGCACAGATGTATCTTGACATAATAATGTTACATTTATCATATTTCACTTAGTTTATATAATTAACAGGTGACTTTTTAACTGTCAATAAAAGTATTTTATTGTATAAAAAGTCTGGCATCTGTCATCGTATATTAAAATTATTTATATATATATATATATATATATATATATATATATTTTTTTTTTTTAAAACTAATGCACAGATATATCTTGATATAATAATGTCTGCAACTATTATATTTATATTTATTAAACATTTATATTTATTATTATATTACATTTTGCTTAATCCATAAAATGATTACAAGAAAAATTAACAGGTGACTTTTTAAATTGTAAATAAAACTAATTTATCGTATCACAAGTCTGGATTCTGTTGGTGTACATTAAAAATCAAAAAATAAATAAAATGCATAGATCATTTATGATCTAATATTACAGGACTGGAAGTAAAAATCATGTTCTTCATCTAATCTCTTGTAGTTTCTAATCTCAGTGTTCTTTTTGGTCCATTTAATGTCTGTTATTTACAGTATTTATATAGCTCCCTAAAGCTAAACATGTCTTATTTTGCCATACCTGCTGTCTACAACCAAATGTTCAACTTATAATCACTAAAGACACATTTAAGTAGTAAATGTTCACCCCTGAGAACCTGAATATTTGTTGAATTTGCCAGAAAAAGTAACTGCAATGATTATTCTGCTGAAAAAAGTGACTGTATCATCTCCACATTAGCTTCTGTCTTATGACATTTTGCTTCAGTTATGCTCCAGCCTGATCCATCTCTCTAACTGTGATTGGTAATTTATATATATATATATTTTTCTACATTCATTAATTGCCCTCCTCCAGCTCCTTCTAGGGAAACCCCGGTGTGGCGGTATCCCTTCGCGATGCAAAGATGGCGACCCTGCTCCCTCCCCGAGGCACCGATGCGTTCCACCCCTTCACCCAGGAGTCACTGGCGGAGATCGAGAGGCTCGCGGAGGAAAGAAAAAAGGCCGCAGAAGTAGACGGCCACGAGGATGAAGAACTGACGGGCCCCAACTCTGATCTGGAGGCGGGCAAGAGTCTGCCGCTGATCTACGGAGATCCTCCACCAGAGCTGCTGAACACACCTCTGGAGGACCTGGATCCCTTCTACAAAGCACAGAAAGTCAGTCTGAGCACATCTGGGCAGAAAAAAAACAGCCACTGTGCATATTTAGTGTTCAATGAGCTGGACTCTGTCCTTTCATAACCTTAAAATATGACAGGATGATTACTTCACATACATTTAATACATTACAGCTGCATGCAGTATCCCTTACGCAGTGTCTACGCTTTCATTTGTGGCATGCATTTAAATTTTACAGCATTATTTCAAGCTTGTCGTCACTAAGTGTTGATTGATTGTGGTTTTGGATCATATCTTGCATTTCTTTCAGACATTCATCGTGATCACCAAAGGAAACACAATCTACAGGTTCAATGCTGAGCCGGCTTGCTACATTCTGAGCCCCTTTAGTTTGGTTAGGAGAGGCGCCATCAAAATTCTCATACATTCATATCCTTTCAGTGATTGTTACTCCGCAAAGGAACGCAGCAAAGTTATGTGACGATCAACGTACGTTTGTCTGCGAATCTGTCTGTCTGTCTGTTAGCAACATTACTCAAAAACGGACTAACAGATTTGGATGACATTTTCAGGGAAGGTCAGAAATGACACAAGGACCAAGTGATTAGATTTTAGCAGTGATGCAGCTCATAGTCTGGATCCACGGATTTCTTAAAGAATTCCCATTGCGAGATATAGCAGCCAGGGGAAATTTCCGATTTTTCGTTGCATCGTGATTTGGACGTGGACGAAAATGAATCGATTCACAAACGTCCAAATTTTGATTATTTAAATCTGTTAAAGTAACACAGAAGGTTCTAAATAAAGAACTAAGAAGCGCGGTACACGTCATCTCTGGGACCCTTTGGGATGAGCACCTGCAGCGGACACCTCGACACGCTAAGAGGAAAACAAACCCGGCTGACCTCCACACACCTGGCCGTGAGATCTGAACAGTTCCTTCTAGTTTAAAAACAGATGAGTGGAAACACTTCGGCTTCTACAATGTCGACGGCGGAAGCGAACTGGACAAGAGCCACGTTATGTGTAATCTAGATACACTATTTCACCGACACCCCCATCCCGACTCTACAGTACACATATATTAAAGATGCATCAATAATCGATTTATAGTCGAATCGTAGCCCTTGAATCGTAATCGTTATCGAATCATGAGGTGCCCGTCGATTCCCAGCCCTCGCGGCTGGCACGGCGTCACCGTAACCATGACAACAAGCGAACGCTTTGTCAGCTGCCTGCTGACGATCACATGATTACGATCCTCCTACAAATCCACCACTGCCAACTCATCGGAAATGATACAAGGAACAACTGATTAAATTGTGGGGGTGTTTCTGAGTCCCATCAATTAACGGCAGCTGCTACATATTTAGGTCACGTGATCCGGTATCCGTACATAACGTACACATGCAGAACACACGCCTGTGCTCAGCACAAGGTCAGGGAATGAACAGTCTTGGTAAAGTTCTGCACTCTCTGATTGCTTTTCTTGTTACCCATGTGTTTGAATTATATGTTTATATTTGAATGGTAGTAAATAATCAGCAAATATATTCATGGTTGTTTCCTTAATCCTGACTTAAATTATTCAGCATGTTCATCATGATAACGATTCTATCGAATTGTGTGTTCATGACGATGAGCAACCCACCAGCATGGAGTAAAACTGTTGAGTGAGTAGACCATCAATGTAGTTTGGTTTTATGGAATTTATATGTTGCAGTCGACGCTACTTTTACTAAATAGTGTTGAATAATTTCCTTCTAGGTATGTCTTCACTGGTATTTACACCTTTGAGGCAACAGTCAAAGTGTTGTCTCGAGGTTTCTGTGTTGGATCTTTCACATTCCTTCGAGATCCGTGGAATTGGCTGGATTTCATGGTGATCAGCATGGCGTAAGAGAACACTTCCATCTAAACTATACAACTGATAAACGGTCATGAGGAGTGAATAAACTGCTCAAAACCAAAACATCTTCAGCCTATTATCAGCTATTATGAAAGCTATGGTCATGATATTTTGCATATTTATAGAACTTTTTGTGCATTAATGAAGACAGTCCTCATACTGTTGTCAATGTAAAGATAATCATGTTGGTTTTCATTCATTATTTGATGTCTTTCCACAGTTACATCACTGAGTTTGTTGACCTTGGCAACGTGTCGGCTCTCAGGACATTTCGTGTGCTTCGAGCCCTTAAAACAATTACTGTGATTCCTGGTACTTTTTCTGCTTTTTTAAATATTTCAATTTGTGTGTGGTGATGAGACTGAACATAATAATGTGTTTTCATTTAAATTTTCTAATTTTCAGTTTTGTGATAAAATTAACCCTCTGAATCCTGAGCAGTTTAGGGTTTTTTGTTAATTTGCTCGTTTTTCACTGTAATATGAAGTCCTGTACCTCGTACTATTTGGCCTATGACATATAATGTATTACACATCAAACGTGTTGCCAACCCTGGGAAAACAATGGTGGCTCTACATACTATGGATATTTCACTATTTAAATTTTTACAGTCTCTACAAATTATGATTTTTTTGACAGTACTCTACTGATCAACTCTAGAAAGATGTTTCACTGTGCTGAGAGTATCTTCCCACAGCTTGCTGATGATTTGTTCCACTGTATACCATTTTGTGAGCCATTTTTCATTTATTTTATTACTGAAGTAGTGAATTAAAGCTTCTAGTACCAACTATGTCTTCGGTCATGTGACTGTTTAGCATCTGACTCACTCATGGTTGCTCAGCTACACAGAGGAGCACAGAATCTTTGTTCTTTTACACTCTGGTCAGTACATGTGCATTATTTTTGGCAAAATTTTGTTTAAGACATCTAGAATAAAGTGATTATAATACAATATTAGAATTTCGAGCTTAGATTTGTCAATTTTTCCTGCCAGAATTGTACATCCAACATGATCAGCTGTTGGAAAGTTGAAATTATGAAGATTATTTAATTTTCTGGGTCTAATAAATGGTCAATTTTGGTAGTTTTAAGTGAACTCAGTGGCGGTTTTGGGGTTCAGAGGGTTAAGAGGGAATGGAATATTAACAGATTTTTGTTCCTGTTGTTGCAGAGCTGTTTCAGAAATATGCCACTGACATCTGAATTGTATTTTTCTCAGGGTTGAAAACAATCGTGGGCGCTTTGATCCAGTCAGTGAAGAAAATGGTGGACGTCATAATTCTGACCGTCTTTGCCCTTGCAGTTTTTGCCCTCGTTGGCCTTCAGCTGTTTATGGGAAACCTGAGGCACAAATGCGTGCGGTGGCCCATCCATACAAACGAAAATGCGTTTGAATTTTTTAACAGCACCTCTGCATTTAATGACACCGTGTCCTTCAACGACACCATGGGTTTCAATGACACAGCATATTCCAACAGCACCTTCGATTTCATCGAATATATTGAAAATTCAGGTATGTTTATCTTAAATTTCGTGTCAGATTTTGAGCTGATACGGCCCACAGTGGAGTAGATTTCACAGTTTCTTTTTTTATTTGGTTACAGAGAATCACTACTATTTGGAGGGCAGCCCAGACGCTCTACTTTGTGGAAACAGCTCTGATGCTGGGTATGTAATAATAATAATAATAATAATAATAATAATAATAATAATAATAATAACTTTATTTATATAGCACATTCAAGTCAAAGTGCTTTACAGGGCAAGCAACAGATAAATTACAATAAAACGATAACTGAACAGTATCTAAGAAGACACAAGTTCTGATTCAGATGCAGCAGAGAACAAGCGGGTCTTTAGCTTTGCTTTGAACACCTCTACTGAGGAAGTTTGCCTAATGTCAGACAGAAGAGCGTTCCATAAAGACGGTGCACGGAAATAAAAAGCCCATGCACTGATTGTCCACAAAGAGGCTGTGAAGCTCAGTTTTAGTCTAGTCTGGTCATCTTTCAAAGCTGTTGGTCTTTTGCTTCCATAAGTAGTTCAATTTTCAATGTTTCAATATAAAACAAGTCTTGTTCAGTTTAGCAATAAGAGCACTGCCAGGATCTAAAATGAAAGAAGGTGCTGAGTGTGATTTAAAGGCTGGGAGAGCGATATTAGTGAGCTAACTCTTCTTCCCTGTTGATAGAAAGTGCCCAGAAGGATACACATGCATGAAGGCTGGGAGGAATCCAAACTTTGGCTACACCAGCTTCGACTCTTTTGGTTGGGCCTTCCTTGCCCTCTTCAGACTCATGACCCAGGACTACTGGGAGAACCTTTTCCAGCTGGTTGGCACTTCTTTCATTTGCTGGAGTCCATTTTCAAACTTGGAACTTTTAATTTTAATTTATGAAATTCAACTTATGAGGTAAAAAAAAAAACGTGTCCTTAGTTCTCGTAGCTTCTTCTTTGCTTTTAACACAGATCCTGAGGGCGGCTGGGAAGACCTACATGCTGTTCTTTGTGGTGATTATCTTTCTGGGCTCCTTCTACCTCATCAACCTCATCCTGGCTGTGGTAGCCATGGCTTACGATGAGCAGAATCAGGCAACTCAGCAAGAGGCCATCGAGAAAGAGGAGGAGTTCCAGCGACTGCTAGAGCAACTCAGGAATCAAGAACAGGTAACTATGGACTTTGTGCCAATACAGATGTTACTGAGCATATTTATTCAATGACAGCATCCAGCTGACTAGTATTTACTGTTCAACAATCCTTGGCTTAACCCTCATGTCGTCCTGCGGGTCAAAACTGACCCGTTTTAAAGTTTGAAAATGTGGGGAAAAATATATTTTCACAGTGAAACTTCTGATGTCCACATTTTCGGGAAATTTTTGAAAATTTTTTGGTGGAAAAAAGAAATGTTGAAAATGTTTCTTAAGAACATTCACAAAAAAATCTACCAAAATCCAGCCAATTTCACTGGATTTTAGTAGATTTTTTGTGAATGTTCCTAAAGAAAATATTAGAAGTTTCACTGATATAAATGTAATCATTTTAGATATTTTTAGGATTTTTTTTAGAAGATTTTGTCATCATTTTTTGAAAATATGTACAAGAACTTTCTTGCCAAATTTAGGGGATTTTTTTTAAAATAAAACTTTCAAAGGAAACTTTTAAGGAATTATTGGAATTTTCTCCCTGAAGGTTTTGCAAATTTTCAGAAATTTAGTGAATTTTTTTTTGCTGAATTTTGGGATTTTTTTCAGACAAGGAAACAATATTTTTTGGTGCCCATAAATGCAGACAGTAGGAGGGTTAATGCAGGCTTATATGAAATTGATTCGAGCACAGATAGTAGTAGCATCAGCAGTCAGTAATCAGAGGAACATATCACTATACCGTACTTAATTTAATATACCTGCTCACTATGTCCAAAATGCAGCATTTCACAGCAACGAGTCAAAACTAGTCACATCTGAGCCTCTTAGCCAAAGTTTATGCAACCGTTTTTTTTCTGACACTGATTGCTCTGATGTGACAGCTCATAGAAAAAAGACTGTTTGTTTGGATCTTTTACTAATGTGATAAATTGGTACAACTGAACATTTTATCTGCTACCCAACAGGCTCAGGCTCTTGGTAGCCAAGCCACTCTAACCAGTAAGAAGTCGCTCAGTCATCACACTGCATCTGAGCTGGCAGACGATGAGACGAGCCTTGGGCACGATGAAATTGTTAAGGACTGCAATGGGAGACTTGTCCCACGTCTGATGATCAGAGCGCCCACCATGGTCGAGGTTAGCTGGTCATGCTTGCAGCACAGTTTTTCTATTTTAGAAACAATTTCAATAATGACTATGTGCTGTTGGAAATGCTCACTTGTGCCTATTGGAGTGTTTATCTTGTCTGTTTGCGGTTATTAACTTTGATTTCTATGTATTCTGACAATTAATGGACATATTTTCTAGTCTGCTGCAGACTATGAACTCAAGGAGAAGTCGCTAGGCTCTGTGCACAGCATGCTTCATCCAGACGAACCAGGCCTGACACAGAGATCTGCTAGTGCTATGACTGTGCTCACTACAGCTGCCATGGAAGGTACAGTGCCAATGGGGATAGAAATGTAAGAATCCCTAGATAAGGGATACATTTTCTCATTTTTATAAACGCAAAATTAGCCACAGACACAACAACACAGCCTCTATTTCAGTGTCCTGTTTTTATACTAAGCAGCGACATGTAGGCATCTGGGGGCGTGAAGTGCCTTCAGTGGATGAAGAAATGCACGAGGCTTAGCATTAGATGCTCTAATGTGAGCTGTAATTGCTCAGATTATCAAGCAGTTGTTAACGTTATACGCTTATTTATCCAGGGCCAATACAGTAGTATTGTTTCTAATCATATTGTGTGTAGCAGAAATCCCTGTCAACATTCAGAGTCGCGACCTCATGGTGTTAAGCTAGAGCTATTTCAACCCAACTACGACCTGCAACAGCAAGAAATTAATTTTAATGTCACTCATGACTGCAGTCTGTTAGCTGTATCATGCATATCATTCACAGATACCCTGTGTAATCATGTTAATTCAGCTATCAATAACAATAGTAGTCAATTTTGGGAAGTAATTGGGAAAATCACTCTTTTGTAGCCTATTTTTCGTTAAATATTAGCTTTCCATCTCTGTCTGTCTTTGTCTAGAGTTGGAGGAGGCTCAGAGGCCATGCCCACCTGGTTGGTACAAGTTTGCCGACATGTTCCTGAAGTGGGACTGCTGCGTGCCCTGGGTGGTCTTTAAGAAGTGGGTGTACTTTGTGGTAATGGACCCTTTCGTTGACTTGGGGATTACCATCTGCATTGTCCTCAACACCCTCTTTATGGCCATGGATCATTACCCCATGACAGCAGAGTTTGACAACGTGCTTTCAGTGGGGAATCTGGTGAATATTTGCCACATTAAAATGAGTAATATATAGATTCTTAGTCATTCAGGACATGGCAATCTTAGGAGCTTCAGTAAAAACCAACTGGACCTTTCTTCTAACAATGTCAGAAGTGAGGAAGCCTCTTGAATGAAGGTGAAACGTCTCCAAAAAGAGCAGTCCAGCTGCTTTTTACTGAAGCTCTTAGGATTACACAACATCCCAACATCTCAGACTTGATTGTACCAGCTCAGGTTAACAAAAATGTCAAACCTTTTTAGGTTTTCACGGGGATCTTCACAGCAGAAATGTTCTTCAAGCTTATTGCCATGGATCCCTACTACTACTTTCAAGTTGGCTGGAACATTTTCGACAGCATCATTGTCACTCTCAGTCTGGTGGAGTTGGGGCTGGCAAACGTCCAGGGTCTGTCAGTCCTTAGGTCCTTCCGTCTGGTGAGACACTTTGATTTAATTTATTTGGATTCATTCCTCGTGGTGGCATTAATTATTATGCTGTTATTCACTGTCTTTCTTTGTGTTTCCTTTGTGTTGGAGATAGCTTCGTGTTTTCAAACTGGCCAAGTCCTGGCCGACGCTCAACATGCTGATTAAGATCATTGGCAACTCAGTAGGAGCTTTAGGAAACCTGACTTTGGTGCTCGCCATCATCGTCTTCATTTTTGCGGTCGTGGGCATGCAGCTCTTTGGTAAAAACTATAAAGACTGCGTGTGCAAGATCTCTGTAGACTGCGAACTGCCTCGTTGGCACATGAATGACTTCTTCCACTCGTTCCTCATCGTCTTCCGCATCCTGTGTGGCGAGTGGATCGAGACCATGTGGGACTGCATGGAGGTGGCCGGGGAGGGGATGTGTTTAATCGTCTTCATGCTGGTCATGGTCATCGGAAATCTAGTGGTAAGTGCATGAAGTATCCATCCATCCATCCATCCATCAGTGATCCCTATCGTAAATCTGAAGTGTGGAGACGTGTAATTTAAACCAGGCATTTGGTTAATCGGTATTCACTGGGATATATATTTGAAACATGTGATGGAGCATTTCTATGTCAGCCAATATCAAAAGTGTGACTGTCACTCAAGGAGGACGGCATGAATTTGTAAAACCATTGACACAACAGTTTAAGCCTTGGGTCAGACGCAAAATGTACGAGGTGTGGCTATTAAACAATGAGACTGGATTTATGTCCATCAAGTGTGCACGCCTGAAAAACGTAGTATACATAAATCAATGGGTATTAACAACCCCTGAAAGCCTCAATTTGAATCTATCAACTGAATAAAACAGAATTGCAGCATTATTCAACAACCACACCCTGAATATCGTAAACTGCAGCCTTTACCGTTTGCTAATTGCACTTTAATTTAAAATCGGTTAATTGTTCAGTCCTAGCGCACATGGCTGGTCATTGCTGTGTGGACGATGTTGCGCTGCATTAAGGAGAAACTTGAGCTAGGTTACATTTTTTTCCAGTGTTTTTCTGCGCTCTGTGTCAGCACCTCTGCAGTGCCAACACATACGTCCCTCTGAAATGAATAAGGAGTATGCATTTTCTTCAAGCAGCTGGTCTGAACACAGACTGTATGATGTTACACAGTTCCATTTCATTTAGATGAAAATGATTGCTTCTCAGTTTTGTATATGCTCAGGTTAAATATTAATGATTCATATCTTGTGGCTGTGTTGTCATTATATGATCTGTATTTATTTGGACAGACAGTAAATCTTGGGGAGTTAAGCAGTCTGAGCTCACTCTACACATTCAAACTCTGAACAACTGTCACTACTGTGAAGCTGTAAAGCCGACAAACTGTTTTGCACAATCTTTCTACATCTACTCTTATCTTATTATAATGCCAGGAGATTTTGTGGATTGCATGTCTTAGCAGTCTATTGTTAACCCTTCAGCTGTATGCCAAGGACAGACAAACAGAGCTGCAGGAGAAAACGGATTCCACCAGGGGGCATTTCACTAAAAGTATCAGTTTATGTATATTCAGAACCCAAACACACAAGAAAAAACTCTGCACACATTAGCCAGATTTCTATTGTTTTTGAAAACTAAAATATGAGTTAAAAGGTCCTTTGAGCTACACATTAAACACAGATCCAAACATAATTATCATTGTATATTACTTACTGTGATAGCTTTAAACTGATTCAGATGTACAAACCTTTTCACACTGTCTGGTGAATTTGTGTAAAGAGGCATCAGGTTTTGTGATGCTTTATGAAGAATCCTGAGTGTCTGGAACACGAAAATACTATCTGTGACCTTTTATCTTGGCCTCACGGAGCAAGGCCATAGAGACGATCATTTCAGCATCATATTTAATGACTGGAGCCAAAACCATTTCCTGTGAGGTTATTCATAGAAATGAACAGGAAATGGCTCATTGTCAAGCACTGACAAAAATATTGTGACGGCGACGCTGTGCCAAAACGATTGTTCCTCAACTCTTCACCCTGACTCCTTCGTACGCTTACCTCACATGGAAATGCACACTATTTGCACTTACATAAAGGCATATAATATGATTACACGCATCTTGGGAGGGGGTTTCTATTTAAAATCAAATGACTTGAGCCCCCAAACAGTGGTTTTGACCTTGAGTAAGTGCTAAGATGGGGCTCAAGTAAGCACACTGCCACCGCGGGAACAAACACAGACAGCTGAGCGAGCAGAGCTCAGGTGGCAGGGGGACTGGGTGTAAAGGAAAAGTCATTTGATAGCAGATTAAACCGTAATTGATGTAGAAGCAATCATACTGAGCTATGAGTGCCACAGCATATGGAGCAGAGATGTCACTCGCATGACATATGGCCGTGACTTTGTGCATGACTTTTTCTCTTGAGCGCGTCATAATCAAATCTCCTGAGTTCACAAGATCTCAGCTGCATTATTTATTGACTTTGTCTATCCTTGGTACTGCCTGTTCCCTACACTGCTTTTCTAGTTTTTCATGAAGAAAAGTTTTAGTATATTGTCTTGAAGAAATGTGAAGGTCTGGAATGATTATTAAAGGCACAGGAGATTGCCTCAAAGCTAGAAGTCTTAAAGGAATAGTGCAGTTTTTATAGAAGTATAGCAAAGAGTGCACTTTTCCCATGGCTTAAACTGGAGCCTTTTCTTTAGAGAGAGCAGAGCTAGCCGTTTCAAGACTTAACCCTGGAGTTGTCCAGCGGGTCAAAATTGACCCGTTTTAAAGTTTGAAAATGTGGAAACTTTTCCCTTTTGGGAATTTCGCTGGATTTTGGTCGATTTTTTTGTGAATGTTCTTCAGAAACATTTTTAACATTTCTTTTTTCACCAAAAAATGTTCAAATATTTCCCAAAAAAGTTGAAAATGTGGACATCAGAAGTTTCACTGTGAAAATATAGATTTTTTTTCCACATTTTCAAACTTTAAAACGAGTGAGTTTTGACCCGCAGGACGACACAAGGGTTAAAGGTAAAGTAAGGGGTTTGCGTGACGTTCTGTGAGATGATGAGCGTTACTTTGTGCATCACTGACGTAGAAAACACTACAAACTCTCCTACAATTTGTTTTTCAATCAGCAACCATCATATCTGTTTCCATTCGTCCATTGTCGGGTTTGTTTTTTGCGGCTCATCCTGTCCGTCAGCACTCTTTACTGATTCACAGCTCCAACACTGGAATGAGTGAGATCAGCCGACCCGTGTAACCATGATCTCCCGCTAAACCTGGGAAATAGGAACCGAGAAATTGACTAACAGGTTTAAGAAACTAAAGATAGCTTCATCTGCAACAGGAGGCAGACGACATAATATTTATTGAAGCGCCACCACAGGGCTAATTTGATCTGTGACATGCATTAGTCCAGACTTTTGTGTTTAGCTCAGCAATGTTACTCTGTGGGACTGAACTCTGGAAAAAATATTCATGATGGCTTAATCCCTATTCATTTATACATACAGTATACTGTACCTGGTTCCTAAATAAAGACTGCGATTAACCTACAGTGTAACGTTTTAGTTTTTTGCATCACCAAACAAAAGGTGAAACTGTGGTAACTGTATGTTTGAAATATTCCATTGTAATGAATATTTCTCATTACCTTCATCCCTCAGGTATTGAACCTCTTCTTGGCCTTGCTGCTCAGCTCGTTCAGTGGAGATAACCTCTCAGCTGGAGACGACGATGGAGAGATGAACAATCTCCAGATTGCCATTGGCAGGATCACACGGGGCATCGACTGGCTGAAGGCGTTCGTCATCCGGACTCTCCGGCAGATTCTTCACATGAAGCCCAAGGAGCCTGACGAGGGTCCCGGGGACGACGTTGACCCTAAAATGGAAGGAATTGAAATGAACCATATGGACAGCAGTCAGACTTTCAAACTAGCAGATGGGATAATGGATTGTTTGGTTGAAGGCCGGCCTTCTGGATTTATTGTGGATGGAGAGCTAAGCCTCAGTGTGCCAATCGCCCAGGGAGAGTCAGACTTTGAAGATCTGGACGAGGATGAGGACGACGATAAAGATGATGATCAAGGCTCAGAGATTTTTGATGAGAAAAATAATCAACAGAACACAGTAAGAGAAATAAATAAAATGAAAATCCATCCATTCACAACAACACATTACTTACCAACATCATATATGCTGTATTTGGAATCAGTGTCATTTTAAATAACTGTGGGTTCTCTGAACACAGACAGACCTCTCTAACAGCCTTTATGCATAACACTCTGAAATTAGCATGCAGATGCTTGACTGATCAGGGTTAATTTGACTAAAAACAAAAAAAATTCACTTTCTTTCATGACACTGTAACAAGAAAAAAAAATACACAAATCCAATGTAATCACAGACAAATCACACACAAAAATAGCTTCAGGACACAATGCAAATGTGGGGTGAGGCATGATCTAATGCAGTGATGGGATTTGTTTTGTGAACTGAGGTTATAAGGAACTATTAATAGATAAAATGTGTAATTTATGAATGAGATAGACCCTTATAGAGCAAAATCTGAAGTGACAAGGGTTAGAACTGCTTGGGACATTTTTAAAAAATCTATTTGTCCTTCAATTTTAGTATTCTGTGATAAACGCGCTGCACGTGAGCAGACACTAAAAGCTCTGCACACCGGTGGTACCTGTGCAGGTGTTTGATTGGACAGACTATGAATGACTGGCATTTCCCTCATACCCTGCTGCCTTTGCTGCATCTAAAAGAGCGAAACAAGTGGTATACTGTATGTACTTTGACAACCTCACATAATTCCCAGCATACTCCTTGCATATACCTCTTACATTTAGTAATCTATGTCTCAAAGTAGATTGTTCTACAGTTGGAAGACCAAAACTATTCATGAATGCACCTTGAAAACGTGGCTGATGTCGATATGTTTTCTGAGATGGCCAATCCACAGCTGGAGTTGATCTGCCACTCTGACAGTGGAACTGGTTTGGTCAGTGTGGTAATCGTTTCCACTCTACACGAATCTCCATGAAACCATCAGTTTAACCCTCCTGTTGTCCTCATTTACGGGCATCAAAAAATATTGTTCCCTTGTCGGGAAAAAATCCAAAAATTCAGCAAAAAATTCCCCAAATTTATAAAAATTTGCAAAATCTTCAGGAAGAAAATTCCCAAAATTCATTGAAAGTTTCCCATAAAAGTTTTACTATTATTATTATTATTTTAAAATCTCCCAAATTTGGAAAGAAATAAAAATTTTAAAAATAAAAAAAATAAAAATTGTAAATATTTTTTAAAAATGAGTAAAAATCTTCCCAAAAAAATTCTAAAAATATCTAAAGTGATTACATATATATCAATGAAAATTCTAAGATTTTCTTTAAGAACATTCAGAAAAAAATCAACCAAAATCCAGCGATTTTCACTGGATTTTGGTTGATTTTTTCTGAATGTTCTTAAAGAAACATTTTTTTAAACATTTCTTTTTTGCACCAAAAAATGTTCAAAAACTTCCCAAAAATGTTGAAAATGTGGAAGCTTTCACTGTAAAAAATATATATATTTTCCACATTTCCAAACTTTAAAACGAGTCAATTTGACCCGCAGGACGACGGGAGGGTTAAAGCATTTGGTTTGGTGGTTTTATTGAGTCTGAGCTCCTTATAGACTTCAGGCAGACTTCACCACTAAGGCAATGGACAACAATGTATGCTGTATCGCAAAGTCTTCATGCGTCTTTTACTGTTTTTGTGGTGTCTCTGTGGGGAATTAGCCATTGTAAGGATCGTTGTTCACCTTTCCATATGTAACCGTTCCACCAAAACTGCTACTATTTCACTGTGATACCGACGCTACATCCTGAGCTTAGCACTGTCCAAGACAAGTGTCACGAGAGTAAAGAAATACAAGGAAGGCAGTGAAGACTGATAATGAGTGCAGTCAGGCCATTCTCTGGAGATAGGTCTGGCTATACAAGCCTATAAAACCAGTAAAGATGCAAGTTTTTCATCCTAACTGGTGAAAGAACGCTCACAGAATATGAAATGGGAGGTCTAATTAGGCATGTAAGGGAAAACCTTTGTGTCAATGCTGTGCAAGGCCTAACTTATGGCTTTCACCTTAGATACAAACTAATAGCTAATTAAATGCTAAAATAATTTCTGGGGAGAAGATTTGTTTGTCATGCCACTTGTGACTGCTCACTAAAATTACTTTTGTATTCCTGTGCTATTTCAGGAAAACTTTGAAGACGACAGTAGTATCACAGGAAATCGCAAAGTGAGTAACGTGAAAAGTGAACGAAAACAACCCTGGTTACTAATTATATCAATCTGTAGAATGGCTCAGTGAGATAATTAGTTCATATATGGTTCTGCTTAAAATATTCACAACAAAACAGTTTGTATAATGGCTTTGTAACTGATATTTGATTGTGATTCTTGGCTAGCTTATTGCTGCTTTGGATGATGGAGATTCTTCAGTGTGCAGCACAGTGGATTATCAACCACCTGAGCCTGAACCAGAAGTAGTAGAAGAAGAAGAGCCAGAACCAGTGGAGCCAGAGGCCTGCTTCACTGACAGTATGAACAACCACTGCACAAACTGAAATTACTATCAAATGCAGACTTTCACAGACAGTTAGGGATACATGCTTTATTTTAAGGTATCTGTGCTAATGCTTGAGAATTGTAGTGTGACTTCATGAAATAATCCTCTATCCTCAGACTGTGTGAGGCGCTGGCCATGTCTCACTGTGGACATCACCGAAGACAGAGGCAAAAAATGGTGGAATCTCCGTAAAACTTGCTACAACATTGTGGAGCATGACTGGTTTGAAACCTTCATAATCTTCATGATCCTCCTCAGCAGTGGAGCTCTGGTAAGTGCTGTCATCACTGCAACAAATTTAGAAATGTTGACTGTTTTATGATAGCGCTAAGATACTGTAATAACATTAGGACGTGTATCTGATGTCTTCATCTGGCAGGCTTTTGAAGATATATACATAGAAAGACGCCGCACCATCAAAATTATTCTGGAGTTTGCTGACAAGGTTTTCACCTACATCTTTGTCATCGAGATGCTCCTTAAATGGGTTGCATATGGCTTCAAGACCTACTTCACCAACGCTTGGTGTTGGTTAGACTTTTTCATTGTAGATGTAAGTTTTTATCCGGTTTCTGTGCCAGTTCTGTGTTACACAAGACACAGACAAGCATGTCCTACATCAGATAAAGTTTGTGGTAACACTTGAATAGGAAATGTTTTGATTCTGCCACAGATTTCCCTGATTAGTTTAGTTGCCAACTGGATGGGTTACTCTGACCTTGGACCAATCAAATCTCTCAGAACCCTGAGAGCGCTAAGGCCTCTTCGAGCACTGTCAAGATTTGAAGGGATGAGGGTAAGTTGTTGGCTCCTGAAGCTCATTTCATTTAGAAATCGTACACATAAGTACAAAACAATAACATCTGAATAGCTTGCATGGCTAACAATGATTTAGAAGATGTAGAAACTGTTTTTTTTAGTGCATTCTTGGACTAATTTGATTGGATTTTCTCTATTGTGTTTGTTAACTGCATGCTTACACCATGGCTGCTGTAACAGAACTGACTGAGGTAAGTTCTCCATGTTGAAATGACTGACTAAATATAGCATTGACTCATAAAACATTTGTTGCTTGGTCTCACAAACAAAATAAAGTGAATAATTCTGTGTACTTCTTTATAATTCTGTGTCCTCTCTTATATGCAGGTGGTGGTGAATGCTCTTGTTGGAGCGATTCCCTCCATCTTCAATGTGCTGCTGGTCTGTCTGATTTTCTGGCTCATCTTCAGCATCATGGGAGTTAATTTGTTTGCTGGAAAGTTCTACCGCTGCATCAACACCACCACAGAGGAACTGTTCCTCCTCACAGAGGTCAACAACCACAGCGACTGCATGGCCATCAAAGAGGCCACTCAGGAAGCCCGCTGGGTTAACGTCAAAGTCAACTATGACAATGTTGGATCAGGTTACCTGTCCCTGCTACAAGTGGTGAGGAGTGCTGTTTCAGTGTTTATACATGTGGAACATCTTCAGCAAAAAAACTATTGTTGTTAGCTAACATTTTGAGAGTACATTCTCTGTGATTTCAGGCAACTTTTAAAGGTTGGATGAACATCATGTATGCTGCCGTTGACTCGAGAGAGGTAACTTTTTAGAATCTTTGCAACACTGAAACAAGTCATTACACGAATAGTAGGTGAAGCAAATTCCCTTTTCACTTTGTGGTGACTTCAAGTTACTATGAAGACATGGCCCATGTGAAAACAGCCAACTGACTGAGTATGGCTTAAAGGCACACATACAATTACCATTTGACACCATACCTGCCACCAAAGAGAAGAAAATGGAATCTTCTGAGACTGTCACTTTAATACAAATCAATATGTGAAGGACATTCATTTTTATGTCTTTTTGTGATTCCTTTAGGTTGGAGAGCAACCTTCTTATGAGATCAACCTCTACATGTACATGTACTTTGTCATCTTCATTATCTTTGGCTCTTTCTTCACACTCAATCTCTTTATTGGTGTCATTATTGACAATTTCAACCAACAAAAGAAAAAGATAAGTATAAGATTGTTGTAGAAAATATTCCACACCAGTACAAAATCAACAGATGTTTTTCTTTACAAGTTAGATTTTACAAGCTATATCTATACAAAAGTTGCCTTATTATTTTGATGCCTATAATGATCATTGTATTGTATTATGTTTGTACTTTGGAGACAAAGACATCTTTATGACTGAAGAACAAAAAAAATACTACGATGCCATGAAGAAACTTGGATCCAAGAAGCCACAGAAGCCAATTCCACGCCCAACGGTAAGCCATTCATTTACATGATTGTTTCTGTCACTGAGCGTAAATTTAGCAATAGGGATTACATTGTTGAAGATAAGTCAATATCTGCATTGATGTTGAGAACTACGAAAGAGGTCATCCGAAATAACGACACATCACCTTGGCATGCATGGCATGACGGTGTCATCAGTGACCTCTGTGTTGACCTTTTCTGCACAGTGCTGGTGTGAACAGGCCAAATGACCCTCCTGGATTTGTATTTCTGTTCGCCTTGGTTAACTCTCCCATCTGTCTCTCTTTGACCTGCAGAACCTAATCCAGGGAATGGTGTTTGACTTCATCAGTCAGCAGTTCTTTGACATCTTCATCATGGTGCTCATCTGCCTCAATATGGTGACCATGATGGTGGAAACAGATGACCAGAGTCCTGAGAAGGAGGAGTTCCTCTTCAAAGTAAATGTGGCTTTTATTGTTGTCTTTACTGGAGAATGTGTGTTGAAGCTCTTTGCCCTGCGACAGTACTTCTTCACCAATGGATGGAACGTTTTTGATTTCATCGTGGTCATTTTGTCAATAGCTGGTGGGTATCTGACAGCCTTTATGAAAAGTACAGTTGTACATTACATTTCTTAGCCACTGCAAATTGCCAAAGTGATCAAGCAGGACTAAGTGTACTGATATATTGTTGCTTCTCCTTGTATTTCAGGCACAATGCTCTCAGATCTAATTGAGAAGTACTTTGTGTCACCAACTCTTTTCAGAGTAATCAGACTGGCCAGGATAGGCAGGATTCTTCGTCTTATTAAAGGAGCTAAGGGCATTCGGACGCTTCTCTTCGCTCTGATGATGTCTCTTCCTGCACTATTCAATATTGGTCTCCTGCTCTTTCTTATAATGTTCATTTTCTCCATTTTTGGCATGTCAAACTTTGCCTATGTCAAAAAGGAGGCTGGAATCGATGACATATTTAACTTTGAGACATTTGGCGGTAGCATTATCTGCTTGTTTCAGATTACAACGTCAGCAGGCTGGGATGGACTTTTACTTCCGATGCTGAACAGGGAAGCTCCAGATTGTGATCCAGACTTTGAGAATCCAGGAACGGGTGTCAAGGGAAACTGCGGTAATCCGGGCATGGGTATGATGTTCTTCTGCAGCTACATCATCATCTCATTCTTGGTAGTGGTCAACATGTACATCGCCATCATCTTGGAGAACTTTAATGTGGCTCAGGAGGAGAGTGGTGATGCACTCTGTGAGGACGATTTTGAGATGTTCAATGAGACCTGGGAAAAGTTTGATGTAGATGGAACTCAGTTCATCGAGTACAGTCGGCTCTCAGACTTCTGTGATGCCTTGCAGGAGCCCCTCAGGGTTGCCAAACCTAACCGGTTTCGCCTGATCGAAATGGACCTGCCCCTGGTTATTGGGGACAGGATCCACTGCCTGGATGTTTTGTTGGCTGTCACACAGATGGTTCTGGGGGACACAGTGGAGATGGCAGCAATGCGGGAGAGCATTGAGGCTAAGTTCATCCTGAACAATCCCACTTCGGACTCCTTTGCACCGATCACAACAACGGTGCGCCACAAAGAAGAGCAGAGGGCTGCTGTAGTCATTCAGAGGGCTTATCGCAACCACCTTCTGAAGCGCTGCATACGCCACGCCACTTTTATGCACCGATCTAAGAAGATGGGTAGAAAGGATGAAGACCCACCAGAAAAAGAGGGGCTGCTTGCACGAAAGATGGGAGTGCTCTATGGAAGTAATGCGGACCTTGCAGAGGAAATGGAGAGAGCTGCTTTAGAAACTCTCGCAAGCCAACAGCCTCCTAATCCCGAGACGCTGTCAAATGACAGCGGAGCCCAGTGTGGCCCAGAAACCCCTGAGCCAAACATCATTGTTGTACCTGTAGAGATTACGAATGAGGTTTTGCTACATTCTGCCCCAGACCGACACTTCTTCACGCTACAAGCAGCAAACATGAGAGAGACGATTGTTTAACAAACTGCACAAGATAATAAATTATGTCTTCCCGCTGTTCTTATTCCACCAGAGAAGGAAGCAGTGTTAGCTAATCCAAAGTGTCACGAATGTAGCTGACTTCCACTTTTAGGTCACACAGATCTAAGGGATGTTTTTGATAAGTAAACATAACAGTTAATCTATTCCTGTTCTGCCATGCAATATTTAAGTTTCTTTTTAGGGTTGAAGATGGAACTGGGCTATATAGTTTCCTTTGCTAGTTATCATATGGGCATCAGCCAAATTAATGTAGGAAAATTGTATTTTAATTGGCATTTCCAAATTATGGAGACAATTAGACATGATATCTCAGAATTTAGGAATACCCAGACTTTGAGAGAATTGCAAGACTTACTATTATCCTTGTCCTATTATACCTCCACTGTTGGCCAATAAAAAAGCTAGAGTTTGTTGTTGTAGAATGAAACATCACTGTGGACCATATGATAGACTTCTAGTGAGAAAACAATCCAGTCTTAAAACTGTAAGATAGAGCACGGTTTCTAAACATACTTCAATCATTTTTCTATGAATAGTTATCGTCCAAATGACTGAGGAACTCAACACTGCTGGATTGTAATGCACGGCCTATTAGAATTTTGCTTTTGATCTTACCAGGAACATGGTTAGAATTTCCATGTACCCAGTTTCTAACCAAAGAGAAACTTGAACATTACATGACAAAATCAGAATTATCATTCACGGGGGTGCAGGATTTTATGCTGTTTGTGTCATACACAGCATGTACAGGCTCTCAGAGCAAACAAACTCCTCAGACTGTCTGCACACACATCGAAAAGGATTATAGACTATAAGCTGATACCTTACATTTAAAAGGAAGAAGATCCACAGTCTTTTTGCTTCCTCTGATTATTCTACATCATGAATGCAGCACTATTATCCAGCTCTGCAGAGCGATATTTGGATATGTAATCAGCCACATTGAAACAGCATTATTTCATAGTTAAATTGGTACAATTGGGAGTCGCATTATTTATTTTATCAATTTAAAGAAAGGAATCTGACTAAATTCCTATTCCTGCTAACTTAAAGTCACTTTTATGTGGAATCTCCTTACTGTGAAGACTCTTAACACTATTTCTTGTAATTAGACACTAAACTCTTTTCTACGGTGAATCAGTTTTGTACATATGTAAATTAGTAACTAGAAAAAAGGGTGTCTGGATCTGATTTATTCCAGTCTACCAGTGAAACTCTGATCTCTGTTATTCATTATTAGTCAACAATAATAAGGGCCAGCTAATGCAGTTAACATGTGTCTCTGACTGGCTCACTCAGAGAGGCCCAGTTTATATTGCACTATTTATATCCCTTCCAGGTCACATTAAAACAGTTGACTGTGTAAGACTGAAAGACCTTCCTGTTTTATAAGATGATTTATTCACACATATGTGCATGTCTTATAAATGTTTTGTCTACTTTTTCTATTTTTTGGTCCCCTCACATATCAGATTATAACACAACTCAAAGCAGTCATATTTTTTCCATTTTGATGGGTTTCCATTCAAACCTTCAGGTTTAAAAACTATCTGTGACTGTAAACTTAAGATGTGATGTTTACATTAACATGGCTGCATAAGCAATAAGCTCCCCATTACTGTGTTCTATATGTCTGTCTACTAAACAACAATGATTACAGCGGTAATATAAGTACTTCGGTACTTTCTGTACATTTTAAATGAAGTGTTGCCTCAGGTTGGATCAGATTTAGACAATGTTAAACTAACCTGACATTTTGGAACAACACAAACAGCGGCGTGTTGGCTGAGTTAAATATGTGACTCTAAAGTGAAGATAATCAAAGCTTTTTAAATGTTTACTGCAAAAACGTCTTTCTTATTAATAACTACCTTCATGTGCAGTGGATCTGTTCATCTCAAGTCTGTCCTCATGTAGGAAGGTGGCTTCACCTGCTGCTGTGCAAGTCTTAACTGAATTTAAAACGTCTTACTATGAATATATGGCACTGTGTAAAAGTTTTAGGCACTAAAGTGGGGATGCTTTGACCCTAATGTTCTACGTAGTTTTTCATTTATCAGTCTACATCATGCAAAGTGAAGGAAATAGAAAGAGCTTAAATCAAATCAGTATTTGGTGTCACAAAACAGCACTAATTCTCCTATAAGTCACTTCTTCACATTGTTCTAGTCATCTATGAGAACTTCCCACTGTTCTCCTGTGAGTTGAGCCTTTCTCAGTTGGTTGATAATCCCAAACTGACAAACGATGTTAAGATCAGAGTCAATCAGACATGTTCTGGATGGTCTGGGTGATGGACAGAACCTAAACATCTAAAGTGCCTAAACGCTGTGCACAGTACTGTATATACATGAATAATATAAGCACTTTTACAGTTTTCTCCTTTGCTTGTTTTTTACACTAGACAATAGGGCGTCTCTTCTTCTGTTTATGTGTTCAGCACTGTTTTAACATCATCCTTGGAGGGGTCTCTATATCATAACCTGCTGCTGCGATGTGACCTGCAGCAGTCCTATCTGAGACGGAGACACTGCTACACCACTAAACTACAGTCTCCTCTGATGGGACAGTCATATTCACAAGACGGTGTCCTCCTTCTGTTTACATTTCTACTGGAAGAAAAGCCACATGGGGAGTTTTACTGGTACACCCACAATCAGTATTGCCTGTATATACGACTTTTTCTTTTTTTTTTCCTTCTGTATTGTACATTTATATTATTTTGTTATTGTAAAAATTGTAACTATATTGCTAGAATAAAACATTTCTTGTAGGGAAAAGGATTTGCGTTTTCAGTATGTGTTGTCTGTGAAACTACACTGGTGCACCGTGGCCCTCTGGTGGTTATAAGGCTGACAGACACATTTCTGTCTGTTAACCCTCATGTCGTCCTGCGGGTCAAATGGACCCGTTTCAAAGTTTGAAAATGTGGAGGAAAAAATTGATTTACAGTGAAACTTTTTTAGGAAATCTTTGAACATTTTTTGGTGGAAAAAAACTGTTAAAAATGTTTCTATAATAACATTCGCATAAAAATCAACCAAAATCCAGAGAAATTCACTGGATTTTGGTTGATTTTTTTGTGAATGTTATTAACGAAAATATCAGAAGTTTTACTGATATATATGTAACCATCTTAGATATTTTTAGAATTTTTTTTGGAAGATTGTTACTCATTTTTTTGGAAAATATTTACAAGAATTTTCTTGCCAAATTTGGGGGATTTTTTTTTTTTGGATAAAACTTTTAAGGGAAGCTTTTAAGAAATTTGTGGAATTTTTTTGCTGAATTTTTGAATTTTTTTCAGACAAGGAAACAATATTTTTTGGTGCCTGTAAATGAAGACAGCAGGAGGGTTAAAAAGTTAAGACTGAGAATGACACAGCTGTTTGAAGCCACCGCCAATAAAAATAATTTCTTGCGGGAGGTAAATTATTTGTAGTCAGCGTTACATGGTTGTTGGAGGCAGCAGTTTATCTCGTGCTCACATACTGTGAAGACCGATAATAATAATCCACACAGAAGTCAGACACCGAGCGGCTGCTGCACGAAGCGTATCGACTTTGACAATTAGGGAAATGTGATGAGCTTGACTGATCAGAAAACTGCACTCCTGTCTGCATGGGGATGTTGCATAACAAGACTGAGAATCCTCCGCCCTGCTAGGAGCTTTACGAAGCTCTACGGAGACATACGGAGACGACCTTAATGCTGATATTTCACTACCTTAGTTTAGCCTGTCAGCAAGCCAACATTTGTTAATTTGCACAAAACACCGACTACAGCTGTGTCTGAAGGGATTATTATTAGTTTTATTTAAAAAGTACTAGAGTAAATTAAAATTTTGGCGATTAAATAAAAAGTGAGAGGTACATTAACTCTCCTGTTGTCCTCATCTACGGGCACCAAAAAATATTGTTTCTTTGTCTGAAAAAAAATCCCAAAATTCTGAAAATTTCTGAAATTTGCAAAACCTTCAGGAAAAAAAAACTCCTTAAAAGTTTTATTTAAAAAAAAATAAAATACACAGAATTTGGCAAGAAAATTCTTGTAAATATTTTAAAAAAATTTGTAAAAATCTTCCAAAAAAATCTTAAAAATATCTAAAGTGATTCCATATACAGTGGATATAAAAAGTCTACACACCCCTGTTCAAAGGCCAGGTTTTTGTGATGTTAAAAAATGACACCAAGATAAATAATTTCACAACTTTTTCCACCTTTAATGTGACCTACTACCTGTACAACACAATTAAAAAACAAAGTAAAACCTTTCAGGGAGGTGAAGTAAAAATAAACAACTGAGATAATGAGGTTACACACCCTGTTATAACTGGGGATGTGACTGTGTTCAGATTTAGCCAATTCCATTCAAACTCATGTTAAACTGGACTCAGCACACACCTGTTACCATTTAAAGTGACTCTGATTAACCCAAAATAAAGTTCAGCTGTTCAGCTGGACTTTTTACATCCACTGTATATCAGCCAAACTTCTAACATTTTCTTTAAGAACATTCACATAAAAATCAACCAAAATCCAGCGAATTTCGCTGGATTTTGGTTGATTTTTATGTGAATGTTCTTAAGAAACATTTTTAACATTTCTTTTTTCCACCAAAAAATGTTCAAAGATTTCCCAAAAATATTGAAGATGTGGACATCAGAAGTTTCACTGTGAAAATATTTTTTTTTCCACATTTTCAAACTTTAAAACGGGTCAGTTTGACCTGCAGGACGACACGAGGGTTAAAGTTATTACATATATCATGATGCACAGATGAATGTTAAACTGGGCTTCTTCCCATAATATGAATGCTATAAATGCCTGCATTAAGTTTTGAGCCAAACCATCCAGCAGGTCTGAGATATTTCACTGGACAGGAGATCGTTTTATTATTTTCTGGAGGCTAAATACACCTGTGAGGGATTTCAGAAACAAAACCAAACTGCAATCTGCTCAGTAGTTGTGGAGACATTTGAAGTTCCTTTCTGGTTTGATATCAATTCAACTTTTTTAAAACTGATCTATGTGTATCAGTCCATATTTATAAGGTTTTCTCCATGAAAATAATCCATTCCTGCCCTAAAATGGTTTCATGTAACTTGACAGATTTGTTTCCACTTAAAGGCTCAGATCTAGGAAGTCCCAGCCCCTCTCTCCATTCACTTCACTGCTCCTTGTACCTCGAGCACACCAGCTCACCTTCAACTCTGCTCAACACTAGAACTACACTACAAAGACGCTTTAATCACGGCTTCAGTAGAACGGCCATTTTTCATTTCACTACATCAAAACAATGTATGTTTTGCCTAAAAGAACAACAGACGTGGCACAAAGCAAAACATTTTAATGACTGTAGGTCTGTTACTCCAACAGGATGCTCATAAAAATCAGCTGTTTCAACTTAAAGATCGACTCAGCCACGTCAAGCTCTATGCACACCCACATTTACAAGGCAAAAAACTAAACAAAAGAACTAAGTATACTGAATGAATTAATACTCTGGGGTTAGTTGGACTGACACTTCTCCAACACAGTCAGTTACAGAGAAATGTACTTTACGCAGCATCACCACCAATCATTAGCATCTTAAATCACAAAAATGTGTGAAATCGTTTAGGAAAACAGCTTCCACGATTATTTACACACAGAACAATAAAATAAGCAACAGCTGTCACCAAAAATGATCTATGAACTGCTTTCTCAACATGAATTCTGGTAAAGAATGTGTCATATTTTATAATGTGTGTGGTCATATCTTTTTTTTACTGTCACTGCCATGCTCATTTAAATGACTTGTTTTGTTATTATAGGCATTATAATGGGCATTATTTTCCTCTTTTACATTGTTTTATTTTGCAATTTATCAGCAAGAAGCTGATAAAAAGGAAAAATAAGAGAACAACGCAATAAAAACAGGCCTCATTAGAGGTGGTTATTGATATAGAACTTAATTAGAGTTTTTTGGTACAGATCAGTGCATTTGTTGTTTCATTAAACAAGTCCTGATTTAAATCACATTTTTAGTTATTTTTAATGCATGTCATTTTGGCAAAGTTTGTTCAGGGCTGCTTGTTGTTACATTTGAGAACTTTAACTACAGTATCTGAAAATATTACCATAGTACCAGTATATTACTGATAGTGAAACTCAGATATTGTACTGATACTACACGACTAATATGAAACAATACAAAGACGGAGAAGTGATAATAATTTGGCATTGCACTAATAGCTGTTGTCTAAAATGATCTTACAAAGCCCAGATGTAAGGATTCTTCAGGATGTTTCATGTAAGCCTAAAAATGGATCATGTGAATGAAATTAGAAGTGAGCTTTTAGTGTTGAAAGTGTGGGCTGCTCAAAGTTATTTCGGTTCGATTAGACGGCGCTCTTCCTCTTATTTGCCTGATGCTAACGCATGTGTGGTAACACAGACTTCACACCCACTGCTGCAGACACTTCTTCACCTTGTTCACAACATATTTTGGACTGCAGAGAGACTCGGACACACTCGAGGCATCAGCTCTGGAAGCATTTTTCTTTTGCATGTCATCATGCGCTGGATACTGGCTAGATGCTGTGGGCTTGCTCTGATCAGTCTGTCAGGTAAATGGGACTTTTGCAATATGATATATTTAGTTTGTGATGGAAAAACTTAAACAATTATTTGATTGGTTTGTCATGAAGCTCAGAGTGCTTGTACAGCAATATAAATACGATTCAATACATTTCTGATATGATAATAATGCTTTACAGTCATTTAAGTAGATTTTTGTGTGTTTAACCACAGCTACACTGCATACAAGTGTTTTGCATGTTATTTTTGACTCCACAGTACCATAACTTCCTGGCCATCTGGGGAAAAGAGGAAGTTATTATCTGAGACAAAGACTGTAATATTATTGTCATGCTGATTAACTGATGCCTTTAAATGATGTTGTTAAATTTAATATAAACTATACATGCACAGACATGTTGTTCAATTCAGTTATTATAACAGACTGAACTTTATGTCAAACTTGTAGTCCAATATATGTTTAAATGTGGCAAACATTAAAAACTAAATGTAGATAAAAATTATCTGGCAGACAATACATCAGAAGAAACACTGGTAGCTTTAGGTTGGATTAACCAACAGTTAATTACAGAATCCTATTATCCTTCACTGCAATTAATGATTATTGTCAGCACTTAATGTGTTGCTTATCTTTTTATATTGATTAATTATTTACTCTAAAGAATGCATGAAATAAATGGATACAATTTATCAGTTGTATAAACTAAATAAATAATGCTCACATTTAAGAGGTCAATAGTGAAGATTTCTTTTAGGAATGGTTGTAGGTTAAAGTCCTGCTGATTTGCAGCTAATTGTTTTTGTATTACATTACTAAATACATATAAATCCACCTGTTTTTGCTTTGATTGATTTGTGGACCATCCTGGTAGCTTACCTGGTTTAAAGTGTGCTTCATGTACAAAGTCCTGACTTCAGTGATGTGGATTCCTTTCCAGTGCAGGTCGCTGCAGGTTGCCCTCTTCACCGTCTCTCTCCAACTATACCCACAATAAAGGAAAATGTAGACATATGTATAAATATAAATTGCACCCTTGGTTAGACAAAACAAGGACTTACTTAAAGGGTAACTAAAATAATAATTAGTAGAGGCCCTGGCAACAACAATACACATCCTCTAAGAAGCAACTGCAAGTTTCTGCATTCAGCTCTAACACAACGACACACTAAGGACATATTAAATTGTTAATGATAACGTTACTATTCTGTATAGTTCTATCATCAGTTACACCATCTGTAGTATTATTACTAACATGCTTGACCTCATTAATTACTTTAAGACCATCTCTCATTACTATGCTAAATTATCACAGTCATTTTTGATCTTTTCCACTCCAATAGTGTACATCATTTTTCTCTGTATTTAATCCTATGTCAAAGTAAGCATCATACTGAGGGCATAAAGTCTCAGTCCATATATATAGAGAGAGAGATAAATATACATTCTAATTCTTTATTTCACCAGGTAGGATCAGTTGAGAATAAATTCTCATTAACAAAGATGACCTGGCAAGAGGCCCCAACAAACAATACATATACAAAAAAAGGACAAACAAGTTTACAGCAGGCCTATCAACTATTAAAAAACTACTAAAAAAAAACACTGCTGGACACAAAAGCCAAATTCCCTGCATAAATACTTTGCATAAAAACATTTATGTTCTAAGTTTGTCCCAATGTCTTTCGACCTCCTCTTGTGTGCTCAGTGGCCCTGCAGATCCGCCAGAAGCCCCGGTTCTATGGCGTGAAAACCAACCGTGCTGTGTACATTTACTGCATGGCTTCAAATCAAGGCCAGGACAGCGAAGTGAACTGGTACAGAGCCGATGAGTACGACGCACCTGAAGCACAAAGAAAACAGATAAAGGAGGAAGGGAGGTTTCATTTTGAGGGCAAAGGCAAGATCAAAAACGCCTTTCTCATCATCACCGATCTACAAAAAGAGGACAGCGGCGTGTACTTCTGCAAGATCGACGATTCATGGGGACCTGGAACTGAACTACGAGCTGTCAGTAAGTGAATGGGACAACACAGTTCTCACCTACAGACAAACAATCCATTGTTACTGCATTGCCCACGCACTATTGAAAACACAGCACTAGCAAACATTTTCCCCCCTCACAGGACCCATTCAACATGCCCAGGCTCTATACAGGAGCCAGATGAAGGACAGTCTCATGGTCCTCCAGGGTCTGATGCTGGCTGGGTGCATTGCTGCTCTGCTGCTGCGTAGACGAACACTGGTGAGCAACACTATGAACAAACGACCTGGATGGATGGATGGATGGATGGATGGATGATGGATGGATGGATGGATGGATGGAGGATGGATGGATGGATGGATGGATGGATGGATGGATGGATGGATGGATGGATGTATGGATGATGGATGGATGGATGGATGGATGGATGGATGGATGGATGGATGGATGGAGGATGGATGGATGGATGGATGATGGATGGATGGATGGATGGATGATGGATGGATGGATGGATGGATGGATAGATAGACTATAGATAGATAGATAGATAGATAGATAGATAGACTATAGATAGATAGATAGATAGATAGATAGATAGATAGATAGATAGATAGATAGATAGATAGATAGATAGACAGACTATAGATAGATAGATAGATAGATAGATAGATAGATAGATAGATAGATAGATAGACTACAGATAGATAGATAGATAGATAGATAGATAGATAGATAGATAGATAGATAGATAGATAGATAGATAGATAGATAGATAGACTATAGATAGATGGATAGATAGATAGATAGATAGATAGATAGATAGATAGATAGATAGATAGATAGATAGATAGATAGATAGATAGATAGATAGATAGATAGTCAAAGTCAGAAGTAAAAAAGACAAACTGCAGAAATGTTGACAGGATGACAGTTGTGAATGTGTGGAGTTTTGTGTTACTGATTTATCACTCAATCCTCAATATGTTCCCTGAGCTGAAGCTCTCTACGTTCCTTTTTCTTTATCAAACCCATACAGTCTATAGTAAAACTAACGGGCCAATACCAAAGACATTAAAGTTACTATCTTATAAATCTCCTATTTTGAGAAAATACAGACATTGAATGTTTGAATCTTTGCTTAATGAAACTTGAACTATAAGTTAAACTTTCTATTTGTTGTCAGTTAGTTGTCTGTAGCAAGGTTTTTGCTGCATAGAGAAACGTTTTGTGGCCTCCAAAGAAGTTTTAGTCTGTTCCAAACTAAAATCAGAAGAATTGAGAACAAACAAAAAGAAAATGTCATAGTAACAATTAACCTGCTTTGTTCAGTGGAGTTTCATTTACACAAGCATAATACACATCTTTGTTTATGAAATGGTCAGAAATAAGAGAAAATGCTGAGTACACATACATAACACTAAGTAAATATATGAATGTAAGCATATGTTAAGTAACTCCTTCCTTTATAGTTTTGTTTGAGTAGTATTGATGGACATGATTGTACATACAATGAACTTCCTTTCATATTTAAAGTTTTTGATGTTTCCACAGTTGGATGTAACAGATAACATTAGGAATGTCTTATATACAGTGAAATAGAAAGATGAACATTTGTAGTAAATCATCTAGGGCCAATAGTGAGTTAACCAACAATGAGCAAAGTCAAAAGGGACTCAAAACTCACAGTATAAAGAATAGGAGGACTAGTGCGCCCCCTGCTGAATAAATGTATTAAGGGCTCACTGAGTTCCGCAGTAAATTCCCAAAATAGGTAAAAAAGGTCCAATTAGACCATTAGCTGTGGGTAAAGTACAGTAATTTCAACAGTGTTTTATTGTTCAATTGTTAGAAGTGACACCTAATATTATCTATTGTATAGATAGATAGACAGAAACTGCAAATTGTTTTATGTTACACAAAGCTGTGTAATCATGCAAATGAGTGGTTTTTGCTGCACTCTGTGACAAACATGTTCCCCTTTGTCTGGAGAATGCACTTAATGTGATTTCAATAATACTTCTGATTAATTGTGCAGCATTAAAAAAAACATGTAGGCTTCGCAAAAATGACATACATACATACATACATACATACACATATAAATAATACAAAATAAAAATTAAATAAAACTGATGCTGGGTTTTTGCAACAGTTTGTTTTATAGGATTAAATACCTCAGAAATATTATGCCAACAACAGCAACACCGGCACATTTCTTCTAATGCCAGCTTCAAGTGGCACATATTGGTGCAGAAAGTATGCCAGTGAGCATTAGTGGTATTTAACGTGGTGCGTTTTGCCACTTACCCAGTTAATTCCACATATTCAGTCCATAAAGTCCGTTTTTGACACGGAAAGCAGCCGGCGCCATGACGGTACCACATTAGCGATTTACCGTCCCTGTCCGGCTTCCGTAGCAACAGCTAAAACGTTAGCCGCAAGCGACAGTTCAGCGCGTTGTTACACTTTTTCACACATGTTAGAAGAGGTCTATTAATCTCTTCACATATTTTTTTCTTACCTTTAGTCTTCGGCTACAAGGGTATGCGACTGTGGCAGATGTTTTAGAACAAAAAACACAAAAAAAAATGTCGGTCATTTCTGGTGCAATAACTTCAGTAACGTAGTTAGCTAGTCGACGTCATACGTCATGACGTTTCTAACAGTCACCTCCAACAACCGGGTCATTTTTTAAATTTAGGTTTTTTTTATTCTTTTTTCTTTTTGATTAATTTTTACATTTTGCATCTGTGTATTACGTAAGGTGTGTTAATTAATATGTCTGATTAATTTATTTCTCTTTTTTTATTTCTCCTTTGTGTAACAGTTGGAGCAGAAGGACAGCATATATGAGGAGCCTGAAACTGATCACATCTATGAGGTTTGTAGGCTTTTCTGTGTTTCAGAGCAACATTTACCAAAAAACTTCTTTTACTACATGGTCCAATAAGTGAGGAGGGCATGGCACGGTGAACACACATTACAGCTGTGCTTTTTTACATAAAAATACAAGTGCAAGACTGGCAGAAAGTTGATAGGATGCACCATCTTCTTGCTCCACTGAGCCCCAAACCACAATTTACTCTCGTTCTGTTAAAGCTGCAGTCCACTTTATTGAAAAATAAAAATTTAATTAAATAAATAAAATGATCTAATCCTCACCTACTAAAGATGAAAATGTAAGGAAATACTCCTTATTTCTACATGAGATAGTGTGTATTTTTTTCTTTTCAGTATTTAATGTGTAATTTGCATGTATAAACACACTGAAATCAAGATTGGCAGAGTTGACTGTTTCATCATCTTTCATTTAATGTCAGCCAGTCCGCTGTGGCATTTAGCAGCTGCACATTTTTATCTTTGAGTCAGGTCTGAATCATGTATGCAAATCAAAAACTGTCGCTACCGAAGTGCCCAAACACAGGCAGTAAGTATCACTGCACCACTTTCCAACCCTAGATTAGGAGTAGGGTTCCTCAAAGCCACATTAGACTCACATATAAACATGTCAGGTGAATAAAAGTGTCTTGTTTGCGTCTCTCAGGGTCTGGCGATTGAGACGTGTGGAGGAGGTCTGTATGAGGAACTTGCTGTTTACAGTCAGGCTGATGGAACTGAGGCCCCGTGGGAGTGAAACTGATGCAACAACTGGACTACTTTTCACCTTCTACAGCCTCACCATATTATATGTTCTTACTTATAAGTTGTAAAGTGAAAATAGTAGAGTTTAATTCATCCTCAGGTGAGGAGCTGTCTCTTTTTCTTCTTGTAAAGTGCTTATTTTGCAGTTTTGGGGTGTTTTTTTTGGTTTTGTTTTTTTGCTCCTGCAGCCTTTATACTCACTGTGGGCTCATTTTTCACTGCAGTCTAAAGTCCTGCACAGACGTTGGTAAAAAGAAAAAACTAGAGGCTTCACATGCAAAGGATTTTCTACTATTTACATTTTTAATTTGTCCCCATATCTGTCTTCTATCTGCCCTTTGTAAATACAGCCTGCAGTTCAACCGAAAAGTCCCTAAATTTTTGAATTTTTAGTTTTTTATAGAATCTGGGAAATGGAGACTGTTTATTTTTGGAGAATTTTTAAATGAAATATGTAGAATAAAATGATTCTGATGAAATATCCTAATTTTAAGTGTAATTTTGGTTCACTTTCCTGATGAAACTGCACATCACAGATGATTATTTCAGATTAAAAATCCATTGTTTATGTTTTTGCAGTTTCTATCTGTCTTAAATGTCAACTAAAAAAATCATCATCAAGTATTTTTTGCTTACTATACAATTGGTTTAAGACATTTTTAAAGAAAAAAAGAGTCATTCCTCTGATTCCACCTTGTTAAATGTAAATATTTTCAGTTTTTTTTCTTCCTCTATGACAGTAAACAATATCTTTGAGCTGTAAACAAAACGTTTGTAATCTTGGGCTTTTGGAAACACTGATCGACTTTTTAAGATCATTTTCTGAGAGTTTATAGACCAAAGAACTAATTCATGAATCGAGAAAATAATCAACAGATCAATGATCAGTGAAAATAACTGAGAGTTGCAACAGAATATTTATTCATTGATGCTTAATGTGCTGAATGTGCTGTTTGTTTTGTGCTATTTAAGACTGAAATATTCTGTCGACATCTGAAGTGTAAATAGAACATTCTACGTGACAGTTGATGTTTCAGCTGATTTTTGGTGCTTCACAGTTGTTGTTTTTTTTTAGATATATTAATTATCAATTTCATAATGACTTTGTTAACTTGACTGTTTGATATCGACACAAAGCATGTAAGAAAAAAGACCAATCTGGTGTCCATCAGAGCTAAAACGAGGCTCTACTTGTTCATGTTGTTTAATAATGTTAGAAATCTGTATGAATTTTCATTATCTGACAGGAATAAAAACAATAAACACATTTCCATTTGCTGGAGAAAGTTGTTTTTTATTAAACCATGTAAAAATGATGTCTTTTAGTGAATATATTTAAAATTCAGACACTGGTTCATAAACAAGCAATAAATAAATTAATAAATAGAGAAACAAATAAATTAACACATATAAAAATATTCTCTTTTACTGCTGACAGCTGATATTTTTGGTGCTTTAAGGGTTTTTTAACGTTAATTCCGCATAATTTCATAATGACTTTGCTAATTAGAAGGTTTGAGATATATTTCATCTATTCCTACAATACATTCAGGAATAAAGACTAAAAAGACAGAACTAAAACAAGGCTCTATTTGTTCATATTATTTATTAATATTAGAAATCCATAGGAATTTTCTTTATCTGACAGGAATAAAAACAATAAACACATTTCCATTTGCTGGAGAATATCATTTTTTATTGTCTGTAACATTAAACCATGTAGAAATATTCTCTTTTACTGAATATATTTAAAATTACTGGTTCATAAATAAGCAATAAATAAATGAACAGATTAATAAATAGAGAAATAAATAAATTAGCGCACTGTTCATGTGACTGATTTTAGTTAACAGGCAGAAAAATGAGCTGATCAACTAATAAATAGAGAAAGAATTGAATAAATAAAGAGATAAATGAGTGAAGACATGGTTCATGTGACAGATTTCAGTTGCTGCTGCTCAGAGATGAAGCCAGTTGATGAACTCTCAGCAGATGAAGTTCCATTTCCGTCCTGATCAGCTCCCAGGCTTCAGCACTGTGGCCCTGCAGACACGACAGCATCAGGATTATTAGGAAAACCTCCCACAAGCGTGGCAGGAAAGCATCACATCTAACAGCACACTTGGTCACATTCAGGCAGACTCACCATCTTCTTCAGGACCTGGACTGAGAGTCTCTTGAAGTACATGTGCAGCTTGGTGTTCTTCTTCTTCTGGCTCCCCATCTGCAGGAATCACAAGAAGACAAGGTTTATTTAGAGACGCCTGCTTTCTCACGTCTGTCAGGACTCCGTGGCGTTTGTCAAACTCACGCAGGAGCTCAGTTCGTCCGCCTGTTTGTTGAGCAGATTGAGGAAGTTCTCCACTGTGCTCTCCTCCCATGATGCCGAGCTGTGATCCTCCTCAAACAGGGCGGCCGCCTCCTGCAGGATCTGGACCATGAACGCCACTTTATCCTCATCCTGGAACAAGAAGAAGAAGAAGAAACAAGCCTCAGGTTACTGCAGGAGCACATTGATGACACTTTCACATCCCAAACTGGGTTTCATATCCACTTGTAATAATTCAGCCGCTGTTCCCTTTGAATGATATCACAGAGTGAAGAAAAACAAGGACAGAAGAACAAAACTGGTCAAAGAAATACAGAAATGTAAACTATTTTAACCTTAAAGTTGACTTTGCTCCACATTAAGTTTCAGAAAATTGTTGATTTGAGATGAATTAAATGATTTAAACAAGTCAAATTTGAAGCAGCAGTAATAATATTCCTGCTGACTTCATTTAGATAAACTTCATCCAGCAGCGTGTTTCCAACTGAAGCATTTCACTGAAGCTGATTCAAGTTTTTATTGATGGAAATTAGTAAATAAACTGTGAATTTCTTCAGAAACAGTGACTTGAGACTGATTTTACCATCAGATTTGTTCTGTTCCTGACAGTTCTGAGCCCCAAACTGGTCTGTTGGAGTTAAACTGGATCACATCTCTTGTGATTTTACAAAGAAAACAGACAATAATGGAAATGAAATCCTGTCAACTTGCAGCACAAGTCAAAAATAAGCCACAAGCACCAATAAAACACTATTTAAAATATATAGATTTCTCAAAAAATGACTTCCTAAACCTCAGAGATGATAAATTAGATCTTCATATATATTTGTATGAACAGATAATAACAGAAACATCAACACACACGTTGATGTTTGTGACTTTTTGTGCGTTTTGAACTCACCGATGCGTTGGACTTCTGGTTGTAGAGCTTGTTAGGGAAGACCACAGTGTTGTCATCTTCAGCCTCAGTGCTGTTGGTGGAATTATTCACCTGCATCACACACAGACGACGACATCATCATCACCATCATCCCCACCACCATCATCATCACCATCATCACCACCATCATCACCACCACCATCACCATCATCACCACCACCATCATCACCATCACCATCATCATCACCATCATCCCCACCACCATCATCATCACCATCATCACCATCATCGTCACCATCATCATCACCACCATCATCACCATCATCACCACCACCATCATCACCACCATCATCACCACCATCATCACCATCATCATCACCACCATCATCACCACCATCATCCCCACCACCATCATCATCACCATCATCACCATCATCGTCACCATCATCATCACCACCATCATCACCACCATCACCACCATCATCATCACCACCATCATCACCATCATCACCATCACCATCATCACCATCATCACCATCATCACCACCACCATCATCACCATCAGCAGCATGTCCAGCAGCTCTGCAGATGCCTCTCCAAGCTTCCACTCACCATGGTGTCCAGCAGCTCCAGCAGGTCCTCACTGTGCTGTCTGAACTTCTCCTCCATCCATCTGCAGCTCAGCGACCAGCCTGAAGCCACCACAGCCACCAACAGGAGAGCAGAGAAGGTCCTGCTGAGCATCTTCACACACATACAGCTAGTCTCTGAGTGGATGGAGCTGGGATGGGATGTGTCCTGGTGTTCTGCTGGAGCAGCAGCTCTTTTATAGCACAACGCACCTGTTTCACTTTCCACCTGCAGGGAAACACTCAGCTGTGGCTTTCACCTCCACATGTCACACATTTCACATTTCAACTTGTGTCCTGATGAGGAAAACCTGCATCCTTTCAGTAGAAAACCTCAAAACAAACACAAATCATGACTGCTAGCTTTATTTTCAACACTTTCTATGTTGAACATCCAGATGTTTCAGAGATAAACCTGCAGATACCTGAACTTCAGCATCTCTGAATGAAGTCTGAGCATGGTTTTGGGCTGTTTTCCATTCATGCTCCGTGTCCAGTGTGGTGCTAAATGTGCAGATTGGTGTCAGACTCTTGGAATTGTATTCATTGATCAGCCACAGAGCAGCCACTGATCCGCTGTGTGTCCATAAAGAGGAAGTTCCTGGAGAGAGAAAATGAAAGCGACTCCGTGACTGTGGCCTCAACTCTGACGTTCATTCATATGAGTCTGTCAGTGATATTTCACCTTGTTTTAACTAGAACCTGCAGCTTTACCGTGAGAACAGGTAGATCATGGAGACGGGGATCCACCTCTAAACTGCTCAGAATGATAGAAATCTGTATGAAAATCTCATTCATTTACCCTGAAATTCATGAAGAGGTTTCAGAGAATGGAGAACTGTATGTGTTTCCCCTGGATCGTGTATTTAAATTACATTTTATTCATATTTACAGCCGATTTTCAACTCATGCTGCAAGATTATGTGATTTCACTTGCATTATTATTTGCTTTTTTTTAATTAGAGGACAAGAGATGTGAGTTTTACTGACAACAGGTAGAATATGGAGGAGATCCACTTCTAAGCTGCTCAGAATGATATAAATGTGTATGAAAATATATTTCAGGCTGCTATGTCACGTTTTACTGTTTTGTTTGAACTACATGAGTGAAAATGTGCCAACTGCACTTTAAAAACAAAGTTTGGGCTCAACAAAATACATTTAAAGCAACAGTTTGCATCAGTTTTTTTTTTTAATTATCATGAAATTCTGTTCAACCAACAAACTACACTGTAAAAAATAAAAAAGAAGAATCTCCTTCACCTTTAAACCACAGAGCCTGATAAAGCTGATGGAAATCTAATATTTCAGCCGTAAAATTTATGAACTAATTTAATATAATGGATAAATATATGCGTTTCCATAGGATTTTGTTCCTTTAAATGGTATTTTATTGGTACTTGTAGCTTATTTTCGACTCGTGCTGCAAGATTTTATGATTTTATTTGCATTATTATCTATTTCTTTTGTCAGAGAGCAACAGATGTGAGACAGTTTAAGCTTTAACATACAAGTTTGGACTGAGGACTGTCAGCAACACGATAAATATGAAGGCAAAAGCAGTTTCAAGTCAGTTTTTCTGAAGAAATCCACAAGATTCACCTCAGTAAAGAAAATCTCCACTGATAAAACCAAGTTGGATCAACTTAAATCAAATATTTCTATGGTTGGAACACAGTTAAATTAAAGTTGGTAACTATTTTAATTCCACTGGTTTGTTTTGCCCAAATGCAAAATTAAATGCTTTGATTTGTAACATGAATGAATGGAGTTTATCCAAACGAATGCTGCAGCTTCATTTGAAGGAAAATCAACTTGAAGGTTTAAATCTTTACAACTTCTATATTTCTTTCTTGTTCTCAAGACTCAAAAAGAAAAAAAAACGATTTCAGACTATAATTATATGTTAAAACGTTTACTATAGACAGTCTATGGTTCTGACAGTTATTGCGCCCTCTGCTGGATAAAGTCAGTGTAAACAGATAAATGAGCTCAGTAGAAACATCTTCTTTCAAAAATCTCACAAGTTGTTTTAAAAAATACCATATTTTTTGTTCAGATTACTGGATAACCTACATATGATTCTTTTAATAACAAAATTAAATCGAAGTTAAAATAAAAACTACATCTGGGACAAATTTGAAGTCATTTTCCACATTTTGAAGCCATTTCGGTCGATTATGTTTGTTGTTTTGTTGCTTTCTAAAGCTTGATAATCAAGAGGGGTGAGAGTGAGGTGTATGATTTAGACAAAACCTCAAAGTCTCAATCAATTAAAATGATTTAAAGTCTCTTAAATTACACACAATCAACATTGTGTGTGATTTAAACTCAGCTTTCTTTGTTAGTTGATTTAGAACTGAATTTAGTTGAGGTTACTTAATGAAATAGCCTTAAAAACTACATTTTTCTTCACCTTTAGGTCTCGATTTCAAGTCTTCTTCTGGACATAATGAACACTGGAGCAACTTATAGAGTTAAATTTGAAAACTTTAAAACCTCTGTTCATAATTATGGTCAATACGTATCTAAACACATGGAAATAAGAGTTAATCAACTTGCTGATCAAGCATGAAGTAAGCAGTCAGTTCAAATTCATCAGATTTATTCCCATAAATCAGAGTTTGTTTGTTGGATGAACATAATTTCATCAGAAATTTTTTTAATTCAAAGATATTAATGCAAACTGTTGCTTTAGATTTATTTTGTTGAGTCCAAACATAATATTTTAGAGTGTAGCTGGCTCATGTTTACTCATTTTCTAGTTAAATCAATGTCCTATAACATAACTTTATAGCCTGTAATAGATTTTTATTCAGATTTCTATCAGTTTGTTCACGTTTCTCACATTTTGCTACTGAAATTCAGCCGCTGTTCCTTTTGAATAATATCACAGAGTGAAAAAAAACAAGGACCGTAAAACAAAACTGGAAATTTACTGAATTACTGGACGAAATCTGCAAATTTGAAAAATTTTAACCTTAAAGTTGACTTTGCTCCACATCAAGTTACAGGAAACTGTTTGAGAGGAATTCAGTAATTAACACACATCATCATGACTTGAACCAGTGGCATTCATATTATTAACTGGAAAACTTAGAGGTGGATCCCCGTCTCCATGATCTACCTGTTCTCACGGTAAAGCTGCAGGTTCTAGTTAAAACAAGGTGAAATATCACTGACAGACTCATATGAATGAACGTCAGAGTTGAGGCCACAGTCACGGAGTCGCTTTCATTTTCTCTCTCCAGGAACTTCCTCTTTATGGACACACAGCGGATCAGTGGCTGCTCTGTGGCTGATCAATGAATACAATTCCAAGAGTCTGACACCAATCTGCACATTTAGCACCACACTGGACACGGAGCATGAATGGAAAACAGCCCAAAACCATGCTCAGACTTCATTCAGAGATGCTGAAGTTCAGGTATCTGCAGGTTTATCTCTGAAACATCTGGATGTTCAACATAGAAAGTGTTGAAAATAAAGCTAGCAGTCATGATTTGTGTTTGTTTTGAGGTTTTCTACTGAAAGGATGCAGGTTTTCCTCATCAGGACACAAGTTGAAATGTGAAATGTGTGACATGTGGAGGTGAAAGCCACAGCTGAGTGTTTCCCTGCAGGTGGAAAGTGAAACAGGTGCGTTGTGCTATAAAAGAGCTGCTGCTCCAGCAGAACACCAGGACACATCCCATCCCAGCTCCATCCACTCAGAGACTAGCTGTATGTGTGTGAAGATGCTCAGCAGGACCTTCTCTGCTCTCCTGTTGGTGGCTGTGGTGGCTTCAGGCTGGTCGCTGAGCTGCAGATGGATGGAGGAGAAGTTCAGACAGCACAGTGAGGACCTGCTGGAGCTGCTGGACACCATGGTGAGTGGAAGCTTGGAGAGGCATCTGCAGAGCTGCTGGACATGCTGCTGATGGTGATGATGGTGGTGATGATGGTGGTGATGATGGTGATGATGGTGATGGTGATGATGGTGATGATGGTGGTGATGATGGTGATGATGGTGGTGATGATGGTGATGATGGTGATGGTGATGATGGTGATGGTGATGATGATGGTGATGATGGTGATGATGGTGGTGGTGATGATGGTGATGGTGATGATGATGGTGATGATGGTGATGATGGTGATGGTGATGATGGTGATGGTGATGATGATGGTGATGATGGTGATGATGGTGGTGGTGATGATGGTGATGGTGATGATGATGGTGGTGATGGTGATGATGGTGGTGATGATGATGGTGATGATGGTGGTGATGATGGTGGTGGTGGTGATGATGGTGATGATGGTGATGGTGATGGTGATGATGATGATGGTGGTGGTGGTGATGATGGTGATGATGATGGTGATGGTGATGATGGTGGTGGTGATGATGGTGATGGTGATGATGGTGATGATGATGATGGTGATGATGGTGATGATGGTGATGGTGGTGGTGGTGATGATGGTGATGATGGTGGTGGTGATGATGGTGATGGTGATGATGGTGATGATGATGATGGTGATGATGGTGATGATGGTGATGATGGTGGTGGTGATGATGGTGATGATGGTGATGATGGTGGTGGTGATGATGGTGATGATGATGGTGATGATGATGGTGATGATGGTGATGATGATGGTGATGATGATGATGGTGGTGGTGGTGGTGATGGTGATGATGGTGATGATGATGTCGTCGTCTGTGTGTGATGCAGGTGAATAATTCCACCAACAGCACTGAGGCTGAAGATGACAACACTGTGGTCTTCCCTAACAAGCTCTACAACCAGAAGTCCAACGCATCGGTGAGTTCAAAACGCACAAAAAGTCACAAACATCAACGTGTGTGTTGATGTTTCTGTTATTATCTGTTCATACAAATATATATGAAGATCTAATTTATCATCTCTGAGGTTTAGGAAGTCATTTTTTTGAGAAATCTATATATTTTAAATAGTGTTTTATTGGTGCTTGTGGCTTATTTTTGACTTGTGCTGCAAGTTGACAGGATTTCATTTCCATTATTGTCTGTTTTCTTTGTAAAATCACAAGAGATGTGATCCAGTTTAACTCCAACAGACCAGTTTGGGGCTCAGAACTGTCAGGAACAGAACAAATCTGATGGTAAAATCAGTCTCAAGTCACTGTTTCTGAAGAAATTCACAGTTTATTTACTAATTTCCATCAATAAAACTTGAATCAGCTTCAGTGAAATGCTTCAGTTGGAAACACGCTGCTGGATGAAGTTTATCTAAATGAAGTCAGCAGGAATATTATTACTGCTGCTTCAAATTTGACTTGTTTAAATCATTTAATTCATCTCAAATCAACAATTTTCTGAAACTTAATGTGGAGCAAAGTCAACTTTAAGGTTAAAATAGTTTACATTTCTGTATTTCTTTGACCAGTTTTGTTCTTCTGTCCTTGTTTTTCTTCACTCTGTGATATCATTCAAAGGGAACAGCGGCTGAATTATTACAAGTGGATATGAAACCCAGTTTGGGATGTGAAAGTGTCATCAATGTGCTCCTGCAGTAACCTGAGGCTTGTTTCTTCTTCTTCTTGTTCCAGGATGAGGATAAAGTGGCGTTCATGGTCCAGATCCTGCAGGAGGCGGCCGCCCTGTTTGAGGAGGATCACAGCTCGGCATCATGGGAGGAGAGCACAGTGGAGAACTTCCTCAATCTGCTCAACAAACAGGCGGACGAACTGAGCTCCTGCGTGAGTTTGACAAACGCCACGGAGTCCTGACAGACGTGAGAAAGCAGGCGTCTCTGAAATAAACCTTGTCTTCTTGTGATTCCTGCAGATGGGGAGCCAGAAGAAGAAGAACACCAAGCTGCACATGTACTTCAAGAGACTCTCAGTCCAGGTCCTGAAGAAGATGGTGAGTCTGCCTGAATGTGACCAAGTGTGCTGTTAGATGTGATGCTTTCCTGCCACGCTTGTGGGAGGTTTTCCTAATAATCCTGATGCTGTCGTGTCTGCAGGGCCACAGTGCTGAAGCCTGGGAGCTGATCAGGACAGAAATGGAACTTCATCTGCTGAGAGTTCATCAACTGGCTTCATCTCTGAGCAGCAGCAACTGAAATCTGTCACATGAACCATGTCTTCACTCATTTATCTCTTTATTTATTCAATTCTTTCTCTATTTATTAGTTGATCAGCTCATTTTTCTGCCTGTTAACTAAAATCAGTCACATGAACAGTGTGCTAATTTATTTATTTCTCTATTTATTAATCTGTTCATTTATTTATTGCTTATTTATGAACCAGTAATTTTAAATATATTCTGTAAAAGAGAATATTTCTACATGGTTTAATGTTACAGACAATAAAAAATGATATTCTCCAGCAAATGGAAATGTGTTTATTGTTTTTATTCCTGTCAGATAAAGAAAATTCATACAGATTTGACATCATTAATCCTCCTGTTGTCCTGCAGGTCAAAACTGACCCGTTTTAAAGTTTGAAAATGTGGAAATAAAATATTTTCACAGTGAAACTTCTGATGTCCACATTTTCAACATTTTTGAGAAATCTTTGAACATTTTTGGTGGGAAAAAAGCAATGTTTAAAACGGCTTCTGAAGAACATTCACAAAAAAATCAACCAAATTCAAGGAATTTCACTGGATTTCTATGATTTCTATGTGATTTTTTTTTTTTTAAAGAAAATATTAGAAGTGTTACTGATATATTTAGAATCACTTCGGATATTTTTAGGACTTTTTGGGAAGATTTCTACTAATTTTTGAACATATTTACAAGAATTTTCTTGCCAAATTTGGGGGATTTTTGAAAATAAAACTTTTTAGGAATTATCGGAATTTTCTTCCTGAAGGTTTTGCAAATTTTCAGAAATTTGGACAATTTTTCTGCTGAATTTTGGGAATTTTTTTCAGACAAAGAAACAATAATTTTTGGTGCCTGTAAATGAGGACAACAGGAGGGTTAAGCACAAATTAATTTAATTAAATTAAAATTTCAGAAAAAATAGAGCCGCCCAGTGGTCAGTGGTTAGCACTGTCGCCTTGCAGCTAGAAGATCCCTGGTTTGCAGGTCCTGGGATCTTTCTGCATGGAGTTTGCATGTTGTTCTTTTGCATACGTGGGTTTTCTCCGGGTTCTCCAGCTTCCTCCCACAGTCCAAAAACATGCTGAGGTTAATTGGTGTTTCTAAATTGTCTGCATGTGTGACTGAGTGTGATTGTTGCTCCGCCTTCACCCTAAATCAGCTGGGATAGACTCCACCCCCTCATGGCTCTAATGAGCATTAAGGTGTAGAGATAATCAATGGATGGATAATATTGTAGGTGTTTAAGTCTTTGACCTGGAGAGGTAAATGTATGTAATACATTAACTTGTTCACAATGACTGAAATTTTTAACATTAATCTTGATGACGTCTCTGTGCTGTAATGGAGGGATTTGACCTGGAATCTGACTCGGTGCGGAGCTAAAAGTGTCTAAATTGTCCCAAACTCTCAGCAACAACACAACATTAAGGGATAACCTTGCATGAAAAACCCCTCACATTGCATTTATATTCATTTCTGATGCACAAATCAACTAATTTGATAAAAACAGACCTGCTAAGTGAGGATATTTTCCCTACAAATGCCTGGAATTGAAGGAAACGTGCTTCTCCGGCAGCTGTTGGATCAAATCATGTTTATTAATGTGTTCAGGAAATCCCCACAGAAACAGTTTACAGGGGAACTTACAGATTTACAATCATTCTTGACAGAAGTGCCAGCTTAACCCCCATGGTTCAAGACTGAGGACGCCTGCTGAATCTCACCACCAGGTAACTGCACACCCATTCCCCTCGACAGGTCTACCACCGAGTCCTTCCAGCTCGCCGCCGACAACAGTTGGTCTTTGGAGTCAGCGAGTACGCAGCGCTACGGTGAGAAGCAGTAGCCTGTAACACCCAGACATCCCGACTAGTCTCCGTTCTTGGCGTCTGGACTGTTCACAGTTAAAGAGCCTTCATTTTGCTTTTGTCGTCGTGTGTTTCGTTTTTTATTCTTTTTCGGTGCCAATCCTTCATCCCTCAACCGGGAAAATTAGACAGCTGGATGCTTTCAGATTTTCAAAGTAAAACTGCCAACCGTTGGTGAGAAAAAAAAAAGGGGAAAAAAAAAAACTCGTCAAATTCAGTCGAGGCCTTCGAAGACACTACTACTTCCAGAAACAGGATTTGTCATACTGCTCAAATGCATTTGGTTCAGCAGTCATAGTACAAATAGAAATGCTAAAACTAGTTACAGAAAAAACAAAACAAAAAAAACCAAACACGTGTAACGTCTCTTAAAGGAATAACACGCCTGTGAATGTATCAGGACACCAGAAAACCGGCAGAAGTTTTTGTAAAACGTCAACACTGTCAGAAAGACTCATTATTACACTGAAAGTCATCTCAAAAATCCAATTTAATCCAGGGAATTAAACGCCAGCTACCAAAAAGATTCAATAAGACAAGAATTGCATACACTCGCAGATTCTAATTTTGAATTCAGTCACGTTTCTTCTAAAGATTGTTGGTTTGCCTTGTGCTTCACGGTCTCTTAGTGGTGGGGACGAAGGTAGTGTTCACTGGAGAACATCGCTAAGAATAATCTGTTATACTCCAATATAATAATAATAAAACAAACAGCATGATTTTCAAATGACACCAGAATGATCGAGGATGGGCGTTTTTTATTTTTATTAGTTTTTTTTTATACCTTTTTTTCCCGTGTTTTTTTCCTTTTTTTGATTTGCTTCAACCTGATACAGGTTAAGATGCAATTTAAAGAATCTCTTACTGGTGGGTTTGAGGTTTCAAAATCAAAGAGGATAAAATGAACATCTAGCATTCAGTCTACATGGGGGGAACGTTTCTAGTTAACAGATAGATACTACAGGGAGAGAGGAGGAGGACGGTGGGGAGGACTTGCACCCTTGCTCTTTCTTTGCCGTATGAAAACCATGCTTCCTCTGGAGAGTAAAGGGTGACGGGGAGAAGGGGGCCGTGCAAGACTGAGAGTGGGGGTCGGCTGAGCGGGGCGGAGGCTGAGTTTGGTGGATGGAGAAAGGGGGCTTGAAAACCAGACTGCTGATTCCACAGGAGGTGTGTAAAAGGCACGCCAGGGTCACTCCCAATCCCAGCCAACACACACAGAGACGCCTTCACACACACACACACACGCGCACACACACACACGCTCGCACTCCCACGCACACACAAGCAGCACAGGCTAGAGCCCCAAGAGTACTGACGAGAAGGGGAGAAAGAAAGCAAGAGGAGGGAATGAAGGAAGTTCATGAAAGAAAGAGCCGGGGGGCAGAAAAACGGGGTTAGATGGGAGCGCGAGGGGGGCCTGGATCCGGTGCTGCCGCTGTGTCGGAACAGAAAAAATAAACAACAAACGAGAAAAAAAAATCAAAACCGGTGGAATGGATCATTTCTGGTTCTTCAGCTGGTTGGAGAGCCAGTCCAGGCCCTCGTACAGGCCGTCTCCGCTGGTGGCGCAGGTGGCCTGGATGTACCAGCTGCGTTGGCGGAGGGCGTGGAGGCCCAGCTTGTCTGTGATCTCTGCAGCGTTCATCGCGTTGGGGAGATCCTGGAGGAGAAGGAAGAGACGGTCACGATCCAGGCATGAAGACATTTTAAACCAGGGGCCACATTCAGCCCAATCTGATCTCCAGTGACCAGTAAAACCACAGCAGAATAACCTAGAAATAACCACAACTCCTAATGGTTCCTTTGTTTCAGAGCAAAAAAATATATTCTGATAATATTCACATTTAAGGAATTATCCTTTTACAAAACAGTATGAACAACCTGAAATTTCTGAACAAAAATAAATTTCAACAACTTTATGCCTCAGTTTATCATTTACACATTAAACCCTACAAAGCGTCTACAAAGAAACACAACATTTAGTCACTGGAACTGAACCATCGAGGATTTTACTTTATAATCAAAATGACAAAAGTCAGATGAAAAAAAGACAAAAAAACCCAACAAAAACAAGACAAAATATTACAAAAACGAGACACAAAATGGCAAAAAAGAGAGAAACGACACGAAACAAAACAGAGATAAAAAAAACTTGTCAAAAAAGTGTTAAAGCAACAAAAAATTGACACAAACGAGGCAAAAAATGACAAAAAAGGAACAAAATGACAATAAAATACACAAAATGCATAAGCGAGATAAAAAGGGAACAAAACGACAAAAACAAAAGACAAAAGTCAGACAAAAAAAGGACAAAAAACAACAAAGACAAGACAGAATATTACAAATGAACAATCTAGTATTTTACTTTCTGATCCAAACAACTTGTCATGGTCTAGAAATGATTTTAAATTCATAGTTTTACTAATTTACAATCTGCAGTTAATGTCTTCTCTGGAATTTTTAAAATATTATATTCCTCATTGTGTGTCTCATTTTTGTAATATTTTGTATTGTGTTTTTTTTTTGTCTGACTTTTGTCATTTGTCTCATGTTTTTGTTGTTTTGTTTCTGGTTTTTGTCATTTTGTGTTGTTTTGTCTCGCTTGTGTTGTTAGTCTACTTTTTGGTCGTTTTGTTTCTCGCTTTTGTCATTTTTTGTCTCATTTGTGACATTTGTCTAATCTTTTGTCTCGTTTTTGCTTTTTTTCATGTCGTTTGTCTCAATTTCATCATTTTGTATCTTGTTTTTGTTGTGTGTCTTTTTTTTTGCCATTTTGATCATAAAGTAAAATACTACATCATTCATTTCCAGATAGCTGTGACTAAAAGTTGTGTTCCTTTGTAGATACACTGTGATCTGGAAATTGTAATGTGTGTAATGTGATCATTTTCAGAATGCACTTTTCTTTAACTAAAACAAAGGAACCATTAGGAGTTGTGGTTATTTCTAGGTTATTATGCTGTGATTTTACTGGTTCACTGCAGATCAAACTGGGCTGAATGTGGAACCTGAACTATGATGAGTTCAACATCCCTGATCTAATTCATCTTAATCTTCTGTGTGACTAGATGTGTTTCATGTTCTCAGGTCTTCCTTAAAAAGATAAAAATAAACAGTTTCTTTTCCTCTTCTTAAACTCTACTTCTCTATCTTCTCAGATTGGCTTTCTGTCACCATTTGTTTCTTTTCCATCTCGTCTTTGAAGTCTGACAAAAAGCACTTTCTACCGAAGAAATAACCTCGTTGTGATATTTGACAGTTTAGAAATGCAGTTACCTCAGCTTCTATTTATAATCCACAGTTTCACAGCTCAGATTGCAGCTGAAGATGCTCCAGGAAGCAGAAAAAAAGTCACCTCACCTGTTTATTTGCAAAAACGAGCAGCACAGCGTCTCTGAGTTCGTCCTCAGCGAGCATTCTGGACAACTCCTCCCTCGCCTCGTTCACTCGCTCCCTGTCGTTGCTGTCCACCACAAAGATAAGCCCTGGATACAAAAAAAACCCAACGCTTTAATAAAGTTCTCACAACGCAGAAATGCAGAGTTGTCATGGTTTATCTTCTGGGTTCAAAGCTTTTTCTTCTCTCCCACATCAAAAGCTGTGACTCCCATTAATAATTAATTGGGTTCTGGCTCTAACCTGGCGTGAAATCGATACCCCTACATCATCTGAGGATTATACAGATAAACTGAACGTGTAAAAGTAAACTTCTAAGACTCGAGTGTCAAGTTGCAGTCGAGCGAAGGCAGCAAATTCAAAAATAAACTCTAAATTAGTTTTGTGGTGGCTGCAGGTGGGCAGAGTGAAAATTAATCAAACAAAAAGCTGACAAACAATCAAGACGTCGTATTTTAGAAGTTTAATGAGGACGAGTTTAGCACTTAATGCCACCGAGTCATCTTGAGACTCCCATCAATTATGTAAAAGCTGCATTCTGAGACGGGAGACGCTTTAAAAGCTGCATGTTGACGTCGGCGAATGCAGAACAGAGCAACCGCACATTTCTACCTTACATCATTTCTTTAGATATTTAACAAAACTTAAAAAATGTGAGGCAAAAAGGGGCTGATTACAGCTCTAGCAGACTTGAATTCCTTCCTGGCTGAAGGCAGGAAAGATATGAGGATGTTCAGACCTCTGTTGCTCTGGTCTACTCACACTTCCCTATCTATGTGCCTTCATGTTTGGGAAACGTTTCATCATCCCTGCAGCTCACCGAACGTACAAACAAGATATTTTTGTATCCCTGTAACGGTGGACGAGGCGGTCACATGGTAAACTCTAGCTGTAACGGAGTTGTTTGTGCACCGGCATCTGTAGGCAGCACCACTGACTCACTGTCTGTTAAATTATACATCCTCTGCTGAGAGTAAAATAGCACGAAAACAAACAGGAATCACAAGTTCAAGAAAAGCAAGACGAGTACTACAGATGCCCCAAGACACAGTAATGTCTGTATGACCAAAAAAACAGGAGCAAATACCCACTTTAGCCTCACAATTTTTTGTACATATGCTTGAAAAATGACTGAAAATGTGAAATGATTTAAATCACCTAATTGTTGAGTCTTCGAACCGAGCACAGACATCTATAGACATGTGTGGAATCGTTTTTGTCGTTTTGTGTATGCCTTGTCGAACATCATTACCTCAAGGATTCACACGCTGGATTTCACACGTGTGTGATCAGTATGTGGATGGTGACGTTTGCAAACACCTCCTAGGAAACTACAACAAAACACGTGTTCAAATGCTAATTTAACTACAGCTGGCGGAGGCAACATCAGCCTACAGTGCCTTCATGTATTCTAATGAATTATGTTTCAGGAAATACTGTACAGGAGTCACACAATAAGCCCTTTGAGGATTGAACAATGGCGCATGAGTCATTGGCTGACTTGCTTTAAGATCATCTTTAACGCTGCAACAAGGCCACCTCTGGGCAGCAGCGTTCACTGACGCCGCTGCCAGCTGAGATAAAGTCCACCCTCCTCACCTTGAGTGTTCTGGAAGTAGTGGCGCCACAGCGGCCTGATTTTGTCCTGACCGCCCACGTCCCACACTGTGAAGCTGATGTTCTTGTATTCTACAGTTTCAACGTTAAAACCTGGAGAGAAGAGGAGGAACACGCATGAGTCACTGGCTGAAAAACATTTGTACTATTCAAGTTTTGAACCCTGAGAGTCAACCTGCTGCACATAAACCTCCATATCCAACAGCTCATGCAGTTTCAAAAATTATAAGGTTCAATTAGACTCTAGTTTATTGCAGGTGTGTGAGATAGCTGGTGCAAATGAACTCACAAGGACTAAAATATGGCTTCAAATGTTTCGAGTAAACCCTAATCTTACGTATTTATTTTCTGAGCCCACAGTTCTTGGTTTTAATCAAAAGTTCTGACATATTTTAAATAGTCAAAGATCTTCTGGGGCTCCTTGTGTTGCCAAATTCCTCTGCCAAGGCAAGAACCAAGGTGGAGGTATGTTTTCAGTGTTGTTTTGTTTGTCTGTCAGCAAGACTACTCAGAAACAATCCTTCCATACGACACAAAACTTGATGGAGAGGTGCAGCAAGGACAAAGGAGGAAATTTATGTACACAATGTCGTTGCTGATCTGTGTCAGTTTTTCAAAAAATTCAAAATAGGGCCCTGGGATTGGCAGAGGATTGTGCTCTCTGAGTGCTTTTTATATTTAATTAAGTTTCTAAGAAAACAGGATTTTGAGAACAATTACATGACAGTTTTAAAAGTGAGGACGTTTTGCTTCAGTACCAAAAAATATCTGTACTAACATTGGAACATTTCACCTGAGACTTGCCAAATGGTGGAAACACTCTAAAAACACAACTGTGATGTAATGTAAATACATTTATGCATCCATACCAATGGTGGGAATGGTGGTGACTATCTCTCCAAGCTTCAGTTTATATAGGATAGTTGTTTTTCCAGCAGCATCAAGCCCGACCATTAGAATCCTCATTTCTTTTTTTCCAAAGAGGCCCTTGAATACGCTCGAAAATACACTCCCCATGGTGACGAAGCTGTAAAAGAAGAGAAGGGAAAAGGGTTAAGAGAGTCTTTGGCATTTCAGTTTCAACAGCAGTGCATGCCAAGAGGAAAAGAGGAGACAGCAAAGGTTGACTATCAAGAATACAAGAAAAATTCAACCATTTGACAGACTAGTATGGCAGGAAACATCTTATTGTTGTACAACTGATGCTATCACAACTAAAGTCACAAAACAGGTCGATGACAGCAGTTGGATAACAGGCCGAAAGAGGCACAATGAATGGAACATGGAGGCACACAAGCTGGATGTTTACTTAAGCTACTGGTTAAACATTAAGGTTATGGTTTATGGCTATACATCACAAGTCAGGCCTAAACCTTCAGATAAATCACCATTTAACTGCGTTAACTTCACCTCGACACGTTTAAATAAAAATGTCCGTGTTTAGCAGGCGAAAATCGTACATTCTTAGACAGGTAGGGGATAAAGTGAATGGCTAACTGATCAGCCGATAAGGAAGGCCTGCTCCAGCTGGAAAACTCTGCATTAGCGGCAGAGATAATGTTACTGGGAGCCGTCACAAGACGCTAGCTCGCTAACAACACCTCGACCTTAGCAAAAAAGGCCTACAATCCGGCTAAAGTCGGCGTCCGTACGAGCAAAAATGCCAAGCAAAAACGCTATTGTACGTATATTTCTCGACTATTTCGCGAAAAGTTAAAAGTTTCCGCGGCTTGAGCTGGTCACCTAAAGCAGATTACTGTTCGCCTCACTAAGGGCGGATGCTTCGGCTAGCTAGTTAGCCTGCTAGCTTATCTTAGCTTGACACGATTTGTAAACGGTTTGAGGTGGAACTAACACAGCGCGGCGACACGTTATTAACACACCCAACGCTGGCACGTGTGGTGAAACTGTAGCCCGGTTCTGAGTAAATGAAAACCCCACAGTGACAACTCTTTGATCCGCTCGATACAGGAACTGCTGCTAGCCTGCTAGCCGAGGTTAGCTAAATGCCGCGTCACAGTAAAGAGAGAAGACCGTGACGTCATGTTAAACGCCGAATAAACCGACCGGTTCGTGGCGAGCCCTAAACACCGAACATAATGTGAGACTGTGAGTGAAAAAGAGGCGAGTTTCTGCGGAGTATTACCTTTACAAAGACAGCTTCTCGATCTTTCCGTTTTATTTGACTGTCACTCCAAAATGGCGTCTTGCGCAACCAGGGAGACACCGGCGTAACGGACACTTCCCACTATCACAGCTGGACCAATCACAGCGCGTATGGTGTAACTGATATCCCGCCCCGTTGCGCCGCGGACCAATCAGCGCCTCAGCTGCTCCCTGTGTGCACAGAGCACAAAATGTCGAGGAAGTGAACCGCACACAAGTTTATTCAAGTTTCAGGCACTCTGAGGAGGGACAATATGATGGCCGGCCGGACTCTGGGCGGATTTTATTGTAGTCATGGCGTGTGACTGTGACTCTGCTGTGGCTCATACTGCCATATTTCTCAACTATATGTACTAAAATGACTCACTGCAACTGCTAAGACAATTACTAGTTAGGCCTACCAAGCACTGTCAGGGGCCCCAGGAGGTCAGGAGGTCCTTGAGTGAAGGCATCTCAATGAAGTGATCTAATATTTATTGGTTGGACGTCACAACGATTCATTAAAGACACTGAATAGTCACAGAGGGATACTCAGTGACTGAAAAGATATAAAACAACAACGCAAAGAGGAAGATGACCATAAAAATTCCCAAATTCACTCAAAAACAACTTCAAAGAGATGTCAAACCACCTCAAAGTGACACAAAACAGCCATAAAGAGACACAAAACGACCACACAGTGATACCAAACAGCAACAGACAGATACCCAAAAGCTGCAAAGAGACACCAAACAGTGAAAAGGAGACAAAAAAACAGCCACATGGCCACACAAAACTACACAAAACAGCCACAAAGAGACACAGAACAGCCACACGGATACAAAAACAGTCAAAAAGAGTCACAAAACGACCACAAAGCGATATAAAACAACCACAAAGAGACACAAAACAGCCACAAATACACACAATACGACTACAAAAGACACAAAACAACCATAAAGTGACACAAAACAATCACAAGGAAACACCAAACAACCACACAGAGATACTAAACAACCACAAAGACACAAAAAAACTGTAAAAAGACAAAAAAACAAACAAACAACCAAACATAGACACAAAAGCAAGGAGGAGCAAGAAACCTAAACTCTCAGAGACATTCAATTTAATTAATGCTTGTGTGTTTTGTGTCTCTTTGCAGTCATCTTGTGTTTGCATTGTTTTGTCAGCTATTTGTGATCAATTTGTGTCTTTTTAGCCATTTTGAATCTTACGTTGGTCATTTTGTGTTCCGTTATTGCCATTTTTGCATCCATTTGTCTTTATTTTGTGTCTGTTTTTCACACATTTGAGTCTTTTTAGTTGCTGATTGTCTTTGTAGCTGGTTTCCGTCTCTTTATGGTAATTTTTCTGTGCTTTGCAGTTGCTATAAATCATTATTTGTTGTTGTTTTGCTTTTGTTTATGGTCATTTGATTGACTTTCCTATAAGAAATGTTAACTGTCTCTTCAGTGTATACAACAATCTGATTGATTGCAAATGTGATAGAAATCTGTACAACTAAATAAATAAATATTGATTATGACCTATTCCAAAATGAGGCCCTGCTTTATTTAGTAATTGATTGACTGTTTAGCCAAAAAAAATGTCAGAAAATTGTGAAAAATGTTCATCATTACTCCCTGAAGCCCAACTGAACATATTCTAATGTTAAAAAAAAAAAAAAAACTAAAATATTGAGTTATTATCAAAAAACCAAAGTAAAAATAGCAAAGATCCACAAAATAGTGTAAACCAGGTGATATTCTGGCGTACGGTCAGACTAGTTTCCAGTAGGCAACAGTTAGCAGGTGCTTTCAGGCCCTGGCCTCATTGCGTATTTAAGCATTGTTTTGTTTGCTATAGGAGGAGCTGCACATTCCTCAAACAGTAGCCGACTGTCACTGAACACAGAGCCTCAGCAACACTTTTACACATCTTGTCCTAAAAGAACAAACCACTGAATTTCTTATTTTGATTTTATAGTATTTTATGTACTTCGAAAACTGTATCTTCAGTACATTTTATTTTAGAGTTCACTACTCTGCTGGGAATAAAGCTAAACTTACATATTTTGTGGCACAAAGGTGGTAGAATTAGATTTATTTGTAGTTTTCTTTATGCAAATGCCCCATAAATGCCCTCCTAGACATGAATCTCAGCATCCTCAGTGATAGCACATTCCTGCCAAGCCCTTTAAAGCGTTTCACACCACGTGCTCTCAAGCAAAATGCAGTTTTCATGTGGTCACATGGACGTATGGGTTTCTTTATTAGGGCTGTAAATATTTACAATGAGCTATATGTGGATCTAGTGCTGGTGTTGGACAGATAAGAGGCGACTCTGCTCTAACTAAGATAAAAGAGGCGATAAATGCTGAACAAAACGGATGAAAAAAGCAGAAAACAGCTGTCTCTTCGCCTTGGAGACATTTTTTTTATTAAGATATAAAATGTAAGTAATGTTCAAGTATTCATTTCCTCAGGTCTTAAACTGTGTCGTGGAAAACTTATTATTTTAAGCAACTTCGCTTCTTCTAAACTCTAAAATACACTCAATGACAAACAAACTCTAGATTCCAGATCAGAGAGGAAACAGAAATAATGCAGAAAAGTGGATTTCTTTTGCTCCTTCACTGTGCAATTATGGAAAAATGACTTATAAATGAACGGATAAAGTCATATATCACATTATTCATTCTCTCTGCACACTTACACACTCCTGCACTGTTTGTACACAGTTTACAGCAACAGTTTGACCTGCACAGCTTATAGACATGTGTGCTTTTAATGCATCTATTTGTCACCTTCACTCACAGAGCACTTTATCAGGAACACCTGCTTATTCATGCATTTATCCAAACAGGCTAAATAAGGACAGAAACTCCTGCAGATACAAATCAGAATGGGCTGAAAATGTGACGATGGTTGTTCAGAGACTTTCTGAAGCTGCTGATCTCCTGGATTTTCACCAGAACAGTTGGAGTCACTCAGAGTTGTGAAAACATGGACTGAAACGCCTTGTTGATGAGAGGTTAGACTGGCTGAAGCTGACAGGAACCACCTTTTACCCGTTGAGGTGGATGCACTGCAATAGCAGGAGACCATGTTGGGTTTCACTTCTGTCAGACAGGAACAGAAATTAAAGGTTGCAGAAGCCGTAGCATCATCGAAACTGGACAGCTGAAGGTGGAAGAGCCACATCAAGACACAAAACAACCACAAAGACACACCAAACAGCCACAAAGACACACCTATTAACCACAAAGACACACCAAACAGCCACATCAAGACACAAAACAACCACAAAGACACACCAAACAACCACAAAGACCCACCAAACAACCACAAAGACACACCTATTAACCACAAAGACACACCAAACAGCCACATCAAGACACAAAACAACCACAAAGACCCACCAAACAACCACAAAGACACACCAAACAATCACAAAGACACACCAAACAGCCACATCAAGACACAAAACAACCACAAAGACACACCAAACAACCACAAAAACACACCTATTAACCACAAAGACACACCAATCACAAAGACACACCGAACAACCACAAAGACACACCAAACAACCACATCAAGACACAAAACAACCACAAAACACACCAATTAACCACAAAGACAACCAAACAGCCACATCAAGACACAAAACAACCACAAAGACACACCAAACAACCACAAAAACACACCTATTAACCACAAAGACACACCAATCACAAAGACACACCAAACAGCCACATCAAGACACAAAACAACCACAAAGACCCACCAAACAACCACAAAGACACACCAAACAGCCACATCAAAACACAAAACAACCACAAAAACACACCTATTAACCACAAAGACACACCAATCACAAAGACACACCAAACAGCCACATCAAGACACAAAACAACCACAAAGACACCCCTGTTAACCACAAAGACAACCAAACAACCACAAAGACACACCAAACAACCACAAAAACACACCAAACAACCACAAAAACACACCAAACAATCACAAAGACACACCAATCACAAAGACACACCAAACAACCACAAAACACACCAATTAATCACAAAGACACACCAAACAGCCACATCAAGACACAAAACGCCAACAAAGAGACACAAAACAACCGCAAAGAGACACAAAACAACACAAAGAGACACAAAACACACCTATTAACCACAAAGACACACCAAACAACCACAAAAACACACCAAACAATCACAAAGACACACCAAACAATCACAAAGACAACCAAACAGCCACATCACAACAAAAAACACCAACAAATAGACACAAAACAACCACAGAGACACAAAACACAGACAAAGAGACCCAAAACAACCACAAAGACAGACCAAACAACCACGAAGAGACACAAAACAGCCAGAAAGACACTAAACAGCCACAAACACACACCCAACGACATCAAGACACAAAACACCGACAAAGGTACCCAAAACAACCACAAAAACACACCAAACAACCTCAAAGACACAGAAAACAAAGACAAAAACACACCAAACAACCAAAAAGAGACACAAAACAACCATAAAGACACCTAAAACAATGACAAAGACACACAAAAAACAACCATAGAGTGACGCAAAACAACCACAAAGACAGACAAGTCTACAACTAAGAGAAAAAAATGACCAATGAAACACCATAAAGTGACACAAAATGACCACAGAGACACAATTCAAACAAAATGAAGGACAACAACTATACAAAGATAGAAATCAAATAACAGATACGCAAATACTGAGACACACAAAAGCACAGTTATGTAAAATCACCATAAAAGACTCAAACTGACAGCAGGACACAAAAAATACACAACAAAAAGAAGACACAACTGTTTTAAAGCAAAAAAAAAAAAGCTCAAAAATGACACAAAAAGACCAAACAGAGTCTTAAAAGGCCAACAAAGAGTTGATAATTACCATAAAGACTAAACTTGGTCAGTCGAAGGTGGAAAATGTCACCTGATTTAATGAATCTGGTTTAAAACTGTGAGGAATGTTTTCATAATCATGGTTTGGATGCCACTGACTGTCTTGGTGTTGTTGCTAACCATGTGCATCCCTTTATAACAACAATTTATCACCTTCTAATGTCTTCTTCCAGCAGCGTAACGCTCCGAGTCGTGTGGTAGAACTAGAGATCAAAAATCTGCAGAGGAAACTTCTCAACATCTTTGTGTCTCCATGAACTGAGATTCTTAGGTGTTCCTAATAAAGTGCTCACTGAGTGTTTATTTGCCTGCCTTTGCTCAGCGTTCTTTCACTCAAATCTTAAACTGTAGTCTTGGAACTGTGTGTGAACACACTGAGAATCCTTCTGCCTAAAACCAGGACCTTCCAGCTTTTAGCAACAACAATCATTAACGGAAATAATTAGTGCAAAGAAGACAAACGATGACAGAAAACGTCATTCTCGGAGCTCCAGCTTTCCGTCTCGGACCCTCCACCTCCAGCGCTGGCATCTGTCCGGAGCAGGAACACAGCGAAGCCACAGTCCAGACTCTCTGATCTCCTGTTCAAAGGACACCAACTTCCTGTCCAGAGTCTCCAAAGTAAAGGCTTTCCCTGAGATCTGCGGGACAAATGGAAGAGTTCATGAGGATTTTTGTTTGGCTGAGTAGCGAACCTCAACACCAGCTGATATGTATTATAAAAAATCTAATTAAATAAAATTAAATAAAATTAAAATGTATTTAATTAAATTAAATTTAATTAAATTAAGAGAAAATACACATAAAAAAATGATGGAAAACTGAGATGTTCAAAAACATTTGTGTCGATTTTCATAGCTATTACATTAAATGTATCAACACAGGGAAAATCTGAAATATATTTGATGATATTATAATTTTTAGTGTATTTCAACTATCTTTTTATGTCAAATAATTTTAGTTTTCCTGAAATCTTACAGTTATTTACAGTTCAGATTTTAAATGTTGTTTTACATTCAATTTGTAAATTCTATCTATTTTTGTTTTTGTTGATTGATCATTTATTGCATCTCCAAAATATGGAAAAAAAATCTGTGAGCTACAGTTTTTTGAAACAATGTACACTGTAAAAAAAAATGCAGGTTTCGTTTAGCAGTTTTGAACTATATCTATTTACTGTTATTTTAAAGATATTGTCTGTTTTGTTAAATTACAGATTATATCAATTCAAATCCTAGAAAAAGCATTGAATTGTACATTTATCGTCTAAAATCTTCCGAAATATATGATTTCAAAAATATTTGTCACTAATTGAAAGAGAAAATATGTATAATAAGGAATGAAAAATAGCAAAATATCTAGTAAAATCACAGAAAAAGTATTAATTTACAAGCATCTTTATTGTACAGATAGTCGCTGTTATTTATAATTTTTTTCTGGCACCTTTGCTACCAGATTTTAGTTTATTTTTTTTTACAGGATTTGTTTTCACGGTGTACCCTAAAACCATCCAAAATATTCAAACAAACCATTTCCACCTCAGTCTCCTGTTCCATACCTGATCGCTGATTCCTATCGCAACGTGACCCACTTTGACCAGCCGGCGTTCTCGGATCCTCAGACACTCGCCCTGGACGTTCTCAATCCAGATGTCAACACCTGCAAATGTCAGAGCATTTAGAAAAGACGCCGCCAGCAGCGTTCAACCAGCCTTCAACCCTCCTGTTGTCTTCATTTACAGGCACCAAAAAATATAGTTTCCTGGTCTGAAAAAAATCCAAAAAATTCCACAAATTTGTGAAAAACTGCAAAACCTTCAGGAAGAAAATTCCAATAATTCCTTAAAAGTTTCCCTTAAAAGTTTTATTTTTATCCCCCAAATTTGACAAGAAAATTCTTGTAAATATTTTCAAAAAATGAGTAAAAATCTTCCAAAAAAAATCCTAAAAATATCTAAAGTGATTCCATATATATTAGTAAAACTTCTAATGTTTTCTTTAAGAACATTCACAAAAAATCAACCAAAATCCAGCGAATTTCGCTGGATTTTGGTTGATTTTTTGTGAATGTTCTTAAACATTTTCAACATTTCTTTTTTCCACCAAAAAATGTTCAAAGATTTCCCAAAATGTTGAAAATGTGGACATCAGAAGTTTCACTGTGAAAATATATTTTTTCTCCACATTTTCAAACTTTAAAACGTGTCAATTTGGACCCGTAGGACGACAGGAGGGTTAACACTCCTGACATCTTACCCTCGGAACAGTACGAAGACGGCTGACTGGCGGAGGCCGACCACTCCATGTGTCCGTCTGTCTGACTGTTGCAGGACGAAAAGACGCCGGAGCTGAGGTCGTCAGAAGAACGGTCAGAGTCCTTAAAAACAGAAACAAATCTTAATATGGGTTTTGTGTAAAGTAGCTTTATGTGCACACACACGTTCACATCTTTGCATCTGCATCACACCTTGTCTGAGGCGTCGATCTGCGACGTGTCCGAGCAGCTGAAGCAGGACGGAGGATCATCGCGAGGTTCAGGGGAGGGCGTCTGGATCGTGGTGCCTAAAGGTACATCTAGGAAGAGGCAACATATTAACATCTGTTAGTACAACATCTGTCCTCCTGTACCGCTCTGATTCTACAGAGCTGATGCTGTCTGATCTGCAGGTACTAGCCTCATCAACCCGCCCACTGTTTATTGTGCTTCTGAACAGTGTTTAGAGTTTTAGATGTCTTTCTGCTCTCACTCCACCCCAACCAGTTGAGGTAGACGTCTGCCTTCCCTGAGCCTGGTTCTGCTCTTTATGTTAAAAGTTATTTATCAAAGGGAATTGTTGGATTTCTTGGGTTTTTCTATATTCCTGTAGGGCCTTAGCCATAATTTTCAAATTAGTCGGGAAAATTTATTCCGTTTATCATATTTTTATCCCATTTATCCCAGAACACAAAAAACACAAGATGAATGAGTAAATTAAAATAGCTCTGGTATTTTCTGATATTGTTGCATTGGTGGTCTTTTGGTCTGTTGGCCACTGGATGGATTTGCATGAACATCTGACCATTCATGGTCCCCACAAGATGACTCGTGACTGTTTCTTGTCTTTTCATTAAGCATCTACTGAACGGATTGGGAAAAGGATGGAATATTATCTGGGAATTGTGATCATCAATAATGAACTGATTGCTTAGTGCAGAAATTCTACAAGGCTCAAGTAAATACTTTCAGATATCCTGTCTGAGAAACAGTTAAGTTTGCTGTCAGGTCAGTTTCTGTGTATCTGAAGAACCAATGAAACTCCCATGACAATTTTTTCTGGTCATGAATATTGTATTGAAATAGATGTAAAAACCTAAAATGTTCTTTAAAGTGTTTCTGTAACTATCCAAGAGAGAGAAAGTCAAACCTCTGGAGCCATTTAGTAAATCACATCAGCTCCACTTTGTTGGATGCAGTATCCTGATGAAACTTACTCCCAGCAAATGAAATAAAGTGACTTTGGACCGGTCGGTGAATCTGTGGATGGCTGCCTCTAACTCACCGTCTCGGAGGTATTCCAGCTCTGCTTCTGATCCCCAAGAATCCTCATTCGTCTGTTGTCCTTTTTGCAGTAAAGGAAAAAGGCCTCTGAGAGCACGAAGATACTCTGTGGACACATAAGAGTCCCAATCTTCTTCTTCCTCATCTTCCTCCTCTTCATCAGCCTCCTCCTCCCAATCCCCCTCATAGTCTTTGTCAGTTTTCAGCCACTTCTCCAGAATATATTCGTCCTCTCCCATGTAAATGTCGACCTCCGAATCAGAGCCGGTCTCCCAGTCTTTCTCATCAGTGATGTAGTCGTCTCGCAGTGATTTCGGCTCAGAGTCCCATTCCTTCGTGAAGGAATCAGCTTCTCCTTTAGGGTCTTGTTCCGATTCTCCATCCGACCAGTCGTTGTCGTCCTCGTCCACCGCTGTGGTTCTCCAGGGACTGACCCAGTACATGGCGGGTGCAGCTGGGGGTTTATTCTGGGTGTAGGAGGCATCTTCATTCTGAGTCTGGTTGTGATGAAGCTTCTCACAGGCGGTTTTGATGGACCAAGGTCTCAGACCTCCAACTGTGAAGGAAATGTTTGATGGAGATACTTCAGATCAAAGATTTTGAGTTGAATCATGTGTTTTCACAGACAGCTGCAGCAAATATTCCCACAAAACTGGTCAAAATTATCCACAAGATCTAATAATGTTCTATAGAAAACTTTTTCTTTGATTATTCTGGCATACCAAAGTTTAATAGAAGGTTTAGCTGCATGTCATCAAAATGTGATCTCAGCTTAAGTTTAAATGTCACTGTGCCGATACAGTTTAGTTTTTTCGCCTTAGGAACACTGCAAAGATTCATCTAGTGCTTGAAGATAGTGTCAGAGAAAGTTTTACACATTTTCACAACCAAGAAAAAAAATCACATTACCATTATTTAAGCCTTCACTTTACTAGTATTTTCATTATTCTCATATTTGTAACTTGCAGAATGTGTTATTCATTCAATGATGTTTTTTCATTATCTTACACAAAAAAAACCCCCAAATTCCCTAAAAATGCATTTGCTGTTGTTATGTAGTCATGCATGAAATTAACTTCTAGGAGACAGGATTGGTTGTTTCAGAATGTCAATTTTAAAAATTACCTTGAAATGTTAAAGCGTTGCACGCCAGACTGCTTTACTGAAAAGTTGAATCCATATGAGCCTTTATGCAACATGAGATCCTTAAACTTGACTTTGTTATGCTATATTTTGTATTAATTTCACTGTAGTTGCCTGTTATTGCTTTATATAGGAGGTTTTTATTTTATATTTGAAACATTTCATAGTTTTGTCCCTATACTGCTTGATATTTTTATGTTTGCAAAGCTCTGTCTAAGCTTTGTTCAACGCATAATGAATAAAGTTTATTCTAACTATTATGTGATGTTTGGACCTGCTCTGAGGGCCTTGGTGGTTTTCCTCTGGAGCTCCTTTGCTGACGCTCGTCTCTCGGGGTCCTTCTGGAGTCCGGCTTTGAACACTTTGGCCGTGAAGTTGTTGCAGTTGGACGGTACCTCCCACAGCGGTGGAGGCTCGTTGACAATCTGACGATTAAAACAGAAATGTCAGAACAACGCAGTGAAATTCTGTCTAGTTCCGATGAGAAAAGAAGATGAGCTTCTTACCTGGAGGCACAGCGGATGGGAATAGTAGCGTATCCACGGTTGGCATCCATTGAGCATGTGCAGTAGCATACAGCAGCTGCTCCAAACATCCGCCTTCGCAGAGAGTTGGTCTCCTCGAGCTACCTCAGGGGCCATGTGGGTCTCAGTTCCAGGAAAAGCAGCTCCTACATCCACAAACACCGTCTTTATTAATTACTGATTGTGTCATCCTTCCCTGGTTGCATGTGAACATCCTCCCATCACCATGGCTTATGTTTCTTTACGTCGCACTCACGTGGCACTAAATGCACACAGTGTTTGTTGTTTCTATTTATTTCATCAATGAATTATTCAGTTTGTTTGTATCCATACAGCTCATGTGAAAGTCAGCTTACATGTCATGAGGATACTACAAAGTCTACAGTAAGTATTCACCCCCTCTGGAAGTTTTCTCCTTTTATTGCTTTTCTACACTGAATCATGGTTAATTTAATTTGGCTTTTTAACAGAAATCTGAAAAAAAAGACTCTTTCATGCCAAAGTGGAAACAGATTTTTACAAAGTAACGTCTATACATTAAAAATATAATATTTAAAATAAGTGACTGCATAATTATCCACCTGCTTTAAAGTGACTCAACTAATTCAACACAGATGAAGCATAGCTGGTGCTAGAAGTCACACAGTTTGTGGAATTAAGAATGCAGTGAATGTGTCTCAGTGATTGGAGCATAAAGACACCTGTATCTGAAGGTCCAGTCACTGGTGGATCAGTACTCCTGACTATAACACCATGAAGATAAAAGAACACTTCAAACAACTCTGTGAAAATGTTACTGAAAAGTGTACGTGAAGGGATGAAGAAGATTTCCAAGTCACTGAATATCCCTTGGAGTACAGTTAAATCCATTATTGAGAAATGGAAAAACTGAGGGACCAATAGGACGGAGGCTCATTATTGAGGCCACCAAGACACCTATGACTCCTCTGAAGGACTTATAAGCTTCAGCGGCTAACATTGGAGAGACTGTTCATAGAATTGTCGCCTGTTCTCCACCAGTCAAAGCTTTCTGGTAGAGTTCCTGAAAAAAGCTCATATTAAATCTCAACTAGAGTTCATCAGAAAACATGTGGAGACTCTGAAGTCAACTAGAAGAAGCTTCTTTGGTCTGATGAGACGAAAATCGGACTCGATGCTATGTTTGGTGGAAACAAAACACTGCACATCTTTACAAACACAGCATCTCCACTGTGAAGCATGGTGGTGGCAGCATCATGATGTAAAGCATGGTGGTGGCAGCATCATGATGTGGGGATACACTTCTCAGCAGCATATTAATTATCTGACAATACTGTGTAGAAATGTGTTTTGACTTTGACATGAAAGTCAAATGCTTCAGATGTGTGGTTGTTCTCCCACCAACTGTAACCCTCTACTTCTATCCCTCTATCCCTCTACCTCTATCCCTCTATCTCTACCTCTCTACCTCTATCCCTCTACCTCTTCCTCTCTACCTCTATCCCTCTATCTCTACCTCTCTACCTCTTCTGTCCCTCTCAACCCGCCCGGCCAGCAGCAGATGGGTTCCCCACATAAAGAGCCGGGTTCTGCTCGAGGTTTATTTCCCTGTTAAAAGGGTGTTTTCCTGCCACTGTCTCCTTAGGGCTGCTCTGGGGGTTCAGGCATATATTCTGTAAAGCGTCTCGAGACAATTTGACTGTAATTGGTGCTATATAATAAAATTGAATTGAACTGAATTGAAAGAGTCTTTATTGTAAATTCTTGTCAAAAAACCCTAACTATATATACCACAATGTTGAAAAACAATAAAAGGGGAACTTCCAAGGGGGGTGAATCCCTGTGAAATGTATTAGTGTGGTTGTAACCTTAGTATAGCAGTGCTTCATATTCTGATTCTGCTGATGTTTTCACTGTTTTCAGTCTTTGATAGCAGCAACTTTCAGAATGAGCTTTGAGATTTTCCACACATTTTTAAAAAGTCAACATTTCTCAAGACATATGAATCATAAAGTGACACCCAGTGCTGAAAAACAGCCCAAAAAACGACTCATAACTGCAGATATGTCTTGTGAAACGTTGACCTTTCAGAGGTGATACATGTGTGGAGGAGTTGTTTTTTGTACGATAAAGGAGGCCAAGCGAGGGGTGGGTGTGTTGACTTCTACTCCAAGAAAAGATCATCACATCAATCTAACCTGCTCAATCATATATCATGGATTTATTTTCTTTATTTACAGGAATTGAAGGAAGAAGGAGCTTAAACCATACGAGGTGCTAAAAGTCAGGACGTTTCAGCTTCTTCTGGATTGATTTTAGCTTGTTTATGTATCATCCAAGTATTAAAATAGTAAGAGAGATTTTAGAGGATTTTTCTATGTCGTCCTCATGGAATCTGTACAGAAGATCTGTAAGTTCATAGCAGTTTGGAGTCAGTATGCTATATAAAGAGCTCAATGTACAAACAAAACATCACAATTATCTCAAATTTGGGACGAAAGGACATTTGGTGACGTGAAAATTTCAGAAATGTCAGTGTTTTCCTAAACTTTGCTATTATAATGTACATTTTAAAGCAGATTTTTAATAATTAATCAATTTCCACAACTCAAACAGTTACAGAAACATAAAGGAAACACAGAATTTTTAAGAATGAATGACTCATTTAACCCTGGTGTCGTCCTGCGGGTCAAAATTGACCTGTTTTAAAGTTTGAAAATGTGGAAAAAATATATATTTTCAAAGTGAAACTTCTGATGTCCACATTTTCAACATTTTGGGGAAATTTTTGAACATTATTCGGTGGAAAAAAGAAATGTTAAAAATGTTTCTTAAGAACATTCACAAAAAAATCAACCAAAATCCAGCGAATTTCGCTGGATTTTGGTTGATTTTTATGTGAATGTTTTTAAAGAAAATATTAGAAGTTTTACTGATATATATGGAATCACTTTAGATATTTTTATGATTTTCTTTTGGAAGGTTTTTACTCAGTTTTTGAAAATATTTACTAGAATTTTCTTGCCAAATCTGGGGGATTTTTTTTTTTTTAAATAAAACTTCTAAGGGAAACTTTTAAGGAATTATTGGAATTTTCATCCTGAACGTTTTGCAAATTTTCAGAAATTTGTTGAATTTTTTGGATGATTTCTTGGATTTTTTTGAGACAAGGAAACCATATTTTTTGGTGCCCGTAAATGAGGACAACAGGAGGGTTAAAATAGATACTTTATTTTATTTATATGATTAACTGTGTCCCATCCCAAATGTTTTAAATGTGTCACACTTTACTGCAGACTTTCCAGAATCCACTCACCCCTGAAGGCCTCGCCGCCTCGTTCGCTGTCATCTAACGTCTCTGAGAGACCAAAGTCGCAGAGGAATGTGTCTCTGCAGTCTGCAGACAGCAGCACATTGTCAACTGGAATAAAATCAACACACAGGATTCAGTGAGACAGCTTGTTTGCATTTGGTGCTCATTATGAAAGAGTTGACTGAGGACCAGGGGGCTGTCAGAGGCTCTCAGAGTGATGAGCAGACTCAGGGGCTAAAGCCTCTGCAGCTCTACTCCTGAGCACCGAGGCATCAGCTCCAGAAACAAAGCACGCAAACTCTGTTTTGTCCACCGCTGCATGAAGATGTGATAGGACGGGACGGTTAATTTGATGTGTGTTTCCTGAGCGAACCTTCTGGAAACGAGCTGGGAGCACAACGGAGGGGCCTCAACCTGACGAGCCCCTCCTGCTCAATCCGCTCAGCAGGATTAGCCAGGGTCTAGGGGTGAGGTGTCACTTCAGGATTAGGTACCATCACCGGGATGCTGGCTGACAGCAGAACCGAAGGCTGGAGGCTTCACTGGGCTTCAGCTCTCCCAGTAAACGCTTCTGGTCAGATCACATGTGCAGGTAGAGCTGGGACAATGTGGGCTCTCACAGAAAGCAAACACTGTAAAAAACTCAACGTGAATTTATGGTTGTTCATGTAACCGGGTCAGTCATGCAGCAGTGGTTGTGGGTCAAATATATATGTATTATGGTATTAGATGATGATACATTAACATGTAAGGAAAGTTTAATTATGGCAGTTTAATTTAAGCTGCATTTTAATTTAACTACTTCATATACACGCTAAAAAACTAGAATAATCTCACATTGTGAATTTACACTTTATTACAGAAGTAATATTTTCAGTTCAGCTATTTCAGTTTTTACTGAATATATTTTCAAAATATTTTCACTTCAATAATATGTCAGAATATTTCCAATTCCGATTAGAATTTTTATTTGTTTACCTAAATGCATTGCTGATCTGATGCTCACAGATCTTTATGGTATGCTGTCTAAAACACACCTTTGACATCCAGGTGAAGCACCCTCCTGTGGTGCAGGTGCTCCAGCGCCCCCAGTGTCTGGTGAAGGTAGTGCAGGGCCAAATCCTCAGGGAGGCAGTTCATCTCCTTTAGCAGCTGGGCCAAGCAAGCTGGTGAGGTTCAGAGAAGTCTGGTTACTGTACTGACTATTTAAACCAGGGGTGACAAACATGCGGCCCGCGGGCCAAAAGTGGCCCTCCAGAGGGTCCAATCCGGCCCTCAAAGAGTAAAAACTCCAGAGAAGACATTAACTGCAGATTGTAAATTAATAGAACTATAAATTTAAAATAATTTTTAGACCATGACAAGTTGTTTTGATCATAAAGTAAAATACTAGATTGTGCTTTTGTCGTTTTGTGTCTCGTTTTTGTAATATTTTGTCTTGTTTTTGTCGTTTGTCGCATGTTTTTGTTGTTTTGTTTCTTGTTTTTGGCATTTTGTTTTTCCTTTTTGTCTCGCTTATGTCTTTTGTCTTGTTTTTGTTGTTTTGTGTTTTCTTTGTCTCGTCTCTTTTTTTGTTGCTTTGTGTCTTGTGTTCTTAATATTTTGTTGTTTTTTTTTTGTCTTTTTTTGGTCATTTTGATCATAAAGTAAAATACTACATCATTCAGTTCCAGATGACTAAATGTTGTGTTCCTTTGTCGACACTCTGTGATCTGGAAGTTGTAATGTGGAAATGATAAACTGAGGCTGAATGTTATTGAAATTTAATTTATTTTTCTTAATAAATTTCAGGTTGTTCATAATGTTTTGTAAAAATATAAATCCTTAAATGTGAACATTGTTGCACTAAAACAAAGGAAACGTGGAGTTGTGGGTATTTATAGGTTATTATGCTGTGATTTTATTGGTCCAGAACACTGGAGATCAAATTGGACTGAATGTGGAACTAGAATGAGTTTGACTCCCCTGATTTAAACAGCTTTATATTTACGGTGCAGGTGAGTGAGTTCACCTGGCTTCAGGTCCATGAAGAGCACGACGTTCAGTCCTTCTCTTACGGCTCCAAAAAGCTCCACAACTCGAGGAGAGTTCAGAGCGCTCCACGTGCTCACCTCCTCGCTGCTGAAGCCGCTCAGGGGAATCTGACATCAGCAGACAACAATGAGACAAATGACATAAAACCGTTCAAATGAAATCAACGTTTCTTGGCTGTGGAGCTGCAGCTTCCTGCCACAGAAGCGTTGGGTGGAGCGTGTCAGGATCGGTCTGACTCACTGTTTCTTGGCTTACCCTCTTGGCAGCACATGTGAATCCAGTGCTGTTGTCCTGAACGCAGAACACGTCACCGTAGGAGCCGTTCTGGATGCGATGGAGAATGCAGTACTCCTCCCCCTCCCGGTACTGGCAGGTGTTGGGCTGCAGCTGCTGCAGGAGGCAAACGTGAAATAAGAAGAGAGAAAATAAAGCCGTGGAGATAATGTTAGTACGCATGATGAAGATGTGAAGAACAGTACGATGCAGCAGCTATCCAAATCTAACACAACTTTAATGTACATTAATACAATAAATGTGTCACATTGTGGTGTGTCTGCTGTAGAATGGTCTGACTGCACCTCATTAACATTCTACTACAACCGGTTGCATTTCTTTAAACCAAGGGTGTCCAACACCTTGCATTCAGTCAAACATAAGATCTGCTGCTTTTGGAACTGGACTCATATTAGGAGCTAAAAGGGAACCTTTTTTGTTTTGTTTGTGGGGGATTTTTGCAATAATTTTGACAATTCCTTCTTGTAAATTATCTCTAGTGAGTACATCAACTTTAAGAGAGCCAAAAAAGTTACTTTTCTGGCCTTTGGTTGGCTTTATTTGACAGATTAGTAGAGAGACAGAGAGGAAAGTAGGAAGAAGACCTGCAGCAAAGGGCTGCACAGCTGAAAATGGAGCTAAGTCAAGTCAATGTTGGATACAAATGAAGAATATTGTGATTAAACTTGGATGTAGGCGTCTTACATGATGGAATATGAGTCCTTCGTTTGCAGGTTTCGAGCTCTTCCAGTCGTTCAGAATCTGTTTGATCAAACCCCTGTGGAAAGCCGACATAAACAGCTTTGGTATCAGTGTCACTTTGCCTCGCAGTTCGTCAAAAACGGATTCTTCGCAGCCAGAAAGGTTTCCAGAGCTGTGGGTGAAGGTGCAGTCTGAAACTCCCAGCAGGCTTTGCTCGCAGTCCGTAGAGTTCGAATCCCAGTCCGCCTGGGAGGAAGACTTAAATCCAGACACGTGCATGAGGTCAAAGGTGGCGCTGGACGCTTCTACTCCCAGCTGACCTCGCAGGTCGGCCTCCAGGCAGAGAGACGAGTCCGACTCGCTCTCATGAGTGCAGATGGATTCACAGTGGAGGCTGCAGTCGGAGTCGGAGCCTCGGTCCTCGCTGCTGGAAGCGTCGTCTGGATCTGCAGAGCTGAGCTGGTCCTCCTCCAGCCTCCTCTCAAACACTCCTCTGTACAGGTCTGCTGAGTCCGTGAACTGAGGAGGAGGAGGGATGATCTCAGTGGACGTGGACTTCAGCCAGTCGATCTCCTGAACCCACAGACCCCTGATGATCGGACGTTCCTCTCCGTCCTCCTGGTTCTGTCGGGTTCTAGGTTTCCTGCGCTGTTTCCTCTGGAGGTGGTAATGTGGGAGCTGATCAAAGTCCTCGTCTTCTGAGTCACTAATCAGGGCTGCTTCTTTACTGAGAGGCCTGGAAATCAGAGGAAACGTACCAGTCATTCCTCACATAGAGACTCATGCATGTTTTAGCTTCCAGCAGGTTCTACTGCTGGGAAGTTCTGCATGAATATTGACTTCCCATAATGATTTTACTTTACAGTTTAAACATGTATGAGCTGGAATGTCTTTTGTTGTTCTGTACTAGCTAGTTAACTAGCTAGCTAACTAGATGACTGACTGGCTGGCTGACTAACTAACTAACTAGCTAAATAACTAACTACCTAACTAACTGACTAACTAGCTAGCCAGATAGCTAACTAATTAACTAGCTAACTGGCTAACTAGCTAACTAACTGACTAACTAGCTAGCTAGATAGCTAACTAACTAATTAACTAACTAGCTAGCTAGCTAACTAGCTAACTAACTGACTGACTAACGAACTAACTAAATAAATAAACTGTAAAAAAAACAAAAAAAAACAACTCTAATATTCTGGCAGCTAGAGCGCCAAAAAAATGAAATAAAATAAAAATAAACTGACCATCTAATAAAAGATTTTTTAAATTAAAACGATTATTATGTCATACCATAATTATGAAAAATTATATTTAAAACATTTTAATAAATATAATCACTATGTTATATTATAGTTAGGGAAAATTCCCAAAAATATTTTTCCATATTATTATTATTATTATTATTATTATTATTATTATTATTATTATTATTATTATTATTATTATTATTATTATATTTTCTAGCCTTAATTTTACACAGGATCTTGTGTATTTAATGCTGAATTTTGGATGCTCCTGTGAATTTTTACTAATTGTAGCTCATTTTCAAACTATTTTTATGATCTTAAACTTAAATTTAACCGTTTCGTTCTGTTTATATATTCCTTTCTAGCGTGTAATTATCTATATTCTGTAATATTATTTTTTATTACTATTATTTTTTTCCCCTGTTCTTCTTTCTGTAGTTTCTTTATTGTTATTATTCTCTTCCATATTGCTCGTGTGACACCAACAGCTGAAACCAAATTCCTTGTATGCTGTGTACGTACTTGGCCATTAAAGCTGATTCTGATTCATTTCTTAAATAAAAAAGGAAATATTTGTAAAATGTTACTGTTTGTGAATGTATTTTATGTGCTTTGGTCTCAAGTTTCAAGTTTCAGCTTGTCAGTCGTCAAATATAAAAACAAATAACACATAAAATTTGATAGGAACTGAAAAGCCACAGATTTAAGACATTTTAAAGTCGACATGTACAGATTTATATGTGATTATATCGCCTTTCATATGATTGTGAGGGCCTAAAACTGCTGCAGCCTGTGTGTGTTTACTGTAAATAAACACATTTATTGTTTTCAGCCATATTTTACCACTAGGAGTCAGTAAAGTCTGACTTTGTCGAATCCCAAACACATGTTTACAGATTTAATTCCAGTGCTGGGTGGGGGTCTGGGCCTCCTCCCCCACTAAAACACTTATTTTATGGTATTCTGAGGATTTTTATGCAGTAATTGGTGATTTTTCTACGTCAATTTAAGGTGGAAATATCTTTAAGTAAAAGACAACGTTATATTCAGACACAGTAGGTTAAGGTTGGAGCAGTTTTTCAAAATAAAGTCCTCCAGGGGATGAATGCAGGTGTAGATCCCACTAAAATTTACACCAATATCTAAACACAGGGTAGCCAGATTTAAAAACATGGTGTCCTCACAATACGTGGCCAGTCAGTAAGCTTCAGGTAACCCGATGTTTGTTTGAGTATTGTAAGTTTATTTCCAGGTGAAGGGGAACCTCTGCAAGGAGTAAAACTTGCATCAACATAAAGCTGATGACCACAAGTTTGAAAGTAAAAAACACGAGTTGTGTGGAGTAAGATGGAAGTTTTATCAGATCTCAATAGCTTACACTTGATCTCTAATGCAGGCTACATTAGCATTTAGCATCACTCGCCAAAATGTCCAATAAACTGTCTATATGAACGTTTGTGGGTAATGAAGGTGCAGGTTTTGTTTTGCTTTTAAGCTGACAATACTAAACGATATTAAATCAGTGGATTGCTTCTTTAGTACAACAGCCTGCAATGATAGTTTAACCCTTTGATGCACAACATGGGTCAGGAGATACCCATTGTCCATTGAGTATGAGTCCCTTTTGACCCACGTTGTGCACCAGAGGGTTAAACACCAGCGGTCTTTAAACTTTCTGTTTTTCCTGTTAGATCTTCTCTTGACGCAACACGGCGAAACGCTTTTTCAACTTTGATAAGGAAGAACCAGACTGATCCTGATCCAACCCCAGCATCCCATCTGGGATGATTGGACACCGTCAATGTTGGACCTCACCAGTGCTCACGTGGCTCCAGGTTTCACAGAAGAGCTTCTATGTCCACAGATTTTTGCAGCATATTCGGTTCCACAGGCAGCAACGCTTTACGTATCGTATCGTTCTGAACCTTACTTGTGTTTTCATACCTGTGCTTCTGGAGGAGCTGGGATCTAGAGAAGGGGCTCTGAGTGTTGGTTGGGCTGAACTCCTGGAAGTCCTCCCCTGGAAGAAAGAGAAGACGGGAGTTTATATTAGGACTGTTGTGGGAGATGGAGATGGGGATTCATGTTGTATGAATGAATTCATCCAGTCATAAGTCAATGCTACAGGAGGAAGAATATCAGACTTTCAAAATTTGTAGGAAGTGTTGGTCCATAGAATCTCCAACATTTTTCTATCCTGGTTATTGTCACCCTCAAATAGCTGTAGCTGTTAAAAAAAATTTTAAAAAAAGAAGCTTTTTTGGGCTAAAACAGTGTTCCAAAAACTACATTTTGAGCCATTTTTCTCTGGTAGAAAAGCAATTAGGTTAAAAACCAAACCAGGAGAGTGTTGCTTCTGGTTTACCTGCACATTTGGACAGTAAAATTCCTCAAATAATTCCTCAAAAGGAGTTATTTTGGTCGTTATAAATAGTGATCTTTGGTTGTAGTGGGCAGAGTGACGCTGACAAAGTGTTGAAGCTCAATGCAAGATAATTATAAAGAATCTACTATTTAACCTTCATGTCGTCCTGTGGGTCAAAATTAACCCGTTTTAAAGCTTGAAAATGTGGAGGAAAAAAATATTTTCACAGTGAAACTTCTGATGTCCACATTTTCAACATTTATGGGAAATTTTTGAACACTTTTGGTGGAAAACAAAAAAATGTTAAAAACATGTTTCTTTAAGAACATTCACAAAAAAATCAACCAAAATCCAGCGAAAATCGCTGGATTTTGGTTGATTTTTATGTGAATGTTCTTAAAGAAAATATTAGAAGTTTTACTGATATATATGGAATCACTTTAGATATTTTTACTCATTTTTTGGAAGATTTTTCTCATTTTTTGAAAATATTTACAAGAATTTTCTTGCCAAATTTGGGGGATTTTTTTTTTTTTTTAAATAAAATTTTTAAGGGAAACTTTTAAGGAATGATTGGAATTTTCTTCCTGAAGATTTTGCAAATTTTTATAAATTTGGGGGATTTTTTGCTGAGTTTTTGGAATTTTTTTTGGTGCCCGTAAATGAACACAACATGAGGGTTAAGGTCAAAAATAAGGTTCTTCATGCTTAAAATCACTCTAAAGTGGTTTAGATTTTGCATTAATTCTAAAGACTCAACCCACTGAGAACAAAATCAGTGCAAACAAATCATTAAATTCCCTGCTGTGATTCCATCCTGCATGCAGACTGTGTTGCCTCCATGTTGTGAGTCTTACTTTCTGCCTGTGCGACTATAGAAACGCAGTGGTTCTCCTCGTATCCCTCCTTCGCTACATGCTTGGCGGTACCGAGCTGAATGACTCGGCTCAGGTGAGGAGCGATGGCCTGAACCAGCGAGTCCTTCTCCTCCTCGCATCCCTCACCGTCGTCCTCCTTCCCCAGAAACGAGAGCTCAGAGCCGCCGGTGACGATGATGAACGGAGTGTTGGAGTTCAGCATCCTGGGAATGGCCATTCCTCTGTCAGAGTGCATCGACCTGCTGGAGACTGGAGGACGAGATGGACAGAAACTCATCAGGAAACAGAAATCTCTGCTCAGCTCTGGACCCTGCATAAGTATAGAGACAGATTCATCGTCCTAATGTCTATATAGACCAGGAGTGTCAAACTCAATTTAGTTCAAGGACCATGTTCAGCCCAGTTTGATCTCCAGTGGATCAGACCAGTTAAACTACAGCATATTACACTGCAAAAACTCTAAATCTTACCAAGTCTGTTTGTCTTATTTTTAATCAAAATGTCTCAACCCACTTGATTTAAGATAAATTCTCTTAACAAGAGACATTTCAGCAGATGGAGGGACTTGTTTGAAGACAATGCATCTGAAATATCTTGTTAAGTCAAACAATCTTGAAATTATCTTGTTTTGAGTTGAATTTTACAAGAAACCTCAAAATAAGTTTAACCCACGTGTTGTCCTGCGGGTCAAAATTGACCCGTTTTAAAGTTCGAAAATGTGGGAAAAAAAAAAAAATTTCACAATGAAACGTCTGATGTCCACATTTTCACCATTTTTAGGAAATTTTTTAACCTTTTTTGGTGGAAAAAAGAAATGTTAAAAATGCTTCTTAAGAACATTCACACAAAAAAATCAACCGAAATCCTACGAAATTCACTGGGTTTTGGTTGATTTTTATGTGAATGTTCTCAAAGAAAATATTAGAAGTTTTACTGATATATATGGAATCACTTCAGATATTTTTAGGATTTTTTTGGTGAAGATTTTTACTAATTTTTTGAAAATATTTACAAGAATGTTCTAGCCAAATTTGGGGGATTTAAAAAAACTATTTTTTAAAATAAAACTTTTAAGGGAAACTTTTAAGGAATTATTGGGATTTTCTTCCTGAAGGTTTTGCAAATTTTCTAAAATTTGTGGAATTTTTTATGCTGAATTTCGGAATTTCTTTCAGACAAGGAAACTATGTTTTTTTGGTGCCTGTAAACGAGGACAACAGGAGGGTTAAAGAAAATCCTAAAAGCTGCAGCTCTAGTTGTCATTGATAAAACTGCTTAATCTCTGTAATATTTTGCTCCCTTGTTTCCAGTGGTAACAACAGGTTTGTATCTGGCAGGCGGGGTAATGCGGTGGTATTTGCTGTGGTGAGGCGTGAATGAACCGGAGCAGCGAGGTGAGTATAAATAGCCGGAGAGATGCCTTCCACCGGCCGTCCAGCTGTCAGAGTCTCTCTCCTCAGAGCTGCCATGTTGACAGAAAAACGCCGGGGATCAAAACAGAGACACGTCCCACTTCGAGAGACGCCGCTGAAGGCTGCAGAGTGGACGGATGTAGGGCTTCAGCTGGAGAAGAGTGGAAACCCAGAACCCGAACCCAACAGGTGTGTTTGAAAACACGGACTTTAAGTAGAAAAGTCTTCCAGGACGTGCAAAGATCCAGCCTGCAGTTGACAAACCCCACCGTTCCCATGGTGCACTGCTCCTCTAAAGACACCTTCCTTCAACATTGCAACCAGACAGACAGACAGACAGACAGTAGGGATCATTACCTCTACAGACCAACCAGAAGCTCTCAGGTTGACGTGAAACTAACTTCCAGGTCCCCGACTCTCCGTCCGTCCGTCTGTCCTGTGTCTTCTGTATATTAGCTTCTCAGTGTAACCTACCGGCTTTCTGCCCCCACAGGCCCTGCTGATTGGTCCACCATCTGGGTGAGTTATGAGCTTTTACACCTCGGTCACCCCGTCCCACCCACCCACTCAGTCCACCCACCCACCCACTCAGTCCACCCACAGCAGCCTCCCAACACTCTGGATGCCCTCAGTGACACTTGGGTCTCATCTGTTGAGCTGTTTTAGTCAGCAGGGGAACAAGTTTTTAAATCCCTCATACTGAACCTCATTTCTACCTGATCTGAAGTCTATTTATTTAATAATATCTGCTCATGTAAACATCATAGAACTATTGTTAATCTCTTAAATTGAAGAAGATGCCAATATTACCCTTATTATTCCATAACAACACAGGGCAGTGAAGAAACTTTTTTGGTTTCTAAATGCTTTTGTTTTGTAGTGAAACTCCTAAAATATTGACTGTAAAAGTCTTTAAACTTCACATTTTCTGGTTGCTACACTTCTGATCCACAAGTGAATCAAATCTGAGGTTGATATGCAGAAAGTAGAAAAGTTTTGATGAACAAATGCACTTGGTGGTTCTGCTTCGAGTTTGTCGTCTGCTTCTTCTTCAACTTTGTCATCTTTGAGTTTGTCTTGTAGTTTGTCGTCTTCTGCTTTGAGTTTGTCGTTTTTTTCTTCAAGTTTGTCGTCTTCTTCAAATTTGTCTTCTTCGAGTTCGTTGTCTTTGAGTTTGTCGTCTTCTTCGAATTTGTTGCCTTCTTCGAGTTTGTCTTCTTCGAGTTTGTTGTCTTCTTCTTCAATAGTTCTCTTACTGAAACATATGTAAAACATTAATGAACAAAGGCATTTTTAATAAAGCTTTGTGGAGTTTGTGTTGTAAATATTGACACCAACATTTTTGTTTTATTGCAAATCTATACTGATTAAAAATTTGTATAATCCCTAAAAAAATAATGACTTCAAGAAATAGACTTTTTACCAATTTGCTCTCATAAGTTTACAAGTTTTAGTCATGAAAATCTTTTTTTATGACAGACAGACAGATAATCCCGAGGGAAATTCAAGAGAATATTAGAATTGATGAAGGCAAACAAAACCAATAAAAAAACATTCACTTCCTCTAGTTTTCACCTCTTTTCCCAATAATTTACTGCATTCATTTAAATTCCACCTTTACAGTCCTTACAATCATCCTTACATCATGATGCTGCCACCACCATGCTTCAGATCATGATGCTGCCACCACCATGCTTCACATCATGATGCTGCCACCACCATGCTTCAGATCATGATGCTGCCTCCACCATGCTTCAAATCATGATGCTGCCACCACCATGCTTCACATCATGATGCTGCCTCCACCATGCTTCACATCATGATGCTGCCACCACCGTGCTTCACATCATGATGCTGCCTCCACCATGCTTCACATCATGATGCTGCCACCACCATGCTTCACATCATGATGCTGCCTCCACCATGCTTCAAATCATGATGCTGCCACCACCGTGCTTCACATCATGATGCTGCCACCACCATGCTTCACATCATGATGCTGCCTCCACCATGCTTCACATCATGATGCTGCCACCACCATGCTTCACATCATGATGCTGCTACCACCATGCTTCAAATCATGATGCTGCCACCACCGTGCTTCACATCATGATGCTGCCACCACCATGCTTCACATCATGATGCTGCCACCACCATGCTTCACATCATGATGCTGCCTCCACCATGCTTCACATCATGATGCTGCCACCACCATGCTTCACATCATGATGCTGCCACCACCATGCTTCACATCATGATGCTGCCTCCACCATGCTTCAAATCATGATGCTGCCACCACCATGCTTCACATCATGATGCTGCCACCACCGTGCTTCACATCATGATGCTGCCACCACCATGCTTCAAATCATGATGCTGCCACCACCATGCTTCAGATCATGATGCTGCCACCACCGTGCTTCACATCATGATGCTGCCACCACCATGCTTCACATCATGATGCTGCCACCACCGTGCTTACATCATGATGATGCCACCACCGTGCTTTACATCATGATGTGGCTGCACCTGTACTGAATTATTCACTTTAAAGAGGGCTAATACTTCTAACTGACATTACTTTGTTGAAATCTGTTTTCACTTTGACATTAAAGAGTCTGTTCTAAAAGAAATTCTTGTCAAAAGAAGGCAAATTAAACTGATTACGATTCAATGTTTAAAGCAATAAAAGGGGAAAACATCCCAGGGGGGTGAGTACTGCTTTAGGGACTGTATGTTTGGTACTGACAACAGAAACCAGGTAACATCTGCTGACTTTGTGTTTATTTTCTAATCGAGGCGACTGTCACCGGTTCGTCTGTTTATCTTCCTCTGCAGCGACACATTTACTATCCCGAACAGAGACGACTGAACTCTATACATTGCTGCGGGAATTAGCAAAATGCCAGAGGAGGGAGTGTGAGAGTCGAGTGTGTTTGTGTGTTATGTATGTTATGTGTGTGATTTGGGTGGAGGGTCTCTCCCTGGCAACATCTGAATGGGATCAGCAGCTGGCCAATAGCGAGGCGCTGCACAAAGTTTGCTCTCACGTCAATGGGTTTTTGTCACTTTGGTCTTCTGTGCTGTTGGTAGGTCAGTCGGCTAAACTTAGAAGTGAAAATCTTGACCGGAGCTGCTTCAGCTTCTTCAGCTCTCATTCACTCGATGGAAGGAATAAATCAGTGCTGACGAGGGTCTCTGAGGGCTTTAGGTACAGATCAACAATGAAACCAATCGCTGCTTTCATCATCCTCCTATCCAGTCGTTGACATGTTGGTAAATATCAACACTGACACCACATTATGGTGATACCAATAGGAGATTGTTAGCTTAGCATAAAGGCTGGATGGAAGAAGTTGTGGTCAGTTGAAAAAAAAAAGAAAATGTGAGACATTTGTGCTGCTTTGGGATGATTTTGTAATGAAAGAAATGTCAAATGCTGATACTGTTCCAGCAGCTGTGTCAGGAGAAATCTGAAGAGTCTAATTTCTGTGGTTTAGATTTCAGCCTCCAAGGTTTGAATATTTTTGAATTCATTTAGTTTTTTTCTTTTCTCTTCTGTGACAGTATACTGATGGTCTTTGTTGATCTTCCAATATCAACATGTTTCGTCACTTTCTGGGATTTTTCAGATCAACCTCAGCTGCAGCCTTCATTAAAATCAGCTGCACTTTTGCATAAAGCTAATAAAGCTACCAGAGAAGGAAATGTATAGTCTGTGTAGCTCACTTACTAATGCAGATAACGATTAGTAGATTTGGTAAAATGCATGTAAAACTCACACTAATCACATTTAAAGAACAGAGTCTTAACAATTAACAGATGAACTTTCAAATTGTTGGTTTCTTGTATCACAAATAGTGAAACTTCACGTAATTTCAGCCTCAACAATGTATTAACCCTGTAAGTCCCAAATATAGATAAAGAAATGTTAAAAGTAAAACAAAACAAATTCAAATACAAAATGAGCAAATATATATATATATATATATATATATATATATATATATATATATATATATATATATATATATATATATATATATATATATATATGTATATATATATATATAATATATATAATATATATATATAATATATAAAAAAAAAATTTTTTTTCCCAAATATAAAAAAATTTGAAAAAAACATAAAACTAAAAAGTAAATAATATATAAACCCAAATATTGAAAAAAATAGAAAAAAAACAAATAAAACTAAATAAATTCTAAATAAAATAGAAATAATTTTAAAAATAATTTAAAAATATATAACCTAAATATAAAAAAGAAAAATACAATAAAACCAAAAAATATATATATAAACAATATATAAACCCAAATATAGAAACAAATGAGCAAAAGGCAAATAAATAAAACTACACTAAATAAATTATGAATGTATAACAGAATATAATACAAAATGAGCATGTATATATAAACTCAAATATAGAAGTAATTGAGCAAAAAACTAAACTAAATAAATTGTACATATAATTACAGAAAATAGTAAAAAGTGAGCATATATACATTATATATATATATATATATATAAAATATAAAAAATTTAATAGATAAATCAAAAAAATAAAAGTCATGTATTTTTGCCACAGTGGGTTCTACAGGGTTAAACATGTTTTGAGTAGTGCTTGAAAAACTGTAAATAATCATGAGGTTTAAGAAAATGTTCACAAGAGGTTCATTGGAGAAATAGAATACAGCCTAAGATTTATGGTCTATGATCAGTGTAATTTATGGCATGAATAAACACATAAATCTGAAATAAATCCTTAAATAAATATATAGACAGAGGTTTGGCTTCAGCTTGCACCTTTTCAGTCTCCTTTAAGAGGACTGTTTGACTGTATTTGTGTGTATTTGTTTGGTTTAACGTGCTGCAGACTGAAATAAAGCTTGACAGTGATTATTATCTCTGTTCTCAGACGGCAGTTTGTGTTAAAGAGGTTTGACGTGCAACAATGGGGCACCGCAGGAGGAGTATGTGACCTCGTTTAGAGCCGAAACCGTTTTTTGTTTTCAACTGAAGCAGAAGATCCACAGACTCTGGCCACCAGAGGGCGGGCGACGGGACGAAGCTGCCGACCCGCCAAACCCACAGCAGAGTGGGCCGCCGACCCGCCAAACCCACAGCAGAGTGGGCCGCCGACCCTCCACCCACAGCTGCGTCTCCACCGTCCCTGTTTATTCTGGTCGTCATAACAACTTTGTGATGACGAGGCGGGGGGTAAGAGGAGACGGGAGGGAAAGGCCAGAGGAAGTGTGTGGGCTTCTGCACATCCAAAATGACCTCACCAAGTTTAATTATCACATCAGCCAGCCTGATATTTAAAAGATCTTCCCCCCAGCCTGGAGGCGTTGCCCCCCCGCCGGGCTCCTAAAGGTGAAACCTGCCTGCAACAGAACAGAAACAAACTGCATCTCAAAGGAACACGCTTTTATTTCAGGACGGGTCCACTCTTAATTCATAAAAAGCTAGACTGAAATGAAATTACAATGTCCTTCACAATAAAAGTCCCCTGTGAAAGAAAACACAAACATCAGTCAGTGTTTCTTTAACCCTCCTGTCGTCCTGCCAGTCAAAATTGACCTGTTTTAAAAAATATTTTCACAGTGAAACTTCTGATGTCCACATTTTCAACATTTTTGGGAAATCTTTGAACATTTTTTGGTAGAAAAAAAAAAAAACATTAAAGATGTTTCTTAAGAACATTCACAAAAAATCAACTACAATCCAACAAATTTCACTGGATTTTGGTTGATTTTTATGTGAATGTTCTTAAAGAAAATATTAGAAGTTTTACTGATATATATGGAATCACTTTAGATATTTTTAGGATTTTTTGGAAGATTTTTACTCATTTTTTGAAAATATTTACAAGAATTTTTTGCCAAATTTGAGGATTTAAAAAAAATAAATAAATAAATAAAACTTTTAAGGGAAACTTTTAAGGAATTATTGGAATTTTCTTCTTGAAGGTTTTGCAAATTTTCAGAAATTTGGGCAATTTTTTTGCAGAATTTTTTGATTTTTTTCAGACAAGGAAACACTATTTTTCATGCCCATAAATGAGGACAACAGGAGGGTTAAAAGCTCCAAACTGAAGCACACAGACTCTTTCTACCTGAAAATGGTTGGAAACTGGTGTTAAAACACAAAAAACTTGACTGTATCTCCTGAGCGTCTGCGTTTTCTGCCTCCTTGTGACACTTTTTAAAATTTCCTGGTTTTCTTTCCAGAAATCTACACTCCAACTGTCCAAAAACACTAAAGATTCTCCAATTTTCCTCAATAATAAACCAAATATCTGATGAAGGCACGAGCTGTTTTAATGGTCAGTCCTCCTTTCGCAAAGTTACAAAAACTAAAGATTCAAACTTCCATCGCCGCCTCGCTAGATTTTAACGTTCACCATGATGCCGCCTCACATCAGAAATATTCATAGATTAATAAAATAAACACACACAAATAACAGCCACAACTTTCCTCACTGAGTGGGAACATAAAGAAAAAACTCATCAGAAACACCTTCAGTCAGTTGTAACCCAGAAATAATCCACTCTGCAGCTGAACCTACTGACAGAAAATCAATCAGCAATAGTTGTAATAATTAATCAGTTCTTGTTTTCCCAGTTTCATCGTCATCATCTTTGGGTTTTTGACTAATCAGATGGATCATTTTGCGTCTTTGTCACCATTTTTTGGACTAAACACTCAATTATTGATCAGAAAAAAACAACATAAATGCTCAAAATCTTAAAAGTATCTCTGAGAGGACCTCATTTAATGGAATTACTGAAATAATGCTCACTAAGCTGCAGCCTTCTTCATGTTTATTCCTTAGAAAACTCACAGTAAGGCAGCGAGTACATTCACGGTTCTCCGTTTCCACAGAGAACAAGAAAAACACGCAGCAGTCGCAGGAATAACGATCGGAAAACACGGAAAGAGTGAAGTGAGGAGTCTGGTCCTGGTCTTAGTTTTATTACTGTCAACAAATCCCATAAAAAAGAAGTAAAATCAACTCCAACGGAACGATAATGAGCCTGAGATGATGTTAGATGTTAAAAAGAGCCTCAAGACAACGCAAGATTCAGGAGAAAAACTTTTATACCTTTAAACATTTGACATGTTGGTAGAATCTATTCTGCATTCACCCCATGAATCCCAGTAATTCCCTGTAAATGTGTCGTGATTTCTCTGTTATTTTCCAGTTAAACATCTTTAATTTTTGGTTTTATAAACGCATCTGTGAACCCGAATCTGTTTACAGACAAGCTGTGAAAACAATGAAGCCAATTATTAAGAATTAAATCAATAATAACAAAAAGAAACTTCACATTTGTGACCATATTTTCTTCTTAAATTGGAACTACAGCGGACGGTTACTTCTGGTCTGTTTTATGGGATTTATTGACGATAAGAAAAATATGGAGCAACATCCAGCTTCTCCTTTTTCAGGATAATTCTGGTTAATTTCAACCAACAAAACTGCACATTGAAGGCAGATATTTAGCTCGTTAGGATACTTAGTTAACAGAAGTCAGATTTACTGTCCCTCTTCTTCCTGTTCTTTGCACACATTGAATTAGCGGATATGTGGATAAATCTGAGCATTTACAGAGCAAGAATATGCACGAAAACTGTATTTTTCCCAGCACACACGTAACACGGCCAGCTAATGCAGGAGTTCCTGAACTTTTCAGCCCCAAAATAAGTGAAATTTAACTCATAATAATGAACCAAATATGTCATTTCTAATGTTTTTTTAATTTTATTTCATTGCTGGAAGTAATCTCGACCTCCGCTTTGGGGATAATGAGGCCAGCTGGTCGTGAAATTCACTAAATTTGACAAAAAAAAGTGTTTTAGATTGGAATTACTGACACATTTTTTTAAAAATATGCTTGAAATAAACCAGAATTCTCCTTGATTCCTCAGAATAACACTGTAAAGCTTTGCAGTCCGTGGCTGTCGTGTCTCCTACATGTGGAGTGATGAAGATGAACCTGTTTGACATAAAAAAGCTCCTTGAAATAATAAACTAAGATTGAGTGAATGAGAGGCTGCTGTGTCACCTGATGACTTCCCTGCTTCTTTAGAACTCCTCTGCTGACGGATAACCTAAAAGAAAAACACTCAGAGTCCAAAGCCAACACTCGTCCGTGCAGGAAGCCGGTGGAGAAGCAGCAGATGGATGTCGTGGATCCAAGGTTGAAGGTCCTCGTCGCCCCTCAGAGGAATTAAAGTCTGCCGGGACCAAAGTTTGTCTTTCTGTCCTCAAACAGAGAGTCCCAGGAGAGCAGAGAACAACCTCCAGCCTTCAGGTCGCAGGAATAACCGGCAGGACAGCAGTGCTTGGAGTCCGAGCAGCAGACGGCCTGAAGGAACAAACAGTTAGAAGGAGTTTCATCAAACCAGACACTGCTGCAGGACGTCCCACCATCCTGGAACTTCTCATCAGTCCCAGGTTCATCCCTGAGTGTCCTAAAACATCAGCGATATACTAGAATATATGCACGGATTTACATTTAAGGACAGGAACTAATACAAAGCTGCACATTTCTCCTCTGAAACCTAAATTCTTGAACTGTATTTGTGGATTTATCTGTAAGTTCCAGGGTTTAGCTGCTGTGTTTAAGTAAATAAGTCAAACTGCAGGCTGGCAATTACAATTAGAATTGGTTTTAACAACAATTTTCCTGCATAAATGAATTTTAAAAGCCTCCCAAAAAGCTTTAGCCAGTTTTAAATGACAAAATTAGAGAATAAAAAATAGAAATCTATGTCTTTTTACCAGTTTTGTTAATCTATTCAAATATAACAGACATTTCTGTTGATCTAAAGTGAGAAATAACAATAAAATGCACAGATTTCTGTGAAATAAGGCGACACTGACTCATCGTCTTTACTGTACAAAGCTTCCTGTCATGTGGAGTCACTGCTCAAAGGCTAAATTCTAAGCTTTGTGGGTTTAACAGATTAAATATCATGTTATATTCACAAAAATCCAATCTTGTCCTGTGCAGCTGCATGTTTCCCTCCAGGCAGATGAAGACTAAGACTAATGTTTAGACGTGGAGAAGAATAACGGGGCAGAAAGGTTCACTGAGCTGCATCGGATCATATGTTCACATTTTCCACATTCCAGCCGGCTGAGTCTGAAGAGAAACCGTTTCAGATCACATTTCTACGGAAGGCCGAGGTCATCCGGGTGAGTTACTGAGCCAAAACAAACTACGGATGCTGCACAAAAACCAAGGAAATGCAACCACTTTGTACCCTTCAACTTCTAATCATCACGCCTGAAAGTTGAGACGCAGCATTTTTCATAAGACGCAGGAGGAAATAACTTCTCTTTACAAGTTTCTATCATGCAAAAGATCTCCAGGGTGAAGCTAACAGAGACAGACATACGTAGCTTTGTAGAGAAAGATACAGATAGTGAATAAAGCGCCACAGTTAGCAGCATAATTCCCATAATGGGGCAGAACTTTGTACTATAAAGCCTTTTATCTATTTTATTTTTTTGCAAAATTCTGTTCAAAAGTTAGAGAACAGCAATCTTGAGGACTCCTTTGGCTCGTTTTCAGAATCAATAAAACCAAATCTGTGACCCAAGATGAGACACGACTTCACCGTTTCATTCCTGAATCAACGAATTAAACAAAGAATGGAAACACGTTGGTTCTCCACCTCTAAAAAAGCTCCAGCAAACAGTTCATTCATAGCCGCTGGCTCTGTGATCGCTACATTATTTTGATTATTTTAGTTATTTTTGCAGCAAAATAAGTATGTTCTAGCCTAAAAAATGAAAACAATATAAAAAATGATATAAAAAATGATAATTAAAACATATTAAAAGAATATCAGATCAAAATAAAAGGCGCTGGGCTCTGATTGGCTCCGCGACTGTAGCATGAGAGTGTTAAGAAAGGTTAATAACAGTGTGTGAAAGGTTTAGAAGAGTGTGGGGAGGGTTTATAAAGACTTAAAATATATGTAAATAACAAAATGAATGCATAAAATAAATAAATAAAATGGCCATGGAGCGTAACCCCCACGATAGACGAGGGACCACTGTACGGGGTTTCTGTTCCCCACCTCTACAGCGCTCCTATTAAAATGCTCCAACATGTCACGTGTTCGTACGAGACGCTGAACGGACCTTGGAGGAGGGGCAGCAGCTCCACTCCGTGTCCGACACCTTACAGCAGGTGTCTCTCTTTGGGCAGTGGAACTCCCCCGTGCCGTCACATGGTACGTCCGCCTCGTCCTCAGCGCCTCTGGGCTGGGACTGTACCACTCTGCTCTGAGGGAGGGGGTAGATCAGCACACCGTCGTCCTTCTTCTCACACGTTCCCGTCTGCATGTTGCAGGTGTATCCCTGAGGACAGCAGTGCTCTCTGTCAGCACAGCAGACCGCCTGAAGACGACAAGGACCAAGACATCATTTAATATCAGCATATAGTTTTACTAATTTACAATCTGCAGTTAATGTCTTCTCTGGAATTTTTACACTTTGAGGGCCGGATTGGAGCCTCTGGAGGACCGCTTTTGGCCCGCGGGCCTCATGTTGGACAGCCCTGGTTTAGAGAGTCTAATTAAATCCTGACATGAATGTGAAGCCGTTGACGTACAGACCTTTACCAGAGGGCAGCAGCCCCACTCTCCCGTCGGCAGCTTGCAGCAGGTCGTCCCTGAAGCGCAGCTGCTCTTATCGTCGCATTTAACATCGCTGACGGCGCTGGGCTCCGTCAGAGCGGCGAGTTTGGGGAACCAGGGAATCACCTGGAGGCCCTGAGAGCAGGAGGAGCGATGAGGCTGGCAGGCGTGTCCAGCGGGGCAGCAGTGGTTTCCATCTTTACAGCAGACGGCCTGAAGGGAAACAAAGGAAGCATTCACACTCTCAACACCTTCGAACTGGACTGAAGTCGGAGAACGCACTGCAAAAACTCTAAATCCTACCAGGTCTATTTGTCTTATTTTTAGTCAAAATGTCTCATCCCACTTCATTTAAGATAAATTCACTGAACAAGAGACATTTCAGCAGATGGAGGGACTAGTTTTAAGACAATGCATCTGAAATATCTTAAGTCAAACAACTGTGAAATTATCTTGTTTTGAGTCGAATTTTACAAGAAAACTCAAAATAAGTTTAATACGTCTCAAATTAGGAGGTTACATGAAAGCAAAAATCTAATTTTGAGTGGAAAACTATTATTTTTTTTTACCATGTCTGGCTTATTTTAAGACACCTAAGCTTGACAATCCTGGTAAAATAGAGCTTTAAATAAGTTTTCCAGCTAATTTTAAGATCTCAATATTCTAAATATCATATCTCATTTCAATAAATCTGACCAGGCCATTTTTCACTTGTTCTATTGGCAGATTTTCCAAGTTCCCTGAAATAAGTTTGTTTTCCTTGTTTTGAGAGGAGCGTTCTCCCAGTGTCGGCTCACGTTTGGCAGCGGGCAGCAGCCCCATTTGTGCGTCTGGTCCATGAAGCAGCAGGTCGTATCTCTGGGGCAGCTGGTCTGGCCGTCACACATGTTCTTGGCAGGTCGAGTCGGACCGGAAACAGCCCGACTGGACTCCCTCTGCAGGGCCGGGACCTTCTGCAGCCAGGGCAGGCTCAGGTCACCCGGTTTGTCACAAGTCTGCTCGGCCACGTTGCACCTATAGCCTTTAGGGCAGCAGTGCTCGTGATCGTTGCAGCACACGGCCTGGAAAAAAACAGCCATTTATCACCCACTGAAACACTTCAGCGTGTCAGATTCACAGTTCAACAGTTCTAAAGTGATTTTATGCAACACAGAAGCCAAAGAATGCAACACGGTGCTCAGATATTCCTGCTCTACCTCAGTCCACAAACATATGTCTGTTATTTAAGCATCAGAGTGAACAATCGAACTGAACACAAACATACAGTAACATCTGATTTTCTACTGTTCTGATCCACTTTTAACTATTAACAGGAGTTCTGCAATTAAAACATGAAACACTGGCTGCAGGATTTTGTTAGTAAGTAAAACTAGATATAAACCAAGTAAAGCCTAGAATCAACTGCATTCATGCTCATGTTATTATTACATTTTGTTTTCATGGAGTGATGTTGCAGACTAAAGGCTGCCAAAAAAAAAAACCAAAAACAGAAATTCCTCAATTTATAACCAAGAAACATAACTATAAGCTGATGTATATAGTTTTTTTCCCTGTTGGCTGTTTATTATGACTGCTAAATTTTATTTTTTGATTGCATTGTGTATTTTCTGTTCTTATGTCTGTGATGGATCCTGTAAAATTGTTTGAAAAGTACTATACAAATTAACTTTATTACTATTATTGTATGTGAGAAAAAACGCATGCAGTTAACAGTGTTTATTTTTGCTTTAAAAAATAAGTTTTAAAATTGTTTTAAAAAACAACTTGATTGTCAAAATGGTTGCATTTTTTGTTTCATGTCAATCCAGTGTTAAAACTACTCCAGCTAAAAACAAATCATCTTATTTCCCTGCACAATAAAGTTCAGGAGTCTTGCTTCAAGAAGGCAGATTATATCGTGCATTTTTTGTTTTTCATCTATGAAGCACTTTGTAAAGCAGTTAGAAAAGCGCTATACACAAGAAGTTTATTATTATTATTATTATTATTATTATTATTATTATTATTACAAAAGAGGTAGATGTGTGATAAGGCTTTGACAATAAAATGAAGGTAGTTAATTTTTGGGATTTCACATCCATCTTGCATTTCAAACTATGAGAAAACATTCAGGAGTTTTGCTTCCAGGACTCTAAATGAAGCTGAAATAACTGCAGCTGACAGTCGATGGGAGCAAACAGACCGTCAGCTCTCAGCACTCCAGAACACGCCTGTGTCATGTGACCAACCCGTGCTCAGAAAGCCCTCAGACCGCCGTGGAGAAGGAAGCTGACCTGAGGTAAAGGGCAGCAGGCCCACTGTCCAGAGTTCTTCTTACAGCAGGTGGTGCCTCCCGGACACATCGTCTGCTTGTCGCACTTCTCGTCCTTCGCCTGCGAGGTCACGGCGGACACTTTAGCCAGCCAGCGGAGGGACGGGGAGGAACCGGACGGGTCGTCGCAGGTTTCAGCCTCCAGATTGCAGACGGTGCCGTGAGGGCAGCAGTGGATGTGATCGTCACAGCAAACGGCCTGGAGACGAGGCACAACGTTTTTAGAGTTATTAAAGCTGGGAAGTGCAAAACCAAGCAGGTTAACGACCTAAATGCTGACTCTGACGTTGTGTTTCATTAAAATATAATTTAAATGTTTGTCTAGTTTGATAACTGACATCCTGCAAAAAGTAAATATGACTTTAACAAGTCATTTAAAGTGGTAGAAGCTTGGACTTGGAGAGCTTTAATGAAAACATTACAATTTAAGCCTAAAGGGGTAAAATATCGGAGTATGTAGATCTAGTATGAAGACAGGGATGTGCAATGTTATCATGTGCAATAGTAACAATGGAAAATATGCAATACAATTATGTGTTATAGTGTCAGAAGGATATATGTAGTGGAATCTTATAGTGACAGAGGGGTGAGTGTAGTATAGCAATGTGTAATACTGATGGAGGGAGATGTGCAACAGCAACAAAGGGATATCTGCAATCTAATCAGGGATGTCCGATATTGGCTTTTTGGCCAATAACCGATATGCCGATATTGTCCAACTCTCAATTTCCGATATCAACCGATACCGATATCTGTGGACTATTTAAGTAATTCTAGGTAACATCTCATATCTCCTGTGGTGGAATGGAAACACATCATGCCTTCTTTTACTGTGATGATCCATTGGATGCATTCTTAAATACAAGGCTTTCAGATGTAAACACTGTCTGTGCAAAATTAGAAAACTACTTCAACTTAAGTTATGGTTTCTTCTTTCAATTACTCATAATTTCATTAAGTTAAAATGACGTTACTCTCAGAGGTAAAGTGGACGGAGATTCAAAGATTTATAGAAGACAAGCCTAAAATCATCGCGACTTGCTTGACCTTATTCATGGACAAGAAAAACGCTCATATTTCTGTCCAGTGCAACATTAATGCATTTAAACCTGTGTATTATGAATATTTTATGTAAATTAAAATACTCAGCACAGTCATTTTTAAATTTTTTTTTAGAAATAGAAGAATCTGTGCAATATCAATGTCTTGCTCCATATAGAATAACCCTGTTTAATATTGTTATTTTTTATATTCAAGGGAATACGTGCAATATCTGCGTTTCTACATATAAAAGAATCTGTACTATATCAACAGTACTGCATTTGTTTGTTGTTTTTTTTCCTCGACTCTTTATTATTTGAGCTATATCCCTTTGCTGCTGTAACACTGCACATTTCTCTGCTGTAGGATTAATTAAAGGCTTAATTTATCTTAAAAATTTGAGTGGGAGTAAAAGAAAAAATAGTGATCAGAAAAAAACAATATTTAAAAAAAAAAAACCATTTAAATAGCTAAATTAAAAGAACAAAAAACAAAACTGTTGGGTAATAAAAATCACTGTCATTAGGTGCTGTTGAATTCGGAGTTTGAAGCAAAAACACTCTTTTTAAAGCCATCAGTTTTCATTATTTTAACTTCGTGTCGGAGAAATCCCCCGGTCTGGTAAAGCAGCTCTGGGCAGGACTGCATCCGTGACATTTTGGCAGAAAAGTTCGTACATTACTCTCCGATGCAGGCATCATGTTATATATTTAAATAATGATTTAAATATGTAATATAATCCATAAGATGCCCAAGAAAAGCAGCCACAGTAGAGTGACCTGAGGCAGAGGACAGCAGGCCCAGGCTCCGGTCAGCGTCTTGCAGCAGGTCGACTTTCCGGGACACGACGTCGACTTGTCGCACTTGTTGTTGTCGCTGTGGAGGGGGAAGACGGGCGTCTTTCCGAGCCACGGCACCACGGCGTTCCCGGTGGGATCGTCGCATGTGGAGGCCGCCAGGTTGCAGACGGTGCCGTGAGGGCAGCAGTGCATGTGGTCTTCACAACACACAGCCTTCAGGAAGCAGGAAAACACCATATTTATCATTCAGCAAATTAAATGAGTCCTAAATAGAATGTGTGAGCAGGAAAACTCACCACTATTAATGATACTAGAATACCAGACTGAGCAAACATTTCCATAAATCATATTGACTCATATTTTCTACATGATTGTTACAACAAAATTCCCTGAGCCTTACAGAATCACGATTAGACAGGAGAGGCTGCTAGTTGAAATAAATGAGAGCTAAAAATTGCAGAAAAAGGATGATTTACGATCTGACAAAGACTTGCATGGAATGGAAATGTAGTGCAGTAAACACCTAAATGAAAAATATGGATGTTTTCTGTCCATTAGTCAGAAAGGCATCATGTTATACAAGCAAAATAAAACCAAAAAAGATGAACTGATTCAATATTTGGCATTTTTAAATGAAAAATGATGAAAAAATCTGTTAGAAAATCATGATGAGACGAGGGAGAGGCTGTTTGTTGAGATAATTAACAGCTAGAAAGTGCAGAAAATGGACTTAAGATCAAAAAAGAAACTTATTATAACCTAAATCTACAGATGTAAATAGACAAAATGTAGTGAAATAAACATCTAAATGTGGCGTTTTCTTTTCATTAGTCTGAAGACATGTTCATGGTAGAAAAAACTATGTTTTTCCTGCAGTGTCTCAACTTAAACAAAAAGCATCAAAGATAAAATCATGACATTTTTGGATTTTTAAAGTGAAAAATCACCACAAAATTGGTTAATTTATATCTTATAAGTCTGACTAATCCACAGCTCTATTTGTTCTGAATGCTGGGTAGTTTCATCTATAACAAAATATCACATTTAATATGCTTTTTGTATGTTTTCTGCGATAAATCATATTGACTTTTATTTCTACGCAAGTGCTGCAATAAAAGTAACTTCCCAGAGTCTTACAGAATCATGATTAGATGGAGGAGAGGCTGTTAGTTGAGATAAATGGAGCTAAAAAGTGCAGAAAAAAAGGATGATTTATGATCTGAGATCTCAGGGCAGGGTGTAAAGATGAAGATGTGTATTACAGTTGAAATCTAAAGACGCAAACAGACAAAATGTGGTCAAATAAACACCTAAATGTGCATTCTGGATGTTTCTTTTTGTCATATGACATGTTATGGAAGCAAAATATCCTCAAAATTGATCAGTGCTTTAATAAAACATGTTTTTTTGCCCGCAGTGTCTAATTTAAAGAGAAAGCATTAAAGCTGGAAGCGAAAAAAAGAGAAAATCATGAAATATTGTGCTTTCTAAGAAAAATCCTCCTAAAATTTGTTAATTAATTCATTGTAAGTCTGACTAATCCACTGACTGCTTAAACTCTATTTGTTCCCAATGCTGGGCAGTTTTATCTGGAACAAAACATTTCTGCATTAAATCAGATTGACTTTTATTTCCACACAAGTGTTGCAATAAAACAAACTTCCTGGAGTCTTACAGAACACCTAAATATGCATTTTGGATGTTTCCTTTCTATTATATGACATTTTATGGAAACAAAACATCCTAAAATCTCAATATTTATCAGTGCTTTAATAAAACTTTTTTTTTGCCTGCAGTGTCTTGTTTCAACGAAAAAGGATTAAAGTTGGTACCGAAAAAAAGACAAAATTATGAAATACTTTGCTTTTTAAAATGAAAAATCATCACAAAATGTGTTAATTTCATTTAAATCTCCTGACTGTTTCTGCTCTATCAGGTCTTAGTCCTCAGTAGTTTAATCTATAGCAAAACATCACATTTAATAAGCTTTTGTATGTTTTCTGCATTAATCAGACTGACTTTTATTTCTGTTGGAATAAAACAAACTTCCCAGAGTCTTGCAGAATCATGATCAGATCTCACTGACGGGAGGATGATTTACAGTCTGACATTTCAGTTGAAGTAAATTCTGTGCAGCTGGACGGAGAGGAAACTCTCGTTCTGATTCATGCAGAGCAGTTTGTGGTACCTTCGGTAAAGGACAGCAGGCCCATTCTCCTCCTAGAGATCTGCAGCAGGTGCTTCCATCAGCGCAGGCCACAGAGTCGTTGCAGGGAACAGCGTGGACTGAAGCATAAACACACGTTATTAGAAACTTTATTTAAAAGAACACGGCACTGAATTCACAATGCAACGATTTCTTTAAATGAAAGGACCTAAATCAATGCAGCGAAACCAGAAATATGTTATCTTGTTTTCAGTCACTGTTCTTTGTTGTTAAAATCTGGAGCCCAATATTACCCACAATGCAACTTGATCACTCACAAATGTTGGACGTCTCTTTGTTGGAGCTTCAGAAATGGTTTTAAATTCTACACAAAGTTTTATCACAGAGGTCTGGAAAAGGAGCTTTGGTCCTTTACTCAGCTCAAAGTAAAAGTTACTCCAGTCAAAAAAGTATTAAAGTGGAGCTCAGTTTGAACGATTTAAATCAGAAAAAAATAGTTTTTTGTTTACCATGTTGATTATTTTATTCTGCAGATAATAAAAACCAGAATAAGTCCAGTGAACATTTTATAATGCTTGTTTAACAATAAACAACACATTAAAATTCAAAAATTAGGTATTAAACACCTAAAGTGCCTGAATTTGCATTAATTTCAACAACAGGAATCTAAACTTCGAATGAAGCCAAATTTAAAATTATATCTTTAACGTAGCACTTTGTGATTTTGCTTGAATGAAAACTGCAATAAAAATAAAATGTATTATTTTTATTATTTTTAAAACTGTTGCTTAATTTAGTTTATAAGGTTTTACAGATGGAAGTTTTTTTTTTTTAAATTGCTCCATAAATGATAAAAAACTATTGTCAACAGCCTGGAAAATAAAGCATTTTAGCCATGTTTTCTAATAATTAAATCATTAAATATTCTGCATTTTTAAAAATAAAACTGACTGTTTCAGCTCTATTTGTATCCACTGTTGAGTAGTTAATTCTATCACAAAACATTCTCTTTATTAAGTTTCATATGGTTTATGTGCTAAAATCCTACCTTGCAAAGCACTTAAAGCTCCTAAGTTGAAGCATTTGAGGAAAAAATAAAATATTTTATTAACTGCCATGAGAAGAAAATGTATTTATCTACACTACTGTTCAAAAGTTAAGACATAAAAGTCTACATTAGTTAAAGTTGCTCAAATATCTTCATTGGGAAAAAAAAAGACTTTTCTTTCAAAAATAAGGACATTTCAAAGTGACCCCAAACTTTTGAACTGTTCCACCTGCTATTATTTGCAGCTCGCTTTATGTCCTAACATGCAGTGTAGATTATGGCACTTTCCAAACTATATACAGTCAGTTAAATTTGTCACAGGTGGAGTCCATCCGATCAAGCTCTAGAAACACGTAACGGATAATTAAAGCAAAAAGTAGCGCACATTTAGCATCAACAACAACATGAGCTTTTGTCTGAGGTCAATAATTCATGAGCTCAGTATAAAAATAAGCAAAAGCACTAAAACTGCTCCAATCACAACTATTTTAGGAAGCAATTGAAAACGTTCAGTGGCTGCACCGCATTAAATAAAGGTTCTGGAGACTCGATTAAATATTTACAGAGTTCGATCACAGGAGCCTTGGATACGCTTCAGATGTGCAGAGCAGTAACTCCCGTAAACGAGTCGTGCTTTCAGACGTTTCCCTTCATCTCACCTTTGCTCGGAGCCGTCGGCTCCGTCGCAGCAGCGAGCGTCTTCACGGCCGTGGAGGTTTCCTGGTGGGTCGACACACAGGTGCTGTGGATCAGGTCACACTGGGTGCCTGCAGGGCAGCAGTGGATGTGATCTGAACAGCACACGGCCTGCAAGAAAACAAGAAAGTAACCATCACTGATTCCTCTGCAGAATCCCGTCAGCAATGAGGCCGATGCTGGTTTGCTTCAAGTGTCGTGTCAGTTCTTTAACCCCGAATGACGCTGTTTTGATTTAAATAAATGTGGAAAGTAATCTAAAGTTTCTGGGATGACGCTTTCTACTAACTCTTATTTAAACGTCTCTTTAATGTGCATCTTTGTAAAGAAAATGCATAATTATTGCTCCACTAATCAGTAGTTCTTATTGTTTGTACAAAATTATTCTGAAGCTCAAACTTAAATGGAGTCACTGTTATTTATGCAGCACATTTAAAGCAGCAGATGTTGAGCTAAACTGTTTCCCAGTAGAGAAATGAGAATAATGCTGCAAATTTACTTAACAAGTTTACAGATAAAGTTTAGAGTCTACAAAACTAAACGGACCAACAAATCCAAAGCTTCCCTTTGATCAAGCACTTGGTATCAGTGGTACTCTTGCACTTTATAATTATTTCACCAAATTAAGGTCTATAATGCAATTTGGCAAGTTCCCAGGCTTTATTTGTCTTGATTCAATTAAAAAAAACAAAGGTTTCAGCTGATAAATACATTTTTCAGTCCAATTTGTACATCAAATCAAAAAAGGGGTTTAATTAATACTTTTCCTCACACAAAAATAAAAGCTTCCCCCAATTTCAATATAAAATGCTGCCATCTATATCTCTAGGCTGGCTGGACTTACGTTGGGCATCGGACAGCAGCCATATGTGCCGTTGGTCATCTGGCAGCAGGTGGTCTGATCAGGACACACCGATTTCTGATCTGGACACACAACTGACAAGACAAGAAGTCAGAAAAAAAAAAACACTGATCAATAATTTATTTTTCAAAACAAAAACTCGGCTTTTTTTCTACCATCAATGTGTAACTAAATCAGTTAAAATGCTCACTGTCTTTGGGAGCAGCAGCGATCTTCCTCATCATCGGCACGTGACTCTCGCCAGACTTGCAGACGCTGCGCTCCAGGTCGCATGTTGTGTTGCTAGGGCAACAGTGGAGATGATCGCTGCAGCACATGGCCTGCACATGATTCAAATGTCACACACAGAGGGGAGGCAAAAAATGTTTACCGGGAAAATGCATGATTATTACAACTAAAGACAAAAGGGTGTCGCTATTACCGCATCCCGAAATACTCCCAGGAAGAGTGATTTCTGCAGCAGTGAAATAGAAACTGCACAAACTGACTGAATTTTTTTTATTTTAGGAAGTTTGTGCTGTTGCATCTGACTGTACATGATCTCTGCTCCAGAGTTATATTGTAGTATCTCAGCCAAAAAAAATTCAGGCGCATCGGAGAAGGACGAGTGAATCCACAGGTTTCAATCAAACTCCTGCAAACTGGTAAATAGTCGCCTGTTTGTTTGTTGCCTCATAAAAGTCTAGCACCGAAACACTGAGCTAATTAATGTCTACTTGCCATTTAGACAGTGTGCTGGAACATGAAATATTGTAGTATTCTCCAGCCAGTACACTTATATGTAGTTACAAAGCAGTAAAAATTAAGTGCTGCAGTTCCTCGAATGGCCACTAGAGGCTGACTCCAAAAGTGAGTCAATCCCCATAGACCTCAATGTTAAAATGACAAACTTTACAGCCGAAGTAAACATGTTTACAGCCTAATACTAAGAACAATTTTGATCTCTATAGCTAATTTCCTTATTTATGCCTACTGTAAAGGGGGAAAATACTTATTTAAGTCAACCATTTGAATTATATTGAGGCTCAAAGTTATGCAAAATTAAGGCCTCAACCACAACACTACGCTTCACATCTGCTCTTTACAGAACCAGTATTTGACAACACGGAGAGTTCATCCATTTTTTTTTATACAGTAAATGACGATTATACGACTTGTAGCTACAGTAGCTAGATTCTCCATTGGGTGCCTTTAAGTATTATGACGAAGATGCAATTTTAAAAAAACACAATATATAGCAGTGATTTTGCTGCAACTTGTGAATGCTGGCGAGGCTGTGACCCGCTGTGAATGTAATTTAAGATGTGATATCTTAGTAGCTTCTGTAATCTCGTTATCCAAGTCACGTTTATTGAAAGATTCCTCATTTAATCCTGATTCTGGTCACATGAATTACTCTACAAATCATCAAATATCTCCTCTACTGGTGGAAAAACGACACCTCTTAGTGTAATTGCTCTAAAGCTGGTGATGTAGCAATAATTAATTCCCACACAAAATACTGTACAGAAAAATGCTTAGGTTTTTATTCTTATTAGCTTTTTGCATTGAATGTGTGGCTCTTAATCTGATTACTATTTTGATTAGCAAAGATACACATTTAGAAAAGATGACTTGGATCTGACATTTCCCCACACAGCTGAATACAGTTTATGCTTTATTTCCATTTGACTACTCAACTACTGTGACTCTCTATGTAGGAATCAGTCAGTCAGCCTTATTTTGCCTGCAGCTGTTTCAAAATACAGCAGCAAAACTCCTCACTGGTAGCAAGAAGAGAAAGCACATCTCCCCAGTCCAGGCTTCTCTTCACTGGTTAGCAGGATTGATTTTAAGACTCTTTTTGGCTGGCTTAAAATCACATTTCTGCAATGCTCACACCCTTTATTTTTCTCCTTTGAGTGCTTTTCATCCCACGCACCAACAAAAAAAACAACAGCGATCAAACATTTTCTGTCACTGGCCCTCAATTATAAAATAATCTGCCACAAACGACTACATCTTCCACAACGTTGTTGTTGGGAAAATCCTCACAACGCCACCATCCTGCAGCACAAAACTAATCTGAGCCTACCACTGAATTATAACGTTTTAGTTACATTTTATTCAGCACAGATTGCTGTGCTCAACTTTCTCTGCAAAGTTCATATGAAAGAACAAATCAAAGATAAATAAACTGTAGAGCTGTTAAACCAATTTTAAAAACAAACTTGCTCTGCTGTCATATAACATCTGTGCATTTACTACTTTAAAAACTCAAAATATTTACAGTTTTTGTGCCAATCCTTATCTCTGCAACCAACAAAAATAATTGCCCTTACTTGATTTTATCAATTAATATACCTGGGTTGACATTTTTCATTTCTATGGGCTAAATCATTTACATAAATGGCAAAAAATGTAGGGCAAAGTGCATCCGTTTGCTTTATTCCCTACGCAGAAGGAAGCCAACAAGTCCTGAAGTTATTTATCTGCAGATCATAAAACTGGGCTTTTATACGAGGCTTTTAAATGTTCTCGATCGATACCAGAACACATTAATTTATTCTCTAAAAGGTCTCTATTGATCCAATGAAAGGCTTTCTTGGATTCAACAAAACAAGCAAATGTATTTTTCTCATTTCTTAGTCCTGCTCTCAACACAAAAGCTTTTCCTAAAACCGTTGTGTTCGTCCACTGACATTCCAAAAGTTTCTCTGTAATAATCACCTCCATCAGTGACGATATCTGAATATAGACTTCTAGGGTCAACTTATTGACATTTATTCTATATTTTTTCCACACTGATGTGGAAAAATGCTATTGAATGACAAAAAAAGTCAAAAAATAATGTCTTACATACATTTGGTCTAAAAAATATATAGATTTTGGCTTCAGCAGATTTTTTTTCCCAACCAATATATAATTAGGTGGATAAAACACTAATTTAAATGTAGCATTCAGTGATTAAATATTTTTTCATAGTATCTGCACAGCTAATGAAGTGTGCCAATACATAAGAACTGAAGCACAGTTATTATTCGTTAGTCTTATTATTCTTGTTATAGTTCAATTTTGGTGGCATATTTTGTCCCATAGCTTTGAGAAAAACTGTAAAAAAAAAATATGAAAATGTGCGGCTCGATCAGGAATGATGTGCTATGAGTTTTGGTAGCAATTCGTCACACATCTTTTACAGAATTTGTAAAAAAAACGCATCAAACGTCCCCATTGAAATGAATAGGAAGTGGGCCGGAAAACTGCCAAAACATATTTATATGCAACTCAAAAATGGACAAACGAGAACATACACATGACAAACACAAACAAATATACAATTTGGCAACACGACAAACTCATGGCATCATCTAAACCCACATAAAGAGGAGAGTTTAAAGATAAATTAGAGAGCAGCAAGAGGTTATGAAACATGTTAAAATATGCAAATATCACTACGTGTCCACTTTCAATTCAAACAAAAACATCTCCCCCAGCCCGTTAAATATGTTAACTCAAATCAAATTAAAATAAGCAATAACAGGAGCCCATAAATTCATAAAGGAACCTCACTTCAAATGGAGTTTTGCTGTTATTTTTTCCATTAAATCCACTTTTTTTAATCTCTCTCTCTCCACTGGTGGAGTCATTTATGGTTTAAACGCAGTCGGAGTTTAAGTTTTATAAATTTGTGGCAAATGCAGATTTTCGATCAGGTAGAGTGGGCGACGTTAAGAGTTATGTATATTTATATTGTTATTAATAAATAATTACAGATGCAAAACTGTTACTATTATGTTCATTATTGGTTATTCTGATGATGCTTTTCAGTTAATTAAATACTAATGGAGCATAACCCCAAATGTATTCAATGTACAAAGATGTAAAAAAGGAAAAGCCTCCACCGACTATTCGATTCTGTTTCACTTTATTTATAATAGTTGTATTTACCTCTGGGAACGGGCAGCAGCCGTAGTCTCCGCTGGTTAGCAGGCAACACGTGTAACTATCTGGACAGATGCTTTTCCCACCAGGACACGTCACTGAACCGACAGAAGAAACTGCAAAGGCATGAAGATCAGAGAAAGTCATTGGTTATTAGCGCAGCGTCGTCTGCATAGAAACGCAGCGACAGCAGAGCGGCCGCAGCGACTTTTAAAACGTTTTTACACGAATGCGCCGACATTAAATCTGACGGCGTGTTTGAAGGCGTTTATTTCCACCTGGATCAGTCGCCCTCCTTCTCGCAGGCAGTTTCTCCAGCATGGGGAAGGACTCCAGCGAGGCAGACACACACTTTGAGTGAACAAGATCACACTTTGTTCCCTCTGGGCAACAGTGGCGCTTATCCGTGCAACACACCGCCTGCAGAGAGAGCAGAATCACTTCTGACAGTCAGGAACACTGCTCAGTCAAGGACACAGTTTCCTGCACACAATGGAAAAGTACAACAACGTAAACGCAGACAGTGGAGGAGGATGACTCATGAATATCCACGGAACTGCTAGAAGATAAACATTTTAAATATAAAATACAGATTATACTCATTCATAAACTTTGGAGATAGATTACAGCCTCGCAAATGAACATAAAATAGTGAAGAAAACTAAATTACTGTCTGGTCCTTGGACATAAATTATTAAAAATATGAAGCAGATGCATCTTTTTGAGTCGTTTCATTATGACTATAACCTGAGCCATGCTGGATTTTTCATATTTTTACAATGAACACACAAAGCCTTTTGATAAAGAATGATTAAAATGTGGTTATAAACATCCACGATCAAGATAAATGCAGAAACACACACTGTCCAGTGATCTCTGCTTAATAAACTAAAATCAGTTAAGTTAGTAATTACAGTAACTTTTTGGTAATTTGTAACCTGACATTTATACTTCAGCTGATACATGCTCATGACTAATTTGTCAATCAGGCTCTAAGAAGAAAGAAATATTTAAATGTATAACAAACAACTTCAGCCTCTATGAGTCTCTAAGTAGTTTTCTCCTTAATTCCTAATTATATTAAAGCAATTTGGTGCAAGATGGCACCCATCTGAGTCTAATTTTACGTGACTATTGCCCAGATGTGGATAAATATTACACCAAAGTTCAGGTGCCAATGGGATTATTTTTAGCCATATAACTGTTCAAGTAGCAATCACTGGAAAACTTAAAAACGTAACGGATGATTCCCAGGCAGGATCTGAAGCATCCTTTCCTATGAGTTCTGTGCGGATTAATGATGTTTTTTTTCATATTTATTTTCTCTCTGTGTTTGTTTGCCTTTCAGATCGCCTATGTCTATTCCAGACCACATTCTGTACAGTTTAAACTTCAATCTGAAAAGTGATTTATCAGCCACATCCTGATGAAATGTGAATCCTGTTAAAGTGGAACAGATCCATGCCTTCCGTAGCAGCATCAGACGCTGCCTAACAGACCACGGAATGCGTTTCTCGGTGTAAAAAGCTCGGCGTTTGTGTTCAGCTGATGATTTTAGGTGAAATGGTGTTCTAGCATTAGTGCGAGCGTCACCTTGGCTAATGGACAGCAGCCCCAGGAGTAGTCAGGAAGCTGGCAGCATGTGGTTTCATCCGGACACTCAGACTCCTGGTCCGGACAAATGACTGCCTTCATTCCCTCTGCGAGCTGCAGCACATCACAGCCGACGCATAGCAACGACGGGAAGCCAGGAAACAGAGGAAGGGTTGCAGAGTTAGACGGGAATGAACAGCTTCCTCCCCTACAAATGTAATCACTGTAAAACATCCAATCTATCACACACTGGCAGTGTTTCAAGTTTGTAACTCATGACAACGTATTTCATAGTAAAACCACAAAAACCTTCAAAAAGCACACAAAAAAATGATTAAACAGATCAATTGAATGATTATTCAACCAACAGAAAATGAATCACCAGCTAGTTTGAAAAGCATTTATTTGTTAATGTATCTCTTTATTGTTTTATATGATTTCAATCTGAAGGTTTTAGACCAGGAGTGCCCAACATGCGGCCCGCGGGCCAAAAGCGGCCCTCCAGAGGGTCCAATCCGGCCCTCAAAGTGTAAAAATTCCAGAGAAGACATTAACTGCAGATTGTAAATTAGTAAAACTAGAAATTTAAAATCATTTCTAGACCATGACAAGTTGTTTGGATCAGAAAGTAAAATACTAGATTGTTCATTGTTCTTTTGTCGTTTTGTGTCTCGTTTTTGTAATATTTTGTCGCGTTTTTGCTGTATTTTGTTGTTTCATTCATAAAGTAAAATACTAAATCGTCCAGTTCCAGATGTGACTAAATATTGTGTTCCTTTGTAGACATGCTGTGATCTGGAGGTTGTAACGTGGAAATGAAATTGAATTTATTTTTCTGAAGGAATTGCAGGTTGTTCATAATGTTTTGTAAAAAGATAATTTCGTGAATGTGAACATTTTCAGAACGTATTTTTCTGCACTAAAACAAAGGAAAGATTTGGAGCCCTACAAACAACATACTGCAGATTTTTCTATTTTCATGCTAAATCATACATCAGATTTTACCTTTATAGCACTTTTTAAACAAATCAAATGCAATTCAAAAGAGATGACAGGCGACTGAGAATAATAGACAAAGTGTAGGATGGAAATAGGGATGACGAGATGTTATGCTGTCATCCCGTTTAAAGAGCATGCTCAGCAGATTCCTTATCTATCTGCCTACGAGGTGATGACACAGTATATTGTGTAAAGGTTGTGTTTTGACGCTGATGTTACATAAAAGCTACTCATTCAGTCATTGGGAGCAGTAAAGTTTATGGAAATCCCTGAAATTAGTTTGTAACAGATGTATTATGAAATATATTCTTTTTACTGTCTTAGATATGTATTTAAAATCTTTTCATAATCAGTGTCAAGTAATTTTCATGGCTTTACAGATGAATGTATTGAAGCCTGAACTTTGTTAGCGTAAAACAGTATGTAGTAAAAGTCGAGTTTTGACCTTATGTTGGCTCTAAATGAATGGCAAACACTAAAGCTACTATAAATGATCCTCATGGGGAATTAAAATCCATAAAATTCATGATCTGATAACCATTTTGCCTAAAGAAAACACACAAAAACATTATAAAAATCCACTATGGGTCATTTTACCGTCATAAAGTAGTATAAAGAATGTATTTGTTGTTTGTTTTGTGTATTTTTCGTCCCTCAAGCTTGTTACAAATCCAAAGAGCAGATGAACCCAAGAAAGACTGGACAAATCACACATAAAGACTGTTCTCACCAACTTCTACAGATTTTTTTTTTGTCTTTGACAGCTGAGGAGGAGGACAAACCTTGTGACTTGGTACATAAACTAGAAAATACAGCGAACAAACAGAGATAACAACCAGCTGCTTCAACTATTTGCAACAAAAACTAGCACATAAAAGGAGATAAAAAGCTCAGATCCTGGATTCAGAAGGAATGTTGAGCCGACAGAGAGAACCAGAGGCTGGTTTAACTACTGGTGCAGCTCCTTAGTTTGATGTTATTTGGTAAAAATCTTTCTGGAAACAACTGACAGTTACTAGATCTTTAATTATCACACACTGCTGGAGTACTTCCATTAAACACAGCTTATTCTGCATGCGATTTTGAGTAAACAATAAAGAAGCACAATGGTGAACAAAAGCCCAACGCAGCATAGTGCATTTATGTGTTTTCTGACCTACATTCTCCAAACATTCTCATTTGCATGTCTAAAGGTTGAAGCAGAGAAAACAATGAGTGCCTGACACAGTTAACCTTCATGTCGTTCTGCAGGTCAAATCGACCCGTTTTAAAGTTTGAAAATGTGAAGAAAAAAAACATATTTTCACAGTGAAACTTCTGATGTCCACATTTTCAACATTTTTGGGAAATCTTTGAACATTTTTTGGTGGAAAAAAAGAAATGTTAAAAATGTTTCTTAAGAACATTCAGGAAAAATCAACCAAAATCCAGCGAATTTCACTGGATTTTGGTTGTTTTTTTGTGAATGTTCTTAAAGAAAATATTAGAAGTTTCACTGATATATATGGAATATTTTTAGGATTTTTTTTTTGAAGATTTTTACTCATTTTTGAAAAATATTTACAAGAATTTTCTTGCCAAATTTTGGGGATTTTTTTTAAAAATAAAACTTTTAAGGGAAACTTTTAAGGAATTATTGGAATTTTCTTCCTGAAGGTTTTGCAAATTTTCAGAAATTTGGGGATTTTTTTTGCTGAATTCCTGGATTATTTTCATACAAGGAAACTAGAGTTTTTGGTGCCCGTAAATGAGGACGACAGAAGGGCTAAAAGCACCATTGATTTGAATGCAAAGGTTGACAAAAACAGCCCGAAAAGGTAAAAAAAGACAGAAAACAAAACCTAAGAACCAAAACAGGAAGGTGTCTTAGTTTTACCTGAGGGACAACTGGGGCCTGTTTGGTGGGGAGTCGTGTCATCCAGGGCAGGGAGACAGTTTTATTCACACATTTCCCGTGAACCAGATCGCACACCGTTCCCTGAAAGCAGCAGTGGAGGTGGTCTGAGCAGCACACGGCCTACAGGCGGTGGTGACGACATGACAAAGTTTACTCAACCAAACTACAACGTTTGGCAAACCAGCAGAAAATGACGTGCAGAATCAATCAGTGCAGTGATGTTTTTGCAGGTTTTGGCTTCTAATACAAATGATGTGTGAAGTTAATACATCCTTTTTTTCATTCTCATACACAACTGTGAACAAAAGTTTTCAGACATTTAGTAAAGACCATGTATATCACAGCAGTCCGATAACTCTTAGTTTTCTAGGATGGTATCATTGAAACCCCTGCACCTTTGTCACAAAAAAACAGTCATGCATTTTGGTTCTTTCATAGGTTTAATACAGGTCTTCTGGAAATCTGCTGGGTCAAAAATATACATACAGCAACTCAAATGGTCAGTTCTGCCATGATAGTAGACTGCTATGATATACATGGACTTTACGGTACTCGTACTGAGTGTACTGTACATAATCTACCCTCTTCTATACTCATTGTACTATCCTCTGGTAATGAAGTAGACAGGAATGGTGCAATATAGCTCAACTCATGCAATTCACCCCTTGTGCAACAGAATAACTGCAACAGTTGTGGTGAACCGGAGAGCACTGAAGGCCTGCTGCTAAAATCTGTACTGAGCCAAATCACCTGAGGAGACCTGCACACACCAAAGGCTCAAAATACTACAATATATTTTTATTTTCATATTCCCTCATTGAAATAATATTTCTGTCTCCATGTTTGATGCCCCACTTTCTTTGTTGGTGTTTTCCTTCTGTACTTAACTTCAGTGCAGTTTGAGGTATTTCTACTTGTGTATTTACACTTTTATACTACTGTACTGTCCTTTTGCGCACACTGTTTATCAGACAACTAGTTAAGAAAAAAATTAAAGACTTGATTGGTAACAAACTGTGATGCACTGTCATTGACCAACTACCACAACAATATAAAAACTAGCTATAACATCATCACACCCTGATACTACTGACAGGGCTCCAGACTGGGACCAAAATGGTCGCATTTGTGACCTTTTTGTGATCGCAAAAACTTGCAACTGGTCGCATTTCCACTGATAATACAACTGATTAAAAATATATTAACTGAGAAGGCAGAAGATATGCACGTCACGAAACGTAGCGGTATTTGGTTACGCCAAGTGGATCCTCTTACTGTTAAATATTGGCGTAACCAGAGGAGGCGGTTACATGGACTATCAGCAGTTTAATGTCGGTGGGCAAAAAAGCATTAGGTGGGTCAATATATAATTGAGGGACTTTTGAAGTCCATGGGATATATCTTCACACATTTTTATTTAAAAAATAAATAAATAAAGTTTTTATGTTCATTATGATCATGTCTTTACAAATTCCATAATTATTTATTGTGGAAACAATAATTTATTAATAATAAATGACTGGATATCACTAAAATATCAACTACATAACCAATTTAATACCAACCACCTTCTAATGAGCTAAACAATAATAAAATGAGCTGATTCAGAAATAGTTTGGATTGGGTTCTTTTATTAAGTTGAGATAATCATGACAGATATTTCTTTTTTGGCAATATATCAAATTTTATATGGAAAATAACAAATTAAATCACTTTCCACTAAGTTCCCCATTACAAAAACACCTCTCCAGGAAGTGTGTTAATTCCAGATCACATGACCTGCTCCACATGATGTCATTTCCTCCTGGAGAAAAGACTGGCCAGACTCCAAGGCTTTCTGACTTATTTAATAGAAAGTAGTCAACAGGTTTACTACAATATCTTTAGAAATAACTTTACATTTAAATTTTACTCAATTGTCTACAGAATATTTTAGAAGAATCTTTCTCTAAAAATGCCATGTGGTGTTTGATTGATGTTGATTTTAGGCCTGAAAACAGCAAAAACGTCAACTATGATACAAAAAGTCCCGCAATTATATATTGACCCCGCAAACAATGGACACCATGACAAAGACTTCTGTGACGGTTAATGCTTTTAGCCAGCGCTCAAACTCAACTTGGACAGCAGCTTAATAACTACATGGTCAACAAAACTAAACTGCTCATACAGAAATTGTCACTTCTTCATTTAAAGTTGCGCTTTAGTGGAAACTGTCAGTTGTACCTCTTTCAGGTAATGGATAATTGACTGATAATGCCGATAATAATTTAAATAATTCATTCCTAGGGCAGACGTAAAGTGAACAGTAACTCACGTGTGGCAGCAGACAGCATCCGTATCCTCCCTCGGTGTTCTTGCAGCAGGTGTTTCTGTCGCCACAAATGCCTCCATCGGGACAAACCAGCGCCGAGCTCAGGCCCAGCAGAGCCAAACACAGGATCCCCATCTGCAGCGTCTGAACACAGCGAACACAGGAGAAAACTGTCAGCAGCGTAGTACAAAGCAAGGCGGCCTGGCAAAACAATCTTATCGCCTGGTTTCAGGGCTTTATTCTGGCTGCCAGGAACCACTACATCATTGTAAAGAAGGAAAACAAATGCAGGAATGTGCAGCACATCTGACAGCATTCCACCTGATAAAGTGGATTTCAACACTAAACAAAAGCAGCTCCTGGCACTAAAGTTCATGTCCCTCTTATGTATGTAGAGCTCTCATATCTCCATGACCTAAACAGCAGCAATATAAACAATACAAGTCTCTACATTCAAGATTTAACTAGCTTTAGTTTTTAGAGATGCAATTATTCTCATAATACACAGATGTTTTCTCTCAAGTAATCATTAAGAAACAGGCCAGTAATGTTTCACTAACAGTCTAAAACCTAAAGATATTCTATTTTTTTGTCATATATGACAAGGAAAAAAGCAAATTGCTCCATTTGAGAAACTGGAACCACAGAAAACTTTCGCTTAAAAATGACAGTTAACAAATTATAGAAATAGTTTTAACTAATCGTGCAGCAGATCTGGTGAGTCAGAACAAGTTGTTCATTAACTACTTTACTGCAAAAACTGCACAATTTAACAAGACAAACACAGTATCTGTTGGTGTACGGTTTAGGATATTTAATTTGCAAAAAATTATAACTGATTCCAATAATTCCTTAAAAGTTTCCCTTAAAAGTTTTATTTTTAAAAAAAATAAAATTTGGCAAGAAAATTCTTGTAAATATTTTCAAAAAATGAGTAAAAATCTTCCAAAAAAATCCTAAAAATATCTAAAGTGATTACATATATATCAGTAAGACTTCTAATATTTTCTTTAAGAACATTCACATAAAAATATCAACCAAAATCCAGCAAATTTCGCTGGATTTTGGTTGATTTTTTTCTGAATGTTCTTAAGAAACATTTTTTTTTTTTTTTTTTAGCATTTCTTCTTTGCTACCAAAAAAATGTTCAAAAATTTCCCAAAAATGTTGAAAATGTGGACATCAGAAGGTTCACTGTGAAAATATTTTTTTCTCCACATTTTAAAACTTTAAAACGGGTCAAACTGGCCTACAAGACGACACGAAGGTTAAAAACATGCAGCTTTTGGCAATTGTCGCCGACCGGCCGGAACAATTATCACAATGGTTCGGAATGTTTATGCAGATGCACAAATCTGACGAATCGCAGTCTACAATTACATGTTATTATATTATTAATGTCAAAAATTTTCTCGAAAACTGCAGAAAGAATTCTTAATGCCACTGAGAATCAAATTTTGTGCTTTTTAATGAGATTTAAGGACTTAATTTTCGCAAAATCAACTTAATCACTATTAATGCCTTTTAATGCCCTGCGAAAACCCTGTTAAAAATTAGCTTAAGTATGAAGATGTCTGTACTTTACCATGTTAGCAGATAGCTTGAGATGAGTTTAGCTGTTGTCAACAAAGAGCACTGAGCTGCATACTCCTCTGACAGCCTGAAAAACAACCCAGAAATAACATTAGTCGATGTAAATATGTGGGAAAATGTCGGGTAACTTTAAAGAAAAATGTCGCATTAAAGTTTAGAAACTACCTGCCGCCCGACGTCCACTGAAACGGGCGAGCTAGCAGGCTAACTTTCATTAGCGGGCTAATCCAAATAAACACTTCAGGTTAGCTATGCATGCTAGGCGGCTAACAATGAAGCTAGCCGGTTTGAATGACTTTTAGCGGATGTTTATTCATTTATACGCAGAAAACTAGAGGGTTTTTCTTACCTCGCAGGTTTGTTGAGACGCGTCCCAGTCGTCACATATGTGTCGTGTTTAATGCAGCTTCGGAAATACAAAGCAAACACTGTCTGAGGATATATTTGCTCTTTTTTTTTTTTTGGACTCACAATTCAATAATCACATGACACGGTGACATGTGACTGCAGCTCGGTGTGTTTTTAAAGGGGAAACGCTGCAGCCGGCAGTGATGCAGCACATGCACTTCTGCACAGGCACGAACTGCATGCAAAATACACATAAATACTGCATATGTGCAGGAATTTTAAGTGCTTTGAATTTAGTTTTCACTTAGGGATGCAACTGAGTTTTTTCATGCTAAATTAAGACTCTCAGAATCAAATATTGTTCTTTTAATCCCATTACATTTATGTGACAGCTTGTAGTGCGTTGCAATTTTTTTTTTCCAATTTTGCTATAACTTACACCATACAAATGTAAATACAAGCAAAACCTGAAACAATCACTCAAAGGGCTGAAAATTATGTATATTTCCTGCAAAATTTTCATGGCTCCAGCCCTTCAAATGAAAAAAAAAAATCGTTTCATTTTCCTTGTCATTGCTAAAATATTTATTATATTATATTATATTATATTATATTATATTATATTATATTATATTATATTATATTATATTATATTATATTATATTATATTATATTATATTATATTGCTTCGAAATATTGCCTAAAATTTAATATATCTTAAATTTAATATTTTAAAAAAATAATATATTGAATTAAATGTTGTTAAAAATGTAATTTCTTGAAAATATGCATTTTGCCTGTGTGTCCAGACACCCTATATTATTATAATATTGATAAATGAATACATTTATTATTTAGAATATATTTATTTCTATTTTATTTTTTAAATAACTTTATGAAGTAAATAATAACAATAAACCAATATAAAAACAGTGATTTGCTGTAAACTTGTACAAAATATTCTATAATTCTAAAATTTGCACCAATTAGTATATATTAGCACACACATAATAAAGTCTATGATAATATCATAGTCACAAGGTGTATTTTTCCTGCATCATTAGTACTTTTAACTACATATTACTGATTGTACTTCGACTCTTTTACTTGAGTGATGTGAGTGCAAGACTTTTTTCTTTTGGAGCAAATCAGTTTTACTTAAACTTGCTTACTTTAACGCATTTTTATTCTGACAACTCAAACTTTGTTGTATTCCTGAGTTCTAACTTATCAGTAAAGGGTTAGCAAATGATTTATTTATTATTAATAAAAACATTTGTAAGAAGATTTAATAAAACAATTTTTTAAATAAACTGAAATACTATATTTTACCTCCTAAGTCCTGGTTTTCCTTTTAAAAGTTCCCACAAGTACCGTTACAGTTACAATAATCATTTACAGTATAAAGTCTGCATCAACTTGCCGTAGTTCAACCAATCAGAAGTTGTGATTCTATAATTATTCATTATATAAGTGGGTCATTAATTATTTAAAAAATATATATATATTTCTATTAAGTTAAAAATTCTTTGTTGTGAAAATTAATCTTTAAGGTATGTAAAAGCTGCTAAAAATAGCTAAAATAATTGTTGTAGTCTATAATATAATGACATTATAACTCACTGCAGGCTGCTTAAAGCATCTAGTCATGACTAAAACCTCTTCATAAATCAATATGATGTTTGCATGTGAGAAATATTTAAATCCAGAGCTTCATGCTTTATATTGTTGTATTCTTCCATTAAAACGTTATCAGCTGCATTAGTTTGGATGAAGAGGTTTATTATTCACGACCATGAGAGTAAAACTAATGAGATTTTTCAAAATAAAACCCCAAACACAGACCGTGGGAACAAATTTATTTCTATGTTGTCTAATGTACATAAGGAATCAATTTACAGTTTACAAACAACTGACCAGGTTCATGAAGCGAATGGTTTACTGCACAGGATGAAGGCCTACAGTTCAGTCCTCCGGAAGTTACTATCAAAATCCAACAAATCGGGCCTCCGGTTTCTAAAGTGTCCTTCAGTATTCAGACCGAATACTCTCCGAAACACAAGTTCACAAAATCTAGTGAGAAAAAACACATCTCCCACGTAAAACAAAAACAAGCAAGGAAAGCCACAATTGCACAACTCATAGTAAATTCCATATCTGGTCCGGAAAAAAAACGTACATTTACAGCAGTGGACACGACAGTTCAGCAGGAATCGTTTCATCATGGCGGGGTTTTTCTTCAGACTTAACATCACATTTTTAGTTTTGTACTGTAGGCTACTGACACAGGCCTATGAACAGCAAGCGAATGGTGGAAACATGTCAAGCGCGACTTTTATACAGCCTTCGAGATTTCCCCTCCAATGTTTTCACTTCAACGGATTATTCTGCAAAAATCGATGACAGAAAAACCTTCAAGTTCACAGTTGCGTCATAGGCAGTGGTGATGCTAGGAACAGCGGGAGCGTGTTGGTCAGTATGTTATTGTTGTAAACATTTACGACCGGAAGTGAATTTTGTCAGAGGTGGATTACGGGGGAAGAAAAAAAAGTCAGTGTATCATCTTCAGTTCATTTGGCAACACAGTTCAATGCATTCAGCGAGTCACAATTTGTGCCAAACATTGTCGTCTCAAAAAAGGTCTCGTTTAAAAACACCCTATTCTACATGTTACATGCACATCTTATACACATAAAATCTCATATAATTCATCATACCATTTACAAGTTTGGTGAAAAAAGAGGATAGATACAAGAAATGAAGATATCCAAGGATGTAATAGCCACAAGAAAAGTAGTCAGTTTTGGCAGGCATGCTCCCCAGAGTGACGCGTGTTGTTGTTGTTACCACGATGCAGTGTGCTTATCAGTGCCTGCCGATGTCAACGGCGAAGTGTAGGTGACGCCTAACTGCATTTTTTTAAAAAGGGACCGGCATGCCTATCACTCGATCCTTTGTGAAAGAAGGCACTTACAGGAGAGAAGTGGTACAGGCCCTGTCTGCAAACAACCCCTGTGGATCTCTTTAGGATATTCTGTTCAATAAGTAAGTCTTCAAGTAAAGTGGTGTTTTTGCAGAGCCGCATCTGTTCAGACTTACCCACGTTTCTTGGCGATTGGGGGTTTAAACGACTCAGGAGCCCGGGGATCTGTAGAAGGGGGGCTTTTGGTGCCTTCAGTTTATTTCATACATTCATATGCATGCAACCTTTCTATACCAAATGGTCTTTCAAATGTCTGGGCATCTATTTACACAACAGAAATTGCAAAGTCTCTGCTGGCCGAAAAAATTCTCAACAACAGGAGAAAGGCAGAAATGCGTACTTTTGGCAGAATCATACAGTAGGTCACTGCGATAAATTGATGACAAGAAAGGATGACAGAGAGACTTGGAGATGATGCTTGACAATTCAAATCATTACTATCTGAATAAGGAAGTTACAACACATGAACACAGTACAGGAGGAAGAGGAAATCAAGTACATCCCTGAAGGAGCAAAATGCAAGTCGCACGCTGGAATTTATGGGTTGCATTATCCGTTTACAGGGGCTCAAGACAAAATCAGGTATAGGTTCTGCACTTATTTGGGCTTTTCCTTCAAGGAAAACGTATCCAAGTGACAGTTTAGTCAAGAAAACACAAACTTCTACCATCAACATGAGCTTGTGAGTAGAATTAGTCCAGGAAAGGAAATCTAATTCACCTACATACCCACCAATCCCATAAAAATGTCATCTACTTCCAAATTCTTGGTAAGAATCAATCAATCAGTTATCAAATTATTAGTAAGTGCTCTATTCTTATATTTTGCTCTATAAAATGGCTATTTCCACAGTCAGTATATGCAATGGCTCAGACGATGGTTCAGTGATGTGACAGGTGACAAGGTTCACAATAAACTGGACAGATTTCAGTCTACAATAGATCAACTCAGCGGAAACCAGTGGGATTGACTGACAGTGAGACCACGAGAGTAATCAGTGCAACAGCACCTCACCAGAAACACAAAGGTCAAACGACAACCTGAAAATGGACCAGTGAAGCAGTGGTTGTGCTTATTGTGATCTCTCTCTCTGTGAAAACATCACTCGTCTTCCATGTTTGTCTGAATAGACTGTTCAAGGTCCAGTGCTCAGTTCAAGAAACTCACTTCCTGGGGTGGAAGACCATGAGAGGTCTGTCCTCGATCTTCTGCCAGGGGCTCTTCTTGTTCTCGTCTTTGTCGTCGGGATCGTCCTCGGGACTGGTCATGGAGTCGCGGCGGTTCTCGCTGTTGCTGCTACGGCTGCTGTTCACACGACTGCGTCCTCTTCTGGGGATGGTGGACCCTCTGGAGGATGGACCTTCATCCAGAAGAGGGGTGAGGGAATTCTCCTCGGGCGAGACCGGGCGTCCCTCGCTGCTGCTGGGTTCGCTGTGGTCAGGGTAGGCCAGTTTGGAGTAACTCTTTCCACCACTGCTGCTGATGCCGTGGCCTTTCCGTCCTCCCGTCCCCCAGCGTTCATCTTTTCCCTTTCGGTTGGCTCCAGCTTTTCGTTCTTGGGACTCCAGAGGTGGCTCAAGGTTGACGTCTCGTGGGACGCTGCTGGAACCTCCAAATCCACCACCACCACCGCTGAGGTCATTCCCAACATCGATGTACGAGTGGCGCACATGAGCGTTTGCACGTCCATCCAGGGAGATGAACCAGGCCCGCGGATGCTGTTTAACACCCAGTTCCAGTAGCTTCTTCTCAGTTAGAGCCTGAAGTTCCCCATTCATCTGAGCCATGGTGGAGTCGTTGAAGAGGACGGGAATGGTCACGGGTCCGCCAGAGGAGTCGGACGCCCAGCTTGGTTCCTCAGAGTCGTCGCCTTGGGATCCGCCTTGCTGTTGTTGCTGCTGCTGGCCTTGTTTCTGGGAGTGGTGGTGATGGTGCTGCTGCCCTCCACCCATCTGGGCACCGTCTTTGTCTTGTTCCTTCGAGTCCTTGCCATCTTTGCCAGAAAACTCAGACGGCAGGCGCATGTAGTGGGCCGGGATGACCAGGGTTGGCACCATGCTCCGGTACATGTTCTCCTTCATCTGGTCAATGGAGCTGCAGAAGATGATCTGACCCGGCTGGGTGTTGAGGGATGTGGGTCTGGCAAGGCTGTCTGCTGCTGCCGCTGAATATTCCGGAGGTTTGTCGGACTGACTTGGCACATAACCTTGGAAGCGAGGTGGGGATGGGGGATCAGAGGAATATCCTCGATTGTCGTTGGCATTGTGGTGTCTGTGATATTCAGACTCCTTTCCCTCTTTGGGGCTGTAGCTCCGGTTGTAGTCGTCATGCAGCAAAGGGTTGTCCAAGTTGTTGGTCTCGGTTGCTCGCGTAACCTTCATGGGGAAGCTTTCACCTCGTTGGGAACCTGAATTCTTTCCCTTGGCATGTCGTAGCATGTGGGCTGGAACATGCTTGGTTAAGTCCTCCCTTGAACTCTGGTAGTCTCGAGCTGGGGACATGTCAGATTTGTCATTGGAGGGGCCTGATTCAACGTGGCCACCGCAGATCAGGTTCAGGCGTGAAGTGGACGTACCCTGGTCTCTCTTAGCGCCGTTTAGATTGGACGCATGGGGCTTGCCTTGCTGTCGACGAGGTTTCAAGCACTTCCGCCTAGAAAGTAAACAGAAACTGAAGGTCAGAAATAAAACAAACACTTGCTAACTACTTGGGGATTAGAAGAAAAGTCTAATCAACGTGAACCTAAAATCATATCCACATTCATGCACGACTGTGCAGGGATCACCCGCAAATCAATTGTTATTTTTGCTACCAATAGAAACCTAAAACTGAGACCTGCGCCTACGCTCCCCACACCTGCAGTAGTAGAGCAGCACGCAGAGCAGGATGAGTACCAGCAGGGCCAGTGAGCCCAGGATGGAGAGCAGGAACAGGGTGTGGTAGGTGGTGATGTCCCTCAAGCCTGGATGGGACAAACCCAAACCTGCAAGGTAATCAAACAAAGAAAGTCAACTCTGATTCATTTACCTCCTCAGCACACTATTCTGACAGGACTATATGGGCAAAACAAAGTTGAAAATGGAAGTTCTACGAATAAACCATCTGGGTTTCATTTGATTTGCCCAATTAAATCTGTGAAGGTTGGTTCAAGTCAAAGAGGGACAACGACTTTCAGAATTTGGTTGAACATCCAATCTTGAATCACCTGGATTGAGGAAACTCTTACATTCATGATCCAGTATTCCATTTCCACGAGGACTTAAACATATGATGAACATATGCTTGTATTTTTGAAAGCATTGTATACCAGTTGGTCTTTCCACCGCTTTGGTCTGGACTGTTGGATGAACTACAATGAAATGTATGGATCTGCTCCACCAGAATGTCAAAATGTTCACTCTCTGGTGGATTATCTCAATTGCTACATGGAAAATTAACAGACATTCATGGTCTTCAGAGGATAAAGTCCATTGAACTACACATTCCCTGAACTTTTCTGTAGTGGCTCCATCAAGTTTGCATTATTTTCTGAAATGTACCCACAACCAGTGAACGTAGTGACATTAAATTTAGCAAAAATATTCATACCCTCCTGAGGATGTTTAACTTTTCATCTGGTGCCATCATCAGGTCTGAGTTTTGGTTCACTCAATCCTTAGTTTCTGACTAAATACCGACCAAACAGTAAATAAATACACAAAAAATAAAACACAGGCATTTTTCACCAGTGTTTGGTTAGTTTTACACAAAAAATACTACTTACGTTTAGTGAAAGATCAGGGTTTGGTTAACCCTTTGATGCATAACCTGGGTCAAAAGTGACCCAAATCCAATGGAAAATGGGTATCTCCTCATGTGGTCTATGCATCAGAGGGTTAAAACAGAAGACCTTAGTTGTCATGGTCAGAATAATAACATGTGATTACTTCAGTTTAAAAACCTAAAAAAAAACAAGACTCTGCAGTGTTATCAGCCAATGTTTTGTCAACCCATCCATCCACCTCAACCTCCTCCCTACTGAGCCTTTATGGCTTTAGAAGTCACCCACTTCTGCACTCTCACTAGAGAGTACCATCACAATGAAACATAACTTTAGGCAGTACAAACTGTACTGTGACTTGTTTTTATTCTTCTAAGTAGTAGTCAACCCTTAAAGAATGGAAGAAGAAGCAACAGTACTTAACTTCATGAAAGCACCAAATAAAACAAGCCTTCATGACTTCTTTGAATTATGCAACAACATCTGTCCCACAGTACCAAGAGGAACATATGATTCTATTAAACTGAAACACCCTGAAAGTATAGATATCTTTAGGGAATAATTTAAAGGAACCTTTCATGGAACGTCAACCTTTCTTTGGTCCCAACTTCAATGAACAACCAGTTCAGTCTACATTTATGTATCCCAGCTGGTTCTCTACATCTTGTTCTATGAATTATGAATTACGGTTTTATGGTTCATGACTCATTCTTCTTTCTAAAAATACCTCACAGACATATCTTATTTTATCTATCCCAATGGTTCCTTCAGTCCCATGTAGTCTAAAGCCTGGTGAAGATTAACTCTCATGTTGTCCTGCAGGTCAAAACTGACCCAGATTAAAGTTTGAAAATGTGGAGAAAAAATATGTTTTCACAGTGAAAACTTCTGATGTCCACATTTTCAACATTTTTGGGAAATCTTTGAACATTTTTTGTTGGAAAAAAAGAAATGTTAAAAATGTTTCTTAAGAACATTCACAAAAAAATCAACAAAAATCCAGCAAATTTTGCTGGATTTTGGTTGATTTTTTTGTGAATGTTCTTAAAGAAAACATTAGAAGTTTTACTGATATATATGGAATCACTTTAGATATTTTAAGGATTTTTTTTGGAGGATTTTTACTCATTTTTTGAAAATATTTACAAGAATTTTCTTGCCAAATTTGGGGCATTTTTAAAAAAAAATCAAACTTTTAAGGGAAACTTTTAAGGAATTGCTGGAATTTTCTTCCTGAAGGTTTTGCAAATTTTCAGAAATTTGGGGAATTTTTTGCTGATTTTTGGGATTTTTTTCAGACAAGGAAACAATATTTTTTGGTGCCTGTAAATGAAGACAACAGGAGAGTTAAGCAAATAATCAGGTAACATTTCAAAAAGCAATGGCTGTATAGCTGCATAAATTGCAATACAAAACAATAGCAACTCTGTTGGAAGTTGCAGATTTTTAAATAGGACCTTTTGAGGGTAAAACAAACTCTCTAGAAGTGCCTTGATTTAGACCCTGGTTGCTGTGATGGAAACGCTGCTATATACTGATTCTATTTTCTCTCTGGGCACAAAAAGGAAGGTCTGTTGGCACAACGGCAACACTGGAGATTAAAACCAGCACAAACGCCAGGGTGATGAGATGAGAGATGAGCTGAAGTACCTGAAGATGAAGGAAATGCAGCCAACCAGTATCCCATCTGAGGAACCACCACGTTCCAGACAAACTGAGCTCCGTCCTTTTTGATGTAGCCGGTTCCGTTCCGAACCCACAACCCTGGAGGAACGTAAACAACCATCAGCGTCAAAATAAAACCTCACGCCAACATTTGGGACAACATGCTTGGAAATTCAAGCAGACACGGCTTTCTATTCCAGCCAGCTCTTACATAACGCCGTGTCAGTTCTGCTCCTCCATGATTTATGTGTTTTGCTCACCCGTTCTAGGCTGATACAGCCAAGCAGGTACGCTGGTGGCCATCCTGTTCCGAGTGTCGGACGGCAGCGGCACGGAGATGTGGATGGGATCTGAGACCTGGATGGCGCTGCCGTCTTTGTCAAAGAGCTGGATGCTGACGACTGCCAGCGCTGTCAAGTCTGTCCACCCTGTTTCTGCACCTGACGGGGAAAACATCAGCTTCAACTCGTCTCATTTGTGCTGTTACAGGATTTTATGGAATAAACTAGCCCTGGTGACTGTTGTATTCCAGCCTATAATATAAAACACTCAGTATTTGATGCTATGGCGAGCAGTAGAATGAGATTTCTGACACTTATTCAGTGTAATTATTGACAGGTGGAGTGTCACATTAGACTTTTTCTGCAGGAACTACTACGTTTTTTATGTATTGTAGGAATTTAGAGGTCTTGTTTAGATACTTTAGTGCCTTCTACGGCTGCAACAAACAATTAAAATCCAGTGAAATTCACTGGATTTTGGTAGATTTTTTTGTGAATGTTCTTCAGAAAAATTTTTAACATTTCTTTTTTCCACCAAAAAATGTTCAAAGATTTCCCAAAAATGTTGAAAATGTGGACATAACAAGTTTCACTGTGAAAATATATATTTTTTCCCACATTTTCAAACTCTAAAACGGGTCAATTTTGACCTGCAGGACGACACAAAGGTTAATCAGTGGGGCCTTTTCTATTTTAATCCATGGTTTAGCTGCACTAATATAAATGTGATGGACAAAAATGAAGTGAAAACACACATAATGCAGTTCAGTTATTGCGTTATTTGGCTTCAATCCACCAAGAACTGGGTGTGAAAGACTTTCTTCATTATATACAATGCAGACATTGGAAATAATGTACATAATTAGACCAATATATGATTTGTTTAACATCTTCTCAAATCATGGAAATTAATCAGCTTCTATGACACTCGCAGAACATTTTTCTGAGTGTTTCTACCAGAATTTATTCCAATTCAGTCACATGAGCAGGTCTGAGAGATTTTTCTACATGAAAATCATATTGAAAAAACAAAGCATCGCCATGAAGAAACCAGGACAAACACACACTTTTAGCCAAACATTGATTTCTGAGACAGACCTGAGCTGTTGGTCTCCTGGCCCAACAGAAAGGGGAAACCTCCGACTTCATACTGACTCCTGGCGGTGGTCAGGGAGGCCGACAGCGCCGTGTAGTTGGAGCTGGACGGCAGCTGAATGGACTTCCTCTGGAGCTGCACCAGCGGCTGGTTACGAGCTCCTGAAAAAGAAAGTCTGTCAACGCTGCAAACACCTTCGGAAGGTGTAAAAACGCTGCTATTTTAGTGCAGAGGTAAGAGGAGGCGGCTGCGTTAAGGAAAACTGTGCTGTTGCTATGGTTTTAGCTGCAGCAAATAACATCTGAATGTTTACCAGTAGAAATCTATGGAGGACTGAACATGCAGGACTGAATCCATCATCACTCTCTGCTGGAGACAAACTAATTTAAGATGTGATGAGAAGAATAACCGAAGGGTAAAAAAAACAAGGTTCTCATCATCTAATGCAGGGCTGTCAAACATGCGGCCCGCGGGCCAAAAGCGGTCCTCCAGAGGGTCCAATCCGGCCCTCAAAGTGTAAAAATTTCAGAGAAGACATTAACTGCAGATTGTAAATTAGTAAAACTATAAAGTTAAAATAATTTCTAGACCATGACAAGTTGTTTTGATCATAAAGTAAAATACTAGATTGTTCTTTTGCCATTTTGTGTCTCATTTTTGTAATATTTTGTCTTGTTTTTGTCATTTTGTGTTTCCTTTTTGTCTCGCTTGTGTTGTTTGTCTACTTTTCTGTTGTTCTGTTTCTTGCTTTTGTCATTTTTGGTGTTGTTTTTAATAATTTGTCCATTTTTTTGTAACTTTCTTGCCAAATTTTTTGTCTCTTTTTTGTTTTGTTTCATGTCGTTTGTCTAATTTTTGTCACTTTGTGTCTCATTTTTGTCATTTTGTGTCTCATTTTTGTGTCTCGTTTTTGTAATATTTTGTGTTGTTTTTTCTCTGACTTTTGTGGTTTGTCTCATGATTTTGTCGTTTTGTGTTTCCTTTTTGTCTCGCTTGTGATTTTCATCTTATTTTTGTCATTTTGTGTTTTGCTTTATTTGTTGTTTTGTTTGTGTCGTTTTATGTTTTTTGTCTCGCATCTGTTTGTGTACGTTTTGTCGTTTTGTTTCTCATTTTCGTCATTTGTGGTCTCGTTTGTGTCATTTGTGTAATTTTTTCCTCTCGTTTTTGTCATTTGTCCATTTTTTTGTCGCTTTGTTGTTTTTTTGTCTAATTTTTTGTCTCTTTTTTGTTTTGTTTCGGCCATTAGTCTCATTTTTTGTCATTTTGTGTCTCGTTTTTGGTATATTTTGTCTTGTTTTTGTTGTTTTTTGTCTTTTTTTCTGACTTTTGTCGTTTTGATCATAAAGTAAAATACTACATTATTCATTTCCAGAATTCTAAATGTTTTTGTCTTTGTCGAGACTCTGTGATCTGGAAGTTGTAATGTGGAAATGATAAACTGAGGCTGAATGTTGCTGAAATTGAATTTGCTTTTCTTAATAAACTTCAGGGTGTTCATAATGTTTAGTAGAAAGATAATTCCTTTAATGTGAATATTTTCAAATGTACCATTTCACATTAAAACAAAGGAAACATTAGGAGTTGTGGTTATTTATAGGTTATTATGCTGTGATTTTACTGGTCACTGGAGATCAAACTGGGCTGAACTAAAATGAGTTTGACACCCTTGATCTAATGGGTCTAAACTTTGCGTTTTGGTCTGATAATCCTAAAATCAAGATACAACAGTATAAATGAACATGCATGACAGATAAAATATCCAGAAAAATGACCGTTTTTCCTCACCTGGTGACCCGGACAGCACCTGCAGGACGTCATCGTACAGAATGAGAGTTCCAGGCCTCTGAGCGAGAAGGTACAAGCTGACTGATGCGTACACTAAAGGAGGAAAAGATCCAACGAAATCAGCAGATTTTACAGGTGCAGCACTGACGATGCAGAGACAGAGTTTCATTTAAGACTCAAACACCTCGGCTAGTTTATTGAATCTCTGCCTGAAGGAACAGACTCACATTCAGGCAGTAATAATGCCTCAAATGTCGGCCAAAATTGAAAACCATGAGCTCTACGGATCAGAAACACTTGGGATAAATTCAAAATACAGTATGTTCAGGATTGTCACTTGCTCTGAAGAACCAGTGACAATCCTGAACTGATCATTTCCTTAGTGTTTATTTATTCCTATGAAAAAGGCTTCTCTTTTTTCTTTTCTTCACTAATGTTCCACTTAAATTTGTGTTTTTAGTTTTTTTAGGTTGTTTCTCTAAAAAACTAAGAAAAAAAAGAAAATTGATGGATCATCCAATTAAAATGTACTTTTTGCTCAGATTGACGCTCGCTCTTAATGTGATGATCAACTTTCTTGAGTGTTTGCTGCAGGACTGATGGTGTCGACAGAAACAGAAAAATGGGGCATTGTCTTGTTGGAAAATCTAGTCATTGGAGGCAGGAAAGAGTTTTCTAGCTGATGGAAGAAGACTGTTTTCAAGAGTAACCCCAAACATGACCTGGTTCATTCACCCTGTTCCATCCAGACTGAAACTACCCCAGATGGTCACTGATCCACCCCCATGTTTTACTGTAGGGGCAGACAGTCTGGTTTGTAGCTTCTCCAGGCTTCCTCCTAACCAGTAAGTTGGCTGGAGTGGACATCAACTGAAAACTGGATTCATCCCTGAAGAGAACCTTAGTCCAATCATCAACAGTCCAATCCTTGTGATCCCAGCAAAGAGTAACCAGCTTTCCTCTGCCTTTCCTTAATGAAGGGCTTCTTCCTGCCCTGTGGGACTTCAGACCAGCTTCAACAAGTCGCTTTCCAACTGTCCTTGAAGAACAAGTCCCATTTCTCCACAGTGTCCACTCATTTTTAAGGTCCCTGGAGGTCTGAGGACGATTCCTGACAGGAACGGAGGAGTGACGGTCATCTGGTGGGTAGGAAGACGTTTCCTGACCAGCTAGCAGTTTGGTAGAACCATGTTGGGTTTGTTTTTTCTTGGTGTAATGAACGGCTGTCTTGGAGATCTTCAGTTATTTCGCTACCTGTCTCTCACTCATGGTGGCTGCCTTTGTGGCTTCACATAATTCTCTCATTTTAGGCATTATGTGAGAGCTGACAACTTCTGAGTTGTGCTACGGCTTGAATGTCAGCAGGAAACCACTCTAGACCTTTGCATGTGCTGCTGATGACATGAAATGTCCTCTTATAGACCCTGGAATACAATGAAGCTGAAGCATGTCAAATAGGACATAAAGTATGATGGAATCAGCTGCATTTATTGTCGTGTTCATTGTATTCTTCAGGTAATAGACCTTTAGTGGTTCCAGAAAACAAGGGTGGTCTAATAATTTTTTCCATGATTGCATTTGATACATATTTACTCCTTCTCGGGACTTTTACAGAGCAGTGGAATCCACAGAAGAAAATAAAAAGAGCTGTGGACTCACGTGGGATGCGGCTGGAGTGCCAGGGCACCGAGTTGGTGACGTAGTCCTGTTTGGAGGCTGTGATGATGACCCACGTTCCGGTCCGGTACTGGAAGTTGACCCTCACCACGCCATCGCTGCCGGCCCGGCTGGACGCCAGCAGGGTTTGGTTTCCGTGGACTTCCACCTGAGCGTCGTCCAGCGGCGACAGGTCGCTGTTGTCAAACACCTGGACTTTTATTTGCACCTCTGGAAGAAAAAACAAAGCAGAGATTGAGTCAAATATGGAGTTTTTCTGTTTCATACAAGTATAAATGGAATATTTTTGCGTTTTAATCATAAATCAAGTTACTGATCTTGTTTTCACTGTTGTTCTAACTGTTCTCATTGTTGTTTTTTATTATTTAAAGTGCATATTTAAATGTCCATTTTAAAAGGGACATCAGAGACAGTCACACAGATTCGAAAAACCTGTATTTTCGGTCCACGTGATCAGATTTTAATGCGTAAAGTGATGTACATTCTTGGAATTTATACAATTTGAATATCAACATATGGAAGAAATCAATGCTTATGTATATTTTTTGTTCAGTCATTTTTTTTAGCTGATATTCTTAAAATATTTGCACCATCTGTAACACAGCAAATTAAATTTTTATGGTATTGTGTTGTATTCATCAGTGAATTACCAATTCTGCAAGTCTAAAAACCCCAAAATATTAAATCTACAATGGTATAAAACAGATATTTTGATGGATCAAAGCCTCAGAATCAGCTTTGTCTGTGTCACTGGGTGGAAAAACAATCCGATTCCCAAATGGAGACAGAAAAACAACAACGGGGGAAGAAAAATGGTCAGAGAAATGGTGACGGGGCAGAAGAGATGCAGCTGTGCAGGTTGTTTGAAGTCTATTTACAGAAAGCAGAATTCCCCCCAGAACACAAAGGAACACTGAGTCAGAGACCAGTGATTCATCCTCATATCTGCCTTTAATTTCCTAGAAAAGCTTCGATACAGAGCCGCGGATTCAACGACAGTTTAATGAGTTCGCTGGGACACGGTGACAGTCTTAATTAGTTTATGTCAAGATAATTAATCCCATCGCAGCCCAGTTCATTCTGCAGCAGGTCAAGAGAAAAGGGATAAATATTTGATTTGGGTTAAATGGAGCGATTCGGTTAAAGAACTTCTTCAAGAACTCAACTAAACTCAAATAACTTTCTCTTTAACAACTCATTTGTTGCATTTAGTTTGATGTTCCAGACTCCTGCACGCTGTCTAACTCACAAAAATACATTTATTTGCGATGTTTTGGTTCCAAAACATCAATGTACTGAAGGACAAAATTTAATAACATGCAAAAAGTTACAGAAAAATGTCTGTAAGTCACAATCAGACACGTATCCCTGAGTTGTTTACATTAAAATGGTACGAATACTCAAAACCCCTTAAGGCTCAACTGCATTCATGAAAAACATCCCCAAAATCTGGCAGCAGCTACACATAGGTGAACCTACAATGTTGTTTTAGAGTTCAAGCCTTCTCCTATAGCATAAATAGGGAGTTCCAACTACTTCCTGTTTAAGATGGCCTCCCTTTTTAGCAAAATGATGAAGTTCTATCACTAAAATATTGCTGGTTAGAAATTGCGCATGAGTCTGTTTGAAACTTTGGGATGTGATCTCATGAAATAAATGTGCAAAAACCTTGTTTTTCTTGACATTTGGCCAGCTAAAAACCATCTAGCTTGTTGTTTTAAACACCCAAAACCTAGATTTGAGTTCCACTTTAACCCTCGTGTCGTCCTGCGGGTCAAAATTGACCCGTTTTAAAGTTTAAAAATGTGAAAAAAATATATATTTTCACAATGAAACTTCCACATGTTCAACATTTTTGGAAATTTTTTGAATATTTTTTGGTGCAAAAAAAAATGCTGAAAAAAAAGTGTTTCTTTAAGAACATTCAGAAAAAAATCAACCAAAATCCAGTGAATTTTGCTGAGATTTTTATGTGAATGTTCTTAAAGAAAATATTAGAAGTTTTACTGAAATATATGGAATCACTTTAGATATTTTTAGATTTTTTGGAAGGTTTTTACTCATTTTTTGAAAAGATTTACAAGAATTTTCTTGCCAAATTTGGGGGATTTTTTTAATAAAACTGTTAATGGAAACTTTTAAGGAATTATTGGAATTTTCTTCCTGAAGGTTTTGCAAATTTTTCAGAAATTTAGGGAATTTTTTTGCTGATTTTTTTTTTCAGACATGGAAACAATATTTTTTGGTGCCCGTAAATGAAGACAACAGGAGGGTTAAAAGTGGCATCAGAGACAGTCACACAGATTCTAAAAACCTGTATTTTCTGTCTGTGTGTTCAGGTTTTGATGCTTAAAGTGATGAAATGTGTCTCAGTGGGTGCTGCTGCTGCTGCTGGTTTGAGTCACTTCCTGTAGATGTGGATTATCATCGGGATGACGAAGACGTCTGCAGCCCTCAGACACACCCTCCACAAATCCAGCCATCCTTCCCCCTTCATCCTCATGTTTTTCAGCTCCCCCCCGGAACATTCTGTTTCTCATCTCCGCCTCTTGGACGGCGTGGATGTGGGTCACGGCGGGGATGTTTCCATGGAGACGCTCCGACTCTCCAGAAAAAGCTGCTTGTTGTGCTTCTCTGTCCCCCGAACGGCAAAACCCCTCCATGAGAACACAACTTCTGGAAGCTGACGTTCACGTAATCAGCAGCATGTATATATGTGTGTGTGTGTTTGTGTGTCCGTTGTGTGTTGATAAACGCTATCATCCATTAACATAACTGCTCCAATAAAGGCTCTGCTGTGGGTGGATGTGAGGAGAGGATTTCCTCAGTCTGGGCTCGCCACTTGAAACACTGAAGCCTGAAGCAGCTCCATTGACAGGAACACTGAGAGTCACTGTGTCACGGCACACAGAGTCTGGGAAAGTTTCACTCCTTCAAAGTGCTTCAGCATTGATTCAGTGCAGTTTAACCCCATAAAAACTCAGCGCTGCCACTTTATTAGGCCGAGATAAATCAGTACCACTCAAATCCTCAGGCAGGAGGCTGATAGTTTAGTAGAATTTGTGCATTTGTGTGTAGTTTATGCACTTTTCTTTACATATAATCAACATGTACTGCTGTTTTTTCATTACTAATCAATAATTCAAGTCATTTCTGAATTAAATGATCAATTATTTGGTTTAAAAATTGCTAGAAATGAGTGAAAAGCTTCAGAGAACTAAGAGCAAACCCCAAGAAACTCGGTTTATTGTCATAAAAAGGGCTAAAAGTTGTGAATTTTTGGTCTCACGCTGCAAAATGTGCAGGTTTCTTTCAACAGTAGTGGATTTGGTATGTTTTTTTAAATGATTGTAGGTCAGTAAAACTCACCAGAGGTGTCTATTAATTAATGACTTTCTCATTTAAGCAGCAGCTAAGGAGGAAATTCTAGTTCTAATAGACAAAATTTCCCAGAAAGAAGTGGTTGAAGTCATATTAAGTTCCTTTACATTAAAGTAAAAGTGTAAATTACTTTCATATTTTGCTGATTTTGCTTTACATATTCTACTTTTACTTTGAAAATATTGTTAATTATAGTCGAGTAAAGGACCTGAATACGACTTAAAGCACTTGTTTAAGGGCAGTTTTGCCTTTTATGACCCAATTTAGTTTCGCTCTCTGTAGATTTTGCTCCTTAGCTGCTGTTTAAATGAGAAAATCATGAATTAATTGATACCTCAGGTGTGTTTTGGAAACAGCGCAGCACTTCTACTGACCTGCAATCATCGTTAATCCATTACTGCTGAAAGAAAACTGCACATTTATAATAAATTATAGAAAAATATTGGACTTCAAACTCAATCCTTCAGTATTAAGATTCCCCACTGAAGTTAAATATACCACAATAAAGAAATGCAGGATGAGTATTATCACCAACATGTACTTAAAATACAGATAGTTAAAGGGCATACGGTGCAGGATGGTGACAACTAATGACATTTTTAGCCATTTTTTGTCCAAACTATCTCAATATATAGTTTTTTCTAAGCTGAACATATGTTTTTGTTTTGCCATAGAAGTAAAATTGCTTTAATAATGACTTAAAAATGTAATTTAAATCACATTTTAACAGATAAAACAGCTCTAAAATACACAGTCAAAGTAGTAGGATGAGTTTTATCAACAAAATGTGCTTCAAATATAAACAGATGATGAAAACTGATGACATTTTTTATCATTTTTGTCCAAACTGTTGTGATATATTGTATTTTTCAATCAATTACATGCTTTTTGTTATAAAATCTGATTCTGTACAGTAAATAGTTTATTTAAGGTGCTATATAAATAAGATTCCCCACTTAAATTAAATAGACCCAGTTGAGGGGGAATTAAATATACCACAATAAAGAAATGTAAGATGAATATTATCAACAATATGTTTTTAAAATACAAACAATTAAAGTTCATAGGGTGCAGGATGGGGAAAATTAACATTTCTAGTGGATTTTTGTCCGAATTATAGTAAAATATTGTATTTTCTGAGCTGGATACAGCATATGTTTTTGTTTTTGTTTTGCCATGTAAGTAAAATTGCTTTAGTAATGACTCAATAATGCAATTTAAATCACATTTTAACAGGTAAAGCAGCTCTAAAATAAGTAGTCCAAGTAGTAGGATGAGTTTTATCAACAAAATGTACTTAAAATATAAAAAAGAAGGTGAAAATTGACATTTTTAGTCATTTTTAGTTCAAATTTTCACATTATATTGTATTTTTTTAAGCAATTACATGCTTTTTGTTGTAAAATCTGATCCTGCAGAGTAAATATTGTTCTCACATGAGTATAAATCAGCTAAAAAGGCTCAATATTTCCTTTTGGAAGCAGTGCAGCTGCAGGATGAAGCATCTGAATGAGTAAAAGCATGAATTCCTGCAGTCTGTCTGAGCATCCAAGCATCTCTCATCAGACTCAGCATCCATAATGCAACCTAATTACATAATGCCCTTCAAAATGCACACAGCGACATAAACAGGGACGTTTAAAGGCTGCATCGCTGCTTCTCTGCTCAGAAATGACTGCTAAAAGCAGAAATGTGCAGCTTGGAGGCTCGTTTTTAGGACTGGAGGCCTTCAGAGCAACAATGACAGCATGAAGGCCTGACAGAGCAGCAGCACATCTGTAGATCTGATCACCTCCAGACACCAGGGTGGCCTCCCAGCTCCACCACGGCTCCACCACAGCCCCACCACAGCTCCAGCACCGAACAATCCACCGATCTGGAGCCGAACCAGCGGCAGGACCCTCAGCAGGAGCTCCACTGGACCTCCTCCCTCTGAGGATGTCTGCTTTCAGCGACGCTTTTTGTCGACAAAAGCCGTAAAAAGCTCCAACCACTCCCATCTCCTCATTGTGCTGCATCCCCCCCCGACTCACCGAAGGCTCCCTGGTCTGGAACGGATTTGCACAGCGCCTCCCGGACCGCGCACACCGACAGCAGCAGCAGCAGCAAACGGGAGAAGCGGAGGTCCAGCATCCTGCAGCTACATCTCTGGTCCAGTCCAGGCCTGTGTCCCTCCGTACCTCCGATCAGCGTCTCCGGGTCTGAATGCAGCCGAGATGCTGCCGACGGTTCGGGCTTCGCCTTGTTTTTATTGTCTGAGCTGCTGCTGAGGAGCTGTGGCGCCTCCTGCTGGTCAGAGGAGGAACTGAGGCTCAGCTGGACTCCAGTGGGGAAAATAAAATAAATAAACAAAATACTACTACTAATACTACTACTACCACTACTACTACTACTACTAATACTACTAATGATAATACTAATACTACTAATAATGATTCAAACATTTTCTGTATTGTGGTTTTGAATTTATGAGGCTGCAAACACTGATTCAACTGAAAAAAAACAGCCCATGTGCATATTTATTTTTAATTCCTATTTTTAAAATATTATTTTAAAAATATACATATACATAAAACAATAAAAGTTTTAACTTTAAAAAATGTTCGTTTTACTTGAAAATGTACATGAAAATACCGTATAAAATAAAGTTTGTTTGATTTTTTTAAATAAATATCACAGCATTTTTCCATTATCAGGACAACAGTTTGTGTATTTAACATTTAATAATATAAATACTGTAAATGCAAAAATTCTGGCTATAGCTGTCATAAATATTAAAGCATCTGTTTGTTATTAGTATAAAAGTGCATCAGTTTGACTGGTAACAAACTGAATTTTTACATGAAATAAATGCAAAGATATTTCTTGTTATAAATATTGCGGCGTCTTTCCATTATCAGCACAACAGTAGGTACATTTAAGCGTGAAAAACTGGATTCTTTCTGAGAAATAAATGCAAAAATTCCAGCTTTGAATGTTATACACATATTAAATATTGTGCAAGAGCAGTAAAATGTTCAAACTGGATCAAACTGTTTTAGAGTTTACAGATTTTTACTGTCATGATTTGACAGTTTTGCATTTTTAGAATGTATCTTGCAAGCTTTACATATAATGTTTGTTTCATTTTTATATAAAATACCATAAAACAACCATCATAAGGGTTTTTGTGGTGTTTTTTTTGCTGCTTTTTGCACCAAGATCTAAGTAAAATTGATTATAAATGAACCAAACATTCATAATATTTGTTTTTCTGGGCAGAACGGTGTTGATCTTGTTGGGTTTTTTCAAAGTAAAGCAGCTCAGTTGGACTTAGTTTTGCTCAGACGTCCTGCTGTGGTCTGTTTCTCGCATCAGGCCTTAAATCTAAAGGTTTTAGTTCTGGACTCCAGGAGGATTTTTCCCTTCAATCTCAACGGCAGCAGCTGGTCGTCATATTTATCATTTTTATTATTTAATTAAAAATTCACATTGCACAGGGGTTTTTACTGCTGGCAGCAGCGGGAGGTGTTCGTAGATTTATTGTTGGAGGAAAAAAGTTACACACTTTGGCTCTGGTTTTTCATTTTCATCACAGAAATCCAATCTCCAGCCTGTAATGGTTTTTCAGACCGAGGCTACCGACGATCTCCTCAGAGTGGCTGCTTTGTTTTGGAGAAAAACTAAATTAAAAGTTAGAAAACCCGCTGCTCAGCTCATTTAACCTTTTAAGGTAAAGAGCAGTTTTCAACACAGTATAATATGATTATCAGCACATTTTTAGCTGCTGAAGCAGTTTCAAGTGTTGAATTCGTCCAGTATTTTGGTTTAAAACAACAAATCTGCAAAACTTGTGCTGTTTAGTGCAAAGAAACACATACTGAGATATTGCTGAGATGCTAAACTGAGATTTTAAACATATTTTAAACATTAGGATTGTCATTGAACATATGATAGTGATGCCTGTAGATGCTGAATTTTTATTTGTTGTCAATTTAATATGATTTACTGGTGACGTCATCGACCACGCTGCCCGCTCTGGACCAATCAGCAGCCGTAGCTCCGCCGCTCTCTAGAAGTTTCTGCTCAGCCTGCAGATGCAGCTTCGTCGTCGCCACATCTGGAAACTTCTGGAAACATCAGGACACGTCGTCGGCAGGAGAGGACGCGTCCACGTCCGCGGAGAAGTTGCTGCTGGCAGTGCTTTTGGCGTTACATACGGTAAGAAGATAAATTCTTTTAACCAGTTGTGTTGTACATTAAGTTAGCGACATGTCAAGAGTTGTGTTTTGTCATGTTTGAGCGCTTTTGGACTGCAGTTGGTCCAGACTAAGAGGCTAATTGAGCTAGCGGGCTAATTTAGCTAGCGGGCTAATTTAGCTAGCGGGCTAATTTAGCTAGCGGGCTAAAGCAGAACTGGTGTTCAACGGCTAGCGAGTTAACTTGGCTTCTGAATACTTGTGTTAATTACTGCTGCAGTTGTCTATCATTGGATGGATCGCCAAACTTGACAGGAAAAAACAACGGGCTGTTGAAAAGAATCCAGGATAAAGTGAAGGAGGAAAACCCTGAGCTGGATGTGATTTTCCTCCACTGCATAATCCATCAGGAAGCGCTCGGTAAGTCTGTTTTGCATCTTGATCATGTCGTGAAGCCAGTCGTAAAACTTGTTAACTTTATAGGAGCGAGAGGGCTTCATCATCGTCAGTTCATTAGGTTTCTTGAAGAAACTGATGCTGATCACCAGGACTTGCTTGACCACTCTCATGTCCACTGGTTAAGTTTGGGGGGGGAAAAGGGTGACCAACAACCCTGTTCTCACTGAAACTGAATGTGAGTATTCTTTACTTTGTCAGCGATGTCTTTAACATGTAATTCATATTAGTTTGCACAATCTCCATCCATCTGATGCTGGCCTGGCCTGTCTGTGGAATTTCAAAACTCAATGTGGCCCCTGAGCCAAAAAGTTTGCCCACCCCTGTGCTAAACCATCAGAAATGGTAAAATTCAGGAAAAAGAAGTGAGAAAATTAAGAAGAAAGTCTAATTTTTTAAGTAGAATACAATATAAAAGAAAGAAAAATGCATCTCTGTCTCTACAAGTTCAAAAATATTTAGATTTTAGCTTAATAATGACTCATTTTTTAAGCTATTTCCAAGTAAAATGAACATACAATGTGAGTTCTCTGTGTAAACTAAGACCATCCCACTGTGTTTCTATCTTTAGTCCATTTAGACCAGTGGTTCCGTCATCATTTTGAGTTTGGTTCCGTTATTTCCTGTTTTATTTTGTAAAGCTTTCTGTCCCTGTGTGTCTCTTCTTGTTTTACTTCCTGTTTTTGCCTCCCTTTGCTTCCTCTGTGATTAGTTTCACCTGTTACTCACCTGTGTCTGCTCTCCCCAGTAACTTCTCTTCATAAAGTCCTGCTTGTTGCTTTGTGTTTTTGGTCAGTTAGTTTTGTTGATTTACTTCCTGTTTGCCTCCATGATGCTCTCCAGCCTGCTTCTTCTCATTGGTCCTCTGGTTGGTTTCTGGTTGTGGATCTAGTTTTCCCTCTGGTTGGTTTCTGGTTGTGGATCTAGTTTTCCCTCTGGTTGGTTTCTGGTTGTGGATCTAGTTTTCTTGGATTCTTCATGTCTGGATGTATTTTTCCCTGGATTTCCAGCTGCTTTCTGTTCATCCACCTGCACCACCACAGTAAGTTTGTTCTTCTCTCTACAACCTGGTTGACATGTCTCCAGGTGGCGCCATTGATGTGAAAAAAGTCCCAAATAAGTAATAAACCAACCAAATCTGGTGCATGCCGCTGAAAAAGAAAACATTCTGTCCTTGTTTGACCACAAACTGCTCCTAAAAAAGCTCTGGGAACCAAGCGGGTGGAACCTTACGTGAAGTAGAATGTAAGCAACAGACGGAGATCCCTGTCAGTTCCACCGCAGGGACCATGTGACTTGCCCCCCCCCTTCTAAAAATAACACTAGTCATCATAAAATTCCTTATAAAAATTATAGTTGCTGTTCTTTTTAAATCAAAAATACCTACATTAATGCAGATTTTAAATTACAATATTTAATATAATTTTTTAAAAAACAAAAATGTCTTCAGTGTAAATGAACTTCGACCTTGTCCGAGTCAGAGTTCACTGCGCATGTCAAACCACCACGTCACTGCTGAAGCGTCCGGACGCAGAAACTTCGGGAAGCTAGATGTGGTTTCTTCCCCCCAATAAATGGCAGAGACGTGAAAGAGAAAACACTATTTTCACGATGACTGGGAGGAAGAATTCTTTTTTACGATAGCGAAAGATAAATGTATGTGTCCTATTTGCGGGGCGACTATTGCGACGGCAAAGCGGCACAATGTGGAGAGACGCTATTTTAGCCGCTACAAAGCTTCCATGCTAACTAGCCACCTGCTAGCACATAGACTGGATGCGCACTACGGACAGGAAAATCCCGGGACTTAAAGGCAGCTTTGACATCTCCTACACGGCGAAAAGCTTCTTCGTGGAGTAAAATGTACCATTAGAAAAGTTTGTTTTACTGACGACTGACGGGGCTCCTCCATGACGGGTCGGCTGCAGGCTTCATTGTACGATGCAGAGGTGATCCAGACTTCCCAACATTCCTACATTACCACTGCAGCATTCACCAGCAGGACATATGTATGTACAAAAGTGGCCGGATCTGATCATGTGATGACTCCTGTCGTGAAGATCATAAATGGTTCCAAAGCCAAACAACCAGGACATTGAAGGTGCTGCTGGAGGAGCTGTCAGCTGAACATGGTGACCTGTTACTACACACAGAAACCCCATGGATCAGCAGGGGAACAGTTTTGCAGCGTTTTTTGTCACTGTTGGCTGAAATCAAAGAGTTGATGCAATCCAAAGGGGAAGACATCTCCCTGCTTGAGGACACTGAGTGGATTCTTGCCCTTGCATTTCTAACGGACATCACTGGGAAACTGAAGCGTCTGAACTGTGAGCTACAAGGCCAAGGTAAGACATGATAAACTCTGCAATGCCAGGCTTCCCACTAACACACATTTACAGACAAAGAAAGAGGTAACACATGTTGTCATTCAAAACACCGTGCCATTACACAAAAATATGAAAAATAATTAGTTGAAAACATGTAATGATTTGTTGTTATGATCTGTTAAAAATATTGCAATGCTGGTGATTAGTACTAATGTGATAGGATTCATTTCAAAATGTGAAAGAGTTGATTTTTTTTCTTACATAACTGATAATTTGTACAAACATGGGACAGAGTTCATGAATTGTTCAAAAATGTTACAAAGGAAGGAGTTTGCACAAATGAAGCATGATTTGATGACAGTTAATGATTTCCTAAAAATGTTAGAAGTGACAGTTTGCACAGAAATGTAACTGGTGTGATTTTGAACAAAATGCTGCAAATATGCTGATTCATACAAAACTGCCAAGAAAGATATTTACCAAAGTTTCAGAGATGGGATACCTGTGACTTTTAAATATTGGAAAGATTTCCATATATATATATATGTGTGTGTGTGTGTGTGTGTGTGTGTGTGTGTGTGTGTGTGTGTGTGTTTCCTACCGTCATTGTTGTGGAAATCGTTAATAATTATTGCAAGGAATAATTAACATAAATGTGATCAGACAGTCTTTTTACATATTATTTTCATTATTATTATTATTGTTTAAAGATGATGGCACAAGTTTGCTATTGAGGAAGTTTGTATCAAACAAGGTGCCCTTCGTACTACTCAGTACCCTTGAAGTTGCTCTCAGGTTCAAAAAGGTTGGTGACCACTGCTTTACACAATGCTGAGCTACATGCTAAGCTAGTAAAAAATCACTAAAACTAAGCTGCATCAAAATGAACAAACAGCTGATAAATGATAACTTGGTTTAGCTTTTTTTCATGCTGCAACACTTTGTGCGACAAACCAACCAAAAAACCTCCTAAATCTCAATTTGTCATGCAGACCTGCGAGCTGATTGGTCGATCCGACTCACCTCCCACCTGGTGGACCACTATAGAAAGTCTAATCATGTGGGAAAAGTTGCTTCATCCAATCAAACACTGACTTTATTAGACCTGCTTTGATCATTTTCTGAAAACATTGCTGGAAAATGGACTTAAAGTTAAAGTCAGACACACCTCTCATTATCTTTCATGGTAAAACTAATTAGTTCTTTATTGCATTCTTATCTTTTTAATGTCTTTTTAATGGCTTCATAAAGAAAATGGGTTTTGGACGTTGGCCAGCAGCAGCGGGGATCAAATTAAACCAGATTAAAGCTGCTGCTGACAGATTTTAACCAGATACACGGATAAATGTATGGACTCTGTGAAACTGAAACCCATAATTAAAACGATGTCTGTACATGAAATTCCTCAGATCAGGAGGCGACGTCCAACCAGCAGAGCTCAAACAATCGGCCACTGTTCTCACTTCATTTTACAGATAGAAGCATCTGATGTCCCAGAAAAGTCCAAATGTTAAGCAACAAAAAGCAGAAATGTGTTATAGAGAGTGAAGGAGGATTTAGAACATCTGGAGGAGAGGATGAACACGTGTTTAACGTCTTGTTAGGACGGTTTTCTGACTGATAGAGTTGATCAGAAGCAGATGCTGTTTGTTCAGAGAGATATGATAACAGGGATGAAGGAAAGTTGATACAAGGAAGCTGAGGAAATGTCAAGACTGTAACTGAGAGATCACTACATTTATTACTCCCACACTCTTTTAGATTATAAAAACATCTGTCTGATCTCAGCTGCTTTGAATTCCCCACTTTATTAACTGTACAACTTCAAATAGAAACCTCATGTCTACAATACTACCTGTTACTGTTTAGTTTCAATGTTAGACTGAGTTGTGCACTGTGAGGAAAAATAAATGTTGTAAATAAGCTGTGGAAATATGTTGAAATACTAAAACATTCAAAAACTGTAAAATAATGATATTTTTACCTGGTTTAATGTCATATTTTAAAACAAATTACTATTTGTCTACACACACACACCTACACACACTATTGGAATAAAATGTTTTATTTTTAACAAGTAACAGCTTATTAAACTTGCTGAAAAATTCATGTACAACTATAATCATATTTAAGAACTCTCAGTATCATAAGTTTTATTGTTCTACAACTTCAACATGTTCCTCCCAGTATGAAGGAGTCATTGTTTATAAGACAAACAAAATCAGTCCAGTAGATCTTCATCTGACCAAAGAACATGCAAATATTATGCAGATTGTTCTCCACAGGCTGTTTATTTTTACTATTCTGTCTGTGGGTGAAAACATCTACTCATCTTGTTTATTTTTTAAAAATGTATACTCCAGTGTTTGAGCCTCAATATGTTCCGGTACTCAGTTTATTTTCATTTTCAGATGTTAAAATTGCATGAAAACAATTTTAAAATTCTGAATTTAAGCCTGAAAAGAATCAATGATCAAACTTCTGTCCTGTTAGGTTTCTTTCTTGATCCAACACAGAGAAGTTTAAATGACCAACTATAAATATAACTGCAGTCACCTTCCAGATATTTCAAAGAGGCAACATTAAATTACAATTAAAGTTCATAATTAGGTTTTTTAATCTCCTCTTTGCTCCCAGATATCCTCAGAACAGGACACTTATCATTGCTATAAAGCATTAGCTGCCACACAGAAAGTTTTTGACTCTATTCTAAAAAATATTTGGATAAATTCATCAGTAAACACAATTTATTCAGCTTTTGTTCATGAATCAAACCTCCTCTCACATTTTTTTATGACTGTTTTCTGCTATGAACTCCAATCTGAGGTCAAATATTCGACCTCTGACTTCAACATATTAACATACTTTGGTCATGAGGCGAAGCATTCAAGGAAAACCCAGATGAGATCATGAGGAAGATGAGACGGTGAAGAAACAACAGAGTTAAAGCAGCATGTGGTTATAATCCAGTCGGAGTGCATCGATTTATAAACATGTAGATCACAGCAGTGGGGAGAGAATCATAGTGTAAAGGTGCAAAAGTTACATCAGCTCTTAGAAAGCATAAAAAAGAGACATTACTGAGAGTTTCTGCAAAATGATGGAAAACATTGCAATCAATAGATAAAAGGCGACATTAAAGGGTTTTATTCAGCCTCTAGAAACGGATGCAGTTTAAACTTTGAAAATCCAGATATTTAAGGAAAAACATGAAGTTTAAAAAAAATCTGCAAGTGTAATGTAAGAAAATAGCAAGAGAGATTATAGGAAATGTAAGCTTTATTGGTTTTCCTGATGTTTTGGGAATTCAATTTCCAGCTACATCTTTGTATGTTGCGATTTTTAACTACATTAATCTACAGCGATGCATCATAGTCCATAAGATCGTCACGTTTGTGGTGTTTAAAACTTTTCTCCAGCTCAGAAAATCAGCTTTCAGTCAAAGCATTTTCCAGCTTTAAAATCCCCTCCTGGGTTTTTTTTTTTTTTTTAATAGTTTATTTAGCTTAAGAAGTAGGCGAATTTTCCAAACCATTAGAAGAACACTTAATCCTTTAGTTTATCTCAGAAATTGAGAATCTCCACATCTGGTTTTCTCCTGTAATCTGAAAGGCAACTAAAGCTGTCAGACGAACCTAATGGAGCATGAAATGGCATTAAAATTTGAAATACAAGCACCTCAAACTGTACTTGAGTGCAGTACATGAGTAAATATTCTTGTTTACATTCCACCACTGGTAGTTTTTGGAGCTTGAGGCACATCGGGGACTTTGGAACCATTTTAGTGGAATTTCTCTCTTCCAAGTCATTGAACTTACAGTGCAAGAGTTAAATTAAATTAGTCTCACTGTCACTTGCAATTTAATGCTTAAAAGAACCTGTTTGGCTTATTATATTTACAGAAGTAAGAGCACAAGTAGAATCTGTTATATACTGCAGCGGCTATTTCAGCTTAACCCTCGTGTCATCCTGTGGGTCAAACTGACCTGTTTTAAAGTTTTGAAATGTGGAAAAGAAAAATATTTTCACAGTGAAAACTTTGACATTTTCAACATTTTTTGGAATTTTTTTGGTAGAAAAAAAGAAATGTTAAAAAAATGTTTCTTTAAGAATATTCAGAAAAAAATAAAAACATTAGAACTTTTACTGATATATATGGAATCACTTTAGATATTTTTAGGATTTTTTTATTCATTTTTTGAAAATATTTAAATTGTTATTTTTTAAATTTTTTATTTTTTCCAAATTTGGGGATTTTTTTTATTTTTATTTTTTAAAATAAAACTTTTAAGGGAAACTTTTAAGGAATTATTGGAGTTTTCTTCCTGAAGATTTTGCAAATTTTTTTATAAATTTGGGGAATTTTTTGCAGAATTTTCGGATTTTTTTCCAGACAAGGGAACAATATTTTTTGGTGCTCGTGAATGAGGACAACAGGAGGGTTAATAAAAGAAACCTTATCACTGGGTTGCTTTTTGAGAACATATTCTCTTATATTCCTGTTGCCCCTCTTAAAACAAGGAGGATCTTTAGTTGTTTTTACCCACATTTGGCTGAAACATCATCATGTTGGCAAATCTTCCCAAATTCCAGATGTGGATGCCATCTGTCTGGATGTGGTTTCTGTGCATTAGGAGCCGTGCAGCTACTACTACTGTCTGTTCTTTGCATCACTATCATGATCGCTTTCTAACCGGGTGCCTCCGAGGATTCCCGTCACGAGTCTGCTGAGCGTAAGGAACAGAGCGTGAAAGGCTGGCATTCACCTGGGCAGCAGCACCGAGGCTTTTCCATCAAACTGTCTCTTTGCAGACATCAGGATTAACCGGAGAACATCTGTCTGGTTGAAGTACCGCAGATTAAAGCAACAACAACGCAGCTCCTTCCCGCCAGTGTTTATCGGCTTATATTTAAAAAGATAAAAACAATATTTACCATACAATATGTTCCAACATGTGAATCCACTGAATAAATGAAACATTCATGTCAATTTGTGCAATGAGAGAACAGACTGGAAGCCCTGAAGTGCTCAAAAAAAAAAGAAGTGCTCATGCTTGGCTGAAGTGGAAAAGTTGATAAAAACAAAATGTGACAAAGTGCAATGGAAACAGATTTAGTGGCTAAATCTTGTTTTTTATGGTCTAGTGCACTGGATAGAAGAATCCTAATCTCTGTGTGCTCAGCTCTCAATATTCACAGAACAGCAGCAAGCAGAAACAGAATCATTCGCATTTTCTTGTGCAAAAATTCTGGAAAAAACAGGTAAAATTACACTTATACTTCCATATTTCTGAACCAATACCTTCAATGTACGAGCCTGTAGACAGTCTTTAAGTCAGTCATGGATATAGCCAGATCAGAATATTTACGTTAAAAGAAGGTTTTTTTGGCTCCATAATCCCTCCGGTTCATTCAGGCCGTTCTTCCTCTCGTGCTTTCAGCAGAAATGATGGGGGACAAAATCCACAGCCCAGCAGAAAATGTGTCAGCCGTTTTAGAATAAAAAGGGCTGAGTGGGGACCCACATTTCACTTTTCCCCTGGGCGCTGTGCACATTTTATTAAACCATCGGGTCAGTTTAGGACTCTGCATTACTGATGAAGTGCTGCTTTCATTTTATTGGGTTATTTAGACTCGAGTAAAACCATAAAACTGTCAAAAAAAACTTGCTGTTGGTTGAACAAAAAAAAATGGTACAACATTGCAACTCACCCAGGATGCACATTTTAACAATCTGTAACACAGAGGGATATTTTAATTTATTATAATTAGGATAATATCTGTATTTAAGGTGGCACAGTGGCTAGGACCGTTGCTTCGCAGCTAGAAGATCCCTGGTTTGCATCCCGGTTAGGATGTCTGGGATCTTTCTGCATGGAGTTTGCATGTTCTCTCTGTGCAACGTGGGTTCTCTACGAGGTTAACTGGTGATTCTAAATTGTCCGTAGATGTGAACGTGAGTGTGCTTGGTTGTATATCTCTAAGTGTAGCCCTGTGATAGACTGCTACCTGTCCAGGGATCTTTATTTAAAAAGCATCTTTCCAAAACAAAGTTACAATGGAAGATGCACTAAATATATAAAGGAACATACTAAAATAAAACCACAGTACAAAGGATAAGAGGGGGAAAAAAACCTATATCAGGCAGCAAGTGTCCTCAAAGTTGATGTTAGAAGCAGGAAAAATGGGCGAGCGTAAGGATTTGAGCAAGTTTGACAAGACAACTGGGTCAGAGCATCTCCAGAATTGCAACTTTTATGGGATGTTCCTGGTCTGCAGCGGTCAGAATCTATCAAAAGTGGTCCAAGGAGGGAACAGTGATGAACCAGCCACAGGGTCATGGGTGGCAAAGGTTCATTGATGCACGTAGGAAGGGAAGGCTGGCCAACAGACGAGCTACTGTTGCTCATACTGCTGAAGAAGTTAATGCTGGTTCTGATAGAAAGGTGTCAGAATTCACAGGACATCTCAGTTTTTTGTGAAGACCAGTAAGGGTGCCCATACTGACCCCTGTGCAGCACCGAAAGACCACTAATGAGCATCAGAACTGGACCACAGAGCAACGGAAGAAGGTGGCCTGGTCTGATGAAACACGTTTTCTTTTCCATCACGTGGATGGACAGGTCGCTTACCTGGGGAACACATGGCACCAGGATGCATTATGGGTAAAAGGCAAGCCGGTGGAGGCAGTGTGATGTTTGGGAAACCTCAAGTCCTGCCATCCATGTGGATGTTACTTTGAGATGTACCTCCTACCTAAGCATTGTTGCAGACCATAGACACCTTTTCATGGAAGTGGTATTCCCTGATGGTTGTGGCCTCTTTCAGCAGGATAATGCTCCGTGCCACAACACAAGAATGGCTCAGGAATGGTTTGAGGAGCACAACAACCATTATGAGGTGTTGACTTGGCCTCCAGATTCCCCAGATCTCAATCCAATCCAGCATCTGTGGGATGTTCTGGACAGACAATTTGATCCATGGAGGACTCACATCGCAACTTCCAGGACTTAAAGGATCTGCTGCTAACATCTTAGTGCCAGATACCACAGCACACCTTCAGGGGTCTAGTAGAGTCCAGATACCATCAGGGGCCTAGTAGAGTCCAGATATCTTCAGGGGCCTAGTAGAGTCCAGGCCTCGACGGGTCAGGTCTGTTTTGGCAGTAAAAGGGGACCAACACAATATTAGGCATGTCGTCAGTGTTATGCCTGATCGGTGTATACGTAATATAATCTTAAATTTCTGTGTACGTTGCTTTAAAACTACATTTAAGGTGAGGTAACTCAATGAAGTGGCTCTAACCAGCTCAGTTGGCTCCTCTCCACACAAAGGTTATTCTTTCAGAGTTTATGTTCATATATGAAGGTTGGATTGAAGGCCAACTGGTAAATTTAGCGCTTCACCTTCCAGCTGAGCTTCACTGTGATGGTCCGGTACAACATCTGCATCACTGCTGACTCTGCAACAATCCATCCATCAATTTCCCTATGAACAAGACGTACAAGCGGATGGCAAAGGTCACAGTCTGAATGTAACAGCATCACATCATCTGCAAAAAGGAGGAACCCAACTCGGATTCCTAAACTGAACACAAGATCCTGATGAATACGTCAGAGACAAGGGACAAAATTGGTCTTTGTACCAAGAACAAAACTCTCACCAAATCTGCTATAATATGGAGTTAAATAATTGAATCCTTTCCATCCTACAGTGATCTTTCGTTAAGTTGTGTTTGATCTTTTACCGCCTTCTTCGGCTGCTTTTTGAGACCATCTTACCCACAGCTCTGCACCCAAAAACCCTGTTTTCCAAGTGAATTTTAATCCAGTCTACTTGTGAGAAAAATTTTAATCTCTTACTTTTTTTGAGCTCCTTTGGACGTCAACAGAGAAATTAATGAGATCGTTAAGGCGGATTCGATTCTATGGAACGTGTAGCCGAGTGCCAGATGGTGGAGGCAGAGTGGGAGCAGGAGAGAGAAGTGCTCGACTTGTATTCTCCCATTTTTCTTTGTATTTCACATAATGAGTGAAGCAGTGTGGAGGTGGGCAGATTAATGGAGCTGTAACGAGATAGTGAAGGCACATCCTGGTGCTATATTTAGGTCAGGCACAGTACAAGAGAATCAATGAAGGGAGAAGAGCCTCTGCAGTGAAAAAAAAGGCAGTTAAGTGGCGCAAGTTAAACAGATGCCAAATTAGTTTCAGCATGCTGACACAACTGCATCAGAATTCATAGGGAAAATATTATTAGTGCTTCGGGGCGGTTCTAGTTGAGTTCTGACATGTAAAATGAAGCAGAAACGTCTCCAATTCTGCATCATTTCTTAGTAAACAAACTAAAGCAGATTATTGACTCCTTTTTGCAAAATTCAGGTTGCAACATAAATCTAAGCAGTGAAGCAGCGTTGAAATGGTACTTAGATGGATTTAACCCTGCTGTCGTCCTGTGGGTCAAATTAACCCGTTTAAAAGTTTGAAAATGTGGAAAAAATATATATTTTCACAGTGAAACTTCTGATGTCCACATTTTCAACATTTTTCCATTTCCATTCACTGCTTTAAACTCCTCTGTTGCTTTGTGTTGGTTTAGTTTTAATAAATCTCACTTGATTTCAGTAAATCTCTTGCAGTAGCTCCCTGGTTGTCACTCTCTGTGTACCTACGACATGTAAATCAACCTGTTCACCTGCAGCAGCACTGAGGTAGAAGAAAACATGGCATCAGAACCAAGTAAAGTGTCAGAAATCAGATTGTTGTGAGTAAAGAGGAGCTTTGTCAGGGTGAAATCATGGCTGGACTGAAGGTTTCTCAGAGAGCAGTGTATGGGACTCTAAAACTGGATCAGATGGATCCAAAACACAATCAAGCTGAACAACCATCAGAGAATCGATGCTTTAAGCTTCGTCCACTGAGAGACAGAAAAGATGAACGCAATCAGTGAAAAATTCAGTCAAAACAAGTCTGTCTAGTCGTGGTTTCAGAGGACGAGGAGCTTCTCTGAATGATTTCTCTGGAGGGGAATTGAGGCCAGACGCTTGGGTGGGCTGAGACGGAGCTGGATGATGGAAAAAAAAGAGTCTTATTTACTGCTGAAAGCCCGTTTAGTGGCAACAACAGAATGCATGGAAAGAGAAAGGGATTCCACGCTCTAAAACTTAATTCACTTTTTCCCTCCACTTGGTTAAATGTGAGGTTGCAAAATAAAAAAGTCAGATTTATTGATTTAGATAGACATTTTCAGTTTAGCATAAATTTGATGAGATGGATTGGTCATAATAATGTTGCTTTAAATTAATATTGTGTGTAATTTCAACACAATTTTGTAAGAGTTAAATATTACAATATACAAAAACAGAACTGCAGTCCAATTTTGTAAGAGTTAAATATTGTGCACTCAAATACAGAACTGCAGTCCAGTTTTGTAAGACAATCAGACAAAATGTTGTTGTTCAGTTATTTAATTTCTTAAAAGCCACTACATGAATGACAAGAAGATGGAAAAAGCAAGGAAAATCTAATTAGAGCAACTAAGTTTGTTAAAGGTTTCTCAACTTTAAAACTTCATTAGTAATTACGGTGAATACGTACGTAACAATTAAAAATTACCCTTTTAAAAAGGAGGAGAAAATAGTTGGAACAACTTAATTTTCATGAGTCATCAGCTTAAATAATTAAAAAAGACCTTTATGATTGTAAAGGAAATGCTAATTCGTTTAACTCAAAGTTTGTTGGTTCAACATAATTTCAGTGGAAGTTGTGTTAACTCAAAAACATTAATGCAAATTGCTGTTTTGATTTGTTTATTTTTTGTGGATGAACCCAAACATTATTATTCCACCAAGGAATGGCAGAGTTATGAGACGATCGGCGTCTGTCTGTCTGTCTGTCTGTCTGTCTGTCTGTCTGTCTGTCTGTCTGTCTGTCTGTCTGTCTGTCTGTCTGTCTGTCTGTCTGTCTGTCTGTCTGTCTGTCTGTCTGTCTGTCTGTCTGCCAGCAACGTTAATCTAAACCAGACTAACGGATTTGGATGAAATTTTCAGGGAAGGTCAGAAATGATACAAGGACCAAGTGATTAGATTTTGGCAGTGATGCAGCTTATAGTCTGGATCCACGGATTTGTTAAAGATTTCGGTATCATTGCCAGATAGCGGCACGGCGTCACTGTAACCATGACAACAAGTGAACACTACATCAGCTGCCTGCCTGTTTTTATTGTATCTTTTGCTGGTACCTTTGCTGCTAGACTGTCAGGATCTTTGTTGCTGTTTTACTGTTTTTTATTTTTATTTTTGCTGACTGACTTTAGTGCTGCACAGCTGCAATAACATGCTGTAGAACACAAACACAATGACTAGAAGACAAAATCTGAACAAAACACAGTAAAATAAGTACAAATAAACCAAGAAATAAAAATATATAGCAAGATGCATCACAATAAGAGATGGAGTGAGGGTGTTAAAGAGATGCGATGGCTCTTAAGTAGCAAGTTAAACTTTCTCAGCAGTTCTTACATAAAGAAATGCAGAAAAAAGGGCAAAAGCATATTAAATTTGTACAGAACCCTCTTTTAAACTCAACTTTATGCAACTTATCTGGCAAAGGGCTTCAAGAGGAGACAGGAAAAGGTTTTTATTACTATCTCTATAAAGTATATATGTATTTTACATGAACATTAACCCTCATGTCGTCCTGCGGGTCAAAATTGACCCGTTTTAAAGTTTGAAAATGTGGAGGAAAAAAAAAAATCCCAGTGAAACTGCTGATGTCCACATTTTCAACATTTTTGGGAAATCTTTGAACATTTTTTGGTGGAAAAAAAGAAATGTTAAAAATGTTTCTCAAGAACATTCACAAAAAAAATGAACCAAAATCCATTTGGTTGATTTTTATATGAATGTTCTTACAAAAAATATTAGAAATTTCACTGATATATATGGAATCACTTTAGATATTTCTAGGATTTTACAATATTTACAAGAATTTTCGTGCCAAATTTGGGGGATTTTAAAAAAAAAAAAAAAAAATCAAACTTTTAAGGGAAACTTTTAAGGACTTATTGGAGTTTTCTTCCTGAAGGTTTTGCAAATTTTCAGAAATTTGGGGATTTTTATTTTTTTTTGCTGAATTTTTGGATTTTTTTTCAGACAAAGAAACAATATTTTTTGGTGCCAGTAAATGAGGACAACAGGAGGGTTAAAGACATGCTGTGACTGCATGGAGGATCATCCACCAGCAGGGGGCAGAGGAGAGCTTGAGAAGTGATTTTGTGCTGATGGTGACCTTTGTGTTGGTGAATTTGTGCCACCGCCGAATAAACGTCTTGTGAGATTAGTGTGACGTGTCATCATCCTCCATCAGCACCTCTGATCCTCATGCGAGTCGCAGTAATCAGTGTTTGATGAATGCGATGCGGAGAGACAGGATCGACCCCCAGCTTTCAATTTCACATCCTCCCCCCCTGAGTGTCGACACACATGTTGAAATTCACCTGCCGGTATTGATCGAAGGGGGTTCTGCTGTTGCTTTGTTAAGATGTAAAATCAGTTACTAGGAGTAAAACCCTTCAGATGATAAAGGAGTCAACTGTGTTTATCGCAACAAACTACAAACATGTTGAATATTCCTCAATGCATGATACAGATTTCAGCCTGAATCTTCATTCATTTCACTCTCTGCAGCAGTTTCTTTCCGTCTGCTTTTGCTTTTTTGCTCTTTTCTTTCCTTAATTGCAGGATTTTTTGAAAGAATTACACCAAAGGAAGAATATCAAGGGTACAGGAGCAAAAGTTCTCCACTAAAACTGAAGAACGGGTCACATTTATCAGGCGACTCGCAGTCCTACTTACAGCGAAGTGTGGTAACCTTTAAGAGCAGCTCTCAAGTGATCACAAGTGTGTTCACAGTTGTTCGTCTTTAAACCCCCTCACTTTATGTTACAGATATCCTCTTTGCTTTTCAGTGGTCTGAATTCCTGATTTATTTATTTTTAGATATTAATTGGCAATTAATGAATTAACAAGTAGTAACAGACTATATTGACAAGGATGAGGTTATTATCACCTGGAAATAAAAGGAAAACCAGGTATAAACACACGCAGAATGATATGAGACACAAATGTTGACCAAAAAGCTGCAGAAATGGAGATAACAAAGGAAAATGAATGCCATTTGTCGTGTTTTGCAGCCGCAAAGAATGACAAAGAACTGGTGTAACATCCAATCAGATGTGTTTGTAAAAATGGGGTATAATTTGACAGCTCAACATTTACAGCTGCTGATTTCTTGTCAGCTCCAGTTATGCATTTGCTTTAGACCGATGATGTGTTGTTTTGTAATTGTAAAGTGTCACCTTGTTCAACATGGAGAAAGGAATGAGTTCGTCTGAACAAAGAATTTCAAACAGATGCACAAACTCTTCTAAATCAAGTATATCTAAGTAAAAAGCAGTTTTCCAAAGAGTCTGTATTTAATGTCTGTATTTAAATCAAAGATAATATGGTTTTACCTTAGCTGACATGTTTCAACTGCAACTGCAGTCTTCTTCAGAGCGTCATCTGACGTGTGCTGACGTGTCCTTTTTTTATCAGGTGACCGGTCTGATAGATCTGGACAGATCTGTTATTACAGATGGATCTCCTTGATCCGTCTATGGATCAAGGAGGCCATCGAGATCAGGAAGCTGCTCCATGAACCGGGACGAGGGGGTCTACACCCTCTCGCATACCTGGGACTCCATCCTCCATGGAGCACCGGACGGCGGGGGGGCGTGGCCTATCTGACAGATTCTGACAGATCTGTCAGACCGGTCACATGATAAAAAAGGACACGTCAGCACACATCAGATTACGCTCTGAAGAAGACTGCAGATGCTGTTGAAACATGTCAGCTAAGGTAAAAACAGTCTTATCTTTGATTCGTCGGTGTAAAAGAAATAACGTTATCCTTGGATATTAGCTGTTATTAAATATTTAAGTTACTAGCAGGTGTAGCTAACTGATGTACAATTAGCTAACGTTAGCTTGCTAATACCACCCTGAGTCGAGAGCAAAGGAGATAAAATACTGTAAAATATGGTTGATATATATGACCTGAAACTTAATAAAAGCTGATCTTTAAGTAATTCACCACTCTATGTAGTTCTTAAAGATTAGCTGTTAATAAATATTTAACCCTTTGATGCGTAGACCACATGAGGAGATACCCATTTTCCATTGGTTTTGGGTCACTTTTGACTCAGGTTATGCATCAAAGGGTTAAGTTACTAGCAGGTGTAGCTAACTGATGTACAGTTTGCTAACATTAGCATGCTAACACTGAGACAAAAGTAAAAGAGGTAAAATACTGTAAAATATGGTTGATATGTATGTTCTGAAACTTAGTAAAAGCTGCTTAATTATAATTTAAACTCTTTGAAATTGTTTTGGATTGAAAATAATACAGTATACTTCAAATTGCAATGCTATGCTAGTAGCATTAGCCTAAATAGAGCATCATTTTAGCCTGAATCTGCACTTAAACACGTCAAAAATCATACTAAATCTAAAACACAGGTATGTTTTCCATACATTAGTAGAACAAAGTATATTCATTTGATAACAATTCAATGTAAAATACAGTTAATCAACTAAAACTGTGATTTTTGTCTTTTATATTAGTAGCGTTCTATGTACTACTAGTTTCCGTTTTTTGATTGAGTGCAGAATTAACCAAGTTTTCTGGAAATTTACACATTTTCTTCATTAGATACCAGTTTAGTAACAAATTTTATTAATGTGTGGTATCTGCAGGTTAAGTGATGTTAAATTTAAGATTTTAAAAACCATTTTGTTGAAACTTTAAATAGAAACTGCAAAACATCTATGGCAAACATATTTTCATGGTAAGAAATGTTTAGAAAGGTCAGGACTTTTGACTTTTAGAGGGTTTTAACGATTTGTACTTGAGTTTGTACTTCAGTTGAGTATATTTGAGCCCAAAGTCCACTTTATCTGGTAGCCACACTAGAGTCTGTTTGGAACAGGTGACTTGGGTCTAGATGAGGTCTACTTGGATGGAAAAGAAAAATTGTCCCAAAATCAGAGTGCATTCAAATATCCTACTTTTTCAATTTTAAAAAAGTGGTTTGTCAATATTATGCATATGTGGGTATAAAAAACATGAAAAAATAATAAAGTGGAAACAAAAGATGCTAGAAAAATTGACAAAAAGACTAATGCAAATATTTGTGAAACAATTCAGTTTCTTGAGTTAAAAACAATCTAATTTGTTACATATTTTAAAGAACAAACTAATATTTGCGAAAAAAACTGATTTTTGATGTGGACTTTCTCTACAGCTATGGTCTTTTTCTTTATTTTACCAGACATTATCTGTAATTTTTCTAAATCTAACAGTTTCTCAATACTTCAATACAAAATTACCATTTGTTAAAACCATTGAATGTACAGGAAAGAATCTCATACAGTCTATGATAGAAACACATTTTTTTCCTGTGGATGTTATTTACAAGATAGATCAAGGAATAGATAGATGTATTTTTTAGGCTTAACATGTAAATTAATACTTCTGTCTGTGATTTTACTAGTTATTGTCTGTAACATAACTGGGTAAAATAACAATTAATAAAAATTCCACTTAAAAAACAGTTAAAACAAATTTTTTACACTGTAGATCCTAATACTCGCATCTACTTCTTAGCATAACAGATGAGGTTTGAAGACGTGTCCTCTTTTCATTAAGCAGCAGTAACATAAAGCAGGACTCCATTATAAAGGCAGCTGTAGGACGAGTATCAGATGGTCTGGTTGACATATTTTCTGTACATACGTCATCTAGATGATGGTGTAAGCATGTTTGGATTCAGAGCATTAATACGATGTGATCACTGGCCAGTGGGAGTCAGCAGATTAACTGTATCTCTGGAAACGCTCTTAGCTTAACGCTAGCACCATGGAGATGGCATCTCATCCATAATATTATGATTAGCAAGCGACATACTGCATGTTGTAATGTTGTGGTGACCTACATCCTCCCATTACGTTGTTGTGATTTCCTCACTGAACAATACTTAGCCTATAATCTCTGCTTGTTTGCAATCTGAACATCTAGTTTAGTGACTGGCTGCCACCAAGCTCAGTTACAGGTCACTAATGTCCTGTATACGCCTTGGAATTGTTTGGATTTCTGCATAAATTGGTCATAAAATGTGTTCTGATCTTCAGCTAAGTCACAACAATAGACAAACACAGTCTGTTTGAACTCTTACCACACAAAAAACTGAATGTTTTCATGTTTGTATAGAAGACAGCATGTAAAAATTCACAGTGTAGGGTGGAGAAAGTCTGAGAACCTTTGGACTGAATAACTGCTTGACCTATCTTTGGTAGCAATAAGCTCAACCAAACGTTTCCTGTAGTTGCACCTGCTCAACGGTCAGGAGGAATTTTGGACCATTCCTCTTTACAAAACTGTTCCGGTTCAGCAACATTCTTGGGATGTCTGGTGTGAATCGCTCTGTTGAGGTCATGCCAAGCATCTCAGTCAGGTTGAGGTCAGGACTCCAGAAGGCGTATTTTACCCTCCAGGGTTCTTCTTCACCTCACTGAGCGTTCTGTGCTGTGCTCTTGCAGTCATCTTTAAGGAAAAGCACGCCTAGGTAGAGCAGCAACAGGGCTGAACTTTCTATCTGTAGACAACCTGTCTTACCGTGGACACAGGGACATCAAGGCTTTAGAGACACTTTTTTTTTTCCCCTTTCCAGCTTCATGCAAGTCGACAATTCTTGATGGCAGGTCTTCAGAGAGCTCTTGTGTGAGGCATCGTTTACATCAGACAATGCTTCTTGAGAAAAGCAAACTCGAAAACGGTGTGTTTATGCAGAAATCCAAGTAATCCCAAAGGATCACATACTTTTTCTGGCAACTGTACATTCTAAAATGAAGGGGAACTAGTCATAAATCTCATTTGCAGAGACAATTTTGTAAGCCATTAGTCATTTTTAAGGATAATTAAGGCCTCACTTTTGCATAAATTATGGATTTTTAAGTATTCATGAAGAACTGGGCCGAGCAGTTAAGTGATTTCAAATTAAAAGTGTGATTAAAAACTATGCAATTAACAAATTATAAAGGCTGCAGTAGAATATTCACCAACCAACCACAGCATTAAAACCACTGACAGGTGAAGGTGAAAGAAGTAGTGTGGACTAGACTACCCTGCAGATGATTTAACCTACAGTTTCTGATGTGGAAAACTGTTGCAAAATGTACACTACCGTTCAAAAGTTTGGGGTGATCCAGACAATTTCATGTCATTTCACTGTTATCCATGTTCTAACATAATCACACAAGGGTTTTCTAATCATCAATGAGCCTTTCAACACCGTTAGCTAACACAATGTAGCATTAGAACACAGGAGTGAAATGTTCCTCTGTACCCCTATGGAGATATTCCATTAAAAATCAGCTGTTTCCAGCTAGAATAGTCATTTACCACATTAACAATGTCTACACTGGATTTATTATTCATCTAATGCTATATTCATTGAAAAAAAACAGCTTTTCTTTCAAAAATAAGGACATTTCTAAGAGACCCCATACTTTTGAACGATAAAGAATGAAGATTTGACTGAATTAGACATTGAACTAGATCAAAGGTGAGCTTAGGTGGGTCAAACCTTGACTAGATTGTCGTACAAAAGCTAAAGATTCTATAAAACATCATTTATGATATGGAAAACCATTATTGTTGGTGTTAAAATGTAAAAACATGGAGATTTTAGTGTGTTTTTCTTGCATCTGGACATCTTTAGACCAGGTACTGATCAAAAATCTCTATGCTTAGGTGGGTTCAATCTGGAATAGATCGTATTTTTGTACCAACACAGTTTTACTGGTACAAACCTGCTCCATGAAGGCCCCATAGAGGAACCCAGTGGATCCAAGAAACCCACTGCTTATATCCCAGGATCAGATAGAACAGGACACCCATAGAGGACCCATGTTTAAGGAACATTGATCAGAACTGTTTGGCAGCAGGTGCAGGTGGTTTTAATGTTGTGGCTCACTGGTGTGACAGTGGTTTTACAAAATGATGCATTCACTCATTATCTTGTTTGGTGACATTTAACCCTCGTGTCGTCTTGCGGGTCAAATTGACCCATTTTAAATGTGGGAAAAAAATATATTTTCACAGTGAAACTTCTGATGTCCACATTTTCAACATTTTTGGGAAATCTTTGAACATTTTATGGTGGAAAAAAGAAATATTAAAAATGTTTATTAAGAAAATTCACATAAAAAATCAACCATAATCCAGCGAAATTTGCTGGATTTTGGTTGATTTTTTTTGTGTGAATGTTCTTAAAGAAAATATTACAAGTTTTACTGATATATATGGAATCACTTTAGATATTTTTAGGAGTTTTTTTGAAGATTTTTACTCATTTTTTCAAAATATTTACGAGAATTTTCTTATCAAATTAGTGGGATTTTCAAACAAAAATAAAACTTTTAAGAGAAACTTTTAAGGAATTATTGGAATTTTCTTCCTGAAGGTTTTGCAAATTTTCAGAAATTTGGGGAATATTTTGCTGAATTTTTGAATTTTTTTCAGACAAGGACACAATATTTTTTGGTGCCCGTAAGTGAGGACAACAGGAGGGTTAAACTCTGTTACAACGTGAATATTGAACTGAAGCTTCACTTTAAGTAAATTATATACCAAATCAAATCACAACATCTGTCAGAATAAACACAATTCCCAGCTGTGCAACCATCAGACACGCTGTAACTGATGAAGGAGCTGATTTAACCTAATCGAGGTTCTCTTTGGAGTTCAGCTCAGTTTCATAATAATATTTGGAGCAGCTTCACACGGAGCAAAACCAGCATTCTGAGGCAAACGTAAGACGAAACCGTTCTGGCTCAAACACCAGCAGTATTTTTTTACTTTCCAGGAAGGAAACATAATAAGTTGTTGAACAAAAGGAGGTCCTCCTTGTGTTTCTGTCTTTTTTTCTCTCTTTCTCTCTGTGGCTTTTTCAGCTCGTGTGAACCTGAGTGAACCTGAGTGTTTACGCTTCCAGAGTTTCTCATTTTCATTCTGGCTGTAAATTCACACTTGCGATGTATTCTGAAATGCGGCAGTAACTTTAACTGCAGGAGCAACGGTGCATTTTACACACAAGACACGCTCCTGATGTTGAAGTTTCTAGTATTGGCGCTGACTTCAGTAACTGCCGCCCATGTTTTCTCCTCAGAACTGTCACTTTGTTCCCGGATTGTGACTCCGGTTGTCAGTTCTGGCCTCGGTTCAGGCTTCAGGTGCAGTGCGGCACATTCTTCACCGCTAATGGCTTCCTTAGCAGAAACCCTGTCCGGCTGACATTTATGCACAATAACGACCTCGGTGATAATTAAAACGTGTACGCTACGGAGCCTTTTCACATCTCCTTGAGCCTCTCGGTGCGGCGCCTGCTGGGGGGGAGGATTATTTTTAGCTCCGTGGTCTTTGATTAAAATATGACTCTCCTGGTGACCTTCACACCTGCTGCAGCTCTGCCAGGTCCATGGGAACACGAGCGCCTGATAAATAAAGGCCTGCCACCAGAAATGCTGACAAGACATAATCAATTCTCCACGAATCGGGCCGGTCCTGCATGGTCTACCTTATATATCTAACGCTGCCTCTGTGAGAAGCCCTGTTCCCTTGTTAACCATAATAGCGTCACTCTGGAGTCGCTCTGTCACTTTGCTTCACGATGAAATATCTCCTCCACGATCTGCTCCATGGATCTGAAATTTTTTACGAACGTCCACATTCAGCAGAGGATAACAGCGACTTTGTTCAGTGATCCTGGGAATCTGCCTCTACCAGCACCACAAGGTTGATTTAAGCCTCCTGTCGTCCTGTGGGTCAAAATGACCCGTTTTAAAGTTTGAAAATGTGGAAAAAAAAATATATATATTTTCACATTTCTACATTTTCAACATTTTTGGGAAATTTTAAAACTTTTTTTGTGCAAAAAAGAAATGCTAAAAAAAATGTTTTTTTAAGAACATTTGGAAAAAAATTAACCAACATCCAGCGGAATTCACTGGATTTTGGTTGATTTTTTTTCTGAATGTTCTTAAAGAAAATATTAGAAGTTTTACTGATATATATGGAATCACTTTAGATATTTTTAGGATTTTTTTTGAAGATTTTTATTCATTTTTAAAAAATATTTACACTTTAAATTTTTTTTTATTTTTATTTCTTGACAAATTTTGGGATTAAAAAAATAAAATAAAATAAATAAATAAATAAAACCTTTCAGGAATTTTTAGAATTTTCTTCCTGAAGATTTTGCAATTTTTTTTTATGAATTTGGTGAATATTTTGCTGAGTTTTTGGATTTTTTTCAGACAATGGAACAGTTTTTTTTTGGTGCCCGTAATTGAGAACAACAGGACGGTTAAGTGATGTTTTTGAACCGATTAGCATCAGATTTGGTGCATTCATGGTATCCAGAGGCTGAATCAGACCGAATTTCACGGGAATATCTTAAGAGCTGTTTGAAGGATTGTGCTGAAATGTTGTGAGATTTTTTTCTGATTTTTGTGACGCATCTCTACAGCTTTTAGACAGATGAGTGTAAAATTTGATACAAATATTCATGGTACCCAGAGGCTGAATCTGATCGAATTTCAAGGAAATATCTTAACAGCTATCTGACAGATTGTCCTGAAATTCTTCATGAACATCCGTTTCTATCAATTTCAGTCACATATTTCCACAGCTTTTAGACGATTACCAGATAGTTTATTTCCAATATTCATGATCCTCAGAGGCTAAATTGGACTGAATTTTAAGGAAATATCTCAACACCTATTTGAGGGATCACACTAAAATTTTGTGTGATCATGTGCGACATTTTATCGATTTTTAGTGACACGTCTCCGCAGATTTTGAACAGCTTACCATAAATGTTGGTCCAGATATTCATGGTACCCAGAGGCTGAGTCAGCCCAAATTTCAGGAGAATACCTCAACAGCTATTTGAGGGATGGTGATGATATTTTGCATGTAGGTTTATGTGACATTTTTTCAACTTTATTGACATTTTTCCATGGCTTCCAGACAGATTCCCATAGAACGTGGTCCAGATATTCATGGTGCCCAGAGGCTGAACTAGACTGAACTTTAAGTCACTTTTCCATGTGATATCTTCATATCTGCTGGATGGCTTTTCAAAGAATTATACACAAAAAAAACTCATGGTTCCCTCATAATGAGTTTAATCCTCTGATTTTTCCTCTTCCACCACCAGCAGGTTGACATGTACGGTTTTTAAGGAAATATCTCAACACCTATTCGATGGATTTTGCTAAAACTTTGCATTTGCTTTGACAATTTTTCCTCTAGCGCCACCACAAGGTTGACATTATTAGCTTTAAATGATATTTCTCTACAGCATTTGAATGGATTGACACACACAGGATGGATATTACTAATTTTAACACTACCACAAGTTTGGTCCAGATATTTATGGTGTCCAGAGGCTCAATCAGACCAAATTTTAAGTAATTTTCCAGTTAAAATTTCAACATTTACTGCACAAAATAATACACAAAAAAATCACAATTTCCACATGACGAATTTCACCACCAGCAGGTCAACATTTATGGTTTATTAGTAATACCTCAGGAACTATTGTCCATAAACAATATAAAATTTCACGTGTGTCCCCTGAAGATTACTTGTATTAATGCCCGTTAATGTAACTCGTAACATCAAAGTGTCTGATCTTTTCTATGCTTCGTCTCCTTTCTATGCAAAGTCAAAGTTCAACAACGTTTTTTGTGAAGATGAAACAGAGCTGCAGAAGCACAGCAACAAAAGCGAATGGTGAAGGTGATCTTTAACAACCTCTCGCGACTTTCCATAAATTATGTAACGTGAGGTGACCCATATTTAACCCTGGAGGGAGAAAATAAACGGTGGCGTTTTTTTTGTTATTTGTTGCCTGGTGACGGTGGTACAAAGTGTGATTAACACTTGAAATCCAGGCACATTACCATTCATGTATTCACAGGCTACAGATATGCTTTTACCAATTAAATCAGAAGAAAGTGATTCTGATTCAGTCTTTGATTTGTCTGATCCAAGCCTGCCGGTCATCTACTGAACCCAGTTAAACACTATAACCACCCTCTGGGGACGCTGTAAATGCATAAATGACCTCATTTTCTCCTCCAGTGATGTGACGTCAAAGCAGTGAGCTATAGGGCTGCTATTACAGTAAAAAAGTAGCAGGCCTTTCTACATATTCTGTTCACAAAGATTTGACAGTAGAAGTTTGTTGAGCACACAGAAGCAGTGAAAGGAGATGCAGTCACAGTGAAGCTCAGGAAAAACAACTTCGAGGGTGAGATTTAGACCTGAGCAGGAGCTATTGGGGAGAAATGGGAGGGTGTTAGGGGAGGAATTACAAAATCTGAATGTAAAATGAAAAAAAATACGTGCTCAAATTGAAAGACAACGCTCTTGATTAAAATTGCAAAGTAACGGCATAGACCCTGGTAGGTCTCTTAAACCTTTTAGGACTATAAAATGGTAAATTGCGAACCAAAAATTGGCAGTGTTTCATGGTGTGTACTGCCAGTAACTAATTTAACTCGTATTTAATCTAAATACATATTATGGTGATCCCACTAATGGTTCTGGTATAGTGGGTGGTGGCATGTTTTATAAAATCAGCCATCTCTGGAGGAACCAACTGAAGGACCAGATTTCAGAAGTCTAGAAGCATTCCTTTAGGGCTAATCTGTTGAACTGATTGAACATGTTAGTTTTAGATCGATAGATCTAGATAGACTTAGATAGATCTACTTCTAGATAGATCTAGATAGATAAACAGATAGATCTAGACAGATAGATCTAGATAGATCTGGATGGATGGATGGATGGATGGATAGATCTATGGATAGGTAGATAGATCAATCTATGTAGATAAATGTATGGATAGATACATCTATCTAGATAGATCTATCTATGGATGGATAAATCTACCTAGATCTATCTATAAAAATCTAGCTATCTATATAGATGGATAGATAAATAGATCAATCTAAATCTGTAGATAGATCCACCTGTCTATACTACAGATTTAGACAGATCTATCCATCTAGATCTGTCTATAAAGATCTAACTATCTAGATAAAAAAAATAGGTAGATCTACAGATAGATAGATCTACAGATGGATAGATGGATGGATAGATAGATGGATCTACAGATAGAGGGATAGATAGATATGCTACCATGCTACACTAAGATGATAGGTTGTAACTGCTCAACATCACCATGTTAAGATGCTAACATTTAGCTCACCGCCTCACAGAGCTGCTGTTTACTGTAATAGTCTAATATTTTTACCTTCTGATGTTTTATTTTCAGTGTGCAAGTCTATATTTACCCACAACATGTTTAACTGTGCAGCTCGCTAGCTGCCAGTGATGATACATCAGTTTACTGTCCAAAAAATGTGAAATGACAAAGGGAAGGTTTCTCTGCAGTTTTCTCATTTCCAAACAGCAGGAAGAGACACAGAATGCGAGTAAACAAACAGTAGACGAATGAATGGGCCCAAATATCGATCCACACGGATAGAAAGGATCATTGACAGACGATAGATGGATGAAAAGGGCGACGCAGGTCTGTAATAAAACGATGGAGCAGGCCGACCTGCAGCTTCATTACAGTAATGGCTGAATGTAGGACACAAGCACACTTTGGGCGTCCACATGAATTAAGGGCACGGACACTTCAATCCCCGTGGGCTGTCTGTGTGTGCATGTTATTTATTTATTTCTTTATTTGCTATCCTATTTGTACAATGCTTTGTCGCTCAACAGCATTGAAATTAAATAGACTGAATGTGGTGGTTTTGACCAACAGAAAGAGACCACAGAAATATTATTTACAGATACAAAATACCACTTTCTTTATCTTCCTTTATCTCTCTCGTAATTATTTTTATTTTTATATTTTATTATTTCAGTGTTTTCTCTAGGATTTTTTTCAGCAGCGGCGGCAGACTCCCTGCTCCCTGACGTGACGTCATTTTCAAGGCTGCGCTCTTGCGAGTAATTAACTTCTTAGTAACCCCTCAAAGAGTAGATACTGAGTAAGATAGTTATCTGTAGTTTACCTTAGTACTTGTGAGTACCCAGCACAGTGCAAGACTGCTGTGAAGGTGGAGACAAGTGACGGTGGAGTATTTGCGACGATTAAAAAAAAAATAAAAAATTTGAAGGAACGGCGACTGGGATTTCAGCAGCTGAATTTAGAGGAAACCCTGTATTTTATAGATGTTTGTACATATGTATTTTAGTTTTGTATTTTGATCTCATTGCTGCTTTTTAAAACTATTTTATTTTTATTATTGAAAAAAACATTTCTTTTACTCTCTTTTATAATTACTTATATTTATTTTATATTTTATGATTTCATTATCTTGTACTTCTGTATTATAATTTTGTATTTTGCCTGTATATTTTTGCTTTTTTACGTTTCAAACTCGTTTTAACTAATCTTTTTAATTTTTATTTCATTATTTCTCATTCTTCTTTTAATGTCTTTAATTTTAGTTGCCTTGTTAATAGCATTTATTGTTCACATTCTTTAAGTCTTATGTTGTTCGTATTTACATATTTTAATTAATTAAAATATTTATTTATTTGGGATTTTATTTACATATATATTTTAGTTTTGTTTTTTGTTCTCATTACTTTTTTTAAAAATAAATTTTTTAAATCATAGTTTCTCATTTCCTGTGAATAGTTACTTTTATTTTCTTTTATAATTACTTATATTTATTTTATATCTATATTTTATGTTTATGTTTTCATTGTCTTGTACTTGTGTATTATAATTTTGTATTTTGCTTGCAGAACTGTTTTAAGTATATTCCTACTTTTTGTCATTTAAAACAAATTTAGCTAATTTAATTTTTTTGTACTCTTCTTTTAATGTCTTTTAATTTTAGTTGTCTTGTAATTATTATCCTCAATTTCTATCTTATATTGTTTGTATTTACGTATTATAATTAATTAAAATATATTCAATTTATTTTAGATTTTTCTTTATTCAGTTCTGTTAAGTGAGTTTAGTTTTTTTTTTATTTCCAATTTTATAACCTTGTCTTAACTTTTAATGTTTTTTCTAGAACTGTAATTTTTTTTTTATTAATTGTGTGCTTTATTTGCATTGCTTTTATCAGTTCAGTTAATTTTATTTCAGTTAATTTATTTAGATTTATCTTTTACTTCTCAAAGTTATATTTTGTTTAATTATATCTTATTTTAATTCTTATTTTAATATGATATGTTGCATTTGTATATTTTATTGTATGTTCTATTTATTTTTGCTTTTTTTTTAATATATCAGAATTTTCCATGTATTTGTTTATTCCTTGTTCCTCCTCATGTTCCGTTTGCTCCAAATTCCATCTAATTTGCCGTTACATGGGCAGCGGTTACAACACAATGGCAGCTATTACAGCACAAAGATTCCAATTTTGGTTCTGTGTTGTTATCATGTTACACAACCGACGCCTCGGTGCCCATAAATGTCAGGAGTGTAAAATGATGATGTCACTAAAACTGCACAAACCAGATGAGTTATACCCAAATATGATTGTCAGGAAGTAATCCGCTAAGCAGCAACGGAAATTAAATGCTGTCTATATTCCATCCTCTGCTGGAGAACACTACATTATTTTATTTTTTTGTTGTAATAATCACGACGCAGTAATCCGGTGCTCCTGGATAGTGGCTCTCCACAGTGGAAATGTCACGGATGTTTTGTATGTGGACTAGAAACACTAACAAGGATACTTATCGGTGTAAAAAAAAAAAAAAAAAAAAGCAAAAACAGTATGGATTTGTAAATGAGCACACTCGTGTCTTATAAAGGTTAGCGGCACGAGTTAGCACAAAGACCGCCTTTGTTGGGCGACCTGATTAACATGCACCGAGTCGTGTCACATTTGGAAGGTGCTACTACATCCAGGCCTGTCAGAAAATCAATACGCTATCTTCCGAAGGCTTCGCCAATAACTCATGCAGGCTTTGTCACAAACCCAGTTCAAGGACTGACTCTTGAAATTGTTCACCACATGAAATATCTTTGGGGTTTTTTGTTTGTTTGTTTGTTTTGGGCGTGCTGGAGAGGCTGGAAACATTCACATCATAAATATACAGAATGTCGTCCCGCCTCAGTACATAAGCAGAACCGGCACTGGAAAAATGCTCCTCTCAAAACAAGAAAAAAGACCTTATTTCATGGATCTTTTACCTGGAAATAAGGGAAAAATCTGCCAATAGAACAAGTGAAAAATAGCTTGGTAAGATTTCTTGAAATAAGATACGATATTTAGAACATTGAGATCTTAAAATTAGCTGCAAAAACTTATTTTAAGCTCTATTTTAGGTGTCAAGCTTAGGCGTCTTAAAATAAACTAGACATGCTTAAAAAAAATAGCGGTTTTTCACTCAAAAATAGATTTTTGCTTTCATGTAACCTCCTAATTTGAGATGTATTAAACTTATTTTAAATTTTCTTGTAAAATTCAACTCAAAACAAGATAATTTCAAGATTGTTTGACTTAACAAGATATTTAAGATGCATTGTTTAACCTTCCTGTTGTCTTCATTTACACGCACCAAAAAATATTGTTTCCTTGTTTGAAAAAAAAAGCAAAAATCAGCAAAAAACTCCCTAAATTTTTGAAAATGTGCAAAACCTTCAGAAAGAAAATTCCAATACTTCCTTCAAAATTTCCCTTAAAATTTAAAAAAAAAATGCCCCAAATTTGGTAAGAAAATTCTTGTAAATATTTTCAAAAAATGAGTAAAAATCTTCCCAAAAAATCCTAAAAATATCTAAAGTGATTCCATATATATCAGTAAAACTTCTAATATTTTCTTTAATAACATTCACATAAAAATAGATTTTTTTGTGTATTCTTAAGAAACATTTGTAACATTTCTTTTTTCCCACCAAAAAATGTTCAAAGATTTCCCAAAACTGTTGAAAATGTGGACATCAGAAGTTTCACCATGAAAATGTATTTTTTTCCACATTTTCAAACTTTAAAAGGGGTCAATTTTTGACCCGCAGGACGACATGAGGGTTAAAACAAGTCCCTCCATCTGCTGAAATGTCTCTTGTTAAGTTAATTTATCTTAAATCAAGTGAGGTGAGACGTGACTAAATATAAGACAAATAGACTTGATAGGATTTGGAATTTTTGCAGTGCGGTCCCCTGCAGCACGCCGGCGTTGTTTCTTCCTCACACACCCAGCTGCAGATTGTCGGAGTGTGTTTTAGGCCGCTTTGTGTTTGTTATTGTTGGGATTGCTCTCCAAGCGTTTGCTCTGAATGCAGCAGCACAGATGTGGCAAAAACTCAAAACAAGAATCAGCACGAGCATACAACACCTAACACACACGTTCAAACACACAAACACACACACACACACACACACACACACACACACACACACACACACGTTGAAACACACACACACGCCAACACAGCGAGCGCTTAAATATGAAGCCTTTTTCTAGGTCACCGACTCGCTGAGTGACTTGACAAGTTTTCGTCTCTCGGAAAAGCTTTTGAAGTTTCTGCAGTGATTGGATGAATGAATTTCGTGATATTTCTTCTCTGACAACTGGAGTATTTAACAGCCGCTTTGAAATTTGACAAAATAATTTAAACTCAAGGTCTGCGTCCTCGCTTGTTCTGGAGCTTTTGACTGTTTTCGTTTTTGAAATTTAGGTGTCATTTCCGGACACTTCCCTCGTCTACGCTGCGACGGCTTCGTTGAAGTTTAATTAAGGTTGACATTTGGACGAAACCGACGCAATATCCATTTGTTCTCCAGCTTTCCATTACTTTTTGGTCATTCTTGCCTAAAAAGTAAGCTTGACATTTAATTTTTGACCTGAACTCACTTATTCTGAAACTTCTTGGCAAGTTGAGAGTAATGTTCAAACTCTTTTAATCTGAGCATTTGAACTTTATTCTAGACCTACTGAAGCATCACTTGGCCAAAAAATGTCGACGGTGTTCTGGAGCTTTCCACCATTTCGCATGATCTTCATCAGCAGATTGTGTTTGCTCATACAATGTAGATGTGTATACTTTACATTAGGCTTATCAAGGAATCCTGCCTCAAAAATTAAGCGTAATATTTCATTTTTCACCTTGGAACATTTCAACTCAAGGTCCACTTGCTCACTTTTTTCTACAACTTTCAACCACTTTGCATGGTCTTCATGTGAAGATTAAGAATAATGTTTAAATTTGCTAATAATCTGAGCACTTGAAAGTTTTTTCTAGACCTTTGAAGCATCACTTGGCCACAAAATATCCACACTGTTCTGGAGCTTTCAACTATTTCACATGGTCTTCATCAGCAGATTGTGTTTGCTCATGAAAGTGTGTGTTCAAACCTTTGTTGTTGTTGTTCTGGATGATTTTAAGCACTTTTTGACCATTTATATTGGTTTTAAACTGGAATTTGTTTTGATTACTCTTGATCTTGGAAACAACAGGTGATGAAACAGTTTGAAGTTAATGTCTGCTTACTGGTTTTAAAAAAAGGAAGTCCAACATTCTCTTAAAGAGCCTTTAGACTTTGCTGGCTACAAAATTTGACTTGAATGGTCGTTCTTGACTTCAGAAGCAGCAGTTGATGAAACTATGAGTGGATTTCCATTGTAGGAACTTTCTTGTTGTTTTAGGATGACCTGAACCTTTGAGTGTTCTGATTCTGATGACGTCTTCTGTAAAACCTTTTTTAGAGCCATTTGAGGGGAAGAAAAAACAAAAGATGTACCTGGGAACGTATTTCTGAACAACCTTTAAAAAAACTGGCACCGTTTTTCCAGTAGTCTCGATGTCTTCACTGAGTTGCAGTTTCCTCCTTAGTATCATCATCAATATTGTTCAGTTTCCTGTGCTGCTGATAGCACTAAAGTTACGTCCATCATTGTTTTGAGGCCCTTTTAGTTAATGTTCCAGTCCAGTCTGTTGGATCCTACACCACAGTGGAAACATAAAAACTGAAACGGTTGATTCGAAGAGGCTGTTCCTGTAAAAATTCATACTATCTGCAGTAAAAAGCCGCCTCATTTCTGCTCCAGGTCTACTTTCTTGCTCGGTCTTGGACTTTAGACGATATCACGTGGGCCTTGTGAGCATCGTCTAATGTTTTATGTCTTTCTAGCTACGTGTCACTGGAGGCTCCTATAACTGTCATACGTGGTGGTTATTTGATGGAATCCAAATGTCTTAGGAATGTTCTTCATGAAATTGGAATGTTAACTGAAATAATAAAGGCTATAAAACTGGGCATTAACTGTGGAATCTCAAGGAGACAAGCCCTCGACATTATACAATAATGCAGCTGTTACCTTATTAAGGCTCATTCATGCTTTCTATAAGTCTGCAATTGTCTGCGTGACTTAAATTTCATCATCCAGCTTTGCAGAGAGTCTGCATGCAGGTTAAAATTTGTGCAAGCGAGTGGACTGTACATGTGCCAGGACAACAATTTGTGCTCAAACTAAATAATTTGATTTGAGGAGAGGCTGCAATGAGATTCTTATTCATCTGCACTTTCAATTTCCGGCATTAATTAGTTGAAGCGCTGGACTAGGGCTGAAACGATTCCTCGAGTTATTCGAGTAATTTGAGTAATTCGATTACTAAAATTCCTCGAGGCAAAATTCTCTGAATCGAGGCTTCGTTTAATCAAGTACATGCTAGACCCCAGGTCACCAAATGACGGTCTGAAGCCGGACCCAGACTTCATTCGATACAAACCGGGACGCTTCTATTTTAACCAGCACAGCTTTTCTATTGTTTACGGCAGGAGTGCCCAACCAGTCCGTGGTCTAAACGGTCGTCTAAACTAGCCGTCGGTGAACTAAAACCAGGACAGATTCAGCTGCTGCACAGATTATTTTTGCCTCAAATGCTTTCAGAAATACTTTTCCCTGAAGTATTTTTGAAATAAAAAAGAAAGTTTGTGTCCGAGCCGCTGTGTTTATCTAACTCATCTGCCGGACTGTCCAGCTGAAAGCTCGGTCACGTGACCACGTAGTTTCCCGCTGAAGCTCCAGCGCTGTCATGTAACAATGTTGTGTCCCACTAGTGACTGCTCACCATGCGTGCGATTTTCAGATGCAGCGCGTTTACATGCGGGAAAAACGCATCTAGTCGACACATGCCTTCATTGTATGTTTTCTGCAAGTATTCAGGCACCGTGCCGTAATTCTGGCTTGCATCGCCGGCATTTGGCTCAAAAAAAATAACAGATTGTTATTGGACTACATTGCCAATCTACCAATGGAATGAGAGGAACTCAGCTTTTGCTCTCAACCAAAACTAATATCACTAGAAAATGGGAAGTAGAGTGGGTGTCCAGGACGGTTATTTCTGTTGCACAGCGCGCTCCTTCAGATTTTGATGCTGTAACGCTCATGCCTAGTGCGGAATCCGATTACTCGATTAATCACCAGAATAATCGATAGAATACTTGATTAATAAAATAATCGATAGCTGCAGCCCTATGCTGGACACTGGAGGAGCTTTCATTTGCTTTTCATGAAGGTGCTCAAACACTGACTTCTCCAGATAGCCCGTGCTATGTCCACCCACAGCCCGGGTGGTTAACAGCTGATATTTCCTCTAAAAAAAAAAAAAAAAGTCACAGCCAGCCTTTCAAAAAACACCCACAGGAGCCCAATGTGTTTTTTCTGTGTTCAATTTAAGGGGCAATATGACCGTCTGCTGCAGCTGGACGGCCACCTATTGTAGAATGAATAGAAGCACTTTCAACGTCAGGTTCAGCCATGCGGAAACCATGAGTTGGCCTTTAGACCCTCATCACTTCAGCTTTGATTGCGTTTTAGTGCCGCCAGACGGATTTCGAATATTGTCAACTAATTTCCAAACGATGATCCTGAAATCTTCAGGAAGTCAGAAAGTGTGGACCTCCAGGGCATTCGCACCCCAAACACTCCAATCCAGCCTCATAAAAACATTTTCTGTCACTTCTTTGGCACCAGCCAGTAATTTTGTTGTAACTTTTCCTGCTGCAGAGGATCATCTCAGCGGAGTTCGCCTAATTACAGCAACACATAAAAAGATAATTACGAGCTATTCCAAACGCATTTAATGAGACGCATAAAAATTATCTGAAATGTGAAGAGGTTGAGGGGAGAGAAAACAAGCCTTAAGAGTATCAGGAAACCCCAGAGAAAATTCAGCAGATCTGCTTCAATCTGCTGATGAAGCCGGTGTGATTTGGTCAAAAGCAGGAGCGTGGCAATAGTTCAAGCAGAGCACTGATGTCGGCTCGCATTAGCTAATTGGCGTCAGCTGTTTCATTCATGCTTTGCAATCACTTCACAGCTGCAGCTCCCACATGACTAATAACCACGCAGACGTACAGCACAACACCACCTAATGCTACCAGTCCAAACATGATTCTGCTGTGACACATGGGAGTTTCATCTTAGTGTATTTAATCTAGCAGCTCTAAATGCATCACTATCTGCTGTAAACGTTCCGCCATCGACTGACTGACCTTTGACTGAACAAGCTGACCTTGCAAGGACGCCGCTTGGACTGATTCTCTGCTTGCATCGAAATCTTTACAATGACATTTGCTGATTATTTTGTAGATTAGTGAATAGAGCACGGGTGTCAAACTCATTCTAGTTCAGGTTCCACATTCAGCTCAATTTGATCTCCAGTGATCCGGACCAGTAAAATCACAGCACAATAACCTATAAATAACCACAACTCCACATTTTGCCCTTTGTTTTAGTGCGCAAAAGTCCATTCTGAAAGTGTTCACATTTAAGGAATTATCTTTGTATAAAACATTATGAACTAGAAATTTCTTCAGAAAAGTAAGTTCAATTTCAGCAACATTCAGCCTCAGTTTATCATTTCCACATTACAACTTCCAGATCACACAGTGTCTACAAAGGAACACAACATTTAGTCATCTGAAAATGAATGGTAGAGTATTTTATGATTAAAATGACAAAAGTCAGACAAAATCAACAAACACAAGACAAAAATTACAAAAATGAAATGCAAAATGACAAAAACGAGACAAATAACATGATACAAAACAAAAAAGCGACAAAAAAATTGGACAAACGACAAAAATGAGAAAAAGTTACACAGATGACAAAAGCAAGAAACAAAATGACAAAACAGTAGACAACAGAAGCGAGACAAAAAACATAAAACGACACAAACAATACACAAAACAACAAATAAAGCAAAAGACAAAATGAGAAAAATAAGAAAAAAACAAGCGAGACAAAAAGGAAACACAAAGCGACAAAAACGAGAAACAAAAGACGACAGAAGTCAGAGAAAAAACAACAAAAACAAGACAAAATATTACAAAAATGAGACACAAAATGACCAAAAAACAATCTAGTATTTTACTTTATGATCCAAACAACTTGTCATGGTCTAGAAATTATTTTAAAATCATAGTTTTACTAATTTACATTCTGCAGTTAATGTCTTCTCTGTATTTGTTAAACTTTACAAAGTCGTCGCATGGGCCGGATTTGACCCTCTGCTGGGCTGATTTTGGCCCACGGGCCGCATGTTGGACACACCTGGAATAGAGTGTTTTGTCTATAAAATGTCAGAAAACATCACAGGAGCCCAAGGTTAAGATAGAAGATAAAACTAGTTGAGCAGCCCTGAGATGTTTGGTGTTTTGGCTTGAAGGGGTTCATTTCTTCATTTATTTCGTCGTGTTTAAACGCTTCCCACCCCTAAGAGCCTCCTGGACTCATCACGAGGCGGGTCTGCAGACGTTCATCATGGAAATGCACTCACGTGAAGACAGGAGCATATTTATCAGCACCCGTACGAGCCACGGAGCGCATGTCGATTACATAAACGTGCTTGTGCCCAGCATGCGACGGATGCCCGCTTCGTCATCCTCCATGCGTCTGGAATGACCTCTTGCCACCGAGCTGCACACGCATCCAGGATTGGGTCGAGCTGCCGAGCGCCGGGGATGTCTCGCTCCTTGATTGAAGATAAATTGTGTTTCAGATTAGACTGGAAAGAAGAGGAGGAGGGTGGGGGCGGACTACAGTCTGTGGCCAACTCCTCCAGCTGCAGGAAAAAGGGATTAAATAGCGTCTTACACAACCGTTTTAAATAAACTCAGGTGGCCCCTTGCAGAAAATCCACATCACGACCAAAACGAGTGCTTCCGTCGAAGCAAGCGGCGACACCTGTCAGGTTGAAATTCGTCACCACCTGAATGCTGGTCCCGTTGACAGGTGTGTTCACGGTCCTTCGGTACACCGTGTCCTATAGGGCTCACACTAATAAGTGGAAACAGAAAACCGCATAAACCCAGTTGGATATGGTCTCCCCTGTTGCCACTACTGACACTTCAGGATATGGCACACTCAGGGGAGAGCGCTGTCACCTTGGATTAAAGCATCTTTCCAATAATGCCTCCTTGCACGTCACCGGGTCTAAAGAAAGCTTTGGTACATGGAGCGCTTTGTGCAGTCGAAGCCCCAGCAGTGTGGATATTAGCCGTCTATATTGGACGTCGGCTAGAGTGCAAAATATTCATTTAGATCAAAACCAGGTGGGACGAGGGGGAGGAGGGAGTCCTGATCAATCAAAACCCAACAACTGTCAGTTATTTTCATTATTGATTCTTCTGTTGTATTGTTCAACCTATAAACTGTCAATCAATAATATGGAGTCCAGAGAAATGTCTAGAAAAACCTGGTTCCATCCAAATGAGAACAACAGGAGGGTTAATTACCTAAATGTGCATTTCGGAGCCGGTTTGGCTCATGATTCCCTAAAATGAAGCAATGTGAGAACAAACCGTTGAATCAAAGCAAGCGATGTCCTCAAATCTTGTTCCACTTGAAGGATCTTTGCATCCCAAAGAGCCTAAACCTGCAATAATCAATGATTTTGGCTGATACTGAATGATGTGAGTGTAATCAGAAAGGAGCGGTTTGTAGCAGTGAATCTGATGAGAATTACCTCAAGAGGGCAGCTCTGTTTGTGTCTAAAGAGTGTTCTTGAGCTTATTTGGTTTTGCAATCCACAGTTTCACATTTTGGTTTGTGCTCACTACAATTTCAGCTGCTATTTTCAGTGAAAAAGCTCTCATTAACTCAGCTTTTTGGAGCATTTGGGATCTTCAACCTGCAATAACTGATTTTTTGGCCCCTTGAAGGCAACAGATTCAGCTTCAACTTCATGAATTTTATGAACTTCTTCACAAACAGATGTTTATTTACCACACTGAGCAGATACAGAGCAAAATTTCCGTTCATTTGGAGTTTTGTCTATGTCCACTAGATTAATTTAAGTCCAATATTCCACCAATTCAAATGTTGTCAGCAGCTGATTAAATGGCTGTTCTCATTGCTCATTTCCATTCATATAAAATGTCAGGAACATCCTCCACCTTCTAATTGGCTCAGTTGGTGTGTTTTGATCCATTAAATGATGAAAGAACTGCAATTTTGCAAAGAAAAGTGAAGGTGGTGGAAGTGTAAGCTAATGGACTTTCACCAAGCAGATTTAAGAACAATTCCCATCTTGGACCATTTATAGTGGTTCAATTATGTGGTTTTTTTTTTTTAGTTCTATTCATTTTTTCTTTTGCTTTACTTGTCTTTTAAGTTGGTGTTTGGTGACATTTTGACACCAAAATGACCTGATTAGATTTAGAAGATCATGGTTTGTGTTAAAATCACCCTGTTGCTTTGTTTACCGCAAATTGCAGAACTCTATTTTACATGTTTCCAGGGTTATGACTCCATCGGATATTTTACATGCACTTCGAATATTTTATTATCAGTGGAGTTACTTTCTTTTGATCAGTAATCAGAATTGAAAATAACGTGCCCAAGGAGCCCAATATTCACCCTCTTTTAGCTCTGTTTTTGGTCTCCACCACCTCCTGAGGGAAATATCTGGCTCTTTAGCTCATAAATACTCCACAATCTTCAGTGTTTTCTCTGCAAAACACTGAACAAAAACTGGACAGTGAAAGAAAAGCAGCAGAATCAGGCGAGACAATTTTAAAATATGTCTTTGTTTTTTTTTTATCTCACCCTCAGATTTACTTTGAGACCCTAAGTTGAGTAACGTTGAAGATTCAGATATTACAGGTTTGTTGCTTTACCTCTTATGGACTTCATTTGACACATTATACATATAAAAATATTGAGACAGCATTCAAAATTAACGCAAATGTCTCAAACTTTATGTGAACTATTGTGTTTAGAGCTTGGTTCTGCTGCCCCCATGTGGCCAAAAAGTCATCTGTTGTTGGTTTAAAGCAGCTGAAATGTCCATAAAATCTAACTGAATTTGAAATATATATATTTTTTAAACATCTTTTGTTCCCTCAGATTTGCCTGGGACACCAAAGTCACAAGGAAAATTGGAATTAAGGTCATAATTTTTTGTCAACTGACCCCTTTCACATTACAATTATACATTATACATTTAAAAATATTGATTATAGCTATTACAGACATTACTCCAAATTAACTGCAAACGTCAGTGAGGCGTTATGTTTAGTCAAGGTCAGAAAATCAGCTTTTGCATTTTTAATGAAGCAAAATGTCAACAGAATTACGCATAATTTGAAATTTTTTTTTTTTATTCTAATGATCCCTAGTATTTGTTCTGCGACCCCACAGAAGGCCGCCTCCCTCAGCTTGGAAACCACTAAGTAAAATGTTAATCCCTCATTGAAACTGTTAGATGAATCTTCTGCTTTCAGACTAGAATCATTCTTTCAGTGCTAATCTTCACATCATTTTTCAAGCTTTTTTAAAAGTTTGAAAATGTGGGGGAAAAAATTATATTTTCACATTTTCTGGTGTGGACATCAGAAGTTTCACTGTGAAAATATATATTTTTCCACGTTTTCAAACTTTAAAACGGGTCAATTTTGACCCGCAGGACAACACGAGGGTTAAAACAAGGCCCCCGAGGACGTTTAACTTCATTGACACTCTGGGACCATCTGTCCATCGCAGCCATCAGACAAATCTGTTCCACTGTGCGCGGCTCTGGCACTAATTCAGCTGAAAACGGGGCCACATGTTTAAAGGGTTCCCTCCTTAGCAGCGATGCGCACGGATCCTCCCCTTCCAAAATAAAATCACGGAGCTTTTAACTTTCTCTCCGCAGCCACGTCCGGATCGCGGCGGGATTAGGGGTCTGGATGCGGAGCAGCGTTTGCATAATTAACTCCGAGTTATTCTTCAATCGCGCCGGATCCTCCCGACCAGGACAAGTGGCACAACGTGGGCGGCGCGTCGAGAGGACGGTCGGTCTGCGGCACCGAGTCGGGGGGAGAAGAAGAAGAGGAGGAGGTGGAGAGGAGCTGGATCCGAGGCTCCGGGTGACAGAACCACGCGTGGAACAGAAAGAGGAGTCCTGGTCCGGTGCCAGAGCTGAAGGTGGAACGGCTGCGTCCGAGGCGGTTTGGTGCGCAACGCTCCAAGGTGGTTTCGGTTTCCAGTCCGGTAACACAAACCGACCCGCACGGTGCATCACCTGAACACCGGCTCCAACGTTCTCTGCGTTAAATCCTCTTTATTAACGGAACAGGAGCTCCTCTACAAACCGGACAGCTCGGCGTTTGGATTTTTTTTATCGCGACTTTTGCCTCTTTCTTCCACATTTTAACTCCCAATCTCAAGGGAGACGAGAAAGAAGAAGACAAAAACACTCTTATCAAGTGATATTTATTGACAGAGAATTATGTGAAGATTTAAAGCTCTGGAAATGCGGCGCAAATGCTTTTATCTGCTCGAGGTAAGTTCTGCGTCTTTGCGCTTCGTTCGTGGATTTAATTAAAATCGCTGAAGATGTGTGTTTGTTATCGCGGACTGTGGCGGAGTGTAATCTAAAAGAAGGGATTTAACTGTCATCCCATCCAGATGTCAGTTTTTGGGGGGATATTTGTCACAGCTGTGTCAAAAATCCGTCCAGTTCGTGCAAGAGAAACAGAAAACTCAGGTGTGGAGCAGAACGGGAGAGACTCGGAGATGATTCTCCTCCTCTCTGCACCTCCAGACTACATGAATCTACATGATATTAGCTTAAATAAGAGCCAGAGCTGCCAGTGACCTGTTTACCTGTAAACACTGAAACTTGAACCAGGACTCCGGGTTTAGATGCCTGCAGAAAAACGATCCAGAGTCAGGAACTGGAGCCTCAAGGGCAGGAGAAAAAAAGCCCAGAATTGGGGCACAGTGGAGATTAAAATGAGTGTAAAGGCAGCAACTCCCCCACTTGGTCTAATGCTTGACAAGAAGTGAACAAGCTGCATTTGAATTCCACGTCTCTGCGGTGTCATAAGGCTGATGTGCTCCTGCAGAGGCGACAATAAGGATGTGTGATTTATGGTTGTTCCAGCAGCCTGAGGTGCATTACTTCATCAGTCTCCCAGAGCCTCATTGTGAGAGCAAAGCTGGAGCACTAAGAATAGTCAAGAATCAGCTGAAGCCTGCTCTGAAATCCCCCCACACCAACCCACCAACCCACCAACCCTGCTTTACTATTCGTGTCCCCATTGTTGTGATTTAAGACCCCACAGCAAACTCACATGTTCATATCCCAGAGTGCAGCTTCGGTTTCCGTCTGGCAGAAGATCCACTCAGACACACAGCAGAGATGTTCTGCAGTGAGGAAAAGTCACGCAGAAGTGCAAAAGCAGCGTAATGTGTATTTATCAGTGGATTATAATGACCGCTGTATGGATATGTGCTTAATCTCAGCAAAGGTGGAGGTAAATTTACTTTATTTACGGCTGAGTGGCTCCTAATCGATCATCTGTTGGTTATATTTTGTTTTATTAACTCGAATACGGAGACTCAAGTACATATGAGTAGAATCAGAAAGTAGTATACTCGATTCCATGGAATAGCTGTGAAGTAGGTATGTGGCAAATTTAATCAGATTCATTAATAATGCACCGTTTTTTGAATAAAAAAGCACCAATTTCCCTCCTGTTAACACTGGAAATCTGCATTTGTCAAGAATTTTCAGCTATAAATTCTAATTTAAGCTGCTTTACTTAGAAGAACTGGAATAGAAGCTCTAAAGTAGCTCAGAACTGTAGTTACGACTTGACTACTGCTTTTAATGTCATTTTGTGTTTACTTCATTGCCTGTCAAAGGGAAATATTAATGTTTCTAACCAACATTTCTCAGTTGTGCAGCAAATATGATCAAATTTATTAAAAATGCATTGTCATTTTTAATGTATTTCCATAAAAAGTGAAAAACTAGGCCATGTAGGTCCAATATTTCCACCTGCTTTCATGGAAATCTACTTCTGTCAAGAATTTTTAGCTGTAAACAGATTTAAACTGGTTCACTGATGGAGTAAAGAACTGTTCTGGAAACACAGAAACTCAAGAAAAGTACCTCAAAACTGTAGTTAAGATCTGAAAACTGCTTTTAAAGCTACTTCATGTCTGCTGCACTGCCACTTAAAGGGAAATATTATCATTTGTACCCCACATTTCTCAGTTGTACAGCAGCTATGTTGCAAATATGATCAGATTTATTGATCATGCATTGTTATTTGTATATTTACATTTTTAACAAGAAAATCTACTTAGAATTAGCATTTGTGGCTGTAAACAGATCTGAACTACTTCACTAGTTGGATAACAAAATCAAATGAAGCCTGTAAAATATCTTAAAACTGTACTTGAGACTTTCGTTCACACTCCATCGTGTGTTATTTTCATTTTCACCCACATTTGTCATTTGTAGTTGAGTTGCACATATGTTCAGATTTATTGATCATGCGTTGTCTTTTTTTAATGTCTTTTCATTTACTACTAATATTTCCACCTGATTTCATAGCAAACCTTCTCTTTTCACACAACACATCTGAGCTGCTTCACTAATAGACTGAAGAACCGCTATAGAACCACTTAAGTACCCTTAAGTTGTAGTTAAATGCAGTCCTTGAGCGCCACTTTTCAAAGCTACTTCACTTCTACTCCTTCACATCTCGAAGGGAAATGCTATGTCTTGCAATAAGGTCAGAATTATTGCTGATGCGTTGGGATTTTTGATGTATTTTTATAAAACGTATAAAAAGCACCAATATTACCACCTGCTTTTACAGCAAATCCACTTACATTGAGAGTTTTTAGTTGTAAACAGACCTGAATAGATGAAAGAACTGAAATAAAATGCATGAAGTCAAGTAAAATACTGCAGATTTTTTCTTTTTAAATGTAACCCTTTAACACACTAATGTACATTTAGTTACTACTGTTGTGTTGCTAATAGGATCACATTCATTCATGATGCATTGTCATTTTATGGATTTATTTTCCCAGAAGTGTCAAATCAGGCTGTGTGGAACCAATGTTTGTAATATTTTCAGCTACAGCTGCTTTATTCTTTCGTGTACCAGCAAGCAGAAGGGAAAATGTGAGCAAACTGTGGTCGCAGTTGAGGTTAACCCTCCTGTTGTCCTCATTTACGGGCACCAAAAAATATTGTTTCCTCGTCTGAAAAAATCAAAAAATTCAGCAAAAAAAATTCCACAAATTTCTGAAAATTTGCAAAACCTTCAAGAACAAAATTCCCAATAATTCCTTCAAATTTCCCTTGAAAGATTTATTTTTAAAAAAATCCCCCAAATTTGGCAAGAAAATATTTTCAAAAAATGAGTAAAAATCTTCCAAAAAATGAGTAAAAATATCTGAAGTGATTCCATATATATCAGTAAAACTTCTATTATTTTCTTTAAGAACATTCACATAAAAATCAACCAAAATCCAGTGAAATTCGCTGGATTTTGGTAGATTTTTTTTCTGAATGTTTTTAGAAACATTTTTAACATTTCTTTTTTTCCACCGAAAAATGTTGAAAGATTTCCCAAAAATGTTGAAAATGTGGACATCAGAAGTTTCACTGTGAAAATCTAGATATATTTTCGACATTTTCAAACTTTAAACCAGGTCAGTTTTGACCTGTAGGGCGACATGAGAGTTAACAAGAGTCTGCATCCTGTCTAGTCCATCCTGCACCAGATCCAAGCTAACGGACACAAGTCTGAATATTCTAGGGGACAATACTCAGAAATAGATCATAGAGTGTAGAACAGAAATAGAAAAACTCAAGTACAGGACTGCAAAATTGTAGTAAAGTACAGTTCTTGCTTTTTAAAGCTGCTTTATGACATTTATATGTTCAGATACATTGACGACGCAGTTATTTTTACATTATTGTCATAAAAAGTGAAAAATCCAATACCGATATTTCCACCTGCTTTCATTTCAAAACAACCTAGGTCAAGAATTTTCTCTGATATCAAACTTCACGTCTGCTTTCAGCACACAGCAGGGAAACATGTCAGTAGGTGAACCACACCTCTGACCTGTTGCTGCTGCACCAACACTTCTGCATTTTCCTCATGCCAGCGTTTACAAGAGAGCATCTGATTATTGTCTAGACTGTCCTGCAACAAATACATGCTAACGGCCGTTGTTCAGCTGCAAACAGACAAAAAACCGCTTCACTAGTTTCGCCACAGGAAACTCAAATGTGCAGCTAAGTTCTATAATGAAGGGAAAAACTGTCAGAAATAGAATGGTGCTAAATATAAAATGTGGAAAGTGTTTGATCACACAGACTTCTGCACATACGACACCTCAGATCTGATTAAAACCAGAATATGTCACAGGAGGGATTCACATAGGCTGCTGATACTCAGACAATAGGGGCCGTGAGCTGCAAAAAAAGAAGCGAGAGACTTTAATATGCTCGGTATACGCACAGAGTGAGTCTGCCAGAGCGGCATGTAGAACACAGAAACCACTTGGATCAGCAGCAACTCGTTTTAAGCTTTGTGTTCGTCCTCTGGGAGAATCCTGCCGTTTGTGCTTACCCGCCTGGGAAGCCTTCATCTCCTCTGAGCTCCTCTGTTTCTTCATGGATTCCTCATGTGATGACGTGACGCTAGAAGAAGTAACTAGAAGTGGAGTCAAGTTAAATAAAGACAGATTTATATATTTGTTTTCTTTTTGCAGCTCAACCTCAAGTAACTGCAATAAAACAGAATAAGAATAATGTTGATATAAGGTCCTTTAATGTGTACAACACTGTAAAAGGCTGTCATGGCATCTTCTTTTACATTAAATACACTTTAGTGATATTTCAGTATGTTTTTTTAGGTGCATTTTCACATTTATCTGGGTGGCGGTGTCTACTGTTTGTTTACATGTGACACAAGATGCTCATTAAATAAAACTAAAGTCTATTTTATACAAATACAGGAGTTGAAATAATTGGCAACTTATACAGTACAAGAGAAACATAATATACTTTGACATAGATAAATAACTGAGTCACTTAATTGAATGGAAGTACCAGCAGTGACTGCACTGGTGCAAGATAGCATTTAGTGTTAACTAAAGCTAATTTGAAGTTTTTATGTTTTTGAAAAGTAAAATCATCATCTTTGGGTTGTTTTTACTAAAATAATTCCTGACTTTTACTTGTGCAGGTGCATTTTTGCATTGTTGCATTGCTATTGTTACCTTCTGCGGCGCCCCCTGGTGTGTGGATGCCGGTATCTACAGACTGTGTACATGTGAAACAAGTTGCTCAATAACTAAAATTAAAATATAGTATACAAATACAAGTATCAAAATTATTAGCTCTATGCTCTAAAATGCCCTGTTTTTCCATATAGATAAATAAGTTAATGTAACAGTGTATATGTGATAAATAATTCCACTTGCTGTTAATTTGGTTTTATTTACTGTTGTTGCCTCAGTGGCGCCCTCTCTGGAGCTGTAGTGTAAAACTAGCGTTGGTGGCACACTGTCAGTTCCTGAGAGGCGTGCATGAGGTAGGTCAGAGAGCACAGCACGGGATCAGAAATGGCTGCTTTCTTGTTGTCCTTTTGTTTATTTTATGAGTATATGTACACTATGAACTATCCGGATGTTGACTGGGGTGTGTTGATGTATATTTAATGGTTTTTATTAGTTTAAATATGTAATTAGGGAGTTTGAGACACTTCATGAGCTAGCTACCTAGCGAGCATTAGCCTAATGAACGTGCTGCTCCCCTGAGCCCGCTGACCAGAAATTTTCTTACATTTACCAGAATAAATGGCACAAAGAAGATGTCTCAACCTTACGACTTATTTATATAAAAACTACACAACGCAGAGTGGAAGGGTTCTGACCCAGCTAGTGATGGTGTGACTGCACGGTTATGTTAAGCCACTTATGTCTTTGCATTTAACCCTCATGTCGTCCGACAGGTCAAAATTGACCCATTTTAAAGTTTGAAAATGTGGGAAAAAAAATAAAATTTCACAGTTAAACTTCTGATGTCCACATTTTCAACATTTTTGGGAAATCTTTGAACATTTTTTGATGGAAAAAAAGAAATGTTAAAAATGTTTCTTAAGAACATTCACAAAAAAATCAACCAAAATCCAGCTAATTTCGCTGAATTTTGCATGATTTTTATGTGAATGTTCTTAAGAGAATATTAAAAGTTTTACTGATATATATGTTATCACATTAGATGTTTTTAGGATTTTTTGGAAGATTTTTACTCATTTTTTGAAAATATTTACAAGAATTTTCTTGCCAAATTTTGGGGACTTTTTTCTAAAACCTTTAAGGGAAACTTTGAAGGAATTATTGGAATTTTCTTCCTGAAGGTTTTGCAAATTTTCAGAAATTTGGGGAATTTTTTTGTAGAATTTTCGTTGTTTGTAGGGTTGTTTTTACTCAAATAATGCCCAGCTTTAACCTGTATGGTTACATTTCTACATTGTTGCCTTGCTATGGTTGCCTAACTTTTTTTCTGCAGCGCCCCCTTGTGTGTGGACGCTGGTGTCTACAGTTTATTTACATGTGAAACTAAGAAGCACATTAACTAAAACTAAAGTCTTATACAAGTACACGAGGTCCTCAGTTTATGACGTCCTTATGTCATTTCACCATTACGTCGGAACTGATTACGGGTGGGTCCTCGGTTTTACGTACGGCGTTACGTCGTTACATCGGAACTGGTTCAGTGGAACTAGTTGATGAGCGGAGCGGACAAATATGTCGTCACGTGGCGGGTGGAACGGAGTGAATGAATACTGTATGTACAGTAGTCAGGCGGTGCTATAATACATCTTTGTTTACGTTTGCTGCCACATTGGATTATGCTACATTAGCTAACTTCATTACGGCTCCCAAGCGTAAGTCAGACTTACAGTTTACATTTTTGCTGGTATTTTCCTATTGAGTTGTGTTTCAGTGTGAGCTAATGACTGTTTTCGTTACTGTAGTTGTACAAATATGTAAACTGATTAATATCGTGATGCACGTAACGGCTTTGTTTACATTTTCACCAGAGTTCTGACTTAAGGCGAAAATCGGCTTACGTCACACGGTAGGAACGGAACTCTGACTTAAGTCGAGGACCCCCTGTTCTTCGTTTCTTTCATCACTCAAATGAGAACTTATATCTGTAAGGGCTTGTTTTTACATTTTTCTGTTGCTATTGTTGCTTTACCTCTCTGTGCAGCGCCCCCTAGTGTCTGGATGCAGGAATCTACAGTTAATTTACATGTTAAACTAACTAGCACATTCACTTAAACTAAAGTCTTCTACAAGTACTTAGTTTCTTTTATCATTCAAGTGATAATTTTTATCTGTAGAGGCAAATTTTTAAATTCTGTTGCTATTGTTGCTTTCCCACTCTGTGCAGCGCCCCCTAGTGTCTGGACGCTGGTGTGTATTTAATGTCCTATATTTTCATGCTGATACCTAAACAGAGTCATTCATCTCTATTCATTTAATTGTACTTGTGTCTTTTCCAATTTAAGGAAGTTACTACATATTAAATTTGTAAAATCAAGAATATTTAGGTCCAAAACTGCTGCAGCCAGGAGTTACATTAAGACTCTGAGAACTTCTTCCTCCTTGATTAAACACCGACAGTGTTTCAGCTCCCTGCTGTTTATATTACAGCCGTCAGTGGTTAATTACATGGAAGACAGTGGGTACAGTAGGTAACACTGCCCAGAAGTCACTGAGCGAGAAACAGCAAACCAAATCTGGGACGCTGTTTTAAATGATGTAACTTTATCCACTGCTAGTATTTTACGCTGTTGTGACCATCAGATAGGACCGTGTCCTTAACACCAGAAAGGAACATTTAATGACACAGAAACATGAGGAATTTAAAGCAAGTTTTTTTCCCTTTTTCAGTCTTAAAAAAAGGGCGACCTGTTTACCGCTTCACATCCTGCATTATTCATAGGAATGTTTTATTTAAGGAGGAAACCAGACGTTGGCTTTATAGGTAATTGTAGCCGTCCTGTCGCCTCCACAGGGAACCGGCCACGCTCAAGGAGGCTTACGCCGACTATAACCTGGTTTGGGGTCAATTAGGGAGGCGCAAACAAAAACAAAACTAATGAAATTTTACGGATTATTCTACCCAAACACTACAGCCTCACAAAAATTACACTCCTATACAACTAAACTGCATTCTCATTTGTGTTTTGAAATTAGAATGCAGTCTGATATATGTAGCAGAAAAAGGCTCCCAGGTTGGAAGAGATGCAAAGTCTTTGTAGGAATGGAGGCATAATTCAGCAACATTTAGTTTCACCCAGGAGACTGAGGTTCACATCCCATGAGGGACTATTATTCTTGGACTTAAAGGTCCCACATGGTGAAAATCCATTCTTATTAAAAACTTGGAAGTGTACAATAAACGCTGTGAGAATTTAAAGATGCTCTCTGCTGCCATTCCTCCAGCACCCCTCATCTGTAGAGCCTCACAGCTTTACAAGCCAGTCAGAATTTATTCAGTTCCTACAGAATATCTGCATAATCAATAGCTGTCAAGCTAGAAATATGAACAGGTGAGCCATTCTGAATGAGCAGCTGCCTCTCAGTCCACCAGCTTTATTTACTTTCCAGAGCTGCTTCTGCCAACTCTGAAATGTCTGAGTCGAGCAAAACACATGAAATCTGCTGCTGAGTCAATACGTAATTGAGGAACTTCTGAAGTCCATGAGATATATCTTTATACATTTTTATTAAAAGTAAAAAAAAATAATGTTTTTTATGTTCACAATGATCATGTCTTTACAAATTCCATCATTATTTATTATGGAAACAATCATTTATTAATCAAAATGACTGGATATCACTAAAATGTCAACTAAATAACAGTTTAAATTTAATACCAACCACCTTCTAATGAGCTAAACAATAATAAAATGAGCTGATTCAGAAATAGTTTGGATTGTGTTCTTTTATAAAGCTGAGATAATCATGACAGATATTTCTTTTTTGGCAATATATCAAATTTTAGATGGAAAATAACAAATTGTGTGTGTGTCCAAGTTCCCCGTTACAAAAACACCTCTCAAGGAAGTGTGTTAATTCTAAATCACATGACCTGCTCATTTTGTTTCTCTGCAGTCGTTTTGTTTATTTTTTTGTCATTTTCAGTCCATTTTGTGGAGGTTCAGGTCTTTTTGTGGTAATTTTCTGCATTTTTGTGGCCGTTTTCAGTCCGGTTTTGATCATTTTAGTTGTTTTTGTGGTCATTTTGCAACTTTTTGTAGTTATTTTGTGTGTCTCGTCCTTTCATGTCTTTCTATGATAAATATCTGTCTCACTGAGTCAGTTTGTGCAATTTTTTTGTCATTTTGTGCGTTTTTGTGGTCATGTGTCTTTTGGTGATTGTTGTGTGTCTTTGTGCTCATGTTGTTTCTTTTTTGGTCATTTTCAGACTGTTTTGTTGGCATTTTAGGTCTTTTTGTTATCTTTTTTGCATTTTTGTGGTCATTTTGTGGCATTTTATGGCTGTTTTCAGTCTGTTTGTGGTCATTTTAGGTATTTTGTGGTCATTTTGTGTGTGAGAAATGACTTTTTACTAAGTTCTCCATTACAAAAACACTTCTCCAGGAAGTGTGTTAATTCCAGATCACATGACCTGCTCCACATGATGTCATTTCCTCCTGAAGAAAAGACTGGCCAGACTCCAAGGCTTTCTGAGTTATTTCATATAAAGTAGTCAACAGGTTTACTACAATATCTTCAGAAATAACTTTCAATTTTACTCAATTGCATATATAATATTTAGAGGAATCTTTCTCTAAAAACGCCATGTGGTGTTTGCTTATATTTGGTTTTGTTGATTTTAGGCCTGAAAACAGCAAAAAATGTCAACTAAGATACAAAAAGTCCCACAGTTATGTATTGACCCAGCTGTTGGCTGTAAGAGTGAACACAAGAGTCTTCATGCACTCCCAGCATCTGATTAGCTGAAGACCAGGTGGATTATTTTTCATTTTAGTGGCAATACCGCAGTGGTAGTAACATTAGCTTTGATGGTACGCTAACAGGTCAGAGCTCTGGAGAAACTGTAAAACTGAGGGACATTCAAAGATGGTGGAAACTTTAAGAGCGATTTGTTAACCGATAAACAAGGTGTCTTCATGTCGACTGTTGTGCTTCAGTGCAACGTAAACTGAGCTGGTGTTAACATCTGTTTACTTCTCTCCTGCTCTCTGTGCTCACATAAATTGCTTCCAATTGACAAGTTTTTCTGTTTTTGCTTTCAGACAACCAAACAAGTATAAAATAGTGACTGAAACGAAACCACATTAACCAGCAGTTACTTCAGAGCCATTTCCAAGCTGCAGCTCTGCACAACTTCCAACCAACTCACCATAAACACGAGTTAAAAACAGCGTCTGTTCTGTGAATTCGGTGGTATTTCCATGTAAAACGATCGCTCAGAGGCAAAGTTAGAAGCCCTAAAAAAGTCTCTCACACATTCATTCACACCTCAGTCAGCTGTTTTGCTCTGCACATGCAATCTCAGATGCAGAGAGAGTTTTCTTCCTGAAGGGGGCGGGGTCAACAGCAGCTCAATTGTTTTTAAAACACAAAAACAGCTTTTATTTAGAACAAGACAAAAACCAGGGCTACAGTCACGGTAAAAGGAGCCATCTTTATAGCATTTTGAACTAAAAAACTAAAAGACACATCCTGGGGACATGAAACTTTTATTAACCTGCCAAAAACAGCCACATTATGGGGTCTTTATGTTTCATTTTCACAAATGTTTTACTTTTTCAGCTATTGTTTGGTTAGATTTAGGCCACAAAAAGCCCCAATTACCACACTTTGGTTCACACTTTCACAACGTTGACTACTTATTAGAAGCTTGGTTAAGTTTAAGCACCAAAACTACATGTCTGCTAGATGGAAGATGTTTAGCATGTTTGAAGCTTTTCCTTCATTCTCTTGCTTCTAAAGGGTAATGAGTCCCACCACATCTATTATATGATTGGCTGGCTGAAAAAGGAGCCTCAGAAAAGCAATAAAATAACCACCAAAGACATGCTGATTAGATAAGTGTTTGTGATGCGTGACAAATGGCGGAAAACAAGTTTCCCTCCTAACGAGATGTTGTTTAGTTGTGTGTGAGCATCATTTTGTGGCCTGACGGACGCTGCATGTGTGCCAGCAGTGATTCCGTGTTTCCGGATGTAACCAGCGCAACATGTAGCACAATATTTTTCTTTTTTCATCGCCAGCCTCCCTGGTTTGGAGAGTCTCCAGCATAGCCGCTGGGCCAGGCCGGAGGTAATCCAGTCAAGATCAAAGTGTGTGAATGAAATATTAATCCGAACACCGAATTCCACTTTGCTGTCATTTAACAGAACCGTAAATACAGGTCCTCTTGTTTTCCATTTTGGTGGAGCAGATGTAATCCTGTGTTGTCGTCGTGGCAGGAAACATGCCAAACCAGACTGTCTGTCGCTTGAGACCCAGCACATAGAGTCTACTGTAGTTTCATAATTATGTGCATTATTCAATGTTTGCTCCTTTTTCTGCACAGTTGCAAAGTAGGCTAACGGCAACTGCACAGCCAGAAATACTTTGAATGCAACATTGCAATCCTTAAAGAAGCCATTTCTGTGTATGTGTAAACATGAAAGAGTGTTGGTGTGGGGGGGGCGAGTGATTACAGACTACAAAGAGCTCCAAAGTAGGAGGCGAGTGGAACTGTTAATGCATGCATCTGCTCAAGGGCACTGAGGGTCTTTGAGTTTGATGCATCTTCATGTACTATACATGAAGGAATGAAAGGAGCACAGGTTTCAGTAGCAGGACATAATGTTAATATTTGATTTGCTGATTAAACCTGACCTCTGTGCCTCTCCTCTGTTTGCAGGTGTGTGCCATCGTAAGCCTCCTGCCGTCGGCCTCTTTAGCAGATCTGACATGTGAAGCTCTGCTCATGCTGTCGGGGAACGTCTCATGTAAGTTGAGGACAAACATCATATGGATTTCTTTTACAGTGCCGAATCTACAGCAGCCGCTACAAGCTCTTAAAGGGCGCTTATTCCCCAGCACAGTCCAACCTGTGTACTCAACCTGCTCCACTGTTAGTACACTCGTGGTGTCGGATTGATTTTCAGTCTTTTCCATCTCACGGCCATAACCACTAAATGTCAAACCCTCATCCTCAGTCACAGCTTTCCCCCTGTGGGGTATCAGCAAACCGTCTTATCGTATTGCCCCTGCTCCTCGTACACCTCACCAGTACAGTGATGGTTGGAGATTAAACACTTCAAACCGCAGCACACACCCAGAGAACACACAGCCATGCATAAATACACAGGGACGATGCGCTTGTTGTTTGCCCCGGGCTAGACTCATAAAGATGTCTCAGGTAGCTCTTAAAGAGTAATAATAATAACAATAATAATAATAATAATGCTCTGTTGGCATCCTGTCACCCTGCTCTGTAGGCCTTTAAATCTCAGTCCAACCAAGTTTCAGAAAGTGTCAAGAAGTTCTACAGCTAGTGGGTATTTTTATTCAGTTTTTTTTAGGAAATCAGTTCAGTGTTGAGAAAAGAGTTCATCATTGTCTCATTTTGTACAGTCAATAGTCCAAACCTTTATTAAGATGTAAAAACTAGCAAATTCTAACACTGGAGAAGCTGAAACCACAGAATTTCTGGTGGTTTTGTTTGACTGAAACATGAATAAATGAGTTTAACTGCTCAGCAAGTTGAAAATTTAAAAATGTACATACTGCAGGTACGTCTGTAACATTGGAGTATACTTTCCAACTCCACGAGTATACAAACTTCACAATAAACCCAAAATTAATGCCCATGTGCGCACTACAAAAGCAGTAGTTTTTATAAATGCCAGTCTACCACACATGTATAAAACAGAAAAAACAAAAAAAATAAGTAACACACTGTTTCCACGTAGCTCTGTACATGGATGCGAGTCAACCAGAAGTCCATTAATTCCTATGGGAACCTCCACTATCTCCGCATGTTTTCCTTATCTGTTTTTTCTGGTCCACAAGTACATTAAAATAAAAGAGCCTAAGTAAGTTGGAAAACCTACTTAGCAGTTACTACACCTAGTTGGCAGACTTTGTAGATGTGTAACTTTAAAACTAGTTTAGCTAGTTTACCACACAATAGCTGTGTAATGTGCAGAATGCATGCATAATGAATCACATATCCACAAACAAAATATCTCACAAAACTGGCTCCACACCTGGCAGGCCAACCTCCTAATTTACCATCATGCGTCATCGGTGCATATTCCATAAAACTGCATCGTAAAAAGGGATAAAATTAGCCTCGCTAAATGGCTGCAGTGAAGTCTACAAGTGTTTACATGCACCAAACACTAGGGGGCGGAGTTCGCATAGTAGACGGAATTACAAATACCAAACTAGAAAAGCACTCAGAGAGCGCAGTACTCCACCAAGATGTTGCACTGAACACATGCGTGTGTTCTGCATGTGTACGTTATGTATGGATACCGAATCATGTGACCTAAATATGTAGCAGGTGGCGGGAATTGATGGGACTCAGAAAACACCCCCACAATTTAATCAGTTGTTCCTTGGATCATTTCTGATAACTCGGAAGTGGTGGATTTGTAGTAGGATCACAATCATGTGATCTCCAGCAGGCAGCTGATGTAGTGTTCACTTGTTGTCATGGTTACAGTGACATCGTGCTGCTATCTGGCAATGATACAGAAATCTTTAACCCTCGTGTTGTCTTCATTTACAGGCACCAAAAAATATTTTTCCTTTCTCTGAAAAAAACTAAAATTTATAAAAATTTGCAAAATATTCAGACAGAAAATTCCAAAGATTCCTTAAAAGTTTCCCTTAAAAGTTTTATTATTTAAAAAAAAAAAATAAAAAAATCCCCAAATTTGGCAAAAAATAAAAAAATAAAATAAAAAATTGTAAATATTTTCAAAAAATGAATAAAAATCTTCCAAAAAAAATCCTAAAAATATCTAGAGGGATTCCATATTTATCAGTAAAACTTCTAGTATTTTCTTTAAGAACATTCAGAAAAAAATCAACCAAAATCCAGTGAAAATTGCTGGATTTTTTTTGTGAATGTTGTTCAAGAAACATTTTTAACATTTCTTTTTTTCCACCAAAAATGTTCGAATATTTCCCAAATATGTGGAAATTTTTACTGTGAAAATATATATTTTCCCACATTTTCAACCTTTAAAATGGGTCAATTTGACCCGCAGGACGACACGAGGGTTAACAAATCCGTAGATCCAGACAATAAGCTGCATCACTGCCAAAATCTAATGGGATGTTCCCTGTGTCACTTCTGAACTTCCCTGAAAATTTCATCCAAATCCGTTATTCCGTTTTTGAGTAATGTTGTCCACAGACAGACAGACAGACAGACAGACAGACAGATTCACATACGGCGATCGTCACAGAACTCCGCCGCATTCCTTGGCGAAGTAACAAAGCTGTGTGGAGACGATGTGTTAAACTTTATGTATATGCGATTACTCAAGGGTCTAGCAGGGTCCAGGTAATGTAAATTTAGTTATCGGCCGAAGTCTGCAAAAGTCCCCGTATACCCCTTAGCATAACAAGGATGATAGCGTGCATGCTCAGTCGTCATGTGAGTGCTTAAAGCACATAGATACCACCTGTTGTGTATGTATGCAACAGTGTCTTCAAAGCAAACCTCGATAAAAGCAGTTTAATACCAACAGCTAGGCGTCCATGGTTGTCCACAGAATATAATCAAGGCTTAACGAACAGCATCTGTCTGCTTGCTGTGGAAGTTATTTATAGCACAATTGATTTACAGATGTTTACAGCTTCCCTGACTTTGCTAAAATGTAATGAACACTTCAACGTCCCAAACAGGGAGTAATCAACCGAGCAGCTAATCCAACACTGAATTAAACAAGAATCCAAATTCTCTTTGCTGTTAATATTTCCACGCAACATGTGATGTCACAATAATTTGTCCCATTTGTTTTTTTAAATACTATTTCCAGCCCTCACACTCTGAAGCCCTTTAGTTGTGATGTTAGTTAAGTCTAAGAGGGCCCTATAAATCTGTCTGAGAGTCGTAATGCCTCCACATGTCCAGACTTTCCCACGTTTCATTCTGCTCAATCTGCAAAACTAATGTTGACATCAGACACCAGGGAACAGCAGATAGTAAATAAACCTCCATTTGCAGTCCAGTGTTTCTGTATTGTGTAATGCTGTTAATTAAAGGGGATAAAATGACAACAGAATGGCAGGACCAACTGTATATTTAGGTATGTAGAATGAAAACAAAGTGATCATTTTAACATGTTTTGAAAGAGAGATGAGATGTGCAGTAGCTATACGAAACCGTTAAATGGCTTTCTTACTGTTTGTCAGAAGCATGCTAGCAGTTTCCCCCTGTTTCCAGTCTTTATGCTAAGCTATGCTAACTGATTGCTGGCTGTAGGCTTTATTTTTAGTGTAAAGACATCAGAATGGTATCAATGTTCTGATCCAACTCTTATCTAGAAAGTAAATACCCATATTTCCCAATGTCAAACACTATTGTTATCGTTGTTTTCCTCCCTATGAGGAGCTTTATTCTGTCACCATGCCTTTAAAACAGGTGGTTTTAAGCACATGAACTTATAACCAGTGCTTTTATTTTCTTCTGAAGATGACAGTCTCTGCACATCTTTTATTTTCTCTTGGATCCATTAATTTTCTCACCCTTTAAAGGTGTGAAAACCCTGCTTAATAAAAGAAAAAAAAAACTAATGAAAGCTTCAGAATAAAGTGTCAACTTTGCCCCCCAGAACATCCTTATTTCCGGATGTTTTGTATCTGTGTGTTCTTGAGTTATTACAGAAATAATGGCCTGCCCCCGGGGGCATGTCTAGATTCATATTTGCTGCTACCATCCTGTTATTGCTCGGGGAAAGGTCTGTCACCAGTGTTTACTGTTGCCCTTTAATGCTCACCCTTTGTAGCTGTTAAGCTGAATCTAATGAGATTTTCATAGCCTCTACTAAACCGGGCAAACAGAGATTGAGGTTATTGATGAAGCTGTCTCTCTGGATTGCAGTACAGTCCTTGGCCGCCTCCTGGAACCAGACCCTGAGCAATGCCACGAGCCAATGGAGCGGTGAGTTGGACACGTTGCTCTTCTCAAATGTGTAAAAACTGACTCCCCACACACAAAGTAGAGTTGTTGTGGAAAACCCCACGTGGGGAACAAGTTAGATGTGAACACAGATTATAAGGACTAACATCAAAGACAAGAACAATGCTGGAAATAGACTTGGAGTCGTGCCACTGGAGACGACGCTCGGCTCAGCTCGCCAAAGCGCAGGAGTAATCATTAAAACCTGAGCACACAAACAGCTTATTCAGCTCCACAATTTATTGCCCAGATCACTGGAGCATTGTCAGAATTTCAGGCCGGCTATATGTAGTCCTGCGCCACGCCGGGAATGTGTGCTCGTCTGCGTCTGACATTTCTGTCCGCCACGTTTCAGGCTCGGGAATCTACTGCGACACCTCCATCGACGGCATCGGCACCTGCTGGCCCAGGAGCAGCGCCGGCCAGATGGTGTCGCGACCCTGTCCGGAGATGTTTTACGGTGTCCGGTACAACACCACGAGTAAGTCCACACACTCCGTCAGCTCCTGCCAGCAACAACCACACACAATAGATTAAAAACAAGATTTAATTTGATCCCCCCTCCCACCTATCTTCCTCCCTCTACTCAACTTCCCCTCGGGCAAATCCTGTTTGCGTAATTGTGTATACAGAAATTAGCATGAGCATACAAATTAGCGAGAGACACAAAAAGTGTAAAAAGGAAAAACAAACACGTGTACACAAAATAGGACTACTGCAGACAATAAAGCACGAAGAGCCAGAAGAAAAGGAGTTCAAAACAAGCACCTGCTATGATAATGGTGTTTATATCTCATTAAATGGTGAAAAAAGCAAAGATAATCTCATAAAATGACACTTAAATCACTGCTCTGTGAAAAGATTAAGCATATTAACTGTATGGGATCCCTCAAGTCGATTGTTTTCTTCGTTTTGTGTGTTAAAAAAATTCCATATTGCAGCAGCTCATATTCAAATAGCCCCAGATGCGACTTTAAAATGGCATAAGCTGCTTGCATATAAACTAAATTGAATACATGATACAGTTTTTTATATTGTAAGAGATCCGAGCAGTGGGGGATTAAAATGATGGAAACCCAGTTAGACATCCACATGTTACAGCAGGAACAGGAGAAAAATGTAATTATCGGTGTTCATACTTACTTTATTTCCAGTAAAATGTACACTTTGAAGCTTGATCTGGGTCTCAGAATCACAAAGCTTCACCTGTGGTCACGTGCAGTGTCTCCGTATGCGTTTCGGTTGTGGTTTTTGTAAAAGTAATAAAGTGGTTCAGGTTTCTGCTCTGGTGCCGAACTATTGTTGAACTCGTCTGTACAAAAAACCCCTAAAATCTCTTCTGAAGTAAATTGTTGCAGACAGATGTTCTCTGTAAATTACATCCCGTGCACTCTTTTAGGAGAAAATCTGCTCCCAAAAAGGCAAAAATAAATATTTTATATATGTGGCATGGCTGTATGTCTGCTGATCGGTACATCACCAGCCAGCAGCAGCCACGGCTTGAAACCGAAGCCGATGCATAAGTACCTTAAAGTGCACAATGCCACTAGATATCAATAGACTAAAAGCTTAAAAGCATTTTGTTTGCCGGACTCCCAGTGTGCTGCACAACAGGTATGTGTCCCTATCGATGACAGAACAGGTAACAAACTGCTGTTTTGCTGTTTACACACTCTCCTACTAAGCAAAGAATAATTGCTGTGCTGTTATAATGCACCATTTGTCAAATCTGATACTAGATTCCATCCAAACTACAGTGGGTGTTTCAAACCGAGGAGAAATAACAATCAGTTAAATTAGGAGGAACGCATTCCTTTCAAACAATAGCAGACCTAGTAGTGAGATTTACTGTAGTACAAAGCTGGCACTGTTTCCTTAGAGAGTAAAAATCTCTGCAGCAGCTGATGACGACAAAATAAGGCAGAAGTAACGCGGTCAGATTACTTCAGTCATGTGGAAACGGTCCAGTTTTGCAAAGTCAAATGTTGAACAGACCAGCTGAGAACGAAACAGCGGGGAAATGGGACTAATCTGTGGCTCTTTACATGCAGATGTTACATCCCATTCCCTTCTAACGCTCAGCAAAAAAACAGCTAACATTAGCGCCTCTCTTTCCAGTAGGGAAGTCATAATACCAGAAATGTAGTACTTGGTACCACAACTACTGAAATGACACAATTCTATTCAAATAATAATAATAATAATAATGCAGTTAATTTATTTTAAAATGTATCTTTCGTTAAGAAAGAACAGTGTAAGTAATGTGATGTTAGCCACTCTGTTAGCTTAACCAACATTATGTGTCACATTATCTGCTACGTTAATTCAGACAACATAATGTTAGCATAAACAAGAAAACATTAATCCGCACCTTACTCTAAGCAAGATTACATTAGCTGCTATGTTAGCCTAAACAAGAAAACATTACCCTGCACCAAGATTACGTTAGCCTCTATATTAGCCTAAACAAGATGATGCTAACCTAAGCAAAACAAAGATTGTCCCTATGTCGGAAAATATTTGTAGGTGCTTTATTAGCATAAGCAAGATAATGTTAGCTCCTGTGTTAGCGCAGATTAGCCACTCAGTTAGCCTAAAAAAACTGTTAGCTGCTACAATGACCCATACAATATAGCATTAGCTCCTGCGTTAGCCTAAGTAAGACATTGCTAGCTGTGTCATTAGCAAAAGCAAGACAATGTTAGCTCCTATGTTAGCCTAAGCAAGATATTGCTAGATGCCACAATAGCCTAAAGATAAAGATAAAAGATAAGATAAAAGATAAAAGTTCTTTATTTCTCCCCATGCCAGGGGAAATTTACATTGTTACAGCAGCTTATGTAACAGTAGGTGTAGTTATAAGAATAAAATAACAGAACAATAGTAATAATATTTACAATATATACAAGGGTGAGAGATGGGGATGGGGAGATGGGGATAAAGTGGCTACATGTGACTACATTTGCCTAAACAAGATGTCTCACATTATATTAGCCTAAATAAGATGTTAGCTGCTATGTTAGTCTAAATAAGGTAATGTTACCCAAAATATTTGCTTCAACAAGATTATATTAGCCACTCAGTTAGCCTAAAAAAGTGTTAACTCCTACACTGGCCCAAACAAGATAGCATTAGCTGCTACATTAGCCTGGAAAAGATTATTTTAGCCCCTACCTGTGTATCAGCAAAATAACATTAGCGCTATGTTGACTTAAGCAAGATATCATTAGCTACTATGTTAGACTAAATAAGGTGGTTAACCTTTGTGAATGTTGTTTGTGGCGCATTGCTACATTAAATGCAGAGGTCACAGTTCATAGATAGTAACGGTAGCATTTTTAAAGTGGACATTGTGACGACAGTTTACATAAAATTCTGCAGTAACGACCGAAACTCCTCCTTTTGTTGTAAATGACAGCGTTAGCATTCCGGCTTTTTGTTGTGTGTAATTTGTGCCTGATCATACTTTAATCAGAATATCTCAATATATGATGTGTATTGTGTCAGTTACTGCAGTTGTACTTTGCACCGTTGTTCCATATGTACCTCCTGTACTTTTAATATTTTCAGTCCTGCAGAAGAACAAGTTCTAAAATGTTGACATCAACTTGGTATCAGTTATTGTGACATCCTGACTTTCCAGTGTCACCTTGCATGGCAGGACAATGTCAGGCGTTGTCATTTTAAGCCTGGATTTACTGGGACGCTGACATCAATCGATTCCAAGTACGCACCGTCCGTCGTCAAATATTTTCAGTTGTAGCATTGCCCTACTATTTGCTCTTGTTGCATGGCTGCTCCTGTAATTACTTTACAATGTTTACAACATGTAAAAGCATAATAGCCGTGGGGAAACTAGAGAAATCACTAAGAGTCACCTAAAAACACACAGATAAATAACTAAATATCATCACACAGTAACTTAATGAAGCTTTATATGTTTACAATACTATTAAAAAGTGGATTTTGATGACTATGAGCACAAGAAGAGTCTAAATGTGGGATTTTAAATTAGGCACTGTGCTCCTATAAAGCGTTTTCAGCAAAATCATGAATAATTTATTTTAATGAAAACATTTACACAATGCTGATGAGAGCAAGTCAAGTTCTGTGTACAGAAAATTCCCCAACACCAACAGCCTTCCTGGCAGCGATCCTTATCAAGTCTGGATGTGGTCCGTGATGCGTATCTATGTAGGACACTGCAGCACTGTGAAGGTAAAAACACGCCACCGACAGACAAACCTACAGTGAGCACAATTAACTTCATTTATGGGTCAAAGGCCGACATGCTTCTTGGTTCAATTAAAGTCTAAACCCACCACAGGACCCCAAGGAGACACTCGAGAGAGAGAAAGTGAGCCGAGGCTGTAATTCAGCAGCGGTAATTTGACACTGCGAGGTTCATTTCACCTTTAGGATTAACATAATCTCCATTCAAGCATAGCCTAAAAGCCTTAAAAACCAGTGTCCATCAGCTGACTGCGCCAGCGAAGGTCAGCGGCTGAGCAAGTGTTTGTGAATGAAGCTGAAAGCCAGCGAGGATGACACGACAATAGAACAAAGCCCGCTTTAAATTTAAGCCGTATTTTTAGCATCGATTCATTATTAATCACCTTTTTTAATGTCAGCAGCACATTCAGTGACACACCTGAGCTGTTGAGCGTCATCCCATGATCTAAGCGGTTCGTTTTCTCCGCGCAAAGTATTGTTCGGTTCAGAGACCAACAATCAGGACGACCTTACAGCGTCGCTTAATGACGTGCTAATTCTCTATTCCCATTCGAGGTCCTTGTGAGCTGAATGTGGCGGCTTGTTGTGATGCTGTAACATCGAGGACACAAACTCAAGGCTGCAAGACTTTTATTTCACAGTGATGTTATTCAGAAAGCACACAAAACTCCGAACGGATCTGAAGAAGTTCAGTGCAGAAGCCGCGCAGCATTGTTTTAATATAAAACCCTGCAAAACTCATTTCCATAATTTGTACAACATTATACCTGATGATTGGCTTCGGCTGAACACTGGAGACTTGTAGTAAATGGAGAGTCGGGTTATTTCCTACTTTTTGCACCAACTTATGCATCATTTTCAGCCTTTTCTGCATCACTTTATGTTGGAAATGTCTTTTGTTATGTCAAGAAAAACACAAAATTTAGCCACCAGGTAGCAATTCAGAACATAATGGACCAGAGCGCTCAGTCTTTATGTATTGTTTTCCAAGATTTATTCTCCTCTCGCTCAGCTTTTCTCATTTAATGCTATTTTTATGATATTATTTTTACTGGAGGGAACAAATGCATGTTCACATTTTCACTTTCAGCAATAATAGTGGAGTGATAATACTGTAGCTGATTTTTTTTCTTAATGGTGTCAACTCATATCATTTAAAAGCATAAAGCCTCCCAATTCCAATACTTTAACTGTTTATCATTACAAATCCTATATGAACTTGTAACCCCTCATCATTTGCATCCCTTTGTACTTAAAAAGACTAAAACTTTGCATATATTTAGTTAGTTGTGCCACCATAGACAACAGAAAAGGTTACAAAATTCCATTTTTGCTGTGTTCACACTCATATTACAATGTAAACAACTGTTTGAACACATGTATTTGTATCTTTAAACTGCTAAAAGTATTGGAATTGTGAGGATTTATGCTTTTAAATGATATGAGTTGATGCCATTAAGAAACAAAATGGTATTTAGTAATGTTTTCTGTCACCTATGGTGGCACAACTAACTAAAAATGTGCACAGTTTTAGTTTTTTTAAGTAAAAAGGGATGTAAATGCAACAGAGTTAAAAGCTCATGTAGGATTTGTACTGATTTACGTGTAACTTGGTGCTTTTTTAGCAGATAGAATTGTCTGATAAAATCACTGTGCAACTTCAATTTGGTCAGTCAACACATGATTCTGGCCAAAATGTCACTATTTCTTTGATGAGTATTGAGATCATGATTATTTATTGATTATTTCAAGTTTTGCTTGCAGTAAGGCAGCCCTGCTAGTTTTTTTCAGCAAATTTACCATTTTAATTACAGTGCTCACCTCCTTCAAATTTACCACAAATACACACTTAGCTCTGTCTAATGCTGCGATTGGTTTCAAGAAATACAAACAAGCAAGAGTTTTTTTTGTACTATATTAGAATCATAATGAAGTGGAGTCAGACCATTCTGCATTATAGAATGGTTTCCCTTAAAATATGATTCTTCTTAACCTGAATTCAGTGCATCTCCTTGATAAAAAAAAAAAAAATATATATATATATATATATATATATATATATATATATATATATATATATATATATATATAATATCGCACTCAAAACATTGCTGAAAATCTGCTTCTTGATGAACTGTGCACAGAGAAGCTTCTAGTCTCCACTCAGTTACTGCAGTCCGGCAGCTCATACAAAAATGGCTTTGAAGAGAGTTAAATAAGACGTTGTAATGTCAGATTTCCCCAAGTTCAGACCAAGTAATTTAACTTACACAGGCTGTTTTCTAGAAATGAAGCCTTTTAAGTGTTAACATCGCAGCCAATTGTGTTCATTTAACCGTGGGAAGCCAACATTTTGATGGTGAACATTATCTGATTGGTTGTGCAGCTCTGCCAGCAGAGGATTAGTGCTCCTTCAGGTGCTCCACAGTAATTTACAGCGTGATGTCTGACACTAATTTCAACACATTCCAGCGACGAAACGAAGCGACGCCGTTCAACCGCGAGCACATGTTAGATGCTGTGATTGGGATTTGGTGTTTCTGCAGGAAACACTTTGTCAGCTTTTATAGCTGAGAGACTGGCTGTTTTGTGGAGGTGTTGAAAAGTGTTGTCTGCAATTTAAGAGAGCCTGACATGCCTGAGCGCTGTGATTTTATTTATTTATTTTTGTGGTCTGAACCAAACTAGTCACCAAAGAATGTGGCTGTACGAGCTGAACAGGCTGTACCTAATGTGTTTCCACTCCATTTCACCGCTGACTGATTTGCTGCCACCAAGAGACAAGGTCTTTATCAATTCCTGCTGTTCAACGCGCCGTACGGACACAGCCTTTTAAAGCGTTTTCACACCAGCGCTGTTTTACTGGAACTTTGGGTGTTATCCTTCATGAGAAAATGTCTTACAGAGGAGTTTTTAGAAGCAAACTTTAAGGGATTTCTGCTCTTAAAAGATCAGCTTGCACAATCTTTGGTTTTCTCAGATCACCCTCCGATATGGTCCAGTGCAGCCGCGAGAGGCTTTTGCATAAGCTGCAGAATTCACTACACTTTGTTCACACTTTAGAGAGAGTTTTTATGGTTTGTCTCGGCTCACAGTGAAGGAGAGACAGATGTGTGGTCTTTTTAAACGTCTTTCTGGGGATTTGAGCTCAGAGAAAAATGAGAAAAGTTAAAACCATGCAAAAATTGTGCACTAATACCGGCTTTTATTTGGGTTCTGCAGCAACCAAACTGTCTTTTAGTCCATTCTGCACTTCTGTAGCTTCAAACTGAAACATGTGACAATGAATTAGAGAGACAGAAGCAATGTAATTGGAAAAAAGATTTGTTCAGGTGGTGAATGATGGTGAATAAATGCTATTTATTTCTTGCGTCTGGATAGTTTTGCAGCCATATTTCTATCTAGCATATAGATATTTAAAATGGTGTCTGTGAAATTTCAGATTGATATGTCAAGAACTCGTAGATATATTTCTGTTTAAATTGCCTGTAGAACCACTTTTAGCAGATTTTTTTTTGCCCTTTGAAATAAGTTTGAACCACAATATCTCAGGAATTATTGAAGATAAAAGCTGCCTGGAATCTTCACTGTTATTTCTCATCATGTCATTGATTTAGAGTCCAAATTATTGGGAAAAAATATTATTATAGGGGATCAATGATGGCGATTAATTACTATTTATTATCAGAACTATTCTATAAAGCATTGTTGGATCAATATAGTTTTGCAACCACAATTACAAAACAGATGAATAACTTGATAATTAAAGGATATTTATTAGAAGAACAGAGAAAAGTGAGAGAACAACATATGTATTTGTGTCTTCATGTACAGTTTTTGTTTTTCATGTGCTTATATAGTGCAGCTCTGCAATAACAATCAGACATGATGGTAAACATTCCTCGACTATAGAAAAAACAAGAGGTCCTGAAGAGATCCCATATTTATCACACTTGTAAAATGACATACAGAGCAGTTTTTAGCTTTCTAGGAATTCCCCTTTTCCCTGTTTCTCATAAAAACTCAGCAAATCTGCATCGTGTTTCATTTTTATCTTCTTCCATACGATGAAATACTGCTTCTTACATATTAAAAATGCATTTGCTGCATTGGTAATATCTAAATCAGAGTCAGAAAGGTGAATATAAATCAGTTTCAGTCGAGAAAGAACAGGAAGACAATGAAAAATACATGATAATATTTCAGACTCTAAATCAATGACATAGTAGGAAATAACAGTGAACATTGTAAGCTTTTATCTTTAATAATTCCTGAGATATTGTGGTTCAAACTAATTTCAAAGGGCAAAAAAACTGCTAAAAGTGGGTTCAACAAATTATCTCTAAGAGTTTGTTTTTGACATATCAATCTAAAATTTCACAGATGCCATTTAAAATATCCATAATTTATGATTAAAAGAAAACTGAAAGACACAAATACATGTTATTCTCTCCCTTTCCTCTATTCTGTTTTGAAATATTTTTTTAATTTTCAAGTTATTAATTGAACTGTTCTGTTTTGTAATCCTGTTACAGTTGTGGTTGCAAAGCTATCTTGATCCAACAATGTTTTATAGAATAGTTCTGATAATGAATAGTAATTAATCGCCATCACTGACCCCCTGTAAAGATAATTTTTTCCAAATAAATGACAACATTTCAGACTCCAAATCAACAACATGATGAGAAATAACAGTGAGGATTCCAGGCAGCTTTTATGATTAAAAATTCCTGCGATATTGTGATTCAAACTAATTTCAAAGAGCCAAAACCCTGTTAAAAGTGGGTGGACGGGCCATTTAAACAAAGAATTTTTGACATGTCAATCTAAATTTGGTGCACTGGAATGGAAATAAATGACAGGAAGCATAAAGAAAAGCAGTTTAGAAGCATAAAACAACAAAAGAACACAACGTCATTGCAAAAGAAATGGAGAAAAAAAGGAACAAGATTGCACTGTGGCCATCAAAGAGCAGATTATTCCAGGTGAGCTAGTTTGTACAAAGAGTGCAAACAGCAACTATAAGTATCACAGTTGGTCTGAACCGCCAGCTGATAACACCACGAGCACAACAACACGCTTGATGTGTGGCAGGCAAGGCCCAAAAAAAGCCTCCTAATTGATGACAAGGAGACGCAGCACAGAGAGCGTGGGAAAAACGAATCGGTCGCCCCGGACAGGAATTAAACCCACGACCTCGACATCAGGAGCGACACAGCCGAGCCAACAAGCCACCGCTCGCAAACAACACACACAAGAGGTTCATGTTCGGGGGGACAGAGGGACGATTGTGGCACATTGTGATTGTCCTGAGGCTCGTAATTACCGAAAATGTCAGAGTATATTTGAGGGAAAACAACACGGTGGTCCAACGGGGGCCACTGATCTGTTTGTTTACCCAGAAATACCTGATCTCACAAAGTTTGAGCTGAAGAGTTAAAAAAGTTCTTCACTGACACTTTAACCCTTTAACACGTTAAATTATATTTATATGAAGTCTCACTCATTCATCACAGAGGGTCGCTACAATATGTTGACCTGTTTTTACAACTTGACCCATGTTGGTCGGTGTTTCTTCCTGTTCCCAGTGTTTACTATAATTTCACTTCCATGGAGACGGCTTTCCTTTTCTTCCAAGCATCAGAAGAGTCTGACTTACGCTGGGAGCCATAATGAAGGACAAAAAGTTAGTGAATGTAGCACAATCCAAGGTGGAGTACAACCGGAGAATGTAAACAAAGCCATCTAAAGACTGGGTTATGCTTTCTACATGAATGAGCCAAGGGGAAATGAGACGCTTGGAAATCCGGCCCATAACCAGTTCCGACGTAACGCCGTAGGTCGATGACGTCGTAAACCGAGGACCCCCTGTAGTGGTTAATTTGCGTGTGGTTGCTAATCAGTAACAGATGGTAATACAACAAAGAACAAAAGGTGGTTGAATCCAGAGGTCTTGCAGACAACAAAAGGTAAGAGCAGCGTCTGGCAGACAGTAGCAAATAACAAAAGATAAAAGAACTGTGAATAACGGTGGGAAATGGAATGAAGGAGTGATACTAGACGGTATCTGTAGCAAAAGGTTTGTTATTTTCTTCATCAATATATTTAAACTTTCTGGCTAAAATGTTATAAAATGGCCAGTCGACCCACTTTTAGCACTTTTTTTGCATATTGAAATTTTGAGGCTGCCTTTAAACGACAATATCTCAGGATCTGTTAAAGATAAAAACCTGAAATTTTCACTGTTTTTTTTCTTATAATGGCACTAATTCAGAATCTGGAATATTGGATGAATAGCTCAAAAATGTCTGTTTATGGGTGAGTTGAAATATCAAACGACATTAAACTCGTCATGAAAAGTCACATCTTTGAGCTCACATTAGACTTAAATACTGATTATATGGAAGTCAACTAGTGTCCAATATTGCAGTCTCTGAATTAATGATGTGTTAAGAAATAAAAGTGAAAATTTGAGGCTTTTATCCTGAATAGTTCCTGAGATATTGTGGTTCAAACAGCCTCGAATTTCAATGTGTGAATAAAAAACGTGGGCAACTTTTTAGAAGATTTTATCCCAGAAAGTACTTAATACATCAATCTAAAATATACACCTGTATCTTTATGTATTTTAGCATAAATTATGGATGTTTAAAATAGTATCTGTAAAATATATATATATATATCAAAAACTAACAGAAAATTACTTTTTTCAGAAACCCACACAAGTACCTTAAGTAATTCTTTAAATTTTACTTATTGAAAGCATTTATTCCCAACAACATACATCTATTCTATGCATATATATATATTTTTAGTAGTAAAAGCAAAGAGAGCAGGTTTCGTCTCTAATCACAGTACGGTCTCAGACGGGGCAGTGAGTGGTATTAGGGCAGTAATAAGTGGCTTTAGGTGAAGACAAGGGCAGAACGGTGAGTCTTGAGTGGGCACTTAAAAGCCTGAGTGGATGTAGCTGCTGTCCTCAGATCCAGAGGGAGATTATTCCAGAGGTCAGGTTGACGAGTGCAGGAGTCATCGTCAGCGTTCGACTGAGTGCAGGAGTCATCGTCAGCGTTCGACTGAGTGCAGGAGTCATCGTCAGCGTTCGACTGAGTGCAGAAGAGAAACTAAAGATCTGGGACACTTTGCTGCCCCAGCCGGAGAAAAGACAAATCCACGAAAAGAGCTGCGGGCAAGAAAAAAAGGACCTTAAATGTAGTTAAAGGGCCTCGAACTGGATTCAAAACCTAAAATACTAACTCCGCTGACAACAAACAAGGCCTCGTTTTGACCCACTTTACATGAGAAGTCTAAAAGTTTCCCCGGAGCAGATTACTCAGGTTAGCGGAGGACGATGAACAGCAGCTAACAGAATAAATCTGACATGTATTGTGTCTGAGCCGTGAATAGAAACAGCACTTCCATGAATCAGGACGAAGGTACCGGGCTGGATTTCCAAAATTAGATCGCGACAAATCCTCGACTTAAGTTGCTGAGCCAGACTGAAGCGGCGGGTTTGTGCTGGTTCTGCTCGCTGCGTCTTTTTTAATTATCAAACTGATCGTATTAACCGGCTGCAGTTTTAACCCCTTCACGGTTCGCTGTGCATTTACAGGAAGATGCTTTGGGAGCAAACGGTGGGCAAACGCTGCTGTGGAGGGATTAAAGGATTTTTCACACCGGTTTCATGAAGCAAACTTTGCACAACCCATAGAGCCTCACAAACCCACTGAAGTCTGAACAGTTTGTCTCATTTTTACTCACTGTGGGCTCATTTTTCACTGCAACATAAAGTCCTGCACCTTTAACCCTCCTGTTGTCCTCATTTACGGACACCAAAAAATATTGTTTCCTTGTCTGAAAAAAATCTAAAAATTCTGCAAAAAAATTGCCCAAATTTCTAAAAATTTGCGAAATCTTCAGGAAGGAAATTCAAATAATTCCTTAAAAGTTGCCCTTAGAAATTTAATTGCAAAAAATCCCCCAAATTTGGCAAGAAAATTCTTGTAAATATTTATTTATTTAAAAAAAACAAAAAAAACCAAGTAAAAATCTTCCAAAAAATCCTAAAAATATCTAAAGTGATTCCATATATATCAGTAACACTTCTAATATTTTCCTTAAGAACATTCACAAAAAATCTATTTTTTTGTGAATGTTCTTAAGAAACATTTTTAACATTTCTTTTTTCCACCAAAAAATGTTCAAAGATTTCCCAAAAATGTTTAAAATGTGGACATCAGAAGTTTCATTGTGAAAATATAGATTTTTTTCTTTAAGTTTGCAAAATCTTCAGGAAGAAAATTCAAATAATTCCTTAAAAGTTTTATTTTTAAAAAATCCCCAAATTTGGCAAGAAAATTCTTGTAAATATTTTCAAAAAATGAGTAAAAATCTTCGAAAAAAATCCTAAAAATATCTAAAGTGATTCCATATATATCAGTAAAACTTCTAATATTTTCTTTAAGAACATTCAAATAAAAATAAATCAAAATCCAGCGAAATTCGCTGGATTTTGGTTGATTTTTTTTTCTGAATGTTCTTCGGAAACATTTTTAACATTTCTTTTTTCCACCAAAAATGTTCAAAGATTTACCAAAAATGTTTAAAATGTGTAGTTTCACTGTGAAAATATATTTTTTCCACATTTTCAAACTTTAAAACAGGTCAATTTGACCTGCAGGACGACACAAGGGTTAAACCCATTAGCAGGTTTTGGGATCCAGAGGGTTAACGTGGAAAAACCCGTCTAGTTGAGTAGCTTGTGGAAAAGGGAAACTCCAGAGTTCTCAGGTATTTGTTTTCTATCTGTCTAATCCGACGTGTTTCCAAGTGTCTTGATGTTTTCCTGGAAATCACCACGTATTCTTCAACTCGATTGATTTCCTTTTCCCTTGAGGGTTGACTGTCAGAGCTTGTCTGATGATGTTCACCATCGTCTTCCTCTTCCACCTTTGTCTGCTCTATGTAGTTGTTGTGTTCGAGTCTGCAGCTTTTTACTGCTGCTGGATCTTAAAGTTCCTCTCTAGTTGTTGATTAAACCCCTAAAAACTCATCTCTGGGCATCAAAGTTACACATTTGGAAGATTTTTTTTCCATTAAAACAATCGATTCCTGCTTTAAAGTGGCTTATATGCAACCCCAGCTCACCTCCTGCTCTGCTAAAACCCTGTAAAGCTTCTCTAATTGGTTTAGGTTTGTTATGAATAAAATCCCAAAAAAACTGTGATTAGTACAGAACAGTTTCAAGGTAGAAATGTTCAGTCATAGCTGTTTACTCAGTCACAATGAGTCTTCTGGCAAATAAAAAGCTGTTAATTTGACATTTTAACAAGCTGAAAAAGCTCATTTTTCACCAGATAAAACCATGTGAGACGCTTAGACATGGAAATTCAGCCTCAATTATCTAGTACTCAAACCGAAGAGGCTCTGATTTAATCTTCCAGAATTAGTCATATTTTACAAGGCAAATCTGCTTCATTTGCAGAGCAGATTTCAAACACGGCATCACATGTAGAATGTAAGAAAAAAGTGAAAAAAATAGGACTCCAGGAACATAAAATGACAAAAAATAACAGAACGCAGAAATAAACTTTAAAATGCTCCAAAAGCCAGCCAAGAAAATGAGGAAAACTGCAACTTATTATGGTTTTTCTTTGTTTATTTATTTACCTTAAAGATTTTAAATATAGATGAGTTCATAAGCAGCATATATACACTAACGGTGCAATTTATTAGGAACAGCTACATGCATGAAAGCTAGTGCAATCCAATACATAAAAAGTCCCACTGGCCCACAAAAACATCTATAAAAAATGCTTTATTCCCACTGAACCAAATGAAATAAGACACTGAACAGTACTTTTTTTGTTGTTTTTATCGGCTGCTGTTCTTATAGACGTCTGTACTTTGTGTGCTTGTGTCTTAAGTCTGTTTTTATATGTGTTGTAATTTTATTGTTGGGGCCTGTCAAAGGAGAATTTCTATCTATCTATCTATCTATCTATCTATCTATCTATCTATCTATCTATCTATCTATCTATCTATCTATCTATCTATCTATCTATCTATCTATCTATCTATCTATCTATCTATCTATCTATCCATCTATCCATCTATCCATCTATCTATCTATAGTCTATCTATCTATCTATAGTCTATCTATCTATAGCCTATCTATATTCTATCTATCTATCTATCTATCTATCTATCTATCTATCTATCTATCTATCTATCTATCTATCTGTCTGTCTGTCTATCTATCTGTCTGTCTGTCTGTCTGTCTGTCTGTCTGTCTGTCTGTCTGTCTGATCTATCTATCTATCTATCTATCTATCTATCTATCCATAGTCTGTCTATCTATCTATCTATAGTCTATATCTATCTATAGTCTATCTGTCTATCTATCTATCTTAGTCTATCTATCTATCTATAGTCTATCTATCTATCTATCTATCTATCTATCTATCTATCTATCTATCTATCTATCTATCTATCTATCTATCTATCTATCTATCTATCTATCTATCTATCTATCTATCTATAGTCTATCTGTCTATATCTATCTTAGTCTATCTATCTATCTATCTATCTATCTATCTATCTATCTATCTATCTATCTATCTATCTATCTATCTATCTATCTATCTATCTATCTATCTATCTATAGTCTATCTATCTATCTATCTATCTATCTATCTATCTATCTATCTATCTATCATAGTCTGTCTATCTATCTGTAGTCTATCTGTCTATCTATCTATCTATCTATCTATCTATCTATCTATCTATCTATCTATCTATCTATCTATCTATCTATCTATCTATCTATCTATCTATCTATCTATCTATCTATCTATCTATCTATCTATCTATCTATCTATCTATCTATCTATCTATCTATCTATCTATCTATCTATCTATCTATCTATCCATAGTCTATCTATCTATCTATCTATCTATCTATCTATCTATCTATCTATCTATCTATCTATCTATCTATCTATCTATCTATCTATCTATCTATCTATCTATCTATCTATCTATCTATCTATCCATAGTCTGTCTATCTATCTATCTGTAGTCTATCTATCTATCGATCTATCTGTCTGATGCTACATTTCTGGACAGAATTATATTAATAAGAATTTCTAATATTTTGTCCACCCTAATAATATACATCAGGGAGGCAAAATATTGACAATATAAACTTTGTGAAACTAGAATTTATTTCATGTACATAAAAATAGAGTATATCTAAGTATATTTAAGTGTATTGGAGTATAAAGTAACTATGAAAGTACTTGAGTAAATGTACGTTACTGACTTTCCTCCACCGATGATAAGAAGGAAGATTAGTGCTGCTTTTCTAAACTCAATCCGCCATCGGAGCTTTAGTTAACGAGCGACTCTCAGCCCCGCTTGTCATAGAAAACTCACAGTTTCATTATTTATGATTTGTTACAGCCGATATCAAATTCTGCTGGTGTTTTCCGAAGCCAGATGGAGCGTAAACATGACACGAGAAGATTAGTTTCCATTTAATTCCCATTTGGTGCGTCAAAAAGCCATTTCTGCTGAATATTCACAATGTCCCTCCTGCAGGTGGTGGAGATGAAACTTGAAAACATAGTTAAGAAGACAGCTGCGTTGTGGATTTATTTAGTTTTTTTTCTTCTTGCTCTTCGTGACGGTGACACTACAATCAGGAGGGATGATTTTGATGGACTGGTCCGAACCGTTCAGTGTTTTTTTCTTTCTGTTTGCCTCGTGCTGCTGATGAAATGGCATCCTGGTCCAGCTGGGTGATATCAGACCATGACGCCTGAAGGCCATCATGTCACTTCATTACATGTCACACTCTCTGATGATAACATAATATAAAAACTATGTCGGATTGTGCAATTTTAATCATTTACAGCTGTCAGATTGGGTAACAAATGCTTGCTGGAATGTCGCATTATGATTTAAACAGAAGAAAACAGCTCTGATGTGTGCAGCTCTGCAGGATTTCTTCAGTTTTTCCTTTTTCTCCACTGTTTTGGTTTGCGTTTGACATTTAGTATGTCTGGAACATTACATCTCTTTGTTTGTACTCAATAAATATGGCATTAGAGTGTCTTATTTTAGTTTTTTTGTTTGGACACTAGAAGCTTCTCCGAGCACAGACGGCTCCATGTGAGGCGTTTAGGGAACATCTGTAAATTATAGCTTCGGAAACAACCTGGGTGACACTCTCCTCCTTTAAACTCTCTGCATAACAGCAAAGTGTAAAACAAAATTGTAAAAAACTACGGAATACGGTGAAAACAATGGCAGTCTGTAAAATAATGATATTTTTACCTGAATTAAATGCAACAAAACTGTAATTTCATGGCGACACATCTTAAAAGAACAAGTTACTATTCAGAAAAGTACAGATTTTTGTGATGTGGATGTTATTTACAGTTTCGGCCAGTTCTTTCACAGTCTACATGTAAATTAATACTTTTTTCTATGCTATAGATTAAATGAGCTTAGCTTGATTAGCTGTGGTTAGCCTAGCTTAGCACAAAGACTGGAAACAACCAGTCGCTGCTTTCTAGTACCAAATAAGCTCATTCTTATCATCTTGGTGATTTCTCTCTGTTGGTTGACAGAAGCAGGCTAACTGTTTTCAGTCATCGTGCAAAGCTAAGCTATGGAATCTTTGTGCTAAGCTAAGCTATAGCTAACATAGCTTAGCACAAAGACTGTAAACAACCAGTCGCTGCTTTCTAGTACCTTATATGCTCATTCTAATCATCTTGGTGATTTCTCTCTGCTGGTTGACGGGAGCGGTCTAACTGTTTTAAATTTTTGAGCTAAGCTAAGCTATGGCTAGCCTAGCTTAACAGAAAGACTGGACACAGCCATTCTCTACTCTACTAGTACTCTGAAGCTCAGTGCTATCTTGGCGATTTCTGTCAGAAACAAGAACTGTTTTCACCTGTCTTTATGCTAAGCTAAGCTAACTGCCTACTAGATGGAGTCACAGTGGAAATAAATGTAATAAGAAAGCAGTTAGAGCTGCAAAGATTAATTGATTAGTTGCAAGTTAGAAAATTAATCATTAACTATTTTGCTCAATTATTGAATAATTTCATCAGAAAAAAGCCTAAATTCTCTCTAGCTTCTTAAATTCTAATATTTTCTAGTGTCTTCACCCTCCTAACGAAAAATCTTTTAGATATGGTTAGCTTAGCTTAGCACAAAGACTATGGACAACCAATCTCTGCTTTCTAGTACCTCATAAGCTCATTGTTCTTATCTTGGTTGTTGACAGAGGCAGGCTAACTGGTTTTACATGTTTTCAATCTTTATGCTAAGCTAAGCTAAGCTAGCTGTATCTAAGTTAAGCTAAGTAGCCACTGATGCAGCCTTGGTAGACACAAATGAAGCAAATAGATTATTTTGCTCATTGATTACTCGTTTTGAGTAATTGGTGAGCTTAGCTTGGTTAGCTATGGTTAGCCTAGCTTAGCACAAAGACTGGAAACAGCCATTCGCTACCTACTGGTACTGTGAAGCTCATTCTTATCATCTTGGTGATTTCTCTTTGCTGGTTGAAATAGACAGACTACCCATTTTCACCTGTTTTCAGTCTTTATGCTAAGCTAAGCTAACTGTAGCTATGCTAAGCTAACTGCCTACTGGTTGCTGCCTCAGTAAATGTAACACTTTACCAGAAAGCAAATAGACTGTTTTGCTCATTGATTATTCATTTTGAATAATATTATAAGAAAAAAAAAGTCTAAATGATCAGATTCAGACTTCCTAAACATGAATATTTTCAGTTTTCTTGCTCCTCTGTGACAGTAAACTGATTATCTTCGGGTTGTGGACAGAACAAGACATTTGAGGCCTTCATGTTGGGCTTTAGGAAACACTGATTGACATTTTTAATTATTCTGTGACATATTTTAGAGAAAAATCCTAATTACTTGGCTCCTTCAATCCTCTTACTTGCAAAGAATGTAATGCATGTTTTTGTTGAATGAACTCGAGCACGGTGCAGAATTCGCTTAGTATTCATTTATGAATTCACGTGGGTGTGCAGACGGCTCGCATAAAAGATAAAAAAGACAAAAGGATGTAATGAGAAAAGTGTGTGTGTCGAGAACAGACATGAATATTTTCCCTCAAATGATCCTCCAATCAGTGAGACAGCTCATTAATCCATTAGTTCTGACTGTTCCATTGATCTTTCATTATTTTGCTAATTGATTCATAGGTTTGAGTTATTCTCTAATTCAAGCTTCTCAAATTGGAATGTTTTCTGGTTTATTTCCTCCTCTATGTCAGTAAACTGATTATCTTTGGGTTGTGGATGGAATGAGGCATTTGAAGATGTCATCTTTGGCTTTGGGAAACACTGATCGACATTTTTCATGTTTTCTGACATTTTATGGAGCAGAAATAGCAATTAGTTGCAGCCCTGGAAGCAAATAACTGCATTTCCCACATTTATTAATCATGTCTGTACAGTTAAATTAGCAATGAATGAATAAATAGAAAAGATTCCTCAAAGGAATAATCCAATAATATGTCTAAAACTGCCGAAAATGGCAAAAACTGACAAAAAGAACCTCAGAAATAGCAGAGAAAACATTTTTTTGAAAAAGGTTAAATTGGTCACCTTCCTGTTGGGTTTTGGGCCTCAGAAATATGGCAAAAATTATGATATTTCTGCTGATTATATACAGGAAAAAGTAATTTAATTTTTATAGTCAAACATTGTTTTAAAAAAGTAGTACCATTTCTGAAAATATGTTTTTTGCAGTCAACATGTAAATTAATACATTTTCTATGTTTTTACTGGATAATATGCATGACTTAACAAACCAGGGTTGTAATATATATATTTACCACTTAATAAACATAACTTTTCTTCAAATAAATGCAAATACCTGCAAAATTATGATATTTTTGCTGATTTAAATACAATAAAAAATAATGTAATTTCAAAGTCAAACATTGTTTAAAAAAAGTATTACCATTTCTGAAAATACACTTGTGTTTTTCCCAGTCAGTGTGTAAATTAATCGACTTTTTTCTCTATTTTTACTAGATACTATGCATAATTTAACAAGTCAGGGTAAATTTGTTAAATAAGGTTTGAAAAGTTTATATTTACCACTTAATAAGCATAACTTTCGAATAGCTGCAAATATCTATAAATAATTTACATTTTTTTCTGATTTAGATACAGTAAGAAATAGTTATTTATATTAATAATAATTGCGCAAATGTTAAAATTCTACATTGTAATTAAAATGATCAAGATAAATGAACAGAAAATGAGAAAATACTCAAATTTAAGAAACAGGAAATGGCATTTATTTATTTTTTAAACTGCGCTTGCTTTCAAACATTGTCTCACTTGCAAAAATACATTATTATGGATGTAAACCTTCATCAATGTCATTTATTTGTTAACTAAACTAAATATTTGAACTGTATCTGAACTACAGTTTACATGTGTATGTAAAATACTATGAAAATACTACATATTGTACTATACAGTGCAGTACTTGAGTACATTTAGAAGAATGAGAACCTGGAAATGAGTGGAAAAAACTAGTCAAAATCAAAAAAGACATCTTTTCCACCTTCCTATTGAAAAACACACATAATGAGTCTTAGCAAATAAAAAACAACATTTTAACAAGCTGTAAAAGCTCATTTGCCACCAGATAAAAACCATGTGAGACGCTTAGATGTGAAAATTAGGTCGCAATTATACAGTGCTTGAGCCAAATTTAATCTTTGAGAATGCGTCATATTTTTACAAGGCAAATCTGCTTTTTTGGCAGAACAGATTTCAAACACAGCATCACATTTAGAATGCAAGAAGCAGCCGAAAAAAATCAATAAAAACCAAAAAAATTGATCAAAAATAGAATTCTAGAAACATAAAATGACAAAGATAACAGTTAGAATGCAGAAATAAACTGTAAAATGCCCCAAAAAAGCAGCTTATTGTAGTTTTTCTTTATTTAAAATCTTAAAAATAACTAAATAAATGTAGTTGAGTTTATACATTGAATATATACATTCAGTGCAGTTTATTAGGAACACCTACATGTGTGAAAGCTAATGCAATCCAATACAAGCTCGGCTGTAAATTTTTTCTGAAGCTTTTACATTTTCAGCTTTTGTTGTCGTAATAGAAATAGTGGACTTGAAGTTTAGTGCAGTGTATGCAGTTCAGTACTTGAGTAAATTTAGAAGAATGAGAACCCAGAAATAAATGGAAAATAAACATCTTTTAACCCAAAAAGGCCAAATTTTTCAGCTTCCTGTTGAGACTTTGCCCCTAGAAAGAGTCTAATTGAAGCGACCGACACGTTAATCATGCTAATGCAAGATACTGAACTCTTTTGAGCTGAAATAATAGTCCTGCCTCAGTTCTTTGTACAAGAATGAAAAGAAGAAACTGGAAAACAGTGAGGAAAAACATCACAAAACCTTAAAAGGCCAAATATTTCAACTTCCTGTTGAGACTTTGCCCCTAGAAAGGAGTCTAATTGAAGTGATCGACACATGCTAATCATTCCAATGCAAGATATTTAACTCATTTGAGCTTCTGGTTGATGGATAACGACAGGAATTTAAATAATAATAATTCTCCCTCAGTTCTACACGGAAGAATGTGAAGAAGAAGCTGGAAAACAGTGAGGAAAAGCATCTTAAAACCCAAAAAGGCCAAATTTTTCACCTTCCTTTGGGACGTGGCCCCCAGAAAAGAGCCTAATTGAAGCGATCAACACATGCTAATCATTCCAGGCTGCTTAATACCTTCGCTGCTCTCTCCGACGATCTCAGCTTGTTGTCAAACATATGCACCGAGGGGATGACAGACGTCCGGAAGGCGTTGTCCAGACCGCTCAGCCGCCGACTCCTGACAGGTTGCCCTCGGCGATGCACGCCCTCCTCTCGCTGGGTGACTCAGCCTGGAATAGCTGCCTTTGTTGCTGCACGTCTTGCCCCACCCGGAAACCCCTCCACCGCTCGTCGCCAAAGCCTGACTTTCCCTTACCGGTCCCCAGAGGGAGGCTGGTGGATTTGTGGCCTCTGCTGTGTTTATGTGGCGTCGCTGTGAGCTCCGTCATAGAGGAACTAGTTTTATTTAGGGAAGTGCTGGTAGCCAGTGAAGAGGCAGAACCCCCCAAAGAATGCAATGCATCTTTTTGGGAAATACACTTAATGCTTTTTTTTGCTTTTTGAGAGGCTTTATATCACTCTCAGGTGATAAATATGAGACTACAGCTAAGCTATAGTTAGCTTACCATAAAGTCCATCTCTACCTACTAGTACCTCTGAAACTTATTCATATCATTTTAGTGATTTTGCTCTGGTTGACAGGCTAACTGTTTCCACCTGTTTTCAGTATTTATGCTAAGCTAAGCTAAGTAAGGTTTCTGCTAAGTAAGGTTTCTGCCTAGCATCTTCTTATCATCTTGGTGAATTCTGTCTGGTTGACAGGCTAATTGCTGTCACCTGTTTTCAGTCTTTGTGCTAAGCTATGGCTAGCTTAGCTTAGGGCAAATCCTGGAAACAGCCCTTCTCTACCTACTAGTGCCCCTGAAGCTCATTCTAATCATTTTGGTGATTTCTCTCTGCTGCTTGATGGAATGAGCTAACTATTTTCACCTATTTCCGGTCTTTGTTCCAAGCTAAGCTGTGGTTAGCTTAGCTTAGCATAATGACTGGAAACAGACTGTCTCTAACTACTAATATCTCTCCAGCTCTTTCTTATCATTTTGATGATTTCTCTCTGGTTGACAAGCTAACTGTTTCCTCCAGTTTTCATCTTTATGCTAAGCCAAGCTATGGCTACCTTAGCTTAGATGTGGCTAGCCTAGCTTAGCACAAAGACTGTAAACAACCAATCTCTGCTTATTAGTACTTTCTAAGCTCATTCTTATCATTTTCATGATTTCTCTCACCTGGTTGACAGTGCCAGGCTAACTGTTTTCACCTGTTTCCAGTCTTTGTGCTAAGCTAAGCTATGGTTAACTTAGCTTACCACAAAAACAGGAAACAGCCATTCTCTACCTACTAGTACCACTTAAACGTATTCTTATCATCTTGGTTATTTCTCTCTGCTGTTTGACAGAAACAAGAACTGCTTCCGCCTGTTTTCAGTCTTTATGCTAAGCTACCTGCAACCACAGTGGAAACAAATGTAATAAGAAAGCAAATAGAGCTGCAAAGATTATTTGATTAGTTGTAAGTTATAAAATTAATCATAAACTGCTCAATTATTGATTAATTTCTTCAGAAAAAAATCTAGCTACTTAAATTAGCACATTTTGTAGTTTCTTCGCCCTGCTAGCTAAAATCTTTTCCCTGTGGACAAAACGAGACATTTGAGGATGTTATCTTAGGCTTTAGGAAACACTGATTGATACATATATATATATATATATATATATATATATATATATATATATATATATATATATATATATATATATATATATATATATATATATATATATATATATATATATATGTATTTTTTTTTTTTTTTTTTAAACAAAAAAAAACATTTTCCGAAAATTTTACAGAGCAAAATAATAATAAGCTGCATCTGGAAGTCCTGTTATGTCCAAAGAACGCATCTTTTTGTTGAATGAGCTCAACGACGGCGCTGCATTCGTTGCATATTAATTTAGAAATGCACGTGGGTGTGCAGATGGGTCACATAAAAGATAAAGAAGGGATGTGATGCATCCGGACCAAACATGCATATTTTTCCCGGAAATTATCCTGCAGCCAGTAAGACATGGAAAGTAGATTATTCTTCTCTCGTCAGACGTTTGCTTCAAAGCAGATTTCTGCAAACCCTAGAGGTGCAGAACAACCAGCTCAGAGCCAGAACACACAGCCAGCGTGAAAACTGGCATCTGTTCACCTCCAGTGCAGACGGCCTGCAAAAGTTTCCAGTTTGGATGAATTTAACAAGTTTTTGCTTTTAATGAAAATGAGGTGTCAGCTGACTTTTCCACGTATGTTTTCAAAGCGGCACGTTCACCTGAATGCTGGTGACTATTTCAGAGAACAAGTGTTGGGAGAATGTGGAAAACTGCAGGATACAGTCGGTGTCTGATTCAATGCAGGACGGCTGGATTTATGAGCTGTCGGTGAACAGATTTGTTTGTGGAAGAGACTCAGGATTAATTTCCCCTCTTCCCAGTGAAGGATGAAGTATTCACATCCTTAAAAAGTACGACTACCTCACTGTTACATGCTGCATTTAAGCTAGAAGTCCTCTTAGTATGAAAATGCAGCTTGTTAGATCACATGTAAACAGCATTTTATGGTCGTAGTCTGTCTTTTTGTACAGCGCTCCAACTACGTTGTATTTTTATTATGAATTTTTCTCAATAAATCAAACATTTTCGCTGGCAGTCGATATAGTTTTTGGTTCATATCGTTGCCCAAATGTTGAAATTACTGATATAAAGTAAAATAAATAAGATAAGCAAGCATAAAACAAGCAAAGGGAGCAGAAATAGTCTTTTTTTTGGCATTTTTACATTAAGTTTCAAATATGGTCATCTTCAAACACTGTCTTAGTTGCAAAAATGAATATATATGTCAATTTTGGTGCTCTCCTCATAATTTAATGACTTGTTCCTTGGATCTTTTCTGATGGATAAGTCCCGATAAGTCCTCAGCGGTGGATTTGTAATAGGATCACAGTCATGTGATCATCAGCAGGCAGCTGACGTAGTCTTCACTTGTTGTCGTGGTTACAGTGACGACGTGGAGCTATCTGGCAATGTTACAGAAATCTGTAACAAATCCGTGGATCCAGACTATAAGCCGCATCACTGCCAAAATCTAATGAGGTGGTCCTTGTGTTATTTCTGACCTTCCCTGAAAATTTCATCCAAATCCATTAATCTGTTTTCACATACATGGAGATCTCCACCTCTACTGGTGACTTTTCCAATTAAAACTTTAAATTTAACTCGCATCACTCTGAGTCATATAGAGCAGACTGTCCTTTAAAGACACCTCCAGTCAAAGTCACATTTTAAAAAGGGATTATTTTTGAGGGAAAAACTTCTTAATGTGCAACTTTGAGATGAACTTCAGGGGTTCAATCAACAACCTGAGAGGAACTTTAATATCCACTGGACAGATAAGAACAGCCGTCTCAATCTCGGATGCAGTAGCTACTAGCAGATGATGATGATAGTGAAAACGACCAACCAGAGAGGCTTTGATGAAGGGAAAGAAGGGAAAAGGAAAGGTTACCATCCAAAGAACACAATGTAGAGTTACATCTAAGCCATTTTGAGGCAAAAAGGGATTATTTTTGAGGGAAAAACTTCTAAATGTGCAACTTTTAAATGAGTTTTAGGGGTTAAATCAACAGCCAGAGAGGAACTTTAATATCCACTGGACAGATAAGAACAGCAGTAACAATCTTGGATGGAGTAACTACCAGCAACAGACGATGACGCTGAAGAAGACCAACCAGAGAGGCTTTGATGAAGGGAAACGGAAAACTTACCATCCAAAGAACACAATGTAGAGTTACATCTAAGCCATTTTAAGGCATAGAGAGAATATGTTTGTGGAAAAAACTTATAAATGTGCAACTTTGAGATGAGTTTTTAGAGGTTAAATCAACAACTGGAGAGGAACTTTAAGATTCAACAATTTAAAGTTCAACCTGGTTTCCTATATAGAATTAAGGGCTGCTTTCATGTCTATACTTCAATAATGCACCACTTCAGGGTTTTTTAATACAAAAATCCACGTCTCATTGTTCTTTGCGCCACAAGGTTACATAAACCTTTACAAAGCTTCACTTCTCCAGCTGCCTCTCAACGTGCCTCACTTCTCTTTTCCATCTTCACACTGCAGAACTCCATCAGCTGCTTCACCTTGGATGCCGCTGACGTATCACAAGCCTTGGCAGCGCTGATTTATTTTTTTTTAAAGAACAAGGCAGCTTTTTTTTAATGATCTGCAAAACCGCCCTCACGCTGAAGTCCTTCACGGAGTTTTACGACTCTGTATCGGCGTGTCCTCATCGTGTTAATTCTGTTCTCGTGTCGTGTTGCTTCTTGAGATCTCGATGTCGGCGTGACTACCTGATAAAATAAAGATTTAATCTGATCCGATGTACTGAAGTGTTACGCCAGTGTGACTAAATGTGCTAAATATTTTTGAAATAATTAGTTTTGGCTACGTTAGATACAGTAAAAATAGTACAACTGTATCATAAAACACTGCAAAAGGATTAATTACTTAACATATAATCTGTAAAAATACAGATTTTTGATGTGGACATTTAGATATTATCTGTAATTTAACCAAAAATCTAAGAAATAACATTTAAAAAAATATATTCACAATTTTTCAGTCTTTCATAAACATAATTTTTCTTTCAGATAATGGCAAGTATCTTTAAAATAATTGTGTAATTTTACAGTCAAACATTTCTTAAATGACAGATTTTTTTTATGCCATTGTAATGTTTCAGTTTTTGCCTTTTTTGAAAGCTTTTTTTAAAGGGTTATATATAGGGCTATATTTTTCTTTTTTTCTGTCATTTCAGAAGACAGAACAAATCTGTAAATCAATCATTTAACTTTTTTAGAAATCTTTTTCAATCAATAATATGCATAAGTTTGCTTTTCGATAATGGAAAATGTCTGTAAAATAATTCTGTCTTTTCTTTTTCAAATATTGTTAAAAAAAAGCAATTTTATAGGCAAACTTTTTAAAAGAATGAATTTTTTTCACTGGATATCTGAAATTTAATAAAACAGGGAAAATCTGTAGAATATAAGTTATATTTACCATTTTTGCGATTCTTAATATACATTTTATTCTTTAAAATAATGGCAAAAATGTAAAAAATAATGATATTTTTCCTGTTTTAAAACAGTAAAATCTGTGTAATTTTACACTTAAATATTGCAATTTTTTTTGTATTTTTCTAATTATCTGTAATTTCAGAAAACAGGTCAAATCTGTAAAATAAGCATTTAAAATTTACATACCATTTTTCAATTCTTAATATGCATTTTTTCTTTCAAATAATGGCAAATAAATGTAAAATAAATTAATTTTTTTGCTGTTTTAAATCTACTAAAAACCATAAAAAGGTGAAATTTTAGCATTAAATGATAAAATTCGCGAAATTTGCTGGATTTTGGTAGATTTTTTTTGTGAATGTTCTGAAGAAACATTTTCAACATTTCTTTTTTTTCCACCAAAAAATGTTCAAAGATTTCCCAAAAATGTTGAAAATGTGGACATCAAAAGTTTCACTGTGAAAATATATTTTTTCCCCACATTTTCAAACTTTACACGGGGTCAATTTTGACCTGCAGGACGACACGAGGGTTAAATAAAGATTTAATAATAGTAATAACACCGACGTCCATTTGCAGCAGCTTTTCTGAGCCACTGACCTGTAAACGCGTCGGGTTGCAGCTCAGTTTGTTTTGCTGCACAGTAGAAAAAGAAGCAGCGGTTTGATCTTAGTGCAAATAATATTTTCCTTTTCTTCCCTGTGATGCTGGGTTTAATTACAGTCCTGATCCACATCCACAGAGGAAGAGGAAGATGCTGCTGAGCTGCAGCCGCTGGTCCGATGTATTGAAGTGCTAAGCCAGTGTGACTAAATGTGGGTCAGCATATTTGCTTGTGTGGGGTGTCCAATCGCAGCAGCGTTTCTGCTCTGTTCTGCTGTTTTTAAGCCACACAGAGCAGCCTCTCGCCGATGTTTGTTACCAGGCGGCGTTTGCCCGGCCTGTCGTGTTTGGAAATAAAATAAAAAGAGGACGGTCTGGCCGCGGGGCTTGGAGGGCTGCCTGTGTTCCATCCACATGTACCTCCAGCTCCTGTTTCCACTGGGAGGATTTAGCACCTGGCTCGGACCACTCGCCGCTTTTAACACCCATTCACGAGCAACAATGGCCCCCCGGTCGCTAAGCAAAGATCAAACTGATATGTAGCGTGCATCCCTCCCAACTATGAAATCCAGAGTGAGCCCGCCTAAGATGCTGCAGAGACGAAGCCTGTCTGTCGATATTAAAACTCCTGGCAAATGTCCCGTTTGGCAGCAGCCGCCATGCCAGATCAGTCGTTATTTTAGGGACCTTGAGCTCGTGACCCGTGCAAAAGGCATTTCTTTTTTTTTTTTTTTTTACGATGCTGTCAGCGGCTCGTTCGCTGCACCCCAACGAGACTGCAGGAGAATGTTAATAAAGAGGAACCGCTGCAGTCGAAGGTGTAGCAGAACCAAGAATCACGGTGGGAGTCTAGTGCTATGTACAGTCATGGAAAAAATGATTATACTATTCTTGTTTTCTTCAGTGTCTCGTTCATTTCAATGCCTGGTACAAATAAATGTCCATCTGTTTGTACCAACACAATGATAGCAACAAAAATAGCTCAAAAGAGTTTAATTTAAGAGCTGATATCAGACATTTTCCATGGTTTTCTTGGTTAAAACCAAAATCCCTTCAGTTCTTCCATCAATATCTATGGCATTGTTCTGCCAAAAACAGCTTTTAGGATTCCATGGTTTCTTTTCTGTGTTTTAGTCACATGATCCACACAGGAGTTGGTACTGGTTCATAACCATTGTTTCTGATGACTGCATCCATGCATCTTGGATGTTCTCCACCAGCTTCTAACATTGTTCTGCTGTCACAGCAGCCCATTCCTGTTGCACTAATTCTAACTAATCTGCTTTGTTTTTGGGCTTGTGTTTCTCCATTTAGCGTCTGATGATTTTCCACAGGTTTTCAGTTGGATTTAGATCTGGTGATTGAGCAGCCAAGGCATGGTTCCAGTGTTCTGGTTCTCCATCCAGGCTTTAACTGACCTTGTCTTGTTGGAAAATCCAGTCATTGCAGGCAGGAAAGAGTTTTCCAGCTGATGGAAGAAGACTGTTTTCAAGAGTAGCCCCAAACATGACCTGGTTCATTCACCCTGTTCCACCCAGACTGAAACTACCCCAGATGGTCACTGATCCACCCCCATGTTTTACTGTAGGGGCAGACAGTCTGGTTTGTAGCTTCTCCAGGCTTCCTCCTAACCAGTAAGTTGGCTGGAGTGGACATCAGCTGAAAACTGGATTGATCCCTGAAGAGAACCTTAGTCCAATCATCAACAGTCCAATCCTTGTGATCCCAGCAAAGAGTAACCAGCTTTCCTCTGCCTTTCCTTGATGAAGGGCTTCTTCCTGCCCTGTGGGGCTTCAGACCAGCTTTAACAAGTCGCTTTCCAACTGTCCATGTCCAACAAGTCCAATTTCTCCACAGTGTCCACTCATTTTTACGGTACCTGGAGGTCTCAGAACGATTCCTGACAGGGATGGATGAGTGACGGTCATCTGGTGGGTAGAAAGATGTTTCCTGACCAGCTAGCAGTTTGGTAGAACCATGTTGGGCTTGTTTTTTCTTGGTGGAATGAACGGCTGTCTTGGAGATCTTCAGTTATTTCACTACCTGTCTCTCACTCATAATGGCTGCCTTTTTGGCTTCACATAATTCTTTTGTTTTAGGCATTATATGAGAGCTGACAACTTCTGAGTTGTACTACGGCTTGAATGTCAGCAGGAAACCACTCTAGGCCTTTACATGTGCTGCTGATGACAGGAAATGTCCTCTTATAGACCCTGGAATACAATGAAGCTGAAGCATGTCAAATAGGACATAAAGTATGATGGAATCAGCTGCATTTATTGTCGTGTTCATTGTATTCTTCAGGTAATATACCTTTAGTGTTACCAGGCATTGAAATGAACAAGAAATTGAAGAAACAAGGGTGGTCTAATAGTTTTTTTGATGACTGCAGGGGCTGCAGAAAGTCTAGAGCAAATTTAATAAAGTGAGAGAGAGATCTTTCCAAGAAACCTCAGGATCTGGCCTCGGTGCCGACTCAACCGCACGAGCACATTTCCCTCATTTACTGTAGGATTGAGTTGCTGTTTTGTATTATTAGTTTGACATTTCGGAAGAAGCATTCGTTTTCTCACCGGTACGAGACGAGAAACTTGCCATCTTTCTCACGTCTGTTCATTACCGCTCCAGAACATATAAATGAGTTCACACGGCCCCGATTAAGCCAGTGAACTGCAGGTAAATCCCTCTGAATATTGGAGTTTTAAATGTGGCGACATTCCCCTGCTGTGTTTTACACCAACCAGCTGAGATTGGTTTGCCAGAGCTTGAAACAGCAGCTTGGAACATGATGGAAAAATTGAGGAAGCGTCCAAGAAAGTTTCTAAAGCTCCAGATAAAACAGAAACCCAACTATTAGACACCCAATTTGTACATTATCAGCTCATTAGATCTGAGCCAGTAGGAGCCTCAGTGGGCACTTCATGGTCTGTTGTCAACATTTATAAAGGAAAAGAAACCTCCATAACATCTGCAACCTCTTGCAGTTGTGTGAAAAAGTAAAATCTCTGAACATAAAACTGAGCTTTGGCGCGTGTGAAAACACCTCGGAACATGCCACATGGTTAAAAGACATGTTGTCTTTATTAAAAAATTACCAAAAATACACAGTTTATCAATGCCAGAAACTGTGCAATCAAGAAAAAGTCTTGTTTTCAACTTTCCGACACTTCTGAACTAATCAGCTATGAATCATGTGCAGATCTAAGCTAAAAACTACACAACATTCACATAAAAATCAACCAAAATCCAGTGAAATTCATTGGATTTTGGTTGATTTTTTTGTGAATCTTCTTTTTTTCCACAAAAAAAATGTTCAAAGATTTCCCAAGAATGTTGAAAATGTGGACATCAGAAGTTTCACTGAGAAAATAGTTTTTTTTCCACATTTTCAAACTTTAAAACGGGTCAATTTTGACCCGCAGGACGACACGAGGGTTAAGGATGGACTGATGTGGGTTTTTCTGGGTCGATAACGTTTATTGGTGATCAAGAAACTGTGATATTTGGAACTGATATGCATTGATTGTAATGTTTAAACTGTTTTCATAACTAGGTTTCTTCATTAATAAGAGTGACTACAACTGAATATGTAAAATAGAAATCGGAGTGATCAAATCAGGACGCTCTGCTCTGTTTATCGACTGAGACTGATCAGTTTGTCTCCTGCTATCCTCCTCTGCTGTTTTATAACTTTTATTGTCCACTAAAGTCCATATCTTGAAGCATTATTATCAAGAAAAGCCCTCAGAGAGCGCAGTACTCCGCTACGGCTGCTCAGTCTTTGTATCATTCCTGACAGATGAAATCTTTGATAATAAATGACTTCATGCTGAGCACAGGCGTGTGTTCTGCATGTGTACGTTATGTATGGATACCGAATCACGTGGCCTAAATATGTAGCAGGAACTGATGGGACTCAGAAACACCCCCACAATTTAATCAGTTGTTCCTTGGATCAATTCTGATGGATAAGTCCTGATAAGTCCTCAGCGATGGATTTGTAGTAGGATCACAATCATGTGATCATCAGCAGGCAGCTGATGTAGTGTTCACTTGTTGTCATGGTTACAGTGACGCCGTGCCGCTATCTGGCAATGATACAGGAATCTTTAATAGATCTGTGGATCCAGACTATAAGCTGCATCACTGCCAAAATCTGATCACTTGTTCATTTTGTCATTTCTGACCTTCCCTGAAACTTTCATCCAAATCTGTTGGTTTGTTTATGAGTAATGTTGCTAACAGATGGACAGACAGACAGACAGACCAACGCTGATCATTGTAACTGGTAAAAATAACCAAAATGATTAGAAATTTGTCCCAAAATGACTTGAAATTTCTCCAAAGTGACAGAAAATGTCCAAAATGACTCAAAATTGGTGGAAAATGACTCAAAACGTTATTCTGCTTATGAGTAATGTTGCTAACAGACAGACAAATATACGCCGATCCTCATATGACTCTGCTGCGTTACTTGGTGGAGTAATTAGTTTGCCAGACTCTGTCTCAGGTTAATCTGTGGCTGCCTGCTAACTTAGCCGCTAGCTGTTAGCATAGCCTTAGCCACTGTGACAGAAGCTAATTTCCTGGTTTGTGAGACATTTCTGAGACTACAGAGTCCAGAAACCTGAAGTAGTGCATTTAATTTACCACTAAATGGTCAATAAAAGTACAGATAATCAGCACGATTGGCTGGAAAGCAGATGATTGGCCCTGCTGTTTTTTCCCAGCCTTTATGTTAAGCTAACTGCAGCTCACAGACAACGCAGTGCTCCCAAACACAAAACGTAAAAGCTGAAACCAACACAAACCTCAGAACAACAACATTCTGCTGCAATATCGGCCGTCTCTGGGCTTTAAATCCATCTTCGTTTGCTTCAGCTATAAAACTCCTCCCACCGTTTCTCCTGCACACGCCAAAACAATTAGTCGAGGCTGCTTTAATTCCCTTATTACACGAGGAATGCCTTGACTGTTGGGGGATGTACTGAGGAGGTTTAACTGCCATGAATCAGTCGGTGGTCCGGTGCCAGGAAGGATCCCTCTCAAGGTCACGCTGCTTAATTTGAAAGCGCTGCGTCTTATACCTATAAGCTTTTGGCTGTGGATCACTGCGATGTGTCACTGTGGGCAAATTCTTCTTCTTCTTCTTCAGTTCCTTTGTTTCCTAACGCACGCTCTCGTAATAAGGTGATTTCATTCCTTCGACTGTAATAAATTTGCATTGTGAGTGTCGGAGGACCTGCGGGGAAGCTGCGCTCGCATGCAACATCATGCGCTGTAAATGTGATCTGAATAACGAAGAAGACAATTACAGGAGCTTTGGGGGGAAATGTGCATTTGATAGGGGAAGTTTGACATCAAACAAAGAGAAAACACTACAAGTAAAGTCGCCTGTGTGCTCAAATCTGAATAAATCCTCTTTTCAGGAATAAAATCTATCAGTTAAACGTGTTTTAACACTCGTGTCGTCCTGCGGGTCAAAATTGACCCATTTTAAAGTTTGAAAATGTGGAAAAAGATAGATTTTCTCAGTGAAACTTCTGATGTCCACATTTTCAACATTTTTGGGAAATTTTTGGTGGGAAAAAAAATGTTTCTTCAGAACATTCATTAAAAAAATCAACCAAAATCCAGTGAATTTCACTGGATTTTGGTTGATTTTTTTGTGAATGTTCAAGAAAATATTACAAATTTTACTGATATATATGGAATCACTTTAGATATTTTTAGGATTTTTTTTTTAGAAGATTTTGACTCGTTTTTTGAAAATATTTACAAGAATTCTCTTGCCAAACTTGGGGGATTTTTTAAAAATAAAACTTTCATTGGAAACTTTTAAGGAATTATTGGAATTTTCTTCCTGAAGGTTTTGCAAATTTTTAGAAATTTAAGGAATTTTTTTGCAGAATTTTTCGATTTTTTTCAGACAAGGAAACAATATTTTTTGGTGCCCGTAAATGAAGACAACAGGAGGGCTAATACATCTTATTTTGGTGCATATTTACCAAATTGTTTAAACGTTACTCATTTTAATATTTGACAGGAGATTCTATACAAGCAGTTTCATGTCCCACTGATTAAAACATTCACAGTCATGCTTCTTATTCATTTAAATAAGAGTCTGGTCAACATCAAACAGAGAGAAAACTGCGAGTAAACTGTCGTCTGTGTGCTCAAATCTGAATAAATCCTCTTTTCAGGAATAAAATCTCTCAGTTACACGTGTTTTAAACGCTCAGTCCATAATAAAACTTTATCTGTCTTAACTTTTAGCTCCTGACAGACAGATTTTAAAGCTCTCCAGGTTATTACGTCAGGGATTTGGGGAATATCGCCATCTAGGTAATCTTGATTAGGGCTGACAGTCCCTTTACACTGTCAACATCCTATTTTTAACCAGCTCATTGCACATTATTGCCCTCAGGGAACCTCAATCCCATTTTATCTGAAGCCCTCCCTGAACATTTCTGATTATTAAAACATGCATTTAAGGTTATCAGCATCCATCTCCGGCTGCACGGATCTGGATTCATCCCCTACATGTTTACCCGTTTCTCTTTGCTTTCATCCAATGGGGGTCTTTAGAAACCAAACAGCTTAAATCTCTGAAATGGACGCCGCAGATCTAGTTGCAAAGTTAGAAAAAATGAAATAAAAAAATGTGAAAATCTGCTGCAACAGTGCCAGAAAAAATATGTTTAAAGAAATGAATGCAGTATAAAGTTGTTATTTACTTGGAAATCACAGTTTGCATGAACTAATGAATCCATTTTACACTCTAATATTCTATAAATAATTAAAAGAGCTACTGTTTTCCAGAGATTACAAGTCAAGTTACCCTTACAACAAAAAAAACAAACAATAACTAAATAAATAAAAGATAATTTCTAAATGTTGTTATCTGAGAAACACTAAGAATTTCTGAAAATATTGTAAAACAGGAGGAAATCAAACACAAATCATTGCTAGTTGTTTTATTCTGTATTTATCTGTAAAATTTCTGCTTTAATCTGTGATAAAAATGTTTTACTTTACACAATATTCTGTAAAATTCAAGTTTCTGAAAGTGAATTTATGCACAATATTAAATTTATAATCCATTAAATTGACTCTAACAGCTTTTATTGCCATCATTCTAACATAATTAAAAAATATGTCATTGTAATTATATTGTTGAGAATAATCTAACATTTCATTTTTCAGTTTTTAATTTAGACAATTTTTCTATCAAATACGGACAAATATGTAAAATTATGATTTTTTTGTCAATTTAAATACAGTAAAAATAATGATTTTTTTGTGGTCAAACTATTTAAAAGAATGAATTACTATTTGTCAAAATACAGATTGTTAATGTGGACTTTATTTATAGTTTTTTTAAACAGTCAACATACAAATTAATACTTTATAAAATCATTTTCATTGGATGTTGTCTGCAATTTTACACAACATAAATATTTAACAAAACGTATGTAAAAAAATATGTGTAAAAATACAAATTTGTTGTCAGTAATTACAGTTTACCTTGTAAATTAATACATTATTTGTGATTTTACTAGATATTATCTGTAACAACAAAACAAGGAAAATCTGTAAAATAGCAAATAAAATTTTTTTAATCATTTTTTTAGTTCCTGATATAAATACATTTTCTTTGTGTAAAGTAATACATTTTTCTGCAGTTTTTATAATCACCTGTTTTTTTGAAATAAATAGGGAAAATCTTTAATATAGTAGGAAGCCATCATCTAAAAACAATACAGTTAATGAATGTGAAAAATGCTTAAAAATCAAACCAGGAAGGAGCCTGACTGTTTCTGGATGTTGACATCTTTCCACCTTGAACTGAAATCTAATTTTTTGTAAAATAATAATAATTTAATATAACAAATCCAGGTAAAGAAGTGAAAAATGTGTGTGTTACAATGCTGAAAAACAAACCAGGAAGCAGCCTGACTGTTTCTGCATGTCGACATCTTTCCACCTTGACCTGAAATCTGACTTTCTTAATAAAACCGGTGAAATGTGTCCCAGTAGAAGGTGTTTATGGACCCGAGGAGGCGACCCTCCTCAGGTCACGGTCGGATCTGTCCCAATACCTGAGAAGTGTTTTGAAACGGGACCGGCGCTTTACTGGCTGACACATCTGGACGTGATCCCACTGCTGATGCCGACAGGAAGCCTGACCTGGAGACCAAATCATCTCCCAGACCTGCTCTGAATCTTTGATGTGGCAGCAGCTCCGGTGGCAGCAGTCGGCTAACAAGCCGAGGTGTCGGTCGGGAGGCAGAACCGAGTCGTGGTTGAATCAGCAGCTCACCTGTTCTCCTGCAGACAGCTGCTGGCGTCAAACAGCATCATCTACAGACCGCCGCTGCCTTCCACTTTAACCCTCCTGTTGTCCTCATTTACAGGCACCAAAAAATATTGTTTCCTTGTCTGAAAAAAATCCAAAAATTCAGCAAAAAAATTCCCCAAATTTGTGAAAATTTGCAAAAACCTTCAGGAAGAAAATTCCAATAATTCCTTAAAAGTTTTGTTTTTTAAGAATACCTCAAATTTGGCAAGAAAATTCTTGTAAATATTTTCAAAAAATAAGTAAAAATCTTCAAAAAACCCACTAAAAATATCTAAAGTGATTCCATATATATCAGTAAAACTTCTAACATTTTCTTCAAGAACATTCACATAAAAATCAACCAAAATCCAGCGAAATTCGCTGGATTTTGGTTGATTTTTATGTGAATGTTCTTAAGAAACATTTTTAACATTTCCACCAAAAAATGTTCAGAGATTTCCCAAAAATGTTGACAATGTGGACATCAGAAGTTTCACAGTGAAAATCTATATTTTTTCCCCACATTTTCAAACTTTAAACCGGGTCAATTTTGACCCGCAGGACGACATGAAGGTTAAATTGCCTCATTTGCAGACGTGCAGCTCCGCTCTGGTTCCCTGACAGACTCCATTGGCTTCATCTCAGCAGATGACAGATGTGAAACGACAAATGTGAAATCTGTTACAGATTATTTAATTTCTGTCCTGTGCTCTGACGCAGCGGCCCGGCGTGGAAAAATGTGATTTTCCTCCTCATTTGTCAGCGCCTTCACTCCGACCCGTCGCTTCTCGGGTCGCATCATCCAGCAGTGAGGAAAATAAACGCCCTCATTTAACCCTCCCAGCCCCAAACACTTTCTGGATGTTTTTATTTGCTCCTTTTATTTTTACCTCAATATAAAGTCCTGAACCTCTATGGAAACAGATCATCTGTGACTAGATGGAGAGAACGTCTGTGCAGTCATGTTGCTATAAAGCAGGAATGTCAAAGTAATTTTAGTTCAGGTTCCACGTTCAGCCCAGTTTGATCTCCCGTGACCAGCAAAATCACAGAATAATAACCTATAGATAACCACAACTCCAAATTTTTCCTTTGTTTAGTGCAAAAAAGACTATTCTGAAAATGTTCACATTTAAGGAATTATCTTTGTAGAAAACATCATTTCTGAAGAAAAATAAGTTCAATTTCAATAACGTTCAGCCTCAGTTTATCATTTCCACATTACAACGTCCAGATCACAGAGTGTCTACAAAGGAGCACATTTAGTCATCTGGAACTGAACCATGTAGTATTTTACTTTATGATCAAAATGGACTGATTTACATTAAAATTGTATATTTTTTTCTAATATCTGTATTAGTACTCCAAGCTCTTTATGGCTGACAATTTCATGCAAGAGGTGATTAAGTGCACAAACTTGGAGGAAAAGAGTGGAAAAATGTCAATAAAATGGATGCTGTCATTCTTCTATTGATGTTCTGTGTAATATTCTTCTTTTTCAATCGTCGAAATGTTCAAAATCTGTTATGAAGTGAAAAATAAACACATTTCAAACGTGAATTCATTCCAAAATATAATACGAACAATAATACAAATGTTTATTCTTCACCAAAATGACAATAATGGTATAAAAACACATTGATTCTTATATGGGTCATTTTTGAGCCACTTCTGGAGGAGTGTAGGTCCAATCACTGGAGCATCTGAGTGTTAAGAATGTTAAAAAAGATTTTTAGAAGGTTATACTGCTGGAAGATGAATGAGAAAGGAGCTTTATTGTTTCTAGATGACTCACAGAAGGTAAAAAAATCTGACTATTTTTCAATTTTAACAGTTTCTGGCTCTGAAAAATGGTGCAATTTGGGTGATTCTTTTCAAACGATGACACATCTTTGAGAGGGTTCAAAGACAAAAATGTTAAAAACATCTTTTTATGCATCAGTCCTTCATCTTTCAGGAGCTTCTATGTTAATGTGGATGTTGAAATGTTGGAGAAACTCCAGCTGAAGGCAGGTCGCTGGTTGATAACCGGAGTTCCTGAATGTAAAGAATACTAGGAGTTCTTGTGCAGAGGCGTGGCAGACTGCCCTGACAGCAAACGTGTGAAAAATCACAGCTTGTTTTACTACCTCGAATGATATCTCTCCCTGTTAGTCTCAAAACGCAAGAAAAGGTCACGGCGAAGCTGCAAATCGAGCAAGAATCTTATATTTTCGTGAAAAAAGCCTCGAAGAGAAGTGATTCTGCCTGAAAAATGAGAATAAAACATGAGGAAAAAATCAAAAAAAAGTCTCTTCATCTTTCGGTAACGACTCTCTCGTCTTTGTCTGTCTGTGCAGATAATGTCTACAGGAAGTGTCTGGCCAACGGGACCTGGGCGCTGAAGGGGAACTACTCCATGTGTAAGGCCATCCTTCACGAGGAGGTGAGGACACATTGATTGTTGTTTTTTTGTGCAGCAACATCGGCAAAGTCAGCGATGGAGGAAGCCGTTTGTTTCTTATAGCATCTATAGCAGGAGAATCAAACTCATCGTAGTTCAGGTTCCACATTCAGCACAGTTTGATCTCCAGTGATCAGTAAAATCACAGCATTATAACCTAGAAATAACCACATTTTTCTTTTGATTTAGTGCAAAAAAGTGCATAATGAAAATGTTCACATTTAAGGAATTATCTTTTTACAAAACATTATGAACAACCTGAAATTTCTGCAGAAAAATAAGTTCAATTTCACCAACATTAAGTCTCAGTTTATCATTTCCACATTACAACTTCCAGATCACAGAGTGTCTACAAAGGAACACAACATTTAGTCACAGCTATCTGGAACTGAATGATGTAGTATTTTACTTTATGATCAAAACGACAAAAGTCAGACAAACAAACAACAAACTATTACAAAAAACAAGACACAAAGCGACAAAGAAATAGACAAACGACACAAGGGAGACAAAAAAAGACACAAAAGCGAGAAGGAAAACAACAAAAACGACACGCAAAAAAATGAATAAAGCGAAACACAAAATTACAAAAGACAAAAAACTCAAGTGAGACACAAAGGAAACACAAAATGACAAAAACGAGAAACAAAACGACAAAAGTCAGACCAAAAAAACAAGACAAAATCTTACAAAAATGAGACACAAAACGACAAAAGAACAATCTAGTATTTTACTTTCTGATCAAAACAACTTGTCATGGTCTAGAAATTATTTTAAATTTATAGCTTTACTAATTTACAATCTGCAGTTAATGTCTTCTCTGGAATTTTTACACTTTGAGGACCAGATTGAACCCTCTGGAGGGCCGCTTTTGACTCACGGGCCTCATGTTGGACATCTCTGATCTGTAGTGATTTAGGGTTAGGAGCTGAAAGAAAAATTAAAAATATAATCAGCCCGAGAGCATCACCGGAAGGTATCTGGAAGCACAAAGGATCTTTTTGCTTGATGGTTTCGTTCGTAGGCGGAGGATTGAAATCTGCTTCCCAACCTGCAGCTGTTTCATCCTCCCAGCGCCGGAAAGTCTTTCATTCTTTCTAATTCCTCCAATCCTGCGGCGTGAAAACACAGTCGCTGCTCCAGATTTTTATCCATTCACATCGGCCGGTTGTTTGTTTGTTTATTTACTTGCTTATTTATTTACTGGGAGCCCCCACCTGGGCGGCCCGCGTTGTGATTGTGATTGCGATGGGCGCTGGCGTTAATTAGGATTGAGATAAAGCGGCGGGACGGAACACACTGACCCAAATCAGCCGGTAAACAATTAGAGCAGTTTTCTGTATGTAGAGGAAAAAAAGAGATGAAATGACAAAACGACAACATGCGCTTCAGCGTGTTCGTTCTGCTTTGTCTGGCCATCTGCTCACGCTAAATATTCAGCACTGGAGGTTCTGTATAAATTAATAAATTATGACCTGCGTTTATGGTTTTCGTCATGTCAGCAGTCTGAATCCGTATTCTGCATTTCAAAGGAAATACAGAAGAATACTCATCGATTTCAAGTCTTTCTTCTCTCTGCTGCACAAGATGTTAAGCGTTAAATCGACTCGAAAGTCACACCACCGTTCAAAAGTTTGGGGTCAACCAGGCAATTTCATGTTTTCCATGGAAACTCCCTCTTTTATTCATGTGCTAACAGAACTGCTACAAGGCTTTTCATTGAAAAAAAGATTTTCTTTCAAAAATAAGGACATTTCTAAGAGACCCCAAACTTTTGAACTGTAGTGTTAAAGAGTGGAATTTGCTCCATATTAGATGAAGTTGCTCTATATTAGTTATAGCTGCTCCATATTAAAGTTGCTCTATATTAGATAAAGTTGCTCTATATTAGATAAAGTTGCTCTATATTAGTTAAAGTTGCTCTATATTAGTTAAAGTTGCTCTATATTAGATAAACCTACTTTATATTAGATAAAGTTGCTCTATATTAGTTAAAGTTGCTCTAAATGAGATAAAGTTGGCACACACTACCATTCCAAAGTTTGGGTTCATCCAGACAATTTCCTGTTTTCCATGAAAACTCCCACTTTTATCCATGTTCTAACATAACTGCACAAGGGTTTTCTAATCATCAATGAGCCTTTCAACACCATTAGCTAACACAATGTAGCATTAGAACACAGGAGTGATGGTTGCTGGAAAAAATCCACCACTGAGGACTGATCAGGACTTATCCATCAGAAATGATCCAAGGAACAACTGATTAAATTGTGGGGGTGTTTCTGAATCCCATCAATTGCTGCCACCTGCTACATATTTAGGTCACGTGATCCGGTATCCATACATAATGTACACATGCATAACACACGCCTGTGCTCAGAGCAAGGTCATTTAGTTTGTGGGTTCATCTATATTAAACGGACACATTCTATGCTGCCATGATTTCTGATCATCAATAACTAATAAACAAATGCTGCATTAATTTAAAAAAACGATGCATTTCTGACATATGGGGGAATGAGCAGCCTTGGAGGAGGACTGCGCTCTCTGAATGCTTTTCTAGTGTTTAGATTGGGAAAACTCATTCATTGGGAGGAATGTGCCGCCAACGATGACGTCAGATATCTGCCGAAATGGAACTCAGATGAAAGTTTGCAAAACTATCACCATCAGTGCAGCTTTTCACAAAATCAAACATTATTATTTATTGTGTCTTTTTCTATTCAGGGGCACAAAACAAACATTAATGAGCACAGCTAAACAATTCACTGAAAAAAAAATCAGACGTGTAGGCGACGAATCAGACGCCTGAGAGAAGATTGTTGTTCTCCAGTTCCAATTTAATTTAAAACCTTCTGTGGAGAAAGTTGGCAGTGGGCGCAATCATTGAGATGATATTGATTAAATGTTGATTCCATGCTACTTTCTATTTCAACACATAAATTGCGAGAGCTTTGAGCTCATAACAACCTTCCTGCCATGATTCAATGTTCCAGTATGTTGGATTCATTCAAAGTAAAACCAAAAGGTTTGTTTTTATTGGTTTATAAAGCTTTGAAAGAACAATATTTGTCAGAGGAATGAATTTATTGTCAATTTTGTTAATTCAGTAGTAGCTGGAAGTAAGAAAAATCTAAAACATCACCGGTTTTATCTCTGCGGTGAAGGAATGTATTAGGTTACCGGCTACAGTCATTTGTACTTTATAGATCTGTGAAGATGAGAAAACAGTGTTTGGACTGAAAGCCTTCATTTTTTTTCCAGACTTTCTCTGAGTCTGAAATCTAATCGATGCCTGCAGAAAATGGATATAGAGTGTCTGACCTTTTAAAAATGTGTGTTTGATTTTTTCTCTTTCTTTCGTAGCCGTGAAATAAATCACCAGGTGGCAGCAGCAGAGTGATTGACATCTGGGGAGAAAAAAAGGAGGAGTTGAAGTGGTTTCTCTTTAAAGTTCAGCCAGTATTGAACCGGAAAGCCAGCGGTTTGGTCAAGCAGAAAGACTGATTAGACAGAGGAAAAGGAGAAGCCCTCATTTCCTTTGGGTTCTTATTGAAAGTTAGCGACTTTAGAAAGTTTGGTTTCGACACATTTGCTGTTTTTTCCTGTTTCTTCTTGTTGTCCAACTCCTCCTGTTCTTTTAGGATTAACTCAACGCTCTGCTGTGCATTTTAAATCCTCCCGTTTACTTGATTAATGCCATCCAGCCCTGCACCAGTCAGTGTCTGTTGCAGCAGTGATTCATGTTTTTCAGGTCTATATTAATGCTCATACACTATATTGCCAAAAGTATTGGCTCACCCATCCAAATAATCAGAATCAGGTGTTCCAATCACTTCCATGGCCGCAGGTGTATAAAATCCAGCACCTAGGCTGCAGAATGCTTTTACAAACATTTGTAAAAGAATGGCTCGCTCTCAGGAGCTCAGTGAATTCCAGCGTGGAACTGTGATAGGATGCCACCTGTGCAACAAATCCAGTCGTGACATTTCCTCGCTCCTAAATATTCCACAGTCAACTGTCAGCTGTATTATCAGAAAGTGGAAGTGTGTGGGAACGACAGCAACTCAGCCACCAAGTGGTAGGACACGTAAACTGACGGATGCTGAGGAGCATAGTGCCAAGAGGTAGCCAACTTTCTGCAGAGTCAATCACTACAGACCTTCAAACTTCAAACAAAAGACCATGACGATCAAAAAAAGGAAGGAAAACGCACAAAGGGACAAAGTAAAGCAATTAGATGAACATGGGGAAAGTGATGTCTTTTTAAAAATAGAAAAACTATTAACAAAGCCAAAGACCATGACAATCAAAAGGGAGGGAAAATGCACAAAGGGGCAAAGTAACACTTAGATTAACACAAGGAAATGGATCCTTAATTGCCAGAGAAAAACTACAAACAAAACCAAAGACCATGATAAATGCAGAAGTTCAGTTTGTTGATTCCAGCTTTTTCCTCTAAGTTTTTTAAATACCTGCAGCATCAAACAGCAAAAGGATCTATATAAGCGTCTCTAAAATACCACAAAATTTAAATGATCCCCGTCATGGAGACAGGATGGATCAGGATCTTCACATAGCAGCCGTCCTAGAGTTTAGTTTTTAGCCCCATTACAAAAGTATTTTTATTTTGCTGTTGATAAAGTAGAAGTTAGATTATTATAACACATTAACAGAATTTCTGATTTGTGACTTCGACAGTTCAATGAGCTTTTAGTTTAGATTTATACATCCCTGAATGTTCTGTTCAAGCTCACATGTATGACAGATATAACACGTGTGCTGCAGCTCTCTCCATCGCTGTGGTGGGTTTGTCTGAATGAAGCTGTGAAGATCATGAAAAGAGACTCATGTCCTAATAAATGCTGGATGCCGTCACTTAAACAGATTGATGAGGCAGCAAATTTACGCATCCCATGTCTGTAAAACGGCCTTCAGATGATGATTAGAACACTTTCTATGAGCAACGAGGGCAGAAAACCAGCAAATTCCACAGAATCCACATATCTCACCTCACGACTAATGATTCCTAGTGTCATTACTCGTCATTTCTTCTGTTATGCCTTTAAATCTTTTCTTTTACGGTGCGACTCTGTAGAAAATGACTAACAAATTCTGCTGTTATAGAAGGCTCATGTTTGTCCTGGTAGTTTGCTGCTTGTGTTTGTTTTATTTACGGAGACAAAACACCAGCAGGACAAAAACTCCCATGTGATTGCAGCGTGTTTAATTAAAGTTTACTTCCCTTTATTATTTCATTTCTCTTGCTCGACACGCACACAACAAATCAAACGCAGCTTCATTCGACAGCTACACCTTCTTTAAACAAATGCGCTCTGATGCGGCAGTAAATCTTCCCGTCATGAAGGTCGTTAATCAGATTCATGGTCATTCTGCAGGAAGCGCTTCGGATGCAAGCGCGTTGTGTTGTTTTGCCAACCTTTATTGATATAAATGTGGTTGACACAATAACAGAAACACCCAGGGGTGGAGTCCTATTTATTGAAGTATGTATATGTAATTATGAGAGCAGGGTTGGTTCCCATGGCGACAAGTTTGCGTACGTTAGTCAAGACAAACTGACCACATGATCAAATTTTAAACTGACGTCATGAATAGAACATCAGGCCTTCCTGCGGTAACTCATTTATTTACAGAGGAAACCGCTTGATGTTTCCCTCTAAAGGATTCTGTACATCTGGTCTCAGTAGCTTGTTGTCAAAGACTGCAAGCCAATGATCTAATGACCACATTTCTGTAAAAAATGGGTTACAACCCGTCTGATATTAGTGTTAAATGATCTATACAGGCAAAAACATGGGATTTAAATAACTAGAAAGTCATTTTATAGCATTATTGTTTCGTTTTTAACTGTTCTAACTAATGAAAACGTGTTTTACAGCCTTTATATCTTTGCAAAAAAAACAGCAATATTAAATTCATTGTTTTGCTTAAAGGCAACTTTTAATGTTTTTCCTGGACTGTGCAGATGGAAGACTGTACGCTCTTATAGAAATGTGTGAATTACTGAACAAGTCTACTCTGTTTACATCTCCTGTGGGAAAGTCAGCGACAAAATGACCACAAGACACACAAATTTTTCTTAAAGAGATAAAAATCAACCACAGTGAAATCAGAATGGTTACAAGGAGGCGTAAAACAAACAGTAATACACAAATTAACAAAAAGAAAAGGCAAAAAATACCCCAAGATGCAAAGTTAATGAAAAGGCACCAGAAAGACACAAAATGACCACAAAGAAAGAAACAACTATCACAATAATACACAAATATCCACAAAGAAAGAAAAAATACCATGAAAATACACAAAATTACCAAATAGAAATGAAAAATTACTGTTAAGAGACACAAAATGACCACAAAGAAAGGAAAAGCCGGCACAGTAGTACATAGAATGACAAGAAATAAAGGAAAAACCATCATAAAATACACAAAATAATCAGATAGAAATAAAAAACTACAGTGAAAACGTGCAAACTGAACACAAAGAAAGGAAAAACTACAACAAAAATACACAAAGTGACCACAAAAAAGCTAAAACTACTGCAAAAATACCCAAAATATCCAGATATAAATGAAATAATACAGTTAAGAGACACAAATTAACCACAATACGACAACTAGGACCCCTTGCTTTTGCTGGCTTTCTTCCTTTACATTTGCTTTAGATGTAATTGGACCTTCTAGCATTTACCAAAAGTGAATAAATATGAATCTAAACCTCTAAACCGTATAAAAAGATCATTTATTGCTGATTTTTTTGTGCTAAACTGCTTCAGTTTTCCCTAGACGTCTCTAATAGCCTCATGTAGATTACATCAGACGTTATTATCTTCTTTCCTCACACAGATAGAAAGAAAAAAGCTTTTGATTTGGATGCAACAGAACTAATCCGTGAGACTAAACCTTCAGTTTGATGGCAGCGGCTGATATTCTGCAGATGAAATGTGTCCTGACGGGGATAATGGACTCCTTCCTGCTGCTACTCTCAGTCAAATGAGCCCATTTTGTTATTGGAAAGTCGTGTTTTCAGCTTGTTTATGATCTAAAAGTACATTTGAAGCCTCTTTACGCAGTGAAGGGATCATTCACTGGACGAATGATTGGAGCTTTTACTGCACAATTTCTGCAACAAAACTGTCCTTTTGTTTGCAGAAAGGCGGCGTTATTTCCTCTGCAGACCAGAAACAATGTCTGTGATCTTCCCCTGAAGCCAAACAAGTAGCTTTTGTTCCTCTATGACTTTAATAACTTCAAACTACAGAGATGTGAGATCAGGAAAGAACTCATGACTTGTTTTGTAAAAATCATGAAATCCAGTCTCACAAACATCTACCTGGCAGGTTTAAAGGCACATTAGTGTTAAAAAATGCTAAACTTACATCATTTATTAGGACTAGAAGCTGTAAAAATGGAAAAAAATTTGCCTAATAATCAGCTTTCTGATGGTCCTTGAGCTACTCATCTGTGACGTTTTGTTCCGTGAGAAAAATAAACCAAATCTAAATTAAAAACAATCCTAATTTAATCCAGTTAAACTTACTCACCGGAAATAAATCTACTAATCAATAACTAACCAGATTCTGTAAAAAAATAAAATAAAATAATAAATAAAAATCCATACATATTAGTTGATTTCTGGGCTGAAATAGAGATTTGAGGTGCTTGTGCATCTATTCTGCTGTATTTCATTTATGGTGCATTCTAGGAGTCAGAATTACTGGAAGAGCAGCACTCTTAATCATGACCGCGACCTTTCTGTAACCTCAGACAAGTAGTTTTTGTTGCTTAGAGTCATCTGAACTTGGACCACAGAGGTGTCAAATCAGAAAAGACCTCATATGGTTTGTTCTGTAATGACCAGATGTCTGCATTTAACTTTAACCCTCGTGTCGTCCTGCGGGTCAAATTGACCCATTTTAAAGTTTGAAAATGTGGGGAAAAAATATATTTTCACAGTGAAACTTCTGATGTCCACATTTACAACATTTTGGGGAAATTTTTGAGCATTTTTTGGTGGAAAAAAAGAAATGTTAAAAATGTTTCTTAAGAACATTCACAAAAAAATCTACCAAAATCCAGCGAAATTCGCTGGATTTTGGTTGATTTTTATGTGAATGTTCTTAAAGAAAATATTAGAAGTTTTACTGATATATATGGAATCACTTTAGATATTTTTAGGATTTTTTGGGGAATATTTTTACTCATTTTTTGAAAATATTTCCAAGAATTTTCTTGCCAAATTCGGGGCATTTTTTATGTATTTATTTATTTATTTATTTTTTAAATAAAACTTTTAAGGGAAATTTTTAAGGAATTATTGGAAATTTTTTTGAAGGTTTTGCAAATTTTCAGAAATTTGGGGATTTTTTTTGCTGAATTTTTGCATTTTTTCAGATAAGGAAACAATATGTTTTGGTGCCAGTAAATGAGGACAACAGGAGGGTTAAAGCATCGTACAGACACCGATGTAGATTTAAAAGAGAAGGGAAAGACTTGTTGACTTGTTCGTTCGTCCACTGCAGACGTACAAAGAGTTAAAGATTTGAGCCGCTGCACCAAAATGTGGTGAATGGACCAAATGACGTGGGTCGGCGTGGGTGGGGTGGGGATTAAACGTGCCCACATTTAATCTCGGCGTAGACACCAGTAGGTTACATAAATCCACTTACAGCACAGATTACTGCTGGTAGTCGGGGCAGAAATCCGATCACAATGGATATCCAAGTGGCAGACAGTGGTCTTAGGCGGCGAGTTACTGGAAGATGTGTCTCTGTTCGGTGTAAAATCTTCTCAGGAGGCCTCATGTGGAGAGCGTGAACGTTCAAAAGCCTCCCGGTGTTCATGTTTCGCAGCCAGGAGTGAAGCCAGAGGGGCGGCACGATCCAAGCCCACCCTGGAAACTGATTGATCTTCTTACATCAGTGGATCATCTGCATGGATCATTTAACAGCTCAATTAGTGCACAATGCAAGATCAGTTTATATCTTCTGTTGGAAGACGCCAAAACAGCACACACTGATCGCAAATAAGATAAAAAAAAAAAACAACCGCAACTAGAAGCAGAATAATCGAAAGAGAGGTAAATCAACAAAAATCTGTCACAAATAGATGAAAAAGATGCAAATTGACCACAAAAGAGACATACGATGACCTAAAATGCACTAAATGCCTGCAATGAGACATCAAAGAAACACAGAAAGACACAAAATAGCCACAAAAAAATATAAAATGACAACAAAGTGACATCACACAACTACATAAATACACAAAATGACCCTAAATGACTGCAAAGAGATGCAAAAATACAATAAGGAAACACAAAATGACAAGAAAGAGATGAAAAATAACCGTAAACACACAGGAAACGAACACGAGATGCAGAATGACAGCGGAGAAACATGAGAACAGCCCTGAGACACACAAAAGGAGTTTCTTGTGTGTTTGTTGTCTGGCCGTGCTGCTTTTCGGGAACCATTTTCTGCGATATCTGAAGTTCATTTTGTGATTTGGTTTTATTCCGACTCTCCTGCTGTGATCGTGAGCAGCCTGTTCCTGATCAAACCCTCGGTGGGAGTCGGCCCAGAAAATTGGAAAATAAAAGCGGATTTTTTCATCTATTAAGTGTCTTCTCCTATCAGGAAAGGATTTCTGTAAACCAGAAGCACCAAAAAGCTTCATCATGTGTTTATTTCTCTCTCTCTGTTTCTTTCTTCCTGCAGAAAAAAGGCAAGATGCACTACCAGATCGCCGTGATCATAAACTTCCTGGGTCACTGCATCTCCATGGTGGCTCTGCTCGTCGCCTTCTTCCTCTTCTTGTGCTTGAGGTAAGCGTCGGACTGCCGATAATCCCCGAGACATCCGTGATGTGACAGAGACGTCAGTGTTCTCTCAGATCCCGAGAGGTTCAAAGCGCCTCTCGTTCTTATTCACAAACCGTTTGGTCATGGGATGAAACCTTCGCCTATCTCAATCCCGCAGATGTAAAAAGGGTTTAGACAAAAACTAGGCCACGTTCCCCCCTCCACAAATGGGAATAATAGACCCGTCTCCGGGAGGGAAACCAAAGCACGGTCCTGCTGGAGGCCTGCTGGGACGGACCGGCGGAGGTGGAGAGCCTTTCTCTGACAAACTGGAAGAAGCCGAGCGTTAACGAGAGAAAGGTCTTAGCGCCCTCGACTGTTATCGATCGCCGGGACACCTCCAGGGAGTGAGAAAAGCGTGAAAGGGCATCGAGAGACGTAATAAGTAGAAGCTCTTATGGACGGCGTTTATGCAGAAGCTGTGTTAGTCGGCCGCAGACGTTTGGACGGCAGGGAGGACAAGTGGCGGCTAAAAATGGCATCAGGCTGCAGGAGGAGTCCCACGTTTTCACTACTCACCTCCCCGACTGGAATGAAACCGAGAAGCATTTAAGGGAATGATGGAGAGGAAGGCTGGCAGAGAAGGAAAAGCAGCAGAAAGAAGAGCGTTAAAATATACAATGACAACAAAGTGACATCAAACCACCACATAAATACACAAAATGACCCCAAAATACACTAAATGACTGCAAATAGATGCAAAAACACGATAAGGAAATGGAACAAGAACTCAGCGAAACACAAAATGAACACTAGATGCTAAATGACAACAAAGAAATGCAAACTGATGACAGAAATACGCAAAATGACCACAAAGAGACACAAAACTACACAAAATGACGACAGAGACCGAAAACAGCCCTGTAATATACTGAAATATTACAACAAAGTAGAAGAATCGAGAAGCATTTAGGGAATGATGCCGCTGGCACCGCTGTCTTTTTTAGAGGGAAGTTAAAAGCAGCAGAAAGAGGAACGAGGCGTAAAGTTCATCTTAAAACGGTGAAATGGCAGCTGGAGCAGTTTTAGCCTCGTAAGTCTGACGTGTTTCTGAGTGAAAACTCAGTAAATTATCATTTCAAGCTTTTCTTTTAACCCTGAAACCCACTGGCAGGTTTGAAAGGTGTGTTATCTTTTGAAAAATCTTCAAAAATACACCTCTTATCACAGCCAGAAACTAAAAAAATTACAAATCCTCATCTCTCCAACAGTCCCTGAACCACTCATCTAAACCCCAAAGCCCACTAGTGTGTTTAAAAGGCATCTTATATTGAAAACTGCAAAAATTGCACCGTTTATCACAGCCAGAATGTTATCCTTTCAAATATTGCAAAAATTCCAGCATTTATCAGAAACAGTAAGTGTCAAAATAGAAAAAAGCAACAGATTTTCAGCTTTCCAGCGGTCCCTGAACTACTCATCCATGACTTTTCAACCCGGTAATAATTCCCAGTCATATTAACCCTCTGATCTGCAAAACTACCAGGTATGAAATGCATGTTGTTGTTTAAAATATTACTAAATATTTTAGTGTTAATCACCGTCGGAAACTGTTAAAACGGACTGATTGTCAGCTTTCTGACAGGAAGTAATTAATCATTGGCAACGCAATCTTTTATTAAACTCTCTGTATTCTGCATTTACTATTTAAATATTTGCACTTTTTATTAGTCAAATTCTGAAAATAAATAAATAAAAATTAAATCTAAAAAAATATTTGACGTAACTAAGGAAAACAGTCATTTAACAAAAATTCTGGACATTTTGTTGAACTGCAGGCTGTTTACCCAGAAAAGATAGAAAATATGTGGCAGCAAATTAAAAATTTCACTAAAAAATTATCTATAGTATCTAGACTCACTATTTTTTAACATTATTGGTAACACCTATACTTCGAAAAAATGTAGGTTTTCTTTAGTTTTTTGGGTTTTTTTACAGAATAATTTAGTAAAATAATCAAGAAATTCAACTTTTGTTTCCTTTCTTTTTTATGATTTATAGCATTATAACTGATATTCTGCAAAAACACATTTTCTAAACAGAGCAGAGAAGACAAGAACGGAAATATAATAAAAATGTCAGCAGTAGAGCCACCATTTCTTTACAGGACAGGAAACACTAGTTCTACATACGGATTCCAGGTTTTTTTAGATGTTTTCTTTCATTATTATTATTATTTCTGGTATGATAACTGTGTAGTTCTGCACAGAAGTCCCTTTACTTCTGGTCATGGTTATTCTGTTTATAGGACTTTATTTAACAGAAAAATGAGCCCATAATGGAGGTAAAAATGTGACAGGAGCAAAAAGAAACAGAAAACCTGCTTTGGGTTCAGAGGGTTAATGCCATCTTCAAAGACTCCCATTACAGAAGCACAGGAGTCTCCCAGATAATCTAAGGAGGACGTCTGCAGCGGTGAGGTTTAAATATATCTTAATGCCCTATGATTTATTGTATATTGTGCTTCTTTCCATTTGTCTCCTCTTTAACTCACCGACCGGCTTAAATATCAGAAGCAATTTACGGTTTAGAAAAGACAGAGCGGATCCGAGGAGGGTCTGAGCAGCCTGACCTGTGGATAAATTAGCCCAGCGTTGGACCTGAATAGACTCGAACAGAGAGAGAACTCCATCAGCAGCAGCACAGTGAGCTATCAATCAGTTCAATCAATTAACAGTTTCCTTCCCGGAGGTCCCTGCTCTGACACCGCTGCACCGTCATTAAAACACAATTTGCCACCATTTTTTGGAGGTTGCTGAGTGCAGCACATCCAGTAAAGAGGCCTCCTGGTGCTGCTGGGACTGAAGTGGATGCAGCGCTGAGGTGCTTATTTTCTGTTGCATCAAACTTGGTGCAGTCGAAGTTATCTGTGTCACTAAAATACTCTTTAATCCACAGTTTTGATCAGGCGAAAATCAAAATGCAGTATTTTCTAGTTTCACGCAGGCCTGGTTGTGAAGACACAGAAACATAATCTATTTAAAAATTCTATCTGAGCTTCTCCATAAAGCCCAGTGGGGTTCTTTTTGACTTCACACAAATGTGGCGCCGTTACAGAGAGGATTTGAAGATGTTTTTTTTTTTCAGGTGGGAATTTTAAAAGCAAGAAAAGCACTCAGAGAGCACAGTACTCCTCCAAGGCTGCACATTACCCCATGTGGCATTGTCAGAAATACAGCATTTTTTTGTGGAAATGCACCATTTTTATTATTATTATTATTATTATTATTATTATTATTATTATTATTATTATTATTATTATTATTATTATTATTGATGATCAGAAATCAATGCAACATAGAATGTGTCCATTTAATATTGATGTACCCACAATAAAATGACCTTACGCTGAGCACAGGCGTGTGTTCTGCATGTGTACCTTTATGTATGGATACTGAATTTCGTGACCTAAATATGCGTAAATTACTCTTATAAAGGTCTGTTGATCAGTTCATCCCTTTTTGCAAGGCTTTGTTTTGTTAGTGTTAAAATAACCGTTCTCTCCATGCTTTTATTTTGAAGGCATACTTTTTTAATGCTATGGGCTTTTATTTTGTCACCATTCCAGCGACAGAAGAAGTGTTCATCTAAGAAGCAGTTTCTTGACATGGGGTAGATGCTGGCGAAAAGTCCGAACATTCACGTAAGGATGGAAGGAAAACTCAGAAACACCCCCGCAATTTAATGAATTATTTCTAGTTTAATTTCTGACGGATAAGTCCCGGTAAGTTAGTAGTAGGATTGCAATCATGTGATCGTCAGCAGGCAGCTGACGTAGCGTTCACTTGTTGTCATGGTTACAGTGATGCCGTGCGCTTAAATCTAATCACTTGATCCTTGTGTCATTTCTGATCTTCCCTGAAAATTTCATCCAAATCCGTTGGTCCGTTTTTGAGTAATGTTGCTAACAGACAGACAGACAGATTCACAGACAGACAGACAGACAGACGTACGCCAATCATCACATCCGCCTTGTTGCTTGGCAGGGTAAAAACAGCCTAAAACTAAACCCTGCAACACTACAATCATTAATAAGAGCAGTGCCTACGTGGAATATACACCATAAAAATAGACCAATCTTCTATGAATACTTTCACAACCCTTTAACACAGAAGTGAATTATTAAACCACCGCTCTAGATTAACCTGCCAACCTTTATCTGCCCGTATTAGCTGACTGACTTAATCTGCTTTGATTTCAAATATCTAATTCACCAAGAGAGCGTCGCCATTTTCAGTGATTAGGTTGCTGCCTGGAGATTGTTGTTTCGGGATTAAAGAGACAGGAGCTAAAATGTAGCGTTTCAGACTTAGAATGAGAAGAGATGCTGCAATAATGTACAATACGGCAAAAAATAATGTGTTTTTTGAACAATTACGCATGTTAGTATGGTCTAGTAGACCCAAAAAACGAAATGATACACCTGTACATTGGTGAAATATGGGACCTTTAACATCCTATCTCCACCCAGTTTGCAAGAATTTACCAATTAAAAGACTCTTTCTTGTTAAAGTGACAACAGATTTCCTCAAAGTAATGTCTGATAATTAAAAATATAAAACTTTAAATAAATTATTGGCTAAGTATTTACCTCCTTCAAATCAGTATTTAGTAGATGCATTTTGTCGTGCAGGTGCAACATTGAGCCTGTACAGATGTTTCTCATTTAGCCTGCACATGTGGACACTGCATTTTTACCCCATTCTTCTTTGCAAAAATGTGCACAAACAGCATTAGTTTGTCCTCCAGGAATTCCCGATGCATCCATTTTACCCCCTGCCTTTACAAGCCTCTCAGGACCTGCAGCCAAGAAACATCCCCACATAATGATGCTGCCACCACCGTGCTTCACAGTGTGGATGGTCTGTTTGGGATAATGTGTAAAAATAGCATCGACCGAAGAACCGTCTGCCAGTTGACTTTAATGCCTTGTGGTGAACTATAGTCCAGATTTAATGTGAGCTTTTTTCAACAGTAGCTTCCTCTTTGCCACTGTCCCATAAAGCTTTGACCTGGAAGAACAATCAACCCTATCAGAGGAAGTCATAGGTGTCTTGGTGGCCTCCCTCTCTAGTCTCTTTCTAGCAGTTTTTAAGAACAACCGCTGTAGGCAGATTTACACATGTGCCATATTCCTTTCATTTCTTATTGATGGATTTAACTCTACTCCAGGAGATATTCAGTGACCTGGAAGTCTCGCATCCATCCCCTGACTAATGCTTGTCCATGACCTTTTTCATGGAGTGTTCTGTAGTCTTCATGGTGTAGTTCTATCCAGGAGATCTGATCCACCAGTGACTTGACCTTCCAGATACAGGAGTCTTTATACTACAATCACTGAGACGCATCCACTGCACTCAGATGATATTTATTTCACTAACTGTGTGACTTCTAGACCCAGTTTGTTGCATCCATGATAATTTAGATGAGTCACTTTAAATGGGGTGTAAATTGTTCAGTCAGCTACTATTGGAAATCTGTTTTCACTTTGACATGAAAGTCTTTTTTGGTGAATTCTGTCCATAAAAGCCTCATTAAATTGACCCTGAGTCAATGCTATAAAGCAGGGGTGTGAAACATGCGGCCCACAGGCCAAAAGCGGCCCTCCAGAGGGTCCAATCCGGTCCTCAAAGTGTAAAAATTCCAGAGAAGACATTAACTGCAGATTGTAAATTAGTAAAACTATAAATTTAAAATCATTTCTAGACCATGACAAGTTGTTTTGATCAGAAAGTAAAATACTAGATTGTTCATTGTTCTTTTGTCATTTTTTGGTCTCATTTTTTGCATATTTTGTCTTGTTTTTGTAATTTTGTTTGTCTGACTTTTGTCGTTTGTCTCATGTTTTTTGGTGTTTTGTTTCTCACTTTTGTCATTTTTTGTCTCATTTGTGACATTTGTTCATTTTTTGTCGCTTTAACTTTTGTCACATTTTGGTCTCTTGTGTTTTGTTTCATGTCATTTGTCTCATTTTTGTAATTTTGTATCTCATTTTTATAATATTTTGTGTTGTTTTTTGTCTTTTTTTTGTCTGGCTTTGTTGTTTGTGTCATGTTTTTGTCGTTTTGTGTTTTTTTTGTCTCGCTTGCATTCTGTGTTTTTTACTTTGTCGTTTTGTTTCTCGTTTTTGTAATTTTTGGTCTTATTTTTATCATTTCTGTAATTTTTTTGTCTTGTTTTTGTTGTTTGTCCATTTTTTTGTCACTTTGTAACTTTTTGGTCAAATTTTTTGTCCCTTTTTGGTTTTGTTTCGTGTGGTTTGTTGCATTTTTTGTCATTTTGTTTCTTGCTTTTATCATTTTGTGTCTCATTTTTGTAGTATTTTGTCTAGTTTTTGTTTTTTTTTGTCTTTTTTGGTCCGATTTTCATGTCATTTTGTCGTTTTGTGTTTTTTTTGTCTCGCTTGCATTCTGTGTTTATTACTTTGTCATTTTGTTTCTTGTTTTTGTCATTTTTGGTCTTGTTTGTGTCATTTCTGTAATTTTTTTTGTCTTGTTTTTGTTGTTTGTCCATTTTTTTGTCACTTTGTAATTTTTTTGTCAAATTTTTTGTCCCTTTTTTGTTTTGTTTCGTGTGGTTTGTCACATTTTTTGTTTCTTGCTTTTATCATTTTGTGTCTCATTTTTGTAATGTTTTGTCTTGTTTTTGTTGTTTTTTTGTCTTTTTTTGTCAGGCTTTTGTCATTTTGATCATAAAGTAAAATACTATAGTGTTCAGTTCCAGATAGCTATGACTAAATGTTGTGTTCCTTTGTAGACACTGTGATCTGGAAGTTGTAATGTGGAAATGATAAACTGAGGCTGAATGTTGTTGAAATTTGATTTATTTTTCTTAAGAAATTTAAGGTAGTTTATAATGTTTTTTAAAAAAGATAGTTCCTTAAATTTGAACTTTTTTGCACTAAAACAAAGGAAACATTTGGAGTTGTGATTATTTATAGGTTATTATGCTGTGATTTTATTCTTCCGGATCACTTAAGATCAAATTGGGCTGAATGTGGAACCTGAACTAAGATGAGTTTGACTCCCCTGCTATAAAGCAACAAAAAGAGAAAACTTCCAAGTGAGAGAAATCTTTCCTCATGCCAACCTAAAACCTCTCCATTTCGCACTTCCCTGTAAAGTTTGAATCCTTCCTGTCACTTCAAAACGCACAGTTTCCTCCTGCGGTGACACACAATGTGATCAGAGCTGATACTGCAAACGCTCCTTTTAATCCTGAACATATTGAAACAGATCCATGGCAGTAAGACGAGATGCTTATCTAGTGGAGGGCAAACAGTGGCCCTGCAGTGGAACCGTTTACTCGGAGTCTTTTACGTTTACATGGACAACGTATACACCATCTTCTCAGGAAATCTACTTGTAAACACAAAGCTCAAGTGAGTCCCAGCAAACATGACATGTGTCTTGCTCAAGGACACGTTGACAGAAGCAGCCGGGAATCAAACCGCTCTGTTAGTGAACACGCCGCTCTACCTGCTGAGCCGCCGCCGCCCCAGTTTGCTTGATGCCTATAAATACTGACGTGATGATATCTGTGGAGCCGTCTTTGCAGTTCACTCATTCATCCAAAAACTGACCCAGAATCGGAAAGTGAACTCATTCAGACTCCTGAATGTTTCATCAGGTTGCTAAAAAATGTAGCGTTAGCGGGGAAGAGTCTGTGACAGAATTCTAAATCTGCTGTTTGCAGGGTTTCACCAGATTTACAAATGTTTACCACAGAATCCTCCACCTGAACTCACAGACATCAACCCGACTGCCTCGTGCTGAAGACAACATCTTCTTGTCTTTCACTTAATTGAACTACAGCAACAGGATCAATATTTTCTCCAAATTAAAAGACGGGTCGTACACATTTTACACAGCGGGGCTCAGCGGCAGTAACTTCATTAATTATTGATTCCTCTGACGTTTCATTGTCATCTTCCCTAAATGCTTCTCTGTTGCAGCTGCTCTAATATCTCTGCAGTGACGTTAATAAGAACAGAGCCGTCGTAGCTCAGGATGAATCCACCAGAGCTGTCGCTGCATTTCTATTTTCAGCTAAAGTCCAAATATCCTCTGGAGTTTCCTCTGGAGAATCTCTTTTTCTTTTTTCCACTGTGTCACGCTGCTTAACTGCAATAATATTTGCTGTAGTGGTGTGAACTGATCCAATCATTTAATTAAATAAAACACAAGCCAACAGACTTTCAGCCTTCGAACAAATAGACGCTTTACTATAGTTTTTGTACAGCAGGAATATCAGTGTTTTCTAAATGTTGAACTGAAATAACTATAAGCCTCTATATTTGGGGTGTTATTATTATCCTTGGGAAGTTTTACTGCTTCAGATTCATTTGAAAAGTGGTTTCACTCAAATTTCCCAAAGGTCCAGACAGAAAAATACAAAATAGAAATTAGAATCCAGCTTCTCCCCAGTGGTGTCTTCTGTTTAGATATTAAAATAGGCTACAAAGCGCCTTTTTAACCTTAGAAAAGTTCTACACAGTGCTTTACATGTGTCTTATTTACACACACAAATCAACTGAGGGTTCAGTGTCTTTCCAATGAGCACTTCGCTAATGGAGAGGCTGGGGACTGAGCTACCAGCCTTGCAAACGGTGAACAAAACACTTCAACACCTGAGACATGGTGGCCTCAATTGGACTTTTTGCAGACATCTTACTGAAACTTCACCTAAACAATGGAGGTGAAGGGAATTTAGTAAAATGGCAGTTTGAAAATTCAGCTGCAACTTTCTAGTGCAAAGAGCCAATTAAATGGTCATTATCACAGCGTATCATTCCATACATCTGGGCCGTCAGCTTGTCCTCCAGCTCAGTAGACCATTATCATCCATTTAATGGTAGCAGAGTCATGATTTTGCTCTTCCAAAGATGAGAAGGAGTCTGCGTTTTGAGTTTGGAGGCACAAGTCAGTGGACTTTGAGCCAGAGGCCTTGCGTTTGAGTCCCATTTGGGACCGTAATTATGGTTATTACTTTTCTCCTCCAGGACTTTCACTTCAAAGCAAAGTTTCAGCCCCAAAACTATTTGATTAGGTTTAGAAAAGTATTGTTTGTGGTTAAAAGACACCCTGTTGCTCCCTTTTGGACCTTTCTAGAGTGATGGCCTCCACCAGAGACTTTACAGACACTTGTTCACTATAAGACTGCAACAAGTCACCACCGTTATCAGGGTTTCTTTCTGTTTATCAGTGATGGATGATGATAATGCACCTACTGAGCTGACTAGAAAGTGGAGGAGGTCATTGCTGGCCCAGACGTATGGGAACGATGTGTGATAACGGCAATTTGTTGAGCTGATAACATCTGAGCAATGTCCAGAGACAAAGCTGCGGTGCCTCTGAAGAACAGTTTTTATTTCAGCTACTGTCACTGAGGAAGAAAAGTCTTTATTTCTACTGTCTGTGCGCCCCGACCTCACTGGACAAGGACTCTCCCTCCTCACAAATCCCAATTTAACTCCTGCTGAAAGACGCTATAAATACACTTGCCTTGCCTTGACAACATGTCGCGGCTGAGCTCTTAAACAGTTCTTCCAGAGGTTGGTTCAGCAGAGGAACACCAACAGACTGAGCTGAAAGCAGAAAGAAGCAGCACCAGTGATAGAAGTGAGCAACTGCAAACTTTCGACCTGAACTGTGGAAAAAATTCAAATCAGCAAAGTGATTCGTAAGAACAAAGGAGCATCTTTTGTGCTCACGTTTCATTTCATGTATATTGAAGCTTCAAAGTGGCTTCAGTATCTGAGGGTTTCACCGACACCTGAAATTTAAAATGCATGAAAATGAACGTGAGCCCTGGAGGCTCAAATAACTCATCATTTTGCACATCTGCATGCAGTGGTGCTTTAAGTTTCAGAGATCTGAACCTAGCAGGAGTTCACCTTCTTCACTGATGCTGTCAGCTCAGGAAAATAACACGCTCGCAGCGATGCTCTTTTACACACACAAACAAGGTATTTGCCAACAGATATGCAAACACACACTTCTGGTATCGCTGCATTAGCTGCAACAACACACGCTAATGAATTCAGTATTTTATCATGGGAGCTGTTGCCTATCTGCTCCTTCCTCGTGGCGTGAAAGGCCTTTTTTTCTCCGCTGCTTTCTGCAATAATGTGGTTTTACGAGAGACGGTTATCAGCCCTCAACCTGGAGAAGCATGGGCTGGAGCTTTATCTGGGCTGTACTCCTGTTCAGCACCAGAGTACGAGGCGACAGTCAACATGGCTGCAGGGCTCGTGGAGACAAACCGCCTCGCCACGATAAGGTGGTGATCATAGCTGGCTGCTGCTAATCACATCTGATTGGATGCATTTATTTATATGCCTCCGGGTGCAGCAAGAGATGTGAAAAATATTTAACAGGAGGAGCGAAAAAAGTGCAAAATGCTCTGATGTTTTGGGTTTTTTCTGATAAAGATACAGCATTTAATTTATGAAACTGTTTTTCCAAGTTTTGTGTCATTTCTGTTTATTAATCACCCTAAAAAGATATTAAATTAACATTTGAAACCGCAAACTTTTTCCCTCAACTTCACTGTTTGAGCCGTTTGCAGTAATGCACGATGAAATGAACACAACTTGGCAGAGCTTTTTTATTTGCTTTAAAGTTTTAGATCCTCATCAATCACGTAACACCATCAGGGAGGCACCTCCTCTTTCCAAATTTATTCTGCAGCAGGAAAGCAAGTCCAAAGATCCTGCAAACGCCAGCCAGAGTTAGAAATTAAGAACCTCCAGCCAAGAGAGAACAAGCAACATATGGTATTATATACTAGGACATAAAAAAGCAGATTGGCGTAATAAAAATGGAGGAGAAAACCATGATAAACTGTATGTAGCATTTACGGTATAAAGTGAGTACATTCAATATTGCATCACCTCTTGAGAATTGCATTATTTCTTTCTAAGTTTTTCCTTCTATGAACGATCCAAAACAGATTCTTAGTAGAAACTCGATGCAACTAAAGCAGCTGCATAAACAAGGCTATAAATGACCAGCGAATACCAGACCTTCCTCAGTTTTTAACCGATGGACTGTGAATGTCTGCATCATGGCTCCACATGGAAACAAACTGCCAGAGAATCTAAAAACTCTGAATGAGAGACTTGATGAAATACATAGAAAGGAATACAGGATGATTGGTGAGAAACTCAAATCAGTGGAAACCCAGTGGCAGCAGTAATCAGGAGGTATAGAAGGAACAACATTACCACTAATCAGAGATCCTCCTAAAGTTATACCGCAGACAATGCACTACTTTCACAGTTTAGCTCTGGAAAATGGACAGACAGCTGCTTGAGACTTGGTTATTAATGTAAATCAGACTTTCTGTGACAGTTTAGACAGTGTGAAGGACGGTATTTAATGTCAACTTCTGCGAATGGCGTCCAAGAAAAACACTTTTGCTTGATGTTTGGTACAAAACTGCAACATTAAACTTTGCTAAAGACCAGGAAAACTAGCCTGATGAATGTTGTGAGCACATTATTTGGTCAGATAAATCATTCCAGCTAAAATAGGGTCCAGCATGTTTGGCATGAACCAGCCACAACCACCACAGTCGATACATGGTCCTGACAGTGAAGCACGGAGGTAGAAGTGTGATGATACTGGGTATTAGATAGACAACATTTATACCAAAATACGTCTGAAAAGATGATTCCCAGTCTGCAGAAGAAGAATGTTCCATCATGATAGTGATCCACTGCCAAAATCACGCAAGAAAAAACCTAAAACTGTGACCTGCTAAGTAAATTTGTTGAATTATGTTCCTGCTGTGGAGCCATGCATGTTTCATACCGTAAATCTCAACTGATAGTTTTTAATTTCACATTAGACCAAATGCCCTTTTGTTCAACTTAGAAGTAATGCAATTACTGTACACTGTCTTTTTGAATCAGTTGACATTTAGGTGACGTTCCACAGGGGTGCAGTCGCTTCCGTTGCATATTTTAGAACAGAATACGGAGTTCAAAGTAACATGTATAGTGATGTACGTTAGCACTACTGAACAAGAAACATGAAGACACGTTTCCATGTCACAACAGATCTGACTGCAGGACTATTCAGCCTTCTCTCCTAATTAAAACCCATCAGGCCACGCTGACCCCACCGACAGGACGCCAACAGAAGAGAGGTCACACAGCGGAATGAATACGACTGTTTGAAAAAAATAAAAGGTCCTCGCTGTGCTTCAGGCTCACCAGCCACTGCCTTTGTGATTCTAATGGCAGCTCCAGTAGCACTGTGACACACTGGAAGGAAATTAGCAGCCTGTTAGTGGGACAATGCGACTTAATAAGCATAAATTCATATAGTTGCTGCCGCCTTAAGGTTGCTTTCCCTGTGAACTTCTGTGTGACATTCTAATTACCTTGAACTGTAGTTCTGTTCAGCTTATTGCACCGGAAAAAATGCTCCTCTCAAAACAAGAAAAAAACCTACTAATTTCAAGGAACTTTTACCTTGAAATATGTGAAAAAATCTGCCAATGGAACAAGTGAAAAATGGCTTGGTCAGATTTCTTGAAATAAGATATATTTAGAATATTGAGATCTTAAATTTAGCTGGTAATTCTTATTTTAAGCTCTATTTTACCAGGATTGTCAAGCTTAGGTGTCTAAAAATAAGCCAGATATGATAAAAAAAATAGCACTTTTTCACTCAAAAATAGCTTTTTGCTTTCATGTAACCTCCTAATTTGAGATGTATTATCCCTCCTGTTGTTCTCATTTACGGACACTAAAAAATATTGTTTCCTTGTCTGAAAAAAATCAAAAAAATCAGCAAAAAAATTCCCCAAATTTCTGAAAATTTGCAAAAACCTTCAGGAAGAAAATTCCAATAATTCCTTAAAAGTTTCCCTCAAAAGTTTTATATAAAAAAAAATAATAATAATCCCCCCCAATTTGACAAGAAAATTCCTTTAGAAATTTTCAAAAAATGAATAAAAATCTTACCAAAAAAATCCTAAAAATATCTAAAGTGATTCCATATATATCAGTAAAACTTCTAATATTTTCTTTAAGAACATTCACATAAAAATCAACCAAAATCCAGCGAAATTCGCTGGATTTTGGTTGATTTTTATGTGAATGTTCTTCAGAAACATATTAACATTTCTTTTGTTCCACCAAAAAATGTTCAAAAATTTCCCAAAATGTTGAAAATGTGGACATCAGGAGTTTCACTGGGAATTTTTTATTTTTTTTCCACATTTTCAAACTTTAAAACGGGTCAATTTTGACCCGCAGGACGACACGAGGGTTAAAGTTATTTTGAGTTTTCTCAAAATAAAAAATTCTGCTCAAAACAAGATAATTTCAAGATTGTTTGACTTAACCAGATATTTAAGATGCATTGTCTTAAAACAAGTCCCTCCATCTGCTGAAATGTCTCTTGTGAAGTGAATTTATCTTAAATCGAGTGGGATGAGACATTTTGACTAAAAATAAGACAAATAGACCTGGTAGGATTTAGAGTTTTTGCAGTGTGTGTTAATAAAGCCGTTGCTGGTTGATAAACAGACAATAAGACAAAGAAGCTGGAAACTTGCTGCTCAGTCAGCACGAAAGCAACGCAAGTGACACCTATTAACAATTGATGCTCGCTGAAAAATGAATCCCGTGGTCCACGGCTGGCGGAGGAGGAAGTAGGCCCTCGCCGGCTGAAAACGCCGTCAGCTGGTGACAGCAAACCAAGCTGTCGCTACGGTGACCGAGGCTGGTTTGCTTTGTCCATTCGGGTGTGTGTTTCTATTTTCGAGCGCTCGCTGCGAGGCACACGGGCAGATTTTAATTGTATCCTCAGGTCGATTAACTTTATGGCATTAAAAAAACATCAGAGGCACAGGACATGACATGAGCACGAGTGCACACAGCAGGAATGAAATGTTGCTTCATGTTATCTTTGCATTGAGAAGCACCAAGGGAGTCAGAGGAAATGTTGTTCACCATCCATTATTCACCGCCTTATTTTCTGCTTTTCCCTCATTACATGATTTCATTGTTGAGAAATAACTCAACAGCTAAGTTTGACCCTCGTGTCGTCCTGCGGGTCAGATTGACCCGTTTTAAGGTTTGAAAATGTGGGGGGAAAAAAATATTTTCACAGTGAAACTTCTGATGTTCACATTTTTGGGAAATTTTCAAACAGTTTTTGGTGGAAAAAAAGAAATGTTTAAAAAAAAAAGTTTCTTTAACCCTCCTGTTGTCTTCATTTACAGGCACCAAAAAAAATTGTTCCCTTGTCTGAAAACAAATGCAGAAACTCAAGCAAAATATTCCCCAAATTTATAAAAAAATTGCAAAATCCTCAGGAAGAAAATTCCAAAAATTCCTTAAAAGCTTCCCTTAAAAGTTTTATTTTTAAAAAAGTCCCCAAATTTGGCAAGAAAAAAATAAATAAATAAAAAAATGTAAATATTTTCAAAATATGAGTAAAAATCTTCCAAAAAAAATCCTAAAAATATCTAAAGTGATTCCATATATATCAGTAAAAATCAACCAAAATCCAGCGAATTTCACTGGATTTTTTTTGTGAATGTTCTTAAGAAGCATTTTTAACATTTCTTTTTTTCCACCAAAAAATGTTAAAATATTTCCCAAGAATGTTGAAAATGTGTACATCAGAAGTTTCACTGTGAGAATATATATTTTTTTCCCCACATTTTCAAACTTTAAAACGGGTCAATTTTCTTGCAAAACTTGTTTTTTTTTTTTTGTTTTTTTTAAAAACATTTTTAAAATAAAATTATTAAGGAAAACTTTCAAGGAATTATTGGATTTTTTTTCTCAAGTTTTTGCAAATTTTCAGAAATTTGGGGATTTTTTTTTGCTGAATTTTTTGGATTTTTTTCAGACAAGAAAACAATATTTTTGGTGCCCATAAATGAAGACAGCAGGAGGGTTAATGCCCTTTCTCAAACTCAGCAGGAGGAGAAATTTACATCAAGCATTTCCCTCCATGTTTGCTTCTATGTTAAGTTCTATCTTCCATCTTTCTTCTCAGTATGGGCTCTTTTTTCTCCGGAGCACAGCAGGAGAAACGTTGGAAAAGCCGTATAAACATGTTAGCATTTGACTTTATCCTCCTTTATTCTGTTTTTCTTCCCACAGGAGCATCCGCTGCCTGAGAAACATCATCCACTGGAACCTCATCACCGCCTTCATCCTGAGAAACGCCACCTGGTTCATCGTCCAAATGACCATGAGCCCCGAAGTGCATGAAAGTAACGTGGTAGGTCTCACTTTATGGGTTAATCTTTGCAACAAGAAGCTCCGAAACTTTTAAATTTAGACAGTATTTATATATAGTTTTTTTTTTTTTTTTCACATTTTCAAACTTTAAAACGGGTTAATTTGACCCGCAGGACGCCACAAGGGTTAAAAACCAAAACAAGATATTTTGGAGCCATTTTTTAACATTTACATCGTCAGTAGAAGTCCATATTATATTGTTGTTCTGAGCAAAAGACAGAAGAGCATCGACCTTGTCTTTCCATATAGTTTCCTCCATCTCCCAGTCTTAGCGTTAAGCCGTCTTTTCCCAACACCAATGTTACCCAGAGATCTCAGGAGATTTAGAAACCACGGCTATATGTCTGTGTTAAGGCAACGTGATTGCAGATCAGGAAAGTCTGTGTTTTATATGACGTTATTGACATATTTCTTACATATGATATTACATGTTTCTGTGAACGAGTCTCCATATTCTGGAATTTGCACCCAAAACGATGTCCGGACCGTCCTTTATGATTCCCAACAGTCTCTGTAATACTGGAGCGGGAAAGAGGCAGAAGAAAAGTGCAGAGAAAACAAAAAACCATCCAAAAAATGATAAGATGCTAATTTGCACATAAGAGAAGACAAGACTTTATTAAGTTTACAGGATTACAGCAGCATAGGGGATACTTAAAAATATAGGAACCTCAATTTTAATTTAAAAAACTAACTAAAAATAAGTATAAGTACTGTAGAAATTCAGTTAGTCCACTGTTCTTTTAAATATGGAAAATATCTATATTGCACAGGGTTATTCTAAATGTACAAAGACAGTGGTGCTGCTCAGATTTATTCCATAAGTAGAAAAATACTGATAATAAAATGCTCATATTGCACATATTCTTCTATTTGTGGGAAAAGTATTATATTGTACAGAGTATTTTAATGTGCAAATTATTCATAACTCACATGTTTAATCACCACACTATGTCTATGTTTGGCTAAATATGATAAATATGGCAGTTTATGTTGGAATTTGCAAATTACTGATGTGGCACATTCACACAGGAATAAGATGACAGATGACCTCTGCAATTATTCCAAATTACTACATGTCCCCAGGTCACACTAGTCCTGTGTGAACAGAGCTTTAGTTGGATAAAACACGTCCTTTGATTGATTAAAATACTCCATTAAAACATGATAAATTGTTCTTTTTCCATCCAATTTAATCAGCATTGCAATACAGTGCAGAAAAATTGACGAAGGAAAAAAACATTTCTTCTGTGGTGCCAGTAGAGAATCTGTTGAAGAGTTTGCAAAACTAAGACTGATTGGTGTCAAATAGTGGGAAAGTGGTTTAAACCAGGAGGGTCAAACTCATTCTAGTTCAGGTTCCTCGTTCAGCCAGGAAGGGGGGCAAGGACCATAAGGATAAAAAGGAAACACAAAACGACAAAAACGTGAGACAAATGACAAAGTCAGACAAAAAACCCCCAAAAAACAAGACTAATTATTACAAAAATAAAACACAAAATGGCAAAAGAACAATGAACAATTTTGTATTTTACTTTATGATCCAAACGACAAAGGTCAGACAAAAAAAAGACCAAAAACAACAAAATATTCCAAAAAAATGGACCCAAAGCGACATCGAAATAGACAAATGACCCAAACAAGACAAAAATGAAAAACAAAATGACAAAAACATGAGACAAATGACAAAATCAGACAAAAAACCAGGACAAAAAACAACAAAAACAAGACAAAATATTACAAAAATGAGACACAAAATGGCAAAAGAACAATGAGGAATATAACATTTTACTTTCTGATCAAAACAACTTGTCATGGTCTAGAAATTATTTTAAATTTATAGTTTTACTAATTTACAATCTTCAGTTAATGTCTTCTCTGGAATTTCTACACTTTGAGGGCCGGATTGGACCCTCTGGAGGGCCGCTTTTGGCCCGTGGGCCTCATGTTGGACACCCCTGCCATAAAACCATCAGAATTCTTTGAATACTAATCATAGTTTCACCATGTTTTAACCACTTCTGGTGTTCTTGTTGCAGATTTGGTGTCGCCTCGTCACCGCCTCCTTCAACTATTTCCACTCCACCAACTTCTTCTGGATGTTCGGAGAAGGCTGCTACCTCCACACCGCCATCGTCCTCACCTACTCCACCGACAAGCTCCGCAAGTGGATGTTCATCTGCATCGGCTGGTGTACGTAGACTCTGGTGTTCCTCAACACGCAGGATTAACGCAGTAACAGTCACGTGAACGCCTGAAAAACCAGACGAGAACTTTGGTTTTGACCAACATCTGAGTGCTCGTTAGCTTAGCTTAGCATAAACCCTTTCTCAAAATGTCAGACTGTTGAACAACCAGGCTGAGTAAATTCAATTTCAACTTAATTTGAAAAACCCTCAATCAGTTCTGAATAAAGTGAATGGAAGGTCAAGTACCAATTTAGCTAAAATGTTAATTTGACATGTCCGATTGTGACGCAAAAGCCCAAAGGCAGTTAGCAAACATTAACATAAAGAGTTGGAGGTAAACAGCTGGAGTAGTTCTGTCCAAAGTTTAAAAAGCTACATACTAACACCTCTTTTTCTCATTTTGTCTCACCGTTTTTAACCCCCTGAATCCGACACCAATCAGCAGGTCTGAAAGGCAACGTTGGTTTGAAAAAATATGCACAATTACACCATTTAAATAGATAATATAATATATAAAAATAGAGAATTTTCAGATGATTAGTTCACTTTCTATTAAAAAATTCTTTCTGCTTTTGCAGTTTCTTGCGCTGATAAACCTCCTTATTAAACTGTATTGCATATTATCTGTGTTTTAAATGTTTCTCCAAACATTTTGCTCTCATAGTTCCAGTCAGTTTGAATTCCTTTAATCCCAGAAGAAGAGCTGGAAGGTCAGACAGAGTTTTGTCCAACAATGGCTGGGAGTTGACTGGATGGAGACGGCAGGATGTGGAGTGGCAGCTGGGAAACGTGTTGATGTGGAGTTCACTAACACCCTGTTTCACTCTGTCAAACTCCACTATGTGCTGCTGAGATTAGGAGCATTGTGCCAGCTGGATTACATTTCCCCGAGGGCCGGCGTGAAGCGGCTGCATGAAGCGGAGATGGCAGCGCATCTCAAAGAAAAATAAATAAGATCACATTCTCTGTGCTCCGCTTAGCTTCCACTCTTCAGATGTTATTATGGAGCCGGTGAGGTGTGGCCGAGAGGTGAAAACAACAAGAAGTACACTATATTGCCAAAAGTATTCGCTCACCTGCCTTGACTGGCATATGAACGTCAGTGACATCCCATTCCTAATCCATAGGGTTCAATATGACGTCTGTCCATCCTTTGCAGCTATAACAGCTTCAACTCTTCTGGGAAGGCTGTCCACAAGGTTTAGGAGTGTGTTTATGGGAATTTTTGACCATTCTTCCAGAAGTGCATTTGTGAGGTCACACACTGATGTTGGACCAGAAGGTCTGGCTCTCAGTCTCTGCTCTAATTCATCCCAAAGGTGTTCTATCAGGTTGAGGTCAGGACTCTGTGCAGGCCAGTCAAGTTCATCCACCCCAGACTCTGTCATCCATGTCTTTATGGACCTTGCTTTGTGCACTGGTGCACAGTCATGTTGGAAGAGGAAGGGCCAGCTCCAAACTGTTCCCACAAAGTTGGGAGCATGGAATTGTCCAAAATGTCTTGGTATGCTGAAGCATTCAGAGTTCCTTTCACTGGAACTAAGGGTCCAAGCCCAGCTCCTGAAAAACAACCCCACACCATAATCCCCCCTCCACCAAACTTTACACTTGGAACAATGCAGTCCGACAAGTATCGTTCTCCTGGCAACCACCAAACCCAGACTGGTCCATCAGATTGCCAGATGAAAAAGCGTGATTGGTCACTCCAGAGAAGGCGTCTCCACTGCTCTAGAGTCCAGTGGTGGCTGCTTTACACCACTGCATCCCACGCTTTGCATTGCACTTGGTGATGTATGGCTTGGATGCAGCTGCTCGGCCATGGAAACCCATTCCATGAAGCTCTCTGCTGAAGCACTGTTCTAGAGCTAATCTGAAGGCCACATGAAGTTTGAAGGTCTGTAGCCATTGACTCTGCAGAAAGTTGTCCACCTCTTGGCACTATGCTCCTCAGCATCCACTGACCCCGCTCCATCAGTTTACGTGGCCTACCACTTGGTGGCTGAGTTGCTGTCGTTCCCACACACTTCCACTTTCTGATAATACAGCTGACAGTTGACTGGAATATTTAGGAGCCAGGAAATGTCACGACTGGATTTGTTGCACAGGTGGCATCCTATCACAGTTCCACGCTGGAATTCACTAAGCTCCTGAGAGCGAGCCATTCTTTCACAAATGTTTGTAAAAGCAGTCTGCAGCCTAGGTGCTGGATTTTATACACCTGTGGCCATGGAAGTGATTGGAACACCTGACTCTGATTATTTGGATGGGTGAGCCAATACTTTTGGCAATATAGTGTATGACGTTTCTGAACTAATCCGGGGTCGCAGGATTAGATCCTCCTCAAGTTTAGCATCAAAGCGCTACTGAAGTGAAAGTTTCCAGAGATGGGAGATTGTGGAGGCCTCTGATGCTGCTGTTGGTATCGTTTATATGTGAGTAACGGCTGTTTGTCTGCTTTATTAAACTCCTATAAGTCAGTAAATCTGCAGATCGCTCTGCATTACCGTCAGCCGGGGTCCAGCCTTTCATTCATTCACAAAGGGACATTCAGACGGTGACACGTCTTGGCTTGCATCTGTGGATCACGGCACACGAGCAGCGATTGCTTTTGACAGAGCTTGGCAGGCGCTGGTGCTGTGCAGAGAAAAAATCTACACACACACAGGGATTTCATACTCTGGCATGAAATCCCCGGGGTGATATTTAGTGAGTTGAATAGCAGAGAAAGATGGAAGAAGAATCTGTCACTTTGTCTGTTTTCTTTTCTTTTTGTGCCTCACAGGTATACCGTTCCCCATAATCGTGGCGTGGGCCATCGGAAAGCTCTACTACGACAACGAGAAGTAAGACCTTTGTTGACTTTACAGATATTCAGGACAAACTGTATCACATTAAGGCAAACTCATTTTAGTTCAGGTTCCACATTCAGCCCAGTTTGATCTCCAGTGTCTGGACCAGTAAAATCACAGCATAATAACCGATAAATAACCACATTTTTCCTTTGTTTTAGTGCAAAAAAGTACATTTTGAAAATTTTCACATTTTAGGAATTATCTTTTTACAAAACATCATGAACAACCTGAAATTTCTTAAGAAAAACAAGTTCAATTTCAGCAACATTCAGCCTCAGTTTATCATTTCCACATTACAACTTCCAGATCACAGAGTGTCTACAAAGGAACACAACATTTAGTCATCTGGAACTGAATGATGTAGTATTTTACTTTAACCCTTGTGTTGTCTTCATTCACAGGCACCAAAAAATATTGTTTTCTTGTCTGAAAAAAAAAATTAAAAATTCAGCAAAAAAATTCCCCAAATTTCTGAAAATTTTCAAAACCAGGAAAAAAATTCCAATAATTCCTTAAAAGTTTCCCTTAAAAAATTTATTTTAAGAAAATCCCCCAAATTTGGCAAGAAACTTCTTGTAAATATTTTCAAGAAATGAGTAAAAATCTTCCAAAAAAATCCTAAAAATATCTAAAGTGATTCCATATATATCAGTAAAACTTCTAATATTTTCTTTAAGAACATTCACATAAAAATCAACCAAAATCCAGTGAAATTCACTGGATTTTGGTTGATTTTTTGTGAATGTTCTTCAGAAACTTTTTTTTTAACATTTCTTTTTTTTCTCACTAAGAAATGATCAAAAATTTCCCAAAATGTTGAAAATGTGGACATCAGAAGTTCGACTGTGGAAATTTATTTATTTATTTATTTATTTATTTATTTATTTATTTATTTATTTATTTATTTATTTATTTATTTATTTATTTATTTTTAATTTTCAAATTTTAAAATGGGTCAATTTGACCCGCAGGACGACACAAGGGTTAAAAAAGACAAAAAACAACAAAAACGAGACAAAATATTAGAAAAATGACACACAAACAACAAAAGTGAAAAACAAATTGACAAAAAATGAGACAAAAAATGCAAGCAAGACAAAAACGAGAACAAAACGAAAAAAATGTGAAACAAATGGGAGAAATCTAAAAAAAAGACAAAAAGCAACAAAAAAAGACAAAATATTACAGAACAAAGAACAATCTAGTATTTTACTTTATGATCCAAACAACTTGTCATGGTCTAGAAATTATTTTAAATTTATAGTTTTAGTAATTTACAATCTGCAGTTAATGTCTTCTCTGGAATTTTTACACTTTGAGGGCCGGATTGGACCCTCTGGAAGACCGCTTTTGGCCCGCGGGCCTCATGTTGGACACCCCTGCATTAAGGAGATGAATGTCTATTAATAAACTGCTCTAATCACATTTGCATCGTACAATAATCTTAATTACACCTTCGCCCTGCCGCCCTCTGATTGGAAGCTCTTGCATTGTTTTTGCACTCATTAAAAAGGTGAAAACTGATTCAGCTCTGCAGAAATAAATGGCAAAGTTTGTCTTTTTTCCAACCGTCGGCAAATCCGGTGAAAGGACAGAAAGCGGAGCGTCGAGAGCCTTGTATCTTATTCCTCTGTGCCGAAGAGCTCCGCTGTTAAAAGCTGTGACTGACGTGTTCCTGTTTATTCTGATTTAATCCCACACACAGACCAACATCCTGCTGCTGCACAAACTCAGCCAAGCGCCAAACGTTTCAGAATCAAATTTAATGGCCCAGTAGGTTGACACATACAAGAGATGTGGTTCCAGTTGCCTTTAGTTGCAGAGAACAGGATACAGATACAGAAAAACAGACAGAAGCGACCTGAAAACTGCATTTTTACATTTCTGCTGCCATGACTTCACTAACATAGCAGAGAAACATTTTCATTCATATAGAGTCGCGTTTTTGTCCACATGAGCACCGTAAGACCAATATTCACCTTCTATTAGCTCTGTTCCGGGTCTCCACTAACTCCTGAGGAACTTCTCTGTTCCCCAGCTGTGTACGAGTCTCTTTTTTCTCTAACAGCTACCTGCTGTGGCTGAAAACAATGTCACAGGAGCTCTGACAGTGAAGCAAATCAGTGGAAACAATGATGAAAGGTGCTGAAAATCTCCACAGCAGCCAAGAACCCTGGTTTTCACCCACAAAATGTCTCGCAGGAGAGACACGATACAATGGCAGAAATGCAAAACCAACACAAACAGATGCAAAATGACTGCCAAGAAGCAAAAAATTATCCACAAACTGATGCAAAAACAACTGAAAAGATGCAAAATGACCACAAAGAGACTCAAACTTACCACAATGAAACAAAACCTGACCACAAATACCTGCAGAACAACTACAAAGAGATGGAAAATGCCCATAAAGAAACAAAAATTGATCTCAAATTGATGCAAAGCGACTTAAAAGATGCAAACTGGCTACAAAGAGATTCAAAGTTACCACAAAGAAACAAATATTGACCACCAACAGATGTAACAACAACCACAAAGGTATGCAAAATGACTGAAAAGATGCAAAATGACTAAAAAGAGATTCAAAATTAGCACAAAGAAACAAAACTTGACCACAAAAAGACACAAAACAACTGCAAAGATGCAAAACTATTACATTAAACTGCAAATAGAGCATAAAGAAACAGAATCACCACAAGAAATACCGAAAGGCCACAAATACTTTTAGAACAACTACAAAGAGATGGAACAGGACCAAAAAGAAACCACTATAGGCCTCAAACAGATCAAAAACGACCACAAACAAACAGTTAGACCACAAAAAGACACAAACAACTACAAAAACAACTGCAAAGACAACAAAATGACCACAAAGAACGGAATCACCTCAAACTGATGCAAAAACTACTTCAAAGATGCAAAATGGCCACAAAGAAACAAATATTGACCACCAACAGATGTAAAAACAATTACAAAGAGATGCAAAATGATCGAAAAGATGCAAAATGACCACAAACTGATGCAAAATGACTAAAAAGAGGTTCAAAATGACCACAAAGAAACAAAACTTGACTACAAAAGGATGTAAAACAACCACAAAAAAATGCAATATGACCAAAAAGAAACACAAAGTGATCAGAAAGAGAGCAAAACGACAACACAATAGATATCGACTACAGATACACAACAAAGGGCAGCAAAGCTACCTTAAACAAATACAACCAGATGCAAAACTGATGCAAAACAGACTTAAAACAATCCAAAAAAAACTACTAATTAGATACAAGGAGGTAAAAATCTGCATGAAATAGTTTCAGATGCAGCCACAGCTAGAAGTACAACAACAGCAGCTGTAGAAAGACACAAAATGACATGAAAACATCTGTCAAGAGGCACAAAAAGTCCAGATTTAGACACAAAATAACAAAAAACAAACAGGAAATGATGACAAAGAGATGCTAATGAAAGAAAAGTGGCTGCAAGGAGACTCAAAACAAACACAAAAAGCTGCAAAAAGAGACAGACAACGATTGAAATGAACAAAAAGATGCCAAATAAATTCTAAGAGATGCAAAACTATGAGCAAATCTCCAAGAAAAACAGTCAGTTTGTGGATGTTTTGTGTCTCTTTTACACTTTCATGCATGGTTTTTTAATTTTTTTATGATTCTTTCATGCACACATACAGTCATTGTTCATAAATAAATATTCAGTGCAGCTTCAAGTGTCTATAAACAGGTCAGGAATGTAACGCAGGGAATGCAAGAATCCACATTATTTATTATTATTATTGTTATTATTGTTATTATTCTGCAGCTGAAAGCAGCAAATCCTCTCTTAAATCTGATTTAAGCGACTTTTGATGAAAACTGCAGCAGCCGACCGAGATGAAACTTTATGTCTGCGACTTGTTTTGAAATATTTACGTCCTCAGCAGGAACCTGGAGGCTGGAAGAATAAGACGAGACAGCAGAGAGGAAATATCGAGGGATGAGTTTGTGTTATTTTTATGTGGGTTATTGGCAATATATGAAATATCAAACTACAGAAAAGCATTTCCACTGAAGTCTGATTTAGTTTCGACAGCTGAGGATTGCATTTTACTGCAGCTGACTGGTTTATTCTCTATTTTATGTCTAGAAAACGACATAATTCCTGCAGAGGTAATCACGCTGTATATATTCACACAGTGAGCTCTGAATGATTTTTGTAGTTTTTTTCAATTTCCGCCTGAGAAAAAATCCCAGAATCAGTGGGTTCCAGCTGCAGATCTGCGAGGCCAACGGGAGCAACCCTGAGCTCTGAGATAAGAAATGTGGGGGGATTCTGAAGCCCAATAAATCAGCAGGTCAGAGTGAGATCTGACAAAGTGACATTTTTACTTCCAGCTGGTGAAATATTTCATTTGGGATTTGTCTGTCTGGAGATAAATTAAGCAGAACAGTACAGATCTGTAGAAGAGATCCGTCTCCACGTTTGGTTTGGTTTTACTAAACGCGTCTAAATATTCCCATTACGGACGAGTTATGCAAATGAGCACACATGGACATGAAATATTCATTCGTTTATTCCTTCATTCCACCTCATCAACTCTGTAAATTAGAATCGGTGACGCAAAAGCTAGTTTTTAAAAGCTGTTTTAAAAACTCTCAGCTGCAATTCTGCATCCGGTTTGATCATAGAAGCAGCAGCTGCACAGACACAAAGCAACCAAAAATGACTGCATGAATCACCGCAAAGAGGCAAAAAGGAGCACGAGAAAACTCAAAACAACTAAAGGGAGCGTCTAAAGACATAAATTAGCAACAAGATGATAAAAAAACTAAAGCAAAGAGGCAGAAAATAACCACAAAAGGATGCACAAAAAGTACAAGAAGTTGCTAAAAGAAAACAAAGAAACTTGCTACAAAACATCAGAAAAAGGTGCTCAGGGCTGCAGAAAGATGAAAAATGGAGGCAGATGTCTATCAAGAAACACAAAATGATGACAATAAAATGCCAAACAAATACAAAGAGGTGCAAATAAATTAGAAAAGGACACAAAAAGATGCAAATTAATACAAGAAGATGCAAAACAGCCACAACAAAGGAGTGCAGGACCACAGAGAGATGCAAAATGACCTAAACAGACTCAAATCAACCAGGAACAGATGCACAACTATTGCAAAGAGACGTAAACATTAAAAAAAAAGATATAAAATGAAAACAAAGAGATACAATAAATACAGAAACATGCAAAATGACTTCAAACAAACTCAGAACAAATATGAATACATGCAGAATGTCCACAAAGAGAGACTAAACAAGATTCCGTACAAACGTAACGGGATGCAAATCAGTTTCAAAGAGACACAAAACACGTTTGGAATCATGCACAACTAATGCAAAAACACAAAGAGAAGCAAAATGAACACAAGAAAACAAATCTGAAAACGTGCAGAATGTCTGCCAAGATGCACAAAATATCCTCAGGACACAAAACAAAAACGACAAAATGACGACAACGAGATACCAGACAAATGCACAGAGATGCAAATCAGCTACAAAGAGTCTCAAGGCAAATATAAAAAGATGCAAAACCTGTGCAAAGAAACGTAAAAAGATGCTAAACGAATACAGGAAGATGGAAAAAGGCTTCAGACTGTTTTAAAACTACCCAAAAAAAGATCCCAACAAAGACAGAAAGATGCAAAATGACAACAAAGAGACTCAAAACAAATACAAAAACATGCAGATTGTCTGCAATAATGCACAAAATGTCCACAAGGAGACACAAAACAATCCCAGAACGACGACTAAGATGCCAAACAAACACAAGAAGAAGCAAACCAACTTGTACAAGATGATTAATTTTAGTATTTAAGAGGTTAAAGTTTTGAGAGCAGCTATTTCTTGCCGCTGGCTAAATGTGTCTGTACTTCATATTTTGGGTAAATCACTGACTGGAAAACTTGTGTTCAAACCGCTAAGCACAGATTGGTGAATTAAAGCGACAGGGAGGAGACGAACGAGGACAGAAATACACCTGAATGTTGACGCTAATCGTGACTGATGGCCTCTGCTGCTGTTTCAGGTGCTGGTTCGGGAAGCGAGCCGGCGTCTACACCGACTACATCTACCAGGGGCCCATGATCCTGGTGCTGGTGGTAAGAATCGCTCTGATTTCTCTATCCCGCTGTAGCACAACCTGTCTGCTGATACAATTAGTCTCCATTATGTCTTTAAGTTTCCTGGCAGGCGTGGAAAGCTGGAGAGCTCAACACATTCTTCACATTAGCAGTGATAAATGCTTTTCTGTGGAGCTTAAATTTCTGCAACTTGGCAACTTCTGGGATCCAATTTGAGGCTTCGGGCTGAGAAACAAGAATGAAATACAGATATATGTTCGGTCTTGTCAAACGCCGCCTCATTTCCACACCCAGAGGGGACTTTTTAATAAGATCATTTCATTACTTCATCAGCTCTCACTGAGGATCTCTCTCATCTCACACGGTTTGGGTTTAAATTCCAGTTTAAGAGGGAAATAAAACCTTAAAGTGGACACAAGCTGGATCTGCTCAGTAGCAAAACCACAGTGGAAACAGTGATGAAAGGTGCTGAACATCTAAAAGCAGCTGAGAACCCTGGTTTTCACCTGCAAAATGTCTCACAAAAGAGACACAATACCATGGCAGAAATGCAAAATTACCACGAACACATGCAAAATGACCGAAAAGATACAAAGATAGACCTCAAACCGATGCAAAACAACTACACAGAGATGCAAAATGACCACAAAAAAGCACAAAACAACTACACAGATGCAAAACCATGACATAAAACTGCAAAATGACCACAAAGACACACAGAAAAATTCAAAACAACTACAAAAAGATGCAAAATGACCAAATAGAAGCAAAGATAGACCTCAAATTGATGTAAAACAACTATATAACACTAAAATATGACCACAAAGAAACACATATTGGCCAGCATCAGATGTAAAACAACCACAAAGAGACACTAAATGACCACAGCATCGACCTCCTCAGTATTCAGACGGCGCTGTGTTGCTGCAACTCTCAATGTTCTCAAAGATCCTGCAGATTTTTACAGATTGCTCGGAGACTCGGTCCGGCTTCTCTCAGAAAGCTTTAGTCATCTCTCGCCTGGCCGAGCTCCAGAAACGCTGCCCTGAGTCCAGACGTGGAATTAAAATAAGAACGTCTACTCGACCGCTGCGCTGAAATACAGATTTGAGTTCCGTCTGCATCCATCTCGCTTTATTAGGAGGAAAATATTGCAGCTTTTAGTCCACTTTAATCAACTCTACAGCAGAGACTCTTCATTCATCACAGTGTTTGCTGTGTGTTTAGTTTGTGTGGAGAATGTAAGAGTAATACATGGCAGCTGCACAGTTTAGTTTAACTTTCTGGCATTTGCAATTTATCATCTTATATTTTAAAGGAGTCACACACTGTTATAAGTAGTTAAATACTCATATCATGTAGATTCACCATTTTTTCAGTACTGGCAACACGTGGACGTGTTGATTCCATTGTTTTCTTTTTAATTTTGTAAAATTTAAAAGGAAATGGGCATCATGTGTGATTTAGACAGTTCTTCTTTCATCAGCTTCATCTCAAACAACTGACATTAAAGAATAATTACTTTAAATGAACAGTTCCTGAAGAATTTTATCCATTTTTCTGTTGAAGATGCCGAAATTTTGTTTGTTTCTTCCTCTTTTTTTGAGATTTTTGAGCCTCTGGCAAACAGCTGGTTTAGTTTCACACTTACGTGGCCCATGGAATGAAAAGAGAGTCACAGAAATACATGAATAAAGACACATAGAAATACAAAAAAAATAGACTAAATAAGAGGTGATGGATGGAAATGGTGAAATAAATTCAAGACATGTCTTTATTTATGTCATTTTCCATTGCTAAATTCACTTATTTTGGTCTTTGAATATTTGAAATTCTTTGTTTTCCATAATATGCTAAACAAAACGAGACATTTGAAGTTGTCTCCTTCACCTGTTTAGTAAAAAAAGACATTTGTCACCATTTTTGGACAAATTGGACCAAACAGATGTATGATTACGTGAGAAAATAGGCTCCAAGTTAACCCTCCTGTTGTCCTCATTTACGGGCAGCAAAAGATATTGTTCCTTCGTCTGAAAAAAATCCAAAAATTTAGCAAAAAAAATTCCCTATATTTATAAAAATATGCAAAATCTTCTGGAAGAAAATTGTAAAAATTCCTTAAAAATTTCCCTTAACATTTTAATTTTAAAAAATCCCCAAATTTGGCAAGAAATAAAAATTCAAAACAAAAAAAATTAAAATTGTAAATATTTTCAAAAAATGAATAAAAATCTTCCAAAAAAAATCCTAAAAATATCTAAAATGATTCCATATTTATCAGTAAAAGTTCTAATATTTTCTTGAAGAACATTCAGAAAAAAAATCAACCAAAATCCAGTGAAATTCGCTGGATTTTGGTTGATTTTTTTTCTGAATGTTCTTAAAGAAACACTTTTGTTTTACATTTCTTTTTTTTCCACCAAAAAATGTTCAAAAATTTCCCAAAAAACGTTGAACATGTGGAAGTTTTCACTGTGAAAATACATATTTTTTCCACATTTTCAAACTTTAAAACGGGTCAATTTTGACCCGCAGGATGACACGAGGGTTAATAAATAATCTGTTTATTGGACTCTTCCAGTTAAAAGAGTGCAACACATAGAGATCAAACACATCTGAGCCCCTATAGAGACAGAAAGGCAGTGAGGAAACATTACTGCTGCTGTGTTGGAATCCTACAATAGTTTACAGTCTGAATCTAAGACTTTGTGCTTTCAAACAACGCTGCACTCAGAAATGGGACCCAAGAGCAAAGCTAAAGAGTCTTTTCTCAAAAGAACAAGGTTACAAAAACCCGAGCAGGCAAAGTAGAAAAGAAACGAGCTGAGGCAAAAATCCCAAACCACAGGCGAGGTCAAAAACAGCATCAGGATCAAAACATGCTGCAGAGATCAGAGAGCTGGAGGGAGGAAGATGGTGGAGAGATGAGGGTAAATACTGTAAAAACTGCATGAAGAGGCTGCAGGTGATGCAGGAGGCCAAACATCAGACGGATCATTGGACACAAACACCAGAATGGATCTAAGGAGACGGAAAATTAGAAAACATCAGGCCTGATGTCATTTAAAGTGCAGGTTTAAAGGTGCAGTCTGCGATTCTGCAGAAAGAGTTAGCTTGTTAGCATATTTAGCTAGTGTGTAAGATTGACTGATGTGCACAGGATTAACGTTGCATCACATTTAAGGAGCCAAAATCGTGCACAAACACCAGAACAATCAGCTTGTGCAGCTTGAGGAGATATTTACTGAGCATCTCTAAACGAAAACTGCACTGGAGACTCAAAATAAAAACAAAAATAAGCTAAACCAATGCAAAGACAAGATGTAAAATGACCACAAAGAGACACAACAGAGAGACACAAAAACTAAAGACGCAAAACTAAAGAGTGTTTTCTCAGAAAAACAAGGTTAGAAAAGGACACAAACACCAGAATGAATCCAAGAAAGCAGAACACTAGAGATAATCAGAGCTGATGTCATTCAAAATGCAGTTTTAAAGGTGCAGTCTGCGACCCTGCAGAAAGAGTTAGCGTGTTAGCTTATGTAGATAGCTAGCATGTGCAAGATTGACTGATATGCACAGGATTAGTGTTGTATCACTATTTCCTATTTAATGACCCAAGAGTGTGCACAGATGCCAGAACAAACAGTTAGTGGACCATGAGGAGATATTTACTGAGCATCTCTAAATGAAAACTGTAATGGATAATACAAAAAGATGCTCAAACAATGCAGAGATGAGATGCAAAATGACCACAAAGACATTAAAAACAAATACAGAGAGATGCAAAAATACTGCAAAAATATACAGAATGTCTACAAAGAGACACAAAATTACTACTAAGAGACTAAAACAAATACAGAAATGCAAAGCTAATGCAAAGAAATATTATTTACAATATTTAAAAGATGTATAATGAAAACAAGTCGACATAAATATGCCATACATGGTTTTAAAACCACCACAAAGAGAAACCAGCAGCTACACAGACTCAGTAAGCTAACTGATAATAAAAAATAGCGTCATCGTTGTAGCCGCAGCCCTGAGGAAGAACTTATAAAATCTGGTGCACTGTGTGGTGTTAGATCAGCAAACATTAGTGGATTTACAACAGAAATCTGCAATAAACGGGGCGACTCAGTGGATGAACTGGTTGTTCTGTTAACGCCGTCAGTAGCAGTAAATCCCAGTTTCATTCCCAGCTGGCTGGAAATTTACTGCTTGTCATTCCTACTTTCTTTCCACATATTTTCCTCTGTATCTGTGGTGCCTATAGGAAAATACCAAAAATACCATTTAAAGATAAGATACGATAAGATAAGCCTTTATTAGTCCCACAGCGGGGACATTTGCAGCAAAGATAGTGCAAACATGTAAGGAATGTAGATTAAAAGAAGTACTAGTTGTAAAAATAACTACTAAAATAACAATTATTGCACATCTACTTTTTGGAAGATTTTTACTCATTTTTTGAAAATATTTACAAGAATTTTCTTGTCAAATTTGGGTTTTGGATGTTTTTAAAATAAACCTTTTAAGGGAAACTTTTAAGGAATTATTGGAATTTTCTTCCTGAAGGTTTTGCAAATTTTTTTTTTGCTGAATTTTTTTATTTTTTTTTCAGACAAAGAAACAATATTTTTTTGGTGCCCGTAAATGAAGACAACAGGAGGGTTAAATGCTGACAGCTACAGAGCTATTGGTTTGTAAAATCAGACATCAGTCTGGTCTCAGCGTAACGGTGTTTTGTGTTTTTCTGAAGCTTTCCAAACCAAACAATCCTTCAGGTAATCAAGAAAAACAAGCAGCTAAATCCATAAAGTCAACAATCATCAGCTGCAGCCTGAATAAACAGAGATCTCACACACCAGTGCATGAATAATAACAATAATCCAGTAATTCTCTCCTACTGCTGCTTTATCACAGACTTTAGGAGGATTTTCAGTGCAGGACTTTGACCTGGAGTGTTTTTACAGTCTGGTATTAGTGAATTTTACTGAAATTAAGGATCTAAATCATTTTAAAAGATTGTTTTTATGTCTTGCAATCTTGAGCTTTTAATTAGGTTGTGGAAATGTGTCCCTTAGAGGACTTTGTAGAGTTTAGGACTTTTGGAAATGTTTCTGTTTTAGTTTGAAATCTCCGGGTTTTGATTTGGACAGAAACTCTAAACATGTTGTTCTCCGAATCATCACTTTCCTGTCACCGTTTTCCAGAAGAAAACAATGAATTCATTCATTCAACCTTTATTTTATTTAAACTCTGAGTACGTTGAGCTTTGCAGGCCTTATTTATAAAGTAAAATATGCAATAAACTTGTACAGCAATAAAATATTGAGAGGCAAAGTTAGTCAAATTAAAACACTAATTAGCAAATTAAAATTTAAAAAAATAAATCAACTAAAACTTGAGCCACTGGAAATTGAATTGAGTTACCAAAAAGATATAAATGAGTCCAGCTTCAGGTTGTTTTGCAAAGTTAATTAAGACTAGCAGCTAAAATGTCTGGATGAGCAGCGTCTGTGTTTTACTTGAATTTATATTTATATGAACAGGCTGCCTAGAATAACTATTTTTGCTCCTTGCTGTTATGCAAGTCATTCTTCTGATGGATTTGAGATGTTTCTGAGTGCTACTCCTCCTGAATTTGCACCCAAAATGCTCCAAAATTTCATTTATAATTGTCTTTGGAGCCTCCGCAGTGAGAAAGAGGCAGAAGAAAAAGACAATTAAATCTGAAACAAAACCATGTGTTTGACCAAATGTGTTGCAAAATTTTAACTCAGCAGTTATTATAAATAACCAGGGATTCCCAGGAAACTCACTTAAAGTCGTGTTATTTCATCAAAATCACTTTAATCTACGTCTCATTTAATAATTTGCCAAAAGTAAACAGTTTGCATTAGATTTTCTTTTTGAAAAAATGAAAAAAGATATTTGCATTCTGAAGTCGTGAATGAGATTCAGCCGCAATGAATGAGATTTTTTGACTGAACTGCAGGCTGTGTAGACAAAACACAGTCTAAATTGTAAATAGTTAAACATCTATACCATATAGTCGACTGAACTGCAGGCTGTGTACAGGAAAAACAAGTATCTTTATTATGTGGTGGAACTTTTACTTAAGTAATTACAGCAGATCCTCAGCGGTTACCACACATTGCCAGGGATCTCCAGGTAATGGTACTCCTGTATAAATTGAGATTTCATGTGGACACTTTGACCACCTCCTCTGCTAAATCTCCCCTGACTTTGTTCATTTTTCCACTCAGTTTCAGCAGCTTGGTCCCTGTCGGCTCCCCAGCGTCAGACTGACCTTTCCACCCTCTTTCCAAACAACACATTCCCTTATCTCTGCTCTCCTTCGCTGATAAAATCCTCTCTTTAAGAGGCCCTTTTCTGCACTGGTTCTTGCCATCTTCTCCTCCCTGCAGCCCACATCTGCCTCCTCCAATATCCCTCCGCCGCTCACCCTGAAAACGCTCCGGTCTTGCTTACAATAGCGCATTCTCTCGGGCTTTTATCTCTTTGCCAAGCTCTTGATCCCGCAGCAGCGTCGTTGTCGGGTGTCTGGAGCGTTTTTGTGGTTTTCTCCTGACAGGCTGCTGCTGGACTTGAACTCTCCATGCCTCGCCATCAGCGGCTTTCAGCGTCAGCAGTACAGCTCCGCCTGGCTGCAGCCAACGAACACGGGATGTTATTAGAAACGTTAACACAAGCAGTAATGCATGAGGTTTAGCGGAGGGTTTCTTGAAAGACCGCCAAACATCTGCTGGGGCCAAGGTTGGGCCGAGTGGCCCTGGAAAGTATTCCGACGTCTATTTTTGCTGCTGCGTTGCATCATTCACACCTATTGATTTTGTCACTCGTCACACAGCGGAGGAATAATCTCGAGGAGCATTTCAGATACACAACGTACATACATTTCCCCCCCTCTCTGTCAGTAAATCCCCCTGTTTAGCCGAGCCTTAAATAGCTCAGTGCCTCATTTCCATAGAGCTGCAGCATCGTCCAGAAGCTGCTAACACCAGCTGACATGAACCTCAACACCATCAACCATAGTTTATTTTAAGTCCTGCTGCCATATAGAATCCAGGGAGAAATAATCCTATAGGTCCTTTTAGTTGTAAGTAAAAAAAAATATATATATATATAGATATATAGATAGATAGATAGATAGATAGATAGATAGATAGATAGATAGATAGATAGATAGATAGATAGATAGATAGATAGATAGATAGATAGATAGATAGATAGATAGATAGATAGATAGATAGATAGATAGATAGATAGATAGATAGATGCTAAATCACTGATGCATGAACAAAGCAGCATTTTATTGTCGGAGCTGGTCAAGGTCAAGCTAATTTTACATGCTCATGTATATTCATCAGGTATTTCATCATATTTTAGAAGCTCATTGCAAGCTTTGTATGTAAATTATTAATGGTGTGATGCTCACAACAAGCCAGCATGACAAAAAGGTGTGCTATCTCTAAACGAAATTGCTAAAACAGAACAGATTTTTCATTTACCACCAGTGTTTGGCCTATTTCTCTCTAAAAACATAACCAAATCTAACCTTAAAATCTTAGTTTTTTGTAAAAATTACTTAATTCCATATGTCTCATTTTAAAAAAGGCCAAAAATAAACCATTGGCACCAGATTTTTCTATTTTTCCTGACCGATGCTACTCTTGCAAAACAAAAGTAAAGAATAAAGAAATTTAAAATCAAAAGGTTTTGGAGGATACCACATATGTCAGGTTGGATGATGGTGAAATTTATTCCAAATTATTCACACAATATTCAGAATATTTACAGTTGGATGTTGGGTTTGAATCCAAAAGGAGGAAATTGGGCTTAAATGCAAAATTCTAAATCAGTTATGGGAGGTGAAAGGCTCACGTTGGAGTCTTTCTGTGTAATCAAAGAGACAAGTTGTCATTAAAGAGAAAAATACAAGAGAACTGTTTGTTAAAAGGTTAACACTTGATTAGAGCTAGATTCAGCATTTCTCTGACTTCCAGACACTCTAAAACCTTCATTAAGATTCTCACGTTGCTGTGTTTGATTTTCTCCACAGATCAACTTCATTTTCCTCTTCAACATCGTGAGAATCCTGATGACCAAACTTCGAGCCTCGACCACCTCAGAGACCATCCAGTACAGGTGAGTTCTCTGTTTCCTGCTGCACCTGCAAGAAGAAGCTCAGAATATGTTAACTCTCTGAACCCTAAGTAGTTTCTGGACATTGTTTTTGCTCATGTCACCTTTTTCCTCACCGTGGGCTCATTTTTCACCTCTGGAAGCAGAGCGACCATAGCTAGAAATACAGAGGACTAAAAAATGTCTTCTGTGCATTCTGACAGAACAATAAATCATTCACAGTTGTGCTGAAAAAGGCAGAATTTTTAGTTTTTCACTGAATCTAGTTGAAGGAAGCACTTTATTTCTTACAAATTTTTAAGTGGTTTTAATGAAATATCACAGGTTTAAGTTTTTTGTTTTGAAAGTCTGCAGATTCATTAAGTTTTTGCTGTTTCCAACTTTGATAAATGATGGAATTTTAGCTCCATAAAAACTGCAGTTCAGCCAAATTCAGCTGAAAAGTCCCTCATTTTTTGCCACATGAATGCTGCTCTCAGCTCAATCACTAATGGCTTCAAAGTTGTGCTGAGTAAGGCAGAATTTTTTGTTTTTCACTGAATCTGGTTAGAGGAAACGCTTTATTTTTTTGCAAATTTTAAAATTTTTAAAGTGATTTCAATGAAATCTCACAATTTTAAGCTCACATTTCATAAGTTTTTGGTAGAATGGTGATTTGAAATTGAAAACCTGCAGAGTCTTTGCTGTTTCTGGCTCAGTTAAATGTTCTAATTTAGCTGTTCAACCCAGCCGGTGGGTTTTGGGGTTTCAGATGGTTAAATCGTTCATGTTTAATGCCTGACCGGTGGAGCGTGGTGGAGGGAACCCAAACGGGCCTTTGACCCTCAGCGCTGCCACCTGCTGAGCCTCCATGTGACTGTTCTTCATGACCATCTGATCTCCTGGTCTGCAGGAAAGCCGTGAAGGCCACGCTGGTGCTGCTTCCTCTGCTGGGAATCACCTACATGCTGTTTTTCGTGAACCCGGGCGAAGACGAGATCTCTCAGATCGTCTTCATTTACTTCAACTCCTTCCTGGAGTCCTTCCAGGTGAGATTCATCCCACAGACGCAGCAGATTGTTGTCTCTGCGAGGGCGGACGCTGTGGTTTTTTACTCATAATTATAATGAATGGACAGAAAAATACTCTGCAGCTCTCCGGAGATGATTGAATGAATGATAAGCTGCTGTGTGTGATTAATCCTCCTGTTGTCCTCATTTATGGGCACCAAAATATATTGTTTCCTTGTCTGAAAAAAATCCTGTTCTGCAAAAAAATTCCCCAAATTTCTCAAAATTTGCAAAACCTTCAGGAAGAAAATTCCAATAATTCCTTAAAAGTTTCCCCTAAAAATTTTATTTTTAAAAAAATCCTCATAATTTGGCAAGAAAATTCTTGTAAATCTTTTCAAAAAATGAGTAAAAATCTTCCAAAAAATCCCCAAAATATCTAAAGTCATTACATATATATCAGTAAAACTTCTAATGTTTTCTTTAAGAACATTCAGGTGATTTTTATGTGAATGTTCTTAAAGAAACATTTTTACCATTTCTTTTTTTCCACCAAAAAATGTTCCAAGATTTCCCAAAAATGTTGAAAATGTGGACATCAGAAGTTTCACTGTGAATATATATATTTTTTCCACATTTTCAAACTTTAGAACAGGTCAGTTTTGACCTGCAGGACGACACGAGGGTTAAACCAGGGTCAGTTGATGTTTTCATTTTTTTATCTCCTCCTCCTCTCACAGGGCTTCTTTGTGTCGGTGTTTTACTGCTTCCTAAACAGCGAGGTAAGCACTTCCACATCATCTTATTGATTCCACATTTTACCCTCCCCTCCTGCCTCAGACCTTTGTGAATATTCTTCCTCTCCGGGGCTCCTCTGCTCTCCCTTTTGGTGGCCGTCGCTGTTTGAGTGATGAAGCTCGCAGCTCTTATATTTAGGGCACAATTAAGACTTGCCATGAACCCACATAAGTGACATCACTCTCTACGCTTTATGACAATGTCAGGCCCGATTTGGTTTCAGGGAGAAATCCAGGGTGAAACCCTCTCAGAATAGCACACAAGTATTAATATGCATGCAGGGAGGGATGCTGCTGTATGTTTAATGTGAGGTGGTTTATTATTAATATTAGTGGTAGTACATTTATTAGGATTCATTTGTGTGTGGTCTAGGAGCAGCATTTTCAAGGGTTTTTCCTCAGTTTTGTTTGTTTTTTGAGCACGGAGACAATTATTGTGCCACAATTAGAGATGTTAAAGAGGAATTAGATTTAAAAAGACACATTGGTAGAAATATGGATCATTCTATCTCAAATCATCACATTTTTAGGAACAATTTCTGCTCGATCATCTCTAATTTGCCTCAGATTTCGAGAAAATATAATATATGTTTTTGTGTGTGGTCTAGGAGCAGCATTCTCAAGGGTTTTTGTTTGTTTTATTGAAGATGGAGATGATTATTGTGCCACAATTAGAGACGACTTTTTTCTTGACTGTTTTCCATCAGTCAGTTTGTCCTCTTGGTCAACAGCTAGCTAAATATCTAGCTTCTACTGCTGAGAAAAAGCTAACATTAGCATGGATTAGCAACCCAGTTACTGTGATTAGAGTAGGGTTAGCAAACAACACAGAAAACATGGACATCTGACCAGGCCAGATGAGATACACAATCCCTCTAGTGAGTTCTGGGTCTACCCCAGGGTCTCCTCCCAGGTTAAAACCTCCAAAGGAAGTCTCCCTGGAGGCGTCTGAATCAGATGTCCAAACCACCTGAACTGGTTCCTTTCTACTCCGAGCTCCCTCTGGATGTCTGAGCTTCTCAACCTATCTCTAAGGCTGAGTCCAGCCACCCTACAGAGGAAGCTCATTTCAGCCGCTCATATCCGCGATCTTGTTCTTTGGGTCACTACCCAGAGCTCATGACCAAAGGTGAGGGTTGGAGCGTAGATGGACAGTAAATCGAGAGCTTCTCCTTGTGGCTCAGCTCCCTCTTCACCTCGACGGTTCTGTAAAATGCCTTCATTACTGCTGCCGCTGCACCAATCCACCTGTCCATCTCATGCTCCATTTTCCCATCACTTATGAACAAGATCCTGAGATCCTTGAACTCCTTCGCTTGGAGAAGCAACTCCCCCCCAATCCTGGAGTGACCCACAAATTCATGCACTTTCCAATCACCGTTCATCTCTTCATGCATCAGGAGAACAAACAGTGAAAGTAGCTGCTGTTACTTCAAAGTGTTGTCCAGATTAACGGCCCTATTATGCTCCCCAAGGTCCCAATCAATACCTTTATTGCTAAACAGACCATAAATGCACCACCTGAGCCTCAAACCGAACCTGCCGGATCATAATCCGATGCGTCGCTCTGACAGATCCGGTTTAGCTGCAGCACATCCCAGAATAATCACCACCTTACGAGCGATCCCTTGACCTGCATGTGGAGGTAACATCAGCTTCTGGGATCTCTGGCCGCATGACGAATGAACATCTCATCAGGAAGCGTGTTGCGAAGGCTGAACCAGCATGTGAAGCTTCCAGAGGATATTGATTTAGTGTTAAGTTACAGGTCGAGGAAAGCAATGAAAGCGATGAACAAAGGATCCCCGTGGTCACACTCACCAGAACAGGAAAACATTTAGCACCAAAACATGTGTAGAGGATTAAATGATGTTTCTCGGAGCCAAACGTAATGCCGGTTGGTGCCGATGAACCGTAAAACATTACAGCGCGATAAAATGAGACTTTTGTAGGTGGATCATGTTTTTAGGTTAACATGTTCTCTGGTCACTGAGCTGGACGCAGGAGGAGATTGATTTTAGGGCGGAGGGAGGAGGAGGAACCCCTTCTAATCACCATTAAAAGGATTTATCACACATTGTTAGTGCAGATTTCATTGACCAAATGTATGAAATATATGAACCGAGAGCCGTAAATTCACTCTGAGGCTGATTTATGTGGCAGCCAATTTGTGCCAAGAAAAACATTCGGGAAAAAAAGAGAAAAAAACATGTTATTGTCACATTTACAGCATATTTTTAATGCAATATTATGAGATAAGTATTTACTTTTAAAAACAAGAGTAAGACATAGTTTATTTACTCTGTCAATATATATATATATATATATATATATATATATATATATATATATATATATATGTGTGTGTGTGTGTGTAAATAATTACATATAAAAAGAGACTAATTGAAAATAAAATATTGATTAAACAAAGAAAAAAAATCCCACCCCGTAGTGATGCCCTCCAGACATCCAAGCAGTGAAGTGTTACACAGTTTAACTTATTATTATTACATCATGAGCATAAAGGCGTCTTATTATTTATTTTTAACAGCAGACAAAGACGTATCCCAAACAATATCTGAGTAAACATGGTTGGTGAGCCATCAGTCAGCTGACAGAGTTTTATTTTTTTCTTCTGTTGACAGGTGCGCTCGGCTGTGAGGAAGCGTTTCCACCGGTGGCAGGAGCAGCACTCGATCCGAGCCAGGATGACCCAGGCCATGTCCATCCCCACGTCACCTTCACGGGTCAGCTTCCACAGCATCAAGCAGTCCACGTCGCTCTGAGAGGAAGAGGAGGAGGAGGAGAATCAACAACAACAAGAAAAACTCCAGCTGTCATCGTCATCGTTTCCTGCCACATCACTGGAGTTCACTCAGACACTTTTCTTCTGAGCCGGGGCAAAAGGCTTGGAGAGCCGGAGAGACGCTGCATCCGTCTCCGGAGCCTCAGGAGGGACGATACGTGGACTTTCAGGAGGAAATGGACGACGAAGGGCGGGGTGGGGTGGGGAGGGGGGGAAGGACACTGCAGACTTTGTGAAATGTGAGGTTAGTGGATCAAAAGACGACCAAGCTGATGTGTGGATGTGAATGTACAGCACTCTACCATAGAAGGTTGTTCTGTATTCCTGCTGACACACTTTTGTCTGTTTCTGTTGTCGTTGCTTTCATCATCATCATCATCATCATCATCAGTGAGCTGGCGCCGCTGGACCGCACTGAACTGGATTCACCTCCCAGCGGACGCCCAGTCGCTCCGGGTGCAGTGACTAAGTTATTGCAGATTTTGTTCTCAGCTTTTTTCTTTCTTTTCTTTTTTTATTCTTTACTTTTTGCCGTCACAAGCAGTCGTCTGGTGTTCGTTAATTTGGTGTCGTGCTCTCGTCCTCTGTTCTCAGCTTGGTGCAAGTCGTGCTGCTTTCATCGAACTTTCCAGGAAGGTTAAACACATTCCATGATTCTACCTGAAGAGTTTTGTTCCAGAATAACGCCTCGGATTCAGTTACAGACCGCTGGGTGAGAACACAGCTCTCATATCTCACCGTTCTCATGGAGTTTGGACAGATATTATAGGTTTGTTTATTATTTATCATGAAATATTAACATGCTAAAACCACAAATTGTCAAAGTTAGGTTCACGTTGTTGCACAGATCAAGCAAATGAACCGATATGTGCTCATGAGAGATCTTTAAGGCAGCTGGGGTTCAGTTTAGAAGGAGTTTTTGGACAAGAAACTCAACAAAAATGACAAATACTAGCAAAAATAAAGCCACCTGACTAATATTGTGTAGGTTTAAACAGCTCAGACCTGTCATACCTCTGTAGATCCTTTGGTTCCATTGAATGGCCTCAATCTAATTAATATGTTATTTATATTTTAGTAGAGAAACCCTGCATATCACCACACCTCAGCTATTGTGACTTTTGAAACACTTTTTATGTGGAGGTTACTTGCTATATTTAGTCTATATACTATAAAATGAAAGTTAAAACCACAGCCTCGATCCTACATTTCTCACAGATGCTCAGTGGAGTTGGGTTTGAATCAACGCCTCGAGCTCTTGGTCGTGATCCTCGAGCCATTCCTGAGCTGGTTGCGTTGTGGTGAAGCTGCATTGTCCCGCTGGAGGAAGCAGCTGTCATTAGTTGTGTGCTTGTTCTGCAGCAATGTCGAGGTCAAAGTTATTTATGAAGCACATTTGAAACAGCAGGGCTTGAACCAAAGGGTTGTACTGCTAAAAATAGCAGCTCATAAGACAGAAATACAATAACTAAAAGATAAATGTGAATAAAAACACGATGAAAGTCGAAGTCGGGTCGTAAACTCAGCCTCCAGACTGTTGCAGTCCTCAGTGCAGGTACATTACCAACATATCTGGTAGCTACGCCTTTGGTTCTATCTCAATAACCTGAATATCTTTGGACTTTTGGACAAAACCTTGAGCTCTGAGCACTTCTGATGAGGGTTTTTCAATATTTTCTGACGTTTAACAGACCAAACACGTAGTCAGTGGATCAAGAAAATTAAAATATCTGTTGAATAGTTGCAGCTCCAGTTGAATGTAAGTCAAATATTTGCTTTCCTCTTAGCTCTTATCTCCAGGGGGAAATACTGGCTGTCTCTTTAGCCGCTAAACGCTCTTCATCTCAGATTGTCTGGTGGCTTTTCAGAGCTTTTTAAGCAGCGAGACTGAACCAAAATGTTAAAGCTGGAAGACCAAAACAATGAAGGGAAACATGCTAAAAAAAAAGTACTGTCGCATTAAGAGGAACTGCAGCATCACTGACCTTCTTTCATACCTGTTTGACTCGTTGTTTGAGCTTTAAAGAGCCCATATTACGTCTTTTTTCTCTTTTCTTTCATGTGTTACAGCTTATTTGTGCATGTAAAAGACTCACAAACATACAAAACTCTACCTTTTACATGCCTGAAACACCTCGTTTGAAGTCCAGGCTTTTCTTCTGTTACTTAATGATGTCATCACATAACACATTTGCATAACACCTGCCTACTTTGGCTCCGATGCAGTCTGACATATTTCCCGCAAAGTTCAGACATTATCAGTGAATGTCAGTCCTTACTTATGGGCCAGCTGGGAGCTTCTACATCATCTAGTAGAGCGAATTATCATTCAGTCTGATTATTTATAAACAGGAAGTAACTTTGATAATGTTGGCAACCTCTTGCAGAACAAATGGGTATAAAATCTTCAGTAGAGATTCGAAATAAATTGGCCAAAATTCAGAACATTTGGTAGCAGCAAGGTGTATTTTAAGCTACTTTTTATAAACGTAAACATGTAGTATTGGTTTAATTTAATCAAAACTCCAAGTCAAAAATAGCAACTGAGAGATAAAATGAGATTTTCATCAAAAAAGGGACTTTGTACATGCTCCGTAAGAGAAAAACAATGTATTATTTGACCTTAAAAGCATGTAAACATGTTTTAATTGACACAAAAATGCAAGTTATAAACTCGTAAAAATGCATGAGATGGGCTCTTTAAATCAAGTTTAACCGACTATCTCTTTCTCAAGCAAGCATAAGTTATGGCAACTGGACTAACCTCGTGTGAGTCGAAAACGTTTCACCTCTCATCCAAGAGGCTTCTTCAGTTCTGAAAGCCTGGTGGGGAGTACCAGATATTTATCCACCAGGAGAGTGGTGGCAAAAACAAGTGGACAAAGACCCGAAACCAATAGACTCGTTAGATGTTAATGTGAGTCGTTAGCCTTTGATGGGCGGTCGTTACCCCTCCTAGCCCTCTGGGAGGGGTGGTTGGGGGTCACCTGACTGCAGGTGGGACAGATGGCTGCACCTCCTTGGGAGGGCTCTAAGAACGGCGTTGTAAGTGGGAGACAAGTGGTGTCTGAGGCCCCCTCCTCTGTTCAAAGATGGCCGTTCTAGTTTGACATGAATGGCTTCTTTTACCCCTCTCTCAAACCATCTGTCCTCTCTGGCTAGAACGCCCACCTTATGGTCATCAAAGGAGTGCCCCTTCTCCTTGAGGTGGAGGTGGACTGCTGAGTCCTGGCCTGTGGTCGTGGCCCTCCTGTGTTGTGCCATGCGCTTGTGTAATGGCTGCTTAGTCTCTCCAATGTACAGGTCAGAGCATTCCTCATTGCACTGCACTGCATACACCACATTGCTCTGTTTCTCCCTTGGAATTTTGTCCTTGGGATGGACCAGCTTTTGCCTCAGAGTGTTGCTGGGCTTGAAGTGTACTGGGATCTGGTGGGTGTTAAAGATCCTCCTGAGTTTCTCTGAAATAGACTATCTCTTTCCTTATGAATCTGCACAAGAAGATCATGAGTTGGGATTATGTTTGAGTTAGTAAGTAAAGATTTATTTATGTTGCATCTTCAGAAACTGCTTCAAATATTAGTTTTTCAGAGTTTCCTTCGTTTTTATTTTGGAACAAAACTCTCTGGCTGAACAAAGAGACTTAATCTTGTTGCCTCTCTACCAGCAAATCCAGACGAGGAGGACTCATCCGATCAGGAACTCGTTCACATCAAGTGACTTTCTGTGAGTTCGGCTGTAACTCCGTTTTACTGGTTACCTGTAAATACATGAAAATACCAGAGTGGAGCCGAGGCGTCGCAAATAGAAACCAAAAAACACACTAACCACACACTGTAAATCATATGGGCACATTATCCATGTGATCAGCGATTCACAGTCCACATTCCTTCTATACCAGTTTGCCTCGCACCTGTGCATTTCTATGAACTGCTCTTTATGTCACGTTGTATATGAACCTCTTCTTTTTGTCACCCTGAAATTCTGATTTTTTTTTTTACATTTTTTTTCTTATTCTCTCCCTCGCAAGTGATGTGTAAGCTCTGGTTGTGATGAGAAAAAAAGTCAAATTATTTAAAATATTTGAATTTCACATCATCATCCATCGTGACTGAGCTGCTGCTTCAACTGGAGGTTAAAATTTGGAATCTCATGTAGTTATATCATGCACTTTTGTAATGTAAAGTTCTGTTTTTAAAACCAAAAGTTGAACATCAGCAGGAATAAGTAGCACAGTTTAAAAAGCCGACAGAGAGAGACAGTTCTTCATGGTTTCAATCAGCGTCACGGTGTAACTCACAGCGTTATTTATTGTTATTTATTTCTGATATTGTTATTTTCATACTTGAAAAAAAAAAGATGTTAAGAGATAATAAACTGTGTGTTGCATTTGACTGAATGAAAAATTTAACGACGTGCTGAGAAGTCGAGTTTATTTATAGAGTTTTATACTCAAGACAAAACTATTTTGTACTACCGTTCAAAAGTTAAGAGTTTAAAAGTTTAATTTAAAATAAGGACATTTCTAAGTGACCCCAAACTTTTGAATAGTGGTGTTGCTCTATATTAAAGTTTCTCTATATTAATTAAAGTTGCTCTATATTAGTTCAAGTTGCTCTATATTCATTAAAGTTGCTCTATATTAAGTAAAGTTGCTCTATAATAGTTAAAGTTGCTCAAAAATGAGATAAAATTGTTCTAAATGAGTTAAAGTTGCTCTATATTAGCTAAAGTTGCTTGAAATGAGTTAAACTTGACCTACACTATCGTTCAATAGTTTAGGGTCATCCAGAGAAAACTCCCACTTTTATCCATGTGCTAACAGAACTGCACAAGGGTTTTCTAATCATCAATGAGCCTTTCAACACCATTAGCTAACACAATGTAGCATTAGAACACAGGAGTGATGGTTGCTGGAAATGTTCCTCTGTACCCCTATGGAGATATTCCATTAAAAATCAGCCGTTTCCAGCTAGAATAGTCATTTACCACATTAACTATGTCTACACTGGATTTATCATTCATTTAATGTTATCTGCATTGAAAATAAACTGCTTTTCTTTCAAAAATATGGACATTTCTAAGTGACTCCAAACTTTTGAACGGTAGTATGTATAAAAAAATCAAATAAAATACAGATTCTGCCGCTACCCGCTGGATCACAGTCATTTGTCTCCACGGACCCCCGAGACAACAGCAAACAAGAAATACACTTTCAGCATCGTGTGATCCTCTTAAGCCTTGTGTGTGCTCGTCTCTGAGGGCAGCGAAGACCAACATCGGCTTTTAAATAAGATCCTTCCACCCCAGCGAGCATCCACCGTTCTCCTCCTGCTTTTCCTCTGCAAAGAGGAAGAAACGGGGCCAGGACGAGCTGCAAAGAATCGAGTGTGACAGTATTCATGACCATTTCCCGTGGATCACGACATGTGCTGTGATTTAGGGTTCTTGGCACTTCCTTAAAGCTTAATGGGATGTGAGCTTCTACGTGAACACTTAAAGAAAACAAGAAGGTTAGTCGTCGCCCGAGGAGCAGCTGGAGGGGGAAAACTCTTACTGCCATCATTTTTAACAATCACTTTTTTCTTCTTTTAGCTCTGGGAGAGTTGCTCATCTTCCACAGTTACTGATTAGACTTAAGTCAGGATGATTCAGCTCCTCTCCTCATTAGTGGCTCTGCTGATTCCGTCTGAGTGGAGCAGCTCCAGCGTTACTACCGGTGCAGTAAAGAGGCTGCAGGCAGCTTTCACTGCTTCACGTTGGTCTGGGTGGAAACCTGAGGCGCTGATTTCAAGCTAAGAGGACCAGACACCTTTCTGAATGAATGTGCAGAGAGATGGAAGCGCACTTTCACTGGTCACTATGCAGAAAAGCTGCACTGATGCTTCAAGGTTTGGTGGCTTTGCCTAAGAAATCAGGGATTTATGCAAAGAATGCACCAAGAATTTGACTGAAACTGCAAATAAAACACACTAAAGAAGGAAAACAGAGGTTTAAACTATGCACAGCTATAGAAATGTGTAAAAAATTATGTTTCTATACATTTATAGGTTGAACTTCTTCACAACAGAAGTGTGTTATGAGCCAAAGCTGAATGTATTTTAAAGAGTTTTGGGTGTAATCTCATCAAAATCTTCCACAAAAACAAACATATACACACAAAAGAATGATTAAAAAATACAAAACAATACACAAACAGTGAACCGCCTCTCTTTGCAGATAACAGATGGTTATTCATATTCATTATCCTGATTAAATACGTCTTTTTCTTCACTAAGTCTGCACAGTTTATTCTTCAGTAGGATTTTCTGTTGAATATAATCCTTTTACAACAGGATTATATATAAAAACAACATTTTAATGACTAATTGACTGCAGTTAATGAAGTGTTCTCGCTCAACAATGTGAGAAAGATGATTATCTAAATGTGAAAGTGCTAGATAACTTTTATTTTCTGAGATTTTAATATTGTATTTTGGCATTTATATCATTTTGGACAGTTTTTGAGTCATTTTTGGACAAATTTCAAGTAATTTTAGACATTTTGGGAAGTTTTAAAGTAGATTTGGACAATAATCAGTCAGTTTGGACACATTTTTTTGTTATTTTGGACGATCTGAGTCATTTCTGACCAGCTAATGTTATTTTAGACAGTTTCTGAGTCATTCTGGACAAATTCTGAGTCAGTATTTATTTACAGGCCCACTGCATGATGTGTCTTTGAGCATTTATTTTAAAAAACACATCGTATGGACATGTTAACGAGGTAAAAAACCTTGCTTTTCATTGTTCTGGGTGTTTTAAACGTCACATTTGGAATCATGTTTGAAACAAAAACCTGTTAAACGAATGAAACTACTCTTAGAATTAGCAGCAGACCCTGTTTTTTCTGCTCTATCTGTTGTCGACATGTTGATGAACTTCATGAGGACGTCACCTGGACGGTTCCAGCTAACAGGTGAGTCTCGTTAGAAGTTAATTGGTGGAGTTTCTTGCTTTCCACTGAGTCCTAATGTTGTACAGAGAGACACAGCTGAGCTAAATAAAGAGAAACAACAGGAGATGACATAAAGACGACATGAGGGTAAGTCAGTGCAGAAACATTCAGTGATGAAGTCGGCCTCAGGAAAGGAAGACAGAGTTTGTTCTCAGAGCCTCAGATTTAACAACAGCAGAGTTTCAGCAGCAGGAAACTGAATCAGAACTTTATGCTGCAAAGAATCCACAGCTGAGGAAGAAGAAGAGCAGGAAGTTGGACCAGCAGAAATGTGGATGCAGAGACGGTAAACGGATGAAGCTCCTGCAGCCAAACAGCAGCTATTAAAGCCCAGATAACGACGTGTCCGCATCCTTCACTGCAGCTCGCCTCAGCAGAGAAGGGAAATCGATCCATCAGAGCGTCCCCTCGCCTCCCCCGTTTAAAACCTCTAACAGCTGACTCTGGGTCAGTCGATACAAACTCATTATGTGCAGCCGGACGTCACTCCGACTCACAACTCCATCATCAGAGTCTCTGAAGACTCCAGGAAGTTAAACAGGAGACATGGACGACATCAGGGGACGCCTGGAGGGAGATAATAGGAATGAAATCAGCTAAATGTGATCATCTGAAACACAGAAACACGGAGTTAGCCAATAAGGCCGCTGCCATGGCAACCGCTGTGTTTCTAAGTGGTCAGCTGATAACGAGGTTAAAGGAACCAGATTAAATGAGCTGCAGATTAACTCTTCTAGCTCCACCGGCTAATTAGCCACTGAAACAGGTTCATCGGTTATTTTCATCTGTTTATTTAAGCTCCTGTGTGTAAATACATGAAGCTGCATTTTCTAAATTACATGATCTGATGCATGATGTTGCTGAACTGTGTTTCTAGAACTGATTATGACAGAAAATGTCAGTAAAGGGAGTAAAATAATTCATTTTTCTGCAGAATTCTACATAAAATCAATGATTTTTCAAGCCTTTTTTTAAACAAGTGTATTATATTTTGGACAATTATTTGGTCACTTTAAACAGGGTTTTGTTATTTGGGACAAATTTTAAGTGATATCTTAAGATTTATTTACATTTTTGGACTTTTTTTCATTTTGGACAAATTCTGAGTAATTTTGGACACATTTTAAGAGATATTTTATGATTTAATGTAATTTTTGGACATTTTTTGAGTCATTTTGGACAAATTTCAAGTAATTTTGAGCATGTTTATTTGACTTTGGTTTGATTAGGTCGTTTTGGACAATTTTTTGTCATTTTGGACAAATTGATTAATATTTCCTCATGGCCCCAGAGTTTTGTTAAACTGTTAATTTCACATTTAAATGCATCTTCTGTGGCATTATAGCAACTTATTACTTTAATTTAATTCACTTGCACGTTACCAAATAAATTTCTGCCAGTTGATCCAGATATTCTCTTTTCTTTAATGCTCACAGCTCCACGATAGGCTGCTCTAAATCATCTCATAAACGCTTGAAAATGGCTTATGAAGGGATTTAAAGCTGGGAGATGCTAGAAATAAACAAATCCTAAGTTGTTTAAGGAACAATTTCACTTCTTTTATATCATTATATACTACTGTGAGTTCAACCGTCCCTCATTCAGAGTCTCTTTAGTTCACGAAGCTCATCACCTGATCTGTAAACTTCTTCTGTCTCCGCCTGCTGTATTAGGAACGACCTGAGGAATGGAAATCGATGCGGCGCTGCCTGATTAAATATGCAGAGCTGCACTTTTATTGTTTAATAAGCAGGAGTTACAGGTTCATTTAGTTCAACGTGATTCACCGCTTTCATTATTCTGACGTCCTGTTGCATTAATTTCACAACATTCTGGGATTCTTGGCTGAAGACAACGTTCCAGAATCCATTCAATCATCAATATTCCAGAATCTTCCACAATTTTAGAATCTTGGCCTAAGACGTCATTCTAGAATCAAACAGCATTCTAGAATGTTCCAACATTCTAGAATCCATAAACATTCTAGAATTTTCAAACATTCTAGAATCCATCAACATTCTAGAATCCTTTAACATTCTGCAAATCATACGTCATTCTAGAATCCCAGGACAACGTTCTTGATCCATTTACATTCTGGAATCTTGGCCAGAAAGAACATTCTGGAGTCCTGAGACAAAATCTACAATCCAACAACAAATCTTTGTTAGTGTCGCTCGTACAGCCACACAACATGCCAAAAAAATCTTCAAGATTAAACTCTGAAGTAGTAAAACATGGAATATTATTGGTCATTTGAGGAATGACAGTGATAAAACACTTTTTAAAAATTCTAATATGTCATCAAAACCATGAAAGAAGCAATAAGTTGCTGTACTAAAGTACAATTTTGATGTATTTGTGTTTTACTTACGTATATAAATCTAAGGATGTGTTATACTTCTAGTCCACCTTTGTACTTCATGACATTTATCTGACAGCTTTACTAACTACATTACTAATTAAATGTTATTAATACCAAATCCAAATAAATTCTGTTATTATTTTCCATTTTTTTTACAGTATATGAAGCTGAATCAGCTGCAATATTAGATTGATGATTAAGTATATGTCTTCTTCAGTTCCAGTCAGCTGATGTCTGTGATGTCTCAGCTCCATCTAGTGGTGATTTACTGCAACTACACCTACATTGAAATGGCTTTTTCTCTCATAAGGTCACATGAATCCAACAGAGGATCCACTAAGATTTAACAGGAGATAAAAGAGGATTAACTGAAGGGGAAGCTGTCATTGATCAGACAGGGAGGACAACACTTTCTGCTTTGCTTTTAAAAAGTTAACAGGTGAAACTGGGTTTAATGGAGGTTAAATGTTTTATGTCATTTTGTGTCTGTTCTTGTGGTTTTATGTTGAATGTTTTGTTCATTTCATATCATCACCTTGTCATTCTTGTTTTGACTCCAAAGAAGCATCAAATTTTACAGTTTTTATCTGTATTTTGTGAAAATTAACGCTACTGGTAGAATTAGGCTGTATTCAACAGTAATTTATTGGTCTGTAGGGTTTCATAGTGTGCTGTAAGAAACTTTACATGGTAAAGAAATGATTCCATCAGACTAGAATGAAGGTTCTAGATTGGTCTCCCCAAAGTCCTGACTTAAACTCATCAAGAACCTGAAGAACCAAGTCAGAAAGAAGACAAATGTTGTGGAACTGCACTAATTTTGGTGCCGTTCCACTACATTTGTCGTCTTTCTGTCTCAGATTTAAGTCAGTTAAATTGATAGTATAATGATACTGCCACCTCCATGCCTGACGGTAGGTATAGTGTCCAGAGGAAGATAAACCAGCAGATGAGGCCATCAGGGTAAGAAGAGAGGCAGATGAAGTGATGCTCCTCATGGCTAGTGTCTACCATCCTGTGGGGGTTAGAGTTATGATCTGGGGTTGGTCAGGTTCACCAACGTTATGTTCCCAAAGAATGAGGTCAGCTGACTACCTGAAGATACTGAATGACCAGGTCTTTCCATCAATGGAGTTCTTCTTCATGTTCCAAGATGACGATGCCAGGATTCATGGGGTCACACTGAGAATGAGTGGATCAGGGAGCAGGAGATGGATTGTCCTCCACAGAGTCCAGTCCTCAGCCCCACTGAGGATCTTTGGGATGTTCTGGAGAAGACTGTGACTCTCCCATCATCAGTATAAAATCTTGGTGAAAAATTAATGCAACTTCGGACAGAAATAAATGCTGTGACATTGTAGAAGCTTATTGAAACCATGCCACAGCGAATGAGCACCTTAGCCAAATCTAAAGGCGGTCCAACAAAATAAAAGTAGATGATGAATGCAATAGTGGAAACCAGTGATAGTGTATTAGCATCTGTGCTCATACACACATAAAGATATGTTAGTAGTAATATAATTACATTAATAGACTCCAACTACATATATATGCATGTCCAGATGAGTTTTTTACTCATTTCTCTGTGATTTTGCTTCATTTAACCCATCTCATCTGTAATATTCTCTATATTTTTTTAATTTGTTCCATTTGTTTTTCTATTTATTCAAAGTTAGCATTAGATGTGAACCTTCTTGTGTCCAGATTTCTTGTAATTACAGTCAATTAAATCATTCTGAGAGTCTTATCGTCATAAGTTGCAGTTACGCACCATTCCTTACACATTTTCACTGACGTGTGTGATATTAGTTTTTCCACATTGTTCTGACTAAACTTTGACCTCCACTGTACACACAGGTTAATGAATTTAAGAGTGGTACATCAACCGAGGCCAATACAGCAGAAAATATGTGTAAATACTGTTTATTTCAGGGACATTTCAATTACCTGTCCGTTTACACACTTTCTCTAAATGTTTGCAAGGCATCGCTTTAATTCAGAGCTGATTCCAGTCATGTTTTATTCACTGTGGATGTGACTGACAGGTCAGACTCTCTCAGTGTAATATTAAATCCTGGATGTTTGTATTGCTTGAACAATACTAATTGATATTTCCATCCGGTGCCACTGTTCGGCCTTGAATGTTTAATAGCCAGCAGTCCCAGACCAACATTTCATTATTTGTTGGTTTGTTTTTTAACAAAAGTAGGGATAATGGTCAAAAAACAAGCCTGGATTTTTGAATCCGTCGGTCCAATCATGTGTGAAAATAATATGAGAGTTAAACAAAAATGCTGAAATGTCCGATGGTAAAGTTGAGATATTTTTCTGTCACTTGGAGAATTTTATTAGAGAGATCTCTTAGTTAAGCAGGATATCTGCAGCAGTAACATTACTCTGTGTATTGATGCTTCCCATATAGAACATGGCCTCTGATGAAGAGAGTAACTATCAAAATCTACCAACAAGAAGCAGAGAAGCAATGAAACACATTTTATTGTGAGCTGTTGTAGTTAATCAATTATTACTAGGCCTTGGACATAATTTCTAGTTGGTTTGTGTCTTTTAAAGTCATTCAGTGTTGGTTTATTGTGCCTCTTTGCTCATTATTTCTGTCTCTGTGTAGTGAAATTGCGTGTCTGTGGGGTCATTTTGCCTCTCTGTGTCTCTTTGTGGTTGTTTTGTTTCCATCTATTCATTTTGGATTATTTTTCTCATTGATTTCAGTCTCTTGTGGTCATTCTGTGTGGCTGTCTTGTGCCTCTGCGGTTATTTTGCGGCCTACCTAGCAGAATTGGTCTGATTATTATTAGCTATTTATTTGGCATGTTGTGTTATGAGACTTTTTGGGTGAACTTTACGGGTGTGTCTTTTTTCCTGGACTATTTAAAGGGTCAGTGATAAAAATGACCCTTACATAAATTCATGAAAACAAGCATTTCCCTTACATACATACAGTAAATCTCACTATAAACTCACTGTGATTTCAATGTGGAACATCGTCTAAGCACACAAACAAAGATGGATGACCTAACTTTGCAGAGAGCCCAGTGTCACACATCTTTATTTTCATTGTACTCTGAAATAACTCGAAAATAGTACAAATGCAAGGTCAGAATCTAAAGATTTCTGTGCTTTGCTAAGACCTTAACGTGTCAATAACCCAACAACGCCTCTGTTTCCGTCCACGCTCCCTGCACATATGCACCACCAGCTTCAGCCTAAACTCCATTCTCATGAAGGATTTGCCTGCCATTGTGTCTCCCGTCCTGCTTTTTAGGAGAGTCCCACACCGGTCACATCCCACCCCAGCAGTTTAGCATTAAGATGCAAGAAATAAGATCAAATTAAATATGTTTAACAAACTCATGTGCAGCCGGGAGCACTGTCTGTGTGTGTTTTGTGCTGTGCTTTTGGAATCAGAGGCTTATTTCTTGGCAAAGTGTCCAAAACAACGCATTAAAATATTGAGACAGTCTAGTTAGTTGGAGTGAAAACACATCAGGCTGCAGTGTGAGTAGCTAGCATGCCTGCGGTGTAAACAACACTCGTGTTATGGCGCAGCAAAAGCAGCCGTTTATTCGTGATGGGGAAGTTATGGGACTCAGGAAAACATTCTCTGATGAAAACAATATTTTTTGGATATGTGAAGTTTCATGCTATGAACTTTCGTCCACATTTCCGCTGTACGGGCATTTGCGAAGACCGGCAGCCGCGGAAGCCAATAGGAAGCCGCGAATCGGAGCCTCGACCAATAGCAGCGCGGGGGAGGGATGTTATCAAGTCGTAAACGGTTAGTAACAGGACAAGCAGGTAAGTAAGATTTTGTCTTGTTATTTTCTCAAAATTCACGAACGCGTCGCTTGTCAGGAAAAAACAATGATTCGGTTGAAGCCTCGGCTGTTTAATTTGAGCAGGTTGGATTTTTTTAAGTGCACTTTTCTACCAAACGTGCATAAAAAAACGGCAGTCATTGAGAAGTCAGTGCGGGATCGGGAAGCAAACAAGCTAGCGAGCGTTAGCTTAGCCTGCTAGCTCAGCGGGCTGCTATTGGCCAAACATTAGCCCGGCTAACGTTAGCTGCTCAACTAGCGCTCACTGAAACTACTGTTAATTGTGTCTCAAAAAAACACCGGCGACACATTCTTCCGCACGATGCTCAATAAAGAAGCTGCTTTTATAACTTGCTTTTGAATTTCCAACCCCCGTATAGTGATTATTCAACATCTAAAACTTTTTCATTATAAATTTTGCAGTGATAACGTTAGTGTTGGGAACGTTAGCCTGCTAGCGTTAGCTTGCCAGCTGGACGTCAAGAAGCCCAGAGAGCCGCAGCTCTGCCAACACAGTTAAGAACTTTATTCTCTGAGCCTGGCTGTGTGCTCAAATGTCTACACAGTGTTTAACTAGTCAAATCACAGCTATTTATACGGCACATTTTAAACAGCAGTCGTTGTGCCGAAGTGATTTTCAGTGGAAAAATAAGATAAATATTTAAATTTACCCAGCAAGTTTAAATACTAAGGTTAAGATACTAAGTATTGTTTGTCAGGTAAATTTACCTGACTAATGTAAATATTCAGGTTAAGACCCTACACACCTTATTAATTATGGAAATTATGCAGATTATTATTTTGTGATTATTTTATTTAACCAAATAAAACCCCGTGAGATCTCTTTCTCAAGGGTGTTTTAACCTTAGTATTTAAACTAGCAGAATAATTTTGAATATTTATTGTATTTTTCTACTGAAAATCACTTTGGTTCTGCGGCTGTTGTTTAACATAAAATGTACCATATAAACACCTGTGACTTGACTAGTTAAACACTATTTAGACATTTCTGCCCAAAGCCAGGCTCAGTTAATAGAAAATGTAAAAATTTAAAGTTAAATAGCTATATAATTTAGTCAAGTGCATTTGTATTTAACATGATATCATCGTGTTTTCACCATAATATTTAACCTTAATATGTAAAATGCTCAGGTTAATGTGTATATTGAATAATACTGTGAGTCTTAACCAGAATATTTGAATTAGTATTAAGAATACTTAGTACTTAACTAGTCAGGCAAATTAGCATAATTAAGAATACTGTGGGGTCTTAACGTTATTGTTTAACAAAATAATAATAATACTACAGTATTGTTTGTCAGGTAAATATACCTGACTAAGGGAAATATTCAGATTAAGACCCTACACACCTTATTAATCATGGAAATTAAGCAAATTATTTTAAAAATAAAAAAAATAAAAACGTTAAGACCCCACAATATTCTTAATACTAATTCAAATATTATGGTTAAGACTTACAGAACTATTAAACATGCAAATGAACCTGCTTATTTTAAATATTAAGGTTGAATATTATGGTTAAAACACAATATCATATGAAATACAAATTTACCTGACAAAATTATGTATTTATTTCCTTAAATTTTTACATTAACTATTAATTGAGCCTGGCTTTGTGCTGAAATGTCAGAATAGTGTTAACAAGTCAAATCACAGGTGTATATATACACGACACATTTTAAACAGCAGCTGTTGAGCCAAAGTGATTTTCAGTAGAAAAATGAGATAAATGTTTAAATTTATCCATCAAGTTTAAATACTATAATTCAGACTCTACAGTACTGTTTGTCAGGTAAATTTACCTGACTAATTCAAATGTTATGGTTAAAACTAACAATATTATTAAATAAGCAAATTTACCTCCGTATTTTAAATATTATGGTTAATATCCTAAAAGATTATTTACAAGTTTACCTGAATAATTTAACTATTATAATTAAAAGGATTGAAGGATTCATCCCACGTATTCACATGAGATGACATGAAATTAGTGCTCTGGTCCCAGTTATAAGCAATAGAAATAAATAAAGAAAAATAAGGGGAATTACAAAGCACTATAAAAAACTTTTTTTTGGAAAAAAACACAATGACATCATATGAAATACAAACTTACATGACTAAATTATACAATTATTTAACTTTAATTTGTTTTTTTATTGTCTGAGCCTGGCTCTGTGCTGAAATCTTTAAATAGGATTCAACAAGTCCAGTCAGGTCATTTATATAGCACAAATTACCCGATTAAGAAGTAAAAGTAAGACCCTCCAATATGATATATGATGCAGATAAACCTGATTAAATTAAATATTTACGTTAAGACCCTACAATATTATATTTAATAGAGCTGCAACAGTTAATTGATGAATCGATTAGCTGTCAACTCTTCAATTTATCACCTACTATTTTGATAATCAGGTAATCGCTTTGAGTCATTTTTGTAAGAAAAACAGTCAATATTGTCTGATTTGAGCTTCTTAACTGTGAATATTTTCTTTGGGTTTTGGACCAAAAAAAACAACTATTTGTCATATTGTGCTGATATTTTTCAGTATTTTCCAACTCTTTTTTATCAAACAACTAATCAATCAGTCGAGAAAACAACTGGCAGATTAATAAACAGTAAAAATAATCATTAGCCAAATCCCTTATGTTCACTACAAATTCACCTGCCTAACTTAAATGTTAAGGTTAGAAACCCACGACATTATATACTTTATGTATTCTGTCATTTATCTACTTAACTGTTATGTAAATATAGGCTGGAAAATTTCCAAAACATAATAATCTTTCAAGAATTTTGCTCAAGATTAATAGAGTTTAATCTGATCTTATCATATCTTATTTTAAATTACCTGAGTAATTTAAAAATAAAAGTCCAAAGCTTACAAAATTACACACGGGAACCCGACAAATCCAAATAATCCCAATGAATAAACATATTGACTGATAGGGGTAAAAAAGGAGGGGAGAGAGGCAACAAACAAGAGGAGGACAGAAATACCTGCAGATAAAGAGGTTCAGATAAAGAGAGGAGAGAGAAGACACAAAGTTAATAACATGCAGTATTACATATAAATATATGAAGGAAATGACAAGAATCAGAGTAAACACAGGTGAGTACAACCATATGAAGAAGACAGCAAAAATAAGAGATAGTGGATAATCTAAAAAGACGTAGCACCATAAAAACAAAGGAGTAAAAGAGAAAACTGAGTAAAATTAGGCAACAGATCAGTACAAACAGAGTGGATATGACTTCAGAAAGAACTAAAAGCAGGAGAAAACTAATCTTTTTCTGTTTTTTCTTTGTTGTTTTTTTAGGTTTCCTGACACTCCCGCACGTGGTAACTGGAATTATGGCCCCTTGGATTACTGAATGGAGTATTTCACCAATGGAGTTAAAGGTATACCTAAACATTAATGATTATAATGTACCTTTTATTTTAGCATCTTTCTCACTAAGGCCGAGGTGATGCTCTCGACCAGCCCGGGTTGTGAGTAGTGGCCAAACAAAAAGGATTTTATCATGGATACAGATGCCATTTTGAGCTCACCACAGAGGGAAAGCAGCTTTGTTGCCTGGGAAGGAGCCTCAGGAGGGGCATACTGGCTGGAAACATCCCTGTGGAGGTATCTCAGACACCTGGGAGGAGGCCCAGGATGAGCTGGGTGGATTACTTTGGCCCTAAAATCCACCAGGAGCGTCCAGGAGGAGCCGAATGATCCGAGTTAGAAGCTAGAAGTGAAGCATCTTGACATGTGGCCACCGTGACCCGGAGCAGGATAAGAAGATGGATGTTTTTACCAGCTACCAGTTACAACAGTCACGGATAAACGCAGCTCATCATCGTCAGAAACGTTCGTTATTTCATCCTGAGATTCGTTGCTTTCCTCCTGAATTTGGTTCAATTTTAAGAACAGGCGGATAGACAGTTGCTCTCTCTCTGATTCACACATGCACACACACTCACACACTGATAATTACTCGTTTATGATGCATGTCTTCTCTGCCAGTCTGATAATGCACAGAGGCCATGCAAGACCTGTTGCAGATAAGTGTGGTGCATTCATTTCCATTATTTACCAGTGAAAGCGGTTAACGTCGGTGTAAGTCACAAACTGTCGCTGATCAGAGGGACCGAGTCCATTTAAATTCACACGACTTAGAGTATATAAACAACGATGACAAATGATGGGATGTAACTCGACATTGTAAACATCCCACATGCAACAAGCCTGTCCTGGGAAAATCTTGTAGTGCACAGGAAGTGATAAACAGTTGTTTGCATAAATGTCATAGGAAATAAACAGGAAGAGCTACAGAAGTCACTGCAGGAAAAAATACAAGTTGGCGAGTAACTCCAGAAACATAACCGTCCTCAGGAAAAAAATAACATAAAAATACTATAACTTAAATCTGCACAATGTAGTATAATTTAATAATATAAATATTAGACTTTATATAACCGAACAAAACCTAAAAGAACTGGCTGAGTTCCAGTTATTTAAGATAAATCTGTTCCACGTGTAGCGGCTGAAAACAGACTCTTATTATGTAAATACATGGATTTAGTTCTTAATTTTAAGCTAAAATTTTAGGAGTTTGTTCTCTTATCAGCCAATGCACACAAGAATCGATAGCTAAATGCTAATTCAAGGTAACAGACATCATTAAACCGCATTTATGTGTAATTTAGGTACAAAATACGAAAGCCACATGTTTAGAAATTATTACAGCTTGTTTTAAAATGTGCCAGCATTAGCGAAAAGGCTAGTTTTCAGCTCTTGAAAAGATAAAGCTATCGTATTTCTAATCCTGTTAACTACTATTCTGGCGGGTAGTTTCCTGTTTGAATATATATTTTTGCCTTTTTTAATGTAAAACTCTGTCCTGGCGTTTAGGCGTTTGACATAAATAGTGACTTCTTTTATATTATAAGGGTGTTTTGTTGAGAAAAATACAACACTGAGCCCTGCTTAATGCTTAGTCTGTGTCAGAAATGTTTTATTTAGCTGCAATTTGTCATGTTATACTGCCTTAAAAAAATATATTATATATAGTGTCCTGCAACAGTATGTTAACCGCAGACTGAAACAGATAGCGTTAAACATCAAAACACGGCACTGAGTCTAAAGTAGTGACTGTCTTTAGCTTGTATTTCATGCTATTTATGTGCACATGGCGTGTCCATATATTTATATATATACTATTTATGTGCATCCCTGTGTACTGTGATGTAATGCTGCTGTTAACATACTTTCTAATGGGCCCTGCATTGTATTTATGCTACGTTACATCATCATCTAGCACAATGCAACCAACAATTGCCTCAAATTACCGATTACCAACCTCTGACACAGACTAAACCACAGGGTTAAATAAATAATAGTACTTGACTCGGCTTTTAAAGGGTTAATTTCAGTGATCAGTGTGGGTGTGGTAGATTTGATGTCATGTTTGTTTGGTCCTAGTTGTTCTCGCACAGAATCTGGTGTTTTATTCCATCTGTAGAGAAGTGCGCCTTCAAGTGGCCACTGGCTGAACCTCCACAAACGCTGCTTTAGTAGTGGGCGTTCCACTTCCTGTTTCAAGTGACATGAGAAACAGGCAGTTATTGATTGGGAGGTTCAGTGTTATCAAAGAGAGATTTAATACAAACAGGAAGCATGACAGGTAATTGCAAGCACTGGTAAATAATTAGTGGTGTTAAAGAGCGAGTCAAACGTGTTGTCTGATGATATGTTAATTATTAATTTGAATATTTTGTTCATGGGTGCCTTTTGTGGATAGAAACGGGCGACCTTAAAGTAGGCCAGGGCGATAAAATAATGATAAGAAAGCAATATGTACCAGCGATAAACTCATCGTCCATAGCAACAAGAAAATTGTTCGACAGAATGTGGAAATCAAATCGCCTTAAAACGCATAACAAAAACCATCTCTGCCCTACAAGCAATTCATGTTTAAGTGTATAAATATATTTATTTGTGTCTGTTTTTCATAGCTGTGTCAACATTAAAATGATCTTCTTGATAAATAGGATAAAGTGGTTAAATTCTAAGTAGCACAAGGTGGTTAAATTCAAATTAAACCGTTTTCATTTTCGCCTATATTTACAATAAGAGATTAAAACAATTATAAACACAACAAATAAACATTTTAACATCATCAGGTTTTCAGTTACATCACCCAGCTGCATGTTAGAATCATTTATTTGTGTGTTATTAATTGTTTTGGTAAATGTATACTTATATATATACCTTAAAAAATAGGCTTAAATTCAAAATAAGGTGATTGAAATCAAACCTGTTTACTCCTATAATAGATAACCAATAATTATCAATAATTAATCGTGATATAATGTATTAATTAGCCCTATCTTAAAACATGAAGGATGTTTCCTGGTTTAGTAGCAGCACCAGTGGACTGTACAGAGTGTCAAACTGACCACATATTTAACTTTGTGTTTTTGTCGCTTTGCTCTGAGCAGTGGTTGGTCGCTGACATTTACTGGCACGTCTCAGTGATACAAACACTGATCTTGTCTGGTCTTTAGCTGGAACTTTCCAGAAATCAAGATTATGAAATACAGTTATCACTCTTGTACACACTGAGCTCAGAGGCGCCAAGCTGCCTTCGAAAATCACACATGCTTTTGTAAACATCAGGAAGACATTGTGGCAGGCTAACGTTGGATGTGGATATTTTTGTCACTTCTCCAGTTTGAATTATGTGGGTAACTTATTTATCAGTTCAAGTTATTTCCTGTGTACCATAGTAAATAGGCAAAAATTCAAATTAAGTAGGAAAAACATCAGCAGCAGGAACAGTGTTTGGAATGCCAGGGTCTGACCAGATGTTTATCTTTGGCTTCTTGTTAGTTTGTTTAGTACAGTGGCTGATTTTTACTGACATATATCTTCTCTGGTTTTCGGCTGGAGCTTTCTAGAATTCAAGATTATGAAATACTGTCACTACTTGGGTAGGCAGTCAGCACAGAGGCACCAGGTTACCTTTTAAAACTACAAATGCTTTAGTAAACGTTAAGCAGACGTTTTGGGTGATTGCATAATTTAGTTATTACTGTTTGTCAGTTACATTTAGAATCTGTATACTGTAATAAATAGGCAAAAATAGGTCATTAAATATTGTCAATATTCATTCTTATAGACTAAAATCAAACATTTTATTTTGATATTTTTTAGCACAGCATTATCCGAAGTGAAGCCGTGTTCTTATCCTTATGTATTTTTATTTATGTGGCTAGTTTATTTATTTTTGGTGCTTTTTAGTTAGTTACTTCTTGCATACCATAATAAATAGACAGAAGTGGGTAAATTAAATTAAACCATTTTACTTCCAGTCTTCATCAAAATAGGTCATTAAATATTATCAGTAATTCGCGATATTAACTGAAATGTAAAAAAATCCATGATAAATTTATCAGCCATATCGTTCAGCCCTATCCTAATTAAATGCTGTATTGTCGCCTTTTTAAAAACTTTTATTTACATGGCTAATTTGTTTGTGTTTTCTAGTTCAAATTACTTCCTGTGTATCATAATAAGTAGTTCGACGTTGATTCAATTCTAATTAAACCAATTTACTGCTGGTCTTTACCAAAAATAATATCATTAATTATCAGCTCTTACAATTTTTTTTATTATTAATGTTTCCAATTTATGTATTTATGTGTGCTTTTAAGTTCAAGATACTTCCTGTATACCATAATAAACAGGCAACAGTGGTTAAATTCTAATTAAATGTATTCAATTCTGATCTCTATCAAAAATAGCTCAATTAATATTATCAATAATTAACAATGTTGATTAAAATAAATACATTTAATCATGATAAATTTCTCAGCTATATCCTATTTGGTGCTGTATTGTTATCCTTATTTATTTTATTTATGTGGCCAATTTATCCATTTGTTGGTTTTCTAGTCTAAGGTACTTCCTGTTTACCATAATAAATAGGCAAAAGTGGTCTAATTAAACCTATTTGCTTCTGGTCGATATCAAAAAATATGTCAAGTCAATATTTGTATTATCAATAATTATCTGTCCTCAACATTATTTTTTATTTATGTGGCTAATATACTTATGCTTTTTAGTTGAAGTTACTTTCTGCATACCACAATAAATAGACCAAAGTAGTTCAATTCTAATTACGCATATTTACTTCTGGATCGGTGGTTAAATACTATCAATGATTATCAGTTCTCATCCGTATTTGTTTTCCATTTATATGGATAATTTATTTATTTGTGTGTGCATTTTAGTTCAAGTTACTTCCTGTATGTCATAATAAAAGTAGTTCAGCTGAAACTGAAATTAAACATTTTATTGTGATAAATTTTTAAAGCACAGCCCTCTCTGAAGCAAGGATGTTTTCGTATCCTTGTTTATTTTTATTTATGTGGCTAATGTGTTATTTTTAATTTTGTAGTTCAAGTGACTTCCTGTGTACCATAATACATAGACAAAAGTGGCTTAATTCTAATAATTTACACATATTTACTTCTGGTCTTTATCAAAAAGAGGTTGTTAAACATTATCATAAATGATCAGTTCGTATTCTTATTTATGGTGTATCCTTTTTTACTTGTTTAAGTTACTTCCTGTATACTATAATAAACAGGCATTAATTCTAATTACACCTATTTACTTATGGTCTCTATCAAAAATACGTCCTTAAATATTATCAATAATCAGTTCTTATTTTTATTTATTATTTATTAGTATGTGCTTTTTAGTTCAAGTTACTTCCTGTATACTATAATAAACAGGCAGTAGTGACTAAATTCTAATTAAATCTATTTACTTCCGGTTTAAATCAAAATAGCTCCATTAATAATATCAATAATTGTCGATACCGATTAAAATAAATATATTTAATCGTGATAAATCCCCCCAGTTATATCGCCCAGCCCTTCCTTTAAAACATGAGGCATATTTTCTGGTAGATCGGACGCTGAGCAGCAGCAGCAGTAATATTTCCAGTTTAACCAGCGGCTCCATTTACAGCCGCGCTGGGTGAACAACAAAGTGCAAAAAGTGACATTGCGCTATCTTTTTGGAAGACAATGCCCTCCTGTGGTATCTTCTTTTGAGCTTTTATGTCGTTGCTTATCTGCCCTTTACTCTAGTGGTGAGTATGAGAAATGTCTCCCGCCTACCAAGCGCGCACACACTCACTCACGCACACGCGCTCTCTCACACACACACATACACACACACACAGCACTTCTATGTTTGTCAGACTCAAATCCGAGGGAGAGGAGCTAGCCGCCATTTTCTAAGCGTCTCTCCCTAAAACGAGAGAAAAAGCCTCGCGTCAAACTGCTATCGGGATTACCTCTCGCTTACTGGGAATCGGACTTTCTGCCACAGGATTGCCGTGGAATCGCCTACATTTGAAGTAATTCGGCGTGGGAAGGACTGTTCCACGGCCTTGTCTTATATTCGCGGTGGCGGCGAGGCGAGCTAGCAGCCGAGCAAGGTGTAGATCGTTGATTCGCCCATTGCTCGAATCCGGAACGAAGCCGAGCGAGCGAGCGGCGCCGCGAACCGGGCCCCTTTTCCGCACCCTCGGCTGCATTTTTCGCCCCTCTCGGACTAATTAATGGCAGAGTGATCGAGTCGGAGGTTTTTTTCGCGCGTGTGTGCCAGCAGCCTTTTGGTTTTTTCCACTAAAACTGCAGGGGATTGTTGCCGAAATTCCCTCGGATAGTGCAACCTCGTCACGTGGTAGGTTCCTCCTTTTTCTTTGTTAGCGAGCTAGCTAGACTGCCAGGGTCTACTCCCAACTTCTCAGCTTTTGACATATCTGCATTAACGTTACGTGCCGTGTGATCGCCCGCCAGCCTGCGAGGAAGCCCCACGGAGGGGCCGCCGTGGATTTAAAACGGGCTGCGTGTATTTATTTCCTAATTACAATGCATACCGTGTCTCCGCTCTGCAATGGGTCGTAAAAGCGTTGTTTAAAATAAGTTGTGATCCTTACCAGTGAGTGTGTCTCCCTATTATGAGTGCACTGCTTCTCGTTTGGACTGTGATGCTATTGCAGCTTTTATTTTTAGCATTTAGTACACGTTACTTTGGGCGTTATTGACTTTAAACTAGCACAGTGCTGCGCGTAGGCTGCGTAGTCACTGACTTATAATGTTTACTTGCCTAACGAGGTTTACGTAAAGAAGAAGAAGAAGAAGCGGCTGTTTTTCTTCTCCCCCTCCTCTTTTATTTTTTGCTAAACAGAAAACGGTTAAGTTACCCAAACCGAAAGCAACATTAATCTCGCAGATAGTGTGTGGTTGGAGGGGCAGGCAGCGTTTCCACTGCAGCTGGCTGCTAGCTTTGCCGAGCAGGTTGTGTTTCTTGCATCAGCAGCTTTTCCTGAGCTAACGTTAGCCACAAGCGAAGCGCATTAATTTGCACGCAGAGTATATATAATGTGACACAGATATTTATCACCCTTTTCTTGTTAGTTTTGTGCTCGGATATATATGTGTGTGTGTGTGTGTGTGTGTGTTTTATTGTAATCGTTTGGTTTCTGGCACGTCTCAATGATACAAACACTGATCCTGTGCTGTATTTTTCCGCTCATAACCTTATTACTCAGTGATCACGGAGGCGCCAGGCTGCCTTTTTAAACCTACAAATGCTTTTTGTAAACATCAGGAAGACATTTTGGTGATTACGTTATGGTTGGCTAACGTTGGATGTGGACATTTTTTTTTGTCGCATCTCTAGCCAGACAGTTTACAGACATACTGCCGTTCCGATGCGTGTATGTTGCTGTTGTGTGTTCGCCCCGGCTGGGTATTTAATTTACCCCCGTGTGGCATGAACTCGTTCGGTGTGTTTGGAGCGGAATGGGCGGTTTTAGGTAGATGAATTGCATTGCATAATCTGCTTCGGAAATACCAACATGGCGTAGTGCGCGCTGACTAGAAACTGCGGTGAAATACTGAGCCCCCATTCATCTCACCCTGCAGACGGTACACGGAGATGCAGCTCGCTTTTATCTCCCGTATCATTTGAAGGGAGGCTTTTGGAAACTTTAATCTGGATATACAGCCAGTGGGTATGATAGATGTGTTAACCGTGACAGCAAGGCTTCATCGTGATAACGCCATTGGTGCTCTGTGTACACGTTTGATGTGAGGATCATTTTGTGGCAGTTTTAATGGGAAAGGTTTAATGGTTTCAGCTGAAAATGACACAGGGACCCAGTCAGGATGACATCATGTGCTTTGAGCTAATGCTGGGGCCTAAATCCACCTACTTACACCGCCTGTGAGGAACCCTGCTGCATACAGACTTGCCAGGGCACATGTAGGGCAGTGGGGTTTGGGCAATTTGCATTGGCCTTTCCTGTTTCTTTCCCTCATCAGAAAACAAGTTCCAGAGCTTATTCTTTAAAGAGGAGCCTTGTAAGAAAACGACAATGAAGGCTTGTTCACACAAGCATGGGTGTAGTGGGAATTATTTATTGGCTTGGGATTTAGCTCAGATGTCTGCTGTTATTCCATCTGTATCGTTAGCATCCCACTCCCCAAGGTCAGTGCATATCATTAATTTCTCTGTGTTTATTGGAAGTGGGCTCTATGGACGAATACATTATTGGTGATTACAGTGGAATCAAATGACATTTCTGGAAATTTGTGAGAGCTTAGAGAGTGGCCAGAAAGATTAAGAGTATGTTTGACCGTCTCGGATGTAATTCTCGTTCACTGTTTTTTCTCTGGTTTCTTTTAAGGATCATTTTTAGCAGCACTTGCAGCCAGTGGGTCAACAAAATGTCAATGAGTCACCAGTACATTTGATTAGGCCTTTAACTCGGTTTGTCATAATCATTTACTTTTGCTTTTGTACTGAGTCAGTGAGTTGCACATAGGATATTGAGCCCCAGTTTTACTGCATTTACATTGAATATATTCAGTGGTAACTATTTAAGAAATGCTGCTTTGTTTTTAGCTGCTGGTTAGTAATTTTCCACACACTCTAAAGCCTTACAGAACCTGTACTACAAGTATTTCAGTTGTATGTTTTGCTGTATATGGATACAGCCTGTGATCATATCGTCTTCTGTTCATGAAGAGTGTATTCAGTATGAAGAAATAGGGGGGAAATAGCATTTATTGATGTCAAAGCATGTTTTTCTGTCTACAGCCTTGTCAGTACCACTGAGACTGAACTGTTGTGTTTTATTTATAGTTATCCTTATCAGACGTTACCATCATTCACTGATTTGATTTGTGTCTAAATACTTATGACTGCTCTAATACAAATTACACTTTGGTTGCTGGAGCTGCTGGTTTCAGTATTAAATCAGTATTTTAACGTGTGAAAGGTAGTGTCTGTTTGTTTATTGTATGTGATGTCCGTTCCTGTAGAAGGCTGTGAATGTCACCTGTGAACTGATGATCGGAAAATATCTCCACCCAAGCCCCTCCCACTGCAATTAAAAACATAATTTGTGGTTGTAATGTCTTTTATGTATGCTTGAGTTCATCACAGTGCTTTAATTAACTTTATTTCTTGTCTCCCCCTCCTTTATTTTCTCCGTGTTGTCTCCAGGCTGTCCTCAGGTGGGGCAGTAAGCGGGTGGTGTGGAGCAGGCCGCGGTGCCCGTCCCTCTGCACTGCATGGCTGCGATGGCGCCCGCTCTCACCGACGCCCCAGCCGAAGCTCACCACATCCGCTTCAAACTGGCTGCCCCATCCTCAAGTCTCTCACCGGCCAGTGCAGAGAACAACGGTAACGCCAGCAACATCCTCATCCATAGCAGCGGCCCCGCTAAGTGCAAGGCCACCTCCGAAGAGTGCCCTCTCAACTTCTGCGGCGGCGACCAGGAACAGCAGCAGCAGCAGCCCCAAGCCGACTCCGTGTCCCAGGCTTCGGCCCTGGGCAAACTCCAGCCACTGGTGGCTTCTTATCTATGCTCTGATGTGACACCTGTTTCTTCAACTAAGGAGTCAATCAAGCTGCAAGGAGTCCTCATTAAACAGTCTGTGTTGAAAAGCCACAGAATACTGCCCAGCTCCCTGCTCAACGGCGGAGGAGACTTCCTCTTGAGGAAGAGGCAGGCGATTGAACTCTCTGGCGGCCAGCTCAAAAGCCTCATGAGTGGCAGCACCAACGGAAGTGGCCAGCCCATGGCACCTGTCAACGGCCTGGCCAAGAAGCTGGCCACTATGTCTGGCTCTGGCTGTGTGGTCGCAGTGAACGGTGACAAGTCCTCTGCCGCCACAGACTCTCAGTCCCAGAACCTACCCTTGGACTCTGAGACCTTGACAGCGACCTTATCAGGGCATATCCCGGTAAAAGGAACCCTTAAACAGAAGCATTCCTCTGGGGTTTCTCAAAATACAGATGGAAAAAACCTTGAACCGCCAGTGCTCCAGTCCGTTGCACTTTCCCCCTTTACCCACAACAACCCTAACCCCACTGAACAAGTGAGTTTGGAGGAGGCTGATTCACACACGCCTACTAGTCAGCCACAGGGTTCTGACAGGGAGAGACCAGGCAGCAGCCAGCAGGGATCCCCGCCTTGCACCCCTGCACCTCAGCCTCCTCTGCCCTGTACTTCTTCCTCGGACAGCCTTGATGCTCACGTTAGAGAACGCACCCTTCTCAACAGCAGCCGCCAAGCTGAGATCGAAAACCGGCTACGGCGCCTGCGCAAACGTCTTCAGGTGGTACAGGCTAAGCAGGTGGAGCGGCACATCCAGCAACAGCTGGGTGGCTTCTTGGACTCAGCTCTCAACAGGCTACTAGCTGGTAACCGCAAATCGGAGGCGGCGACCCCCTCGGCCACATGGAGGACTGGACGCCACTCTTCGTCAAACAACAGAGACGGCCTGAGTCGCTTCCTGAAAAGCGGCTCCATGCCCTTGGAACTGGAGAGGCTGTATTTGAGCGGATCGGCCAACCTTCATTCTGCAGAAAGCGCCTTTGACTCAGATGTAACAGAAAGTAGCTCTGGAGGGGACTCTGACCTGGAGGAGGAGGAGCTGTCCAGAGTGGACATTGAGCAGCGACATGTCAAAATGTAAGTAATGGTGTCCTCATCCACTGAGACGAGCCTTTTTATCAGCTGTATAACACATTGTGAAGGTTCAAGTTGAATATTGGAAGCAGCATTTATGTGAAAAATGGTTTCAAAGTTAACCGTTGAAGATGGATTCATTAGAAGTTGACTTGATTGTTCTGCTAAAATAGCACCATGGTCAAGTAACTCACATTACTCTCACATTTCATGGTGCTTAGCGCTGCTCAACTGCCCAGTGAAAGTCCCTGTATTTTCCAGGCTCTGCAATATGCTACTCGGGCATAGCAGGTGCTAATGACAATTATAACTGGCTGCTCTGCCTCAGTAGTGGTTGGGTCAAACTCCAGGGAGGGGTAGAGATACAATTCGCCCAGAGAGCATGTGTAGTTGTGTGGGTGGTATCCTGTGGAGAATGCACAGGCTCGAATGGACTGAAAAGTAAAAAGCTCTCTCGTCATACAGTGCTTCCTCCTGAGAGAACCAAGGCTGAAACTGAACGTTCTGTTTATCTGCAGAGCGAACAAGTGAGCGCCCACAGAGCCGGTCGCTGTTTTGATTTAAACTGAAACCTAGAAGGAACATGGAATTGGGGGGCCGGTGGTGGTTTTTTGCCAAAGGTGCGGGTTTTATGTTTTTACATGCTGCCTGTTGTGATGTCAGGTTTTCCTCAGCAGGGGCTTGCAAATGTATTCCATGGGAAGTTCACATCAGTGTACACATTTCTGTGTCATTAGTGTTGGGAAGGGGGAGAAAAAAAAAGTGCAGCAGGTGGTTCAGCAGCGTTAATGGACTTACTGACCTGTTTAGGATTGGGTAGATTATTAACAAAGTGGCTAAGAACACAGATTTTTATTGTCCTTTGCTGTGTTGACTTTAGACCTTTGACCTAAATATCTTCATAACCTAACAGGAAGCGTGTGTGTGTGTGTGTGTGTGTTGCATTCAGGACCAACAAGGACAAAAAACCTGCTTGTAATGTACAAAAGGAAGTATTAGAGCAGTTCATGTGCACATTCATGGCACGTCACTTTCTAGGAGAATGCATTGTGTTGTGGACGTTATTGTGGAGATTGTTGGAGGGGAGTGATTTATTGATTAAATCATAGGTATAATTGTGCAAACACAGCCAGCAAATAATAGTTTTAGTTGGAAAATTCCCACTTTGTGTGTTCTTTTATTCTTAAACTGAATTTCTTCAGTTGTCTCAGAACATTTAAATCTCAAATTTGCAACCTTTTCAAGCTCATAACAAAAGATAAAGGCCCAAACTAGTGAGATTTTTTTGGTGGTTTTGTATTCAGACTTTTAAAATCCTAAGTAATATTATAGATATGATGGTTAATGTGAAGAAGCATGGAGGAAAAGGAATGTAAATCTGACAGCTGGGCAGTAGATATGTAGCGTGTGGGAAGGTTGTTTTCACCATGTTATTATCTAATTATAAAATTTAACATTTGGAAAATTAAAGCCAATCAGATATTAAAGTTGCATGACTATATTTAAATTAAAACTCCCCAGCATGTTTACTAAAAGGAAACACTTAAAGTTTGCTGTTAAGGGTGTGCAAAATTAATTAAAGATTGCTATATTAATTATATCCACTTCAATCACAGCAGCCAAGATCAAAAACAGTATATTTTTGGACATGTAATTTAATTTTTTTTGCCTCTTATCTTACTGCAAGAACTCCACTATTGAATATCTCGAGTGTGATTTAGTATTTTTTATTCTGCAATCAGTTGATTAGTCGTGCCATTAAAAGTGAGCAACAATGTTAAATGAAATGTGTATCTCCACAGTTGTAATAATTAATTTTATTTAATTATCTTTTAGTCATGAAAGCAGGGAGGGGTTTGTGACATGGAAGTTGGAGTTGCTTTCCACAGATATTAATTTGTTTAATTCTTCAGGCAATTTTTAATCAGACAAAGTGATTTGTAATAACGGATGAGGTTTGTCAGGAGGTCAGGGGCTATATCAGGGTCATGGTGACAGAAATGGATACCAGATAGTTGCATTTCCTAAATATAAATGCAAGACAAAAGAATTTAAGGTTAACATGTGGATTAGTTAAGGTCCATCCAGTTGTTTATGACTTACTAGAGTGATTCATATCGAAGGGTTGGATTTAACCTTTGTTACAGCACCACCTCAGCACATACACTTGTGTTGTACATTATTAAGCATGATTTAGTTTCATGCGCACACATAATTGTGTTTTCATGCTCCGATCAAAACAAGTGGCTCCTCTTCAGAGAGCACCTGAAAGACATTAGGTTAGTATTTAGATCAACAGTAGGGTTTGGGCAGCTGCTTCAGTACAATGTTAATGACTCATACCTAGCTCATTACAGGCATCACAGATTTCCTTCTCTAAACGGGGCCCATCATCCTCAAATAAATAATCGGACAAAATTCCTAGTAGCTCATCTTTTCCTCGTCTGCTTCAGTCTGATCTGCAGTTAATCTTCTGCTATAGCAAACATGATGCATCTTGTTCCTGCTTTACCATGTAAGCCTGTCAGCAGCCAGCCATTATAAAGGTTTTACTGTGAGGCAGCAACAGCTTCTTGCAACCTTAGTCACTGCTAACAAGTGGTAACTCCTCTTTGTGCTTTAAAGTAGGTCTCCGTAAATACAGACATTTTCCACTACCTTTTTTCCAGTTAATTAAATGCTGTTAAATAGCTTATTTCAACCTGTTTGGCAGCAAGTATGATCGGTCTATGCACACAAAAAGCAATGAACTTACAGGACATTTTTCTGTCTTCTCACTGTTTCATGAACAAAAATGTCTTTCATGCTTGAGTAAATAAAAATCCAATCTACAAAAGTGGTTGAAGATTTTATGTTTAGCTTTGTAGCCCTGACTAAAATCTCTTTATAGACACCAAAAATTCCTCCACTTTTGTTTCTGTACAATATTTACCTAAGTCTCAATTTCCTTGTGAAAAAACCCCAAAACTGATTAATCAGTAGCTGTAGACGCTGACCCACATAAAAGCCTGCTGAAGCAAGTGTTGAGCCTGTTCTGTAGTTGTGTACATCTCTGCAGGAGTTGCATGAAGCAAACCAATGTCATTTTTCACTCATAATTATAGCTTCAATATGAGAGCAACTAGTTCAACCATGTTTTGTGAGAGCAGGAGAGTGCTGTTGGACTGTATTGCTTGCAGAATTATGCATTTTGAGCACAACAAACAGGCTCAACGAGCTACTTTAATGTGCTCAGATGCTCTTAAATAGCCAGATTTTGAAGTTGTGTATTGCTGTCAAAGAATCATCCGTCACTTAAAGGTTTTACAAATGTTTGCCCAGTGGCAGCACATGTAAGCTTAATAATTCCTTGTACACTGAGTGAAAGCTGCCTTGGGAATTCAAAACTGTCCATGTGTAATGCCTTCATAAGCAGCTGCACATTGTGTAGTCATTCATCCACCAAGTTAAGAACTGGTTCTCAGCTCCCAGAAGCCTTACCTCGCTGTGAACATGTTAGTCCTGCAGGAAGTGAGGTGTGTGTACAGAGCCATAATGCCACATTTTCACAACTGACACTTTGTCTCAGTTACCAATTACTGGCTTACATCAGTACACCAGTAAACACTACAGACAATGTGATGTTTTCTTCAGGCAGCAGCACCTCAATTATTTAACGTCAGCAGTTGTGGACAATAACCTATTTGGGTTGTTTGTTTGGATGCATTGCATTGCTTCCAACTAATCCTGTCATCTCCGTCTATACTGTAGACGTGGTTTCCCGTATCTTAGAGGATTGGGGCCCAGCCAACATCTGTTGCTGTGCTTATGCTGCAGGGCCTTTCTGCTCCAGCCAGTGTGTCTGTCTGTGAATGTGACGTCCATAACGGCCTCCACCAGGGTGTGGGTGCTGCTGGTTTCTGCAATGAATGTTAGTGCCAGTCTGCTGTTTTATATACGAGGTGCTGAATGAATTGGATGCATTAGGTGAGGCATGTTACTTTGAGCACGGGTTGTTCTGTGTTAAGAAGCGAGTGGGCACCAATTCTTGTTTCTGAGGCAACAATAATGCTCATCAGGAAATCTCAGATCTTACATAATGGCTCATAGACAGAACAGTGAAAATGTTTGAAATTTTGTAATCTGACCAGCTCCAAAACATTCCCCAGGTTTTGCAGATTATTATCTGTCATGATAAAAGTACAGCTAGACGATCCGGAGTACATGTTGCCTGTGTGATCTTCATGCAGCAGGACGTTTAAAATGCCTGTCTGCCTGCTGCTCAGGAGTTAGGGTGACTAGGTTGGCTGAGACTACAGCGTGCCTTTCATGCTTATAGCTCAGCATTACTCTGCAGTCTGAGTGGCTCAGCTATGTTTTTCCTTCTTTTCATTGCCCTGTGCATGTGTATTCACATATGTATGTGAGCGCCTGTATAGGTTTCTGTCCTGCTTAACACATCTGGACGTGTTTAGCTCGACCCAAGTTCCTCAACACGAACCCACAGGCGTTACATAACCCCCCTCTTTTATGTAATGACTGCTGCAGCTCTCTGGCTGAATTTGCCCTCTCTAGTTTTTCCTGCCCCACACCCTGTCCTGTCGGCCTGCCTCATTCACAATCCCAGCTCCCGAGCAGTTTCTTCCTGTTAAAAGATGAGTTTAAACAGCTGTCCTGTGAAACTCCAGCCAGCTTTCCTGACACGTCAGAGTAAACCCATAAAATAAGAGCATTTTCAATCCCTAAATGTTTCAGTGTTGGGACAATTTTCAGCTCTTTAAATGTGTTTGAAAATCCTTGACTCTAGAGAACAAAGAAATTCAAATGACAGCTGCTGCTTTGATTTCTCTTGCTCTTGTTTCACACCATGAATGATGACTGACTGGTTTGTGAGGCGTAATTGCAAAGTGGTTTTGTTGCACTTTATATGGAACAGCAGCGTGTCTGCAGGTCTTTGTTTTGCTGTACCTCGATTCATTACAATGTTACCCTGAGAGATTTTTGTACAAGGAGGGCTTGTTTTAAAAGTATGAACGTTGGTTTGATAACAGACAAATTGTGGCATTATTAGTTGTGTGTTTGACTGGGGATAAGTGGTTTTTTTTGTATGTTTGGAGTTGATATTGGGCAAGTTTTTTTTCACTCCACGGGTGCAAGTCCAGCTCTGATTAAAAATGTTTGGAAGTTCAATAACTCTGCATTTAATAAATATAGCTGGCTCTGCAATGTTGCTTTAACTGCCTCGTATAATCTTGTATTTATAAGATCTCCAGAGAAGTTTTGAAGGGTGCAGCCTTTCACTGTTGTGGCAGGAAAGTTCTTGAGAGCTAGCTTGAAATGTTTGGAGGCCCTTACCCCTCTCTTCAATGCCAGCCTCAGCAAATTGGGGACTTTCAAATCAAACAGCAGCCCTTTTAAAGTCGTGGCACATCTGCAGAACTTAAGCGCAACAAGGAAATTACTGTTCGACCATGCCGGAAATCAGAAGTGTTTATAGTTGTTCCAAGCGGCCACACAGGAAGGTGGGGTAAAAAATAAGCCATCGCAGGGATTTACGAGCGCTGATATTGTTCAAAAGCAAGAATAGGTGCTCATTTTCAGACAATCTTTCCTTGGTTGCATTGATGAGGTTGCATTTAGTTGTACACATGAAAGTTAGCTAAAGAAAGAAGCACAATGCCCGGCTCCTCACTCACCTTCATACAGCTGGCCAATAATTGTGGCTCCAAGTGGGTGCAGATGTCTGCTGGTCGGTTACAGAAAGTTCCAGATAATGGCGGACACCCTGTATCCGATGTCTGATCAGTGTTGGAGGGGGAGGAGGGGGCTTCCCGTAACTATCCGATCATCTCGCATGGAGTTTGGACACACCATAAATGCAGCCGGAGTTAGGAGAAAGTACAGATCCAGGCTGCACTTTGAACTGCAACTCAGACCTGTAGTTTTTGTGCATATTCATGTCAGAGAAAGCAGCTGATTGCAGGTGATGTTCACAGCCTGCAGTGGAAATAACCTGGGATTTGCTGCATGTTTTGTTCTATTTCAAGCCAGAATAATTCACTAAATTTATGTATTCTCTGATATATCTTTGTGTGTCCTTGGTGTTTTCTCACACAGTGTTTTAGGCATTGTTGTGCATGCAGAAAAAGATTACTTTCTGGTCTCATTCTTTGCAGTTCTAATTGATATTCAAATGGAGTTTGGAGCGTATTGTTAAAGTTTGATATGATGGTTAAATAAGCAGAGCAGAAAATGTGCTTCGTATGACTGCACAATGTCAAAATATGTTGCATGTTTAGGGGGTGACTATGCAGAACAGTAAAAACAATGAGTCTGTTACCTTATTTGACAGAAATCCTTGCATTTTGCTGTCATTTCTCATCATTTTATAAACAAGCATATGTTATGCTTGAGTAAATGGAATCCCAATCAGCAAAACTGGTTAAAAATTGCATTGCTGCTTTTCTTGTCAGTTCTTATCGTTGTGTTGTTTGTGGTTTTCCTTTGGGGATAACTGACACCTCTTTGTGAGGCGCCAAAAAATACCGTATGCAGGAAGAAGCCTTCATGTCAGTAAACTCTGATAAAACATGGTTTGCACGTGTGTTAAAACAGAACCGCTTTCACTCAGGAGAATTGTGCATATTCACTATAATAAACATATGCTTGTGGTGTTGTGATTAAATGATAAACAAAAAGTGGCAGAGAAGATACTGTTACGCTTACATGATAATCACGCAGCCAAACAGAAAGTTAATCCACCAGCAAATTCTGTGTCCACATGGAGAGGAAGTGCACCCCCTCCCTCCAGTATTAACAAGCACATACTACGGAGTGTGGCGAGAGATGATTAAAGTAGCGCAGATTTAGCCAGACGACTGGCTGAACAGCACATACATGTAGCATGTCAGCATCCAGAAGAGAGCTGGTTGTTGAAGGATGAAGGAGCATCATGTAGAACATCAGGTGCATCAGAGCCCTGCAGGTTTTCGGCGGCGAGCTTCGGCCACGCTGTTGGTTTTGGAGGGGTCGTTATGGTATAGCGGTGCCTGGCAACATGCAACATATGTGCTGCATCCAGAGAAGCGCCACAATGGAGAATGTGCTGACGGCCAGAAAAGGGCTGCTGTAGTGATTGCCACTGGTGCTTTTGTGTGTGGGAGTAGGGGGAGGAAAATGTGTCCTGGTTAGAAGGGGGGGCGGAGATTCTCATGGCGGGAGGGGGAGTCTTCTCAATGCTCCTCCTCCATCACTCTGACGATTGAGGTCATTGGACTTCTAATGGCCTCTGTGTGTTTGTGTTTTACTAAACTGCAGTTTTAGCTCTTCCTGCATCTCTTTCACTGTAATGTGTGACACTAGTCGTCCATTAGACCCTGAGAACTGCTGAGTTGGTGCTGGTGTAAGTCGATCCTTATGAGATGGGATCCACTGAGCTGAACCTTTCTCAATCATGTCTGTCGCTTCTTTGTGACTTTTTAGGACTGCTTTGCTTGCCTCTGTAGGCCAGCCAGGGCATGTCGGGTCTTGCCTCACTGGTTTGATTGTTTTGTAGAATACATCTTGCCACAATGAGAATAAACTTCCTTGAGATTATTTAGCAGTTCGCCCTCAGGGTTGTTACACCTGCCCGTCCTCCCTGTTGGCGGATCAGTTGTCCACCCACCACATGGCGCTCAATCTCAGAGCGATTTGTGAGATGTTCGGTGCAACAGAGTTTTGCACCACTGGTGTTGTGTTGAGAGGAGCCTCCACAGGGACTGGTGGAGGCATTGATCTGATGCACTATCCATGGGCGTGTTCAGGAGCGCTGCGGTGTTTGCGAACATCCACCACCTGGTGTGTTAGAACAGTGCACGTTTGTTTATCTGTGCAGAACAGGATCGAGTCTGTAGAAGAGGAAATGCGACTAGCAGGAAGCGCTGCAGCTGTATTTGCAGCAGCCTGCTTGGTTCTGTTTTGGAGCGAACGCGCCATCAGTGGGCAAATGTGGCAGCAGAGTGAAGGCAGGGATCATGTTTGATTGCACTGATTGGTGGCTGATGTCTGCGTCAGAGCCACAAGAACTCTCCTTCCGCTCAGCTCCACAGTAAGACAGGATTCCTGGTTGGATTATTGGTTATCCCAGTGTCTGCTGCACTGTTCCCTGACCCAGCTCCACCCCCTCCAGCACCCTCTGGCCTGTACATTGCTTATAAAGCCCGTCTGTTCCTCTCCAGACTGCCAGAGCTTCCCAGCCCTTGTTGCACCCGTTTTTACTCCCCTCTTCCTTCCCTTCCCTTCCCCTTCTCCCTCTCTCAGCAGTAGCCCTTCTCGACTTCCTCCGTCCTGGTGGAGCTCTGGAAATTGAAAACAGAGATGGGGTGTGTGGAGGAGAAAGCACAGAGGAGTGCAACGTCTATCTTTGTCTGCCATCTGAGTCATTATTTTCATTGTTCAGTCACTGCGGCCCGTATTTTGATGAAACTGCGCCCTCTGTGGTCGCTGCTGCTCAGTGCAGGAGCAGACATTTTCCTCTCATGTCTGCCTTTGAAATGCCCATTCTGTGTGTCATACTGGTAAAATGGAGTACTCTGCTCTCTGTTGGCACTCATTCTGTGCCATGGAATATATTGGTGTAATGGAAATCCCAATTTTTCACTGCATCCACTTTTAAAATGCATACCGTATCATATTATTTTTTGACTATAATGCTTTTCCAGGCTGCCTGCAGCTGCCATTGCTGGGAGCCTTCTATAATGCTGATTCACTGACCTCTGCAGTCTGACAGGGGAAATGCTCTATATGTTTAGCTTTAATGTTTTATTAGTACTTCAGTATAACACGTGAACACATGTGCTGTCTTTTTGGGAAAACGAATCACTACATTAGTAGGATTTCTGTTGGACTATCTCACCCAGAATCTCTCCCTTTAAACAATCACTCATGCCGTCTTTTTACCCCCAGATGGAAGCGGGCAGAGAGCCGCTACACCGTGGAGAGAGCTGCTATAATCAGCCACTGGAACTGGCTCCAGGCCCACATCTCGGACCTGGAGTACCGCATCCGACAGCAGACCGACATCTACAGACAGATCCGCGCCAGCAAGGTCAGTCACTCCCATTTGTTAGAAAAGTCTGTGCAGTTTATGTGAAGAAAAAGACATTAAGCTCGTGTTTCGGCGGCTGTAAAAATCAAGGAAGATGCTTTTAAATGTTCCCTCTGAAGCCGTGTGGTGATGAAGAAGCCGCTGTTGCCTCTGGGACTCAGTCTTGTTTCTCTATAATGCAGTTTTACTGGTACTTTATGTTTCGGATAGAAGTGTAACACGTATTTCTTGATTTGACAGGGCTCAGTAGAGTTGGGAGGTGTTGCCCCCAGTGCTGTGCTCGCCGGTGGGACAGAAGTGAAGACTGAGCCTGTAAATACTCAGGTAAGCCAAGCAGAGTGCTGCGTTTTGCCTCCTGGTGCTTCAAATGTAAAGCAAAATCTGTTAAACCTTGTGCTTACGTCTGGCTCTCACGTTCTGTATCTCACTGAGCAATCCCAGTCGGTGAGTCTCAGCAGGATTTCTTGGATTTTTTGTGATAATAAAGAAGAAAATGTCTCAGTTTGCCTGTCTGTATGTGGTGATACATTGCAGTCATGATTAAAAATTGCGAGGCCGTCCGGGGAAAGGATGCCCTCGCTTAAGTAACTAACAAATTACAGCAAGACTGAGCCTCCAGAAACATTCAGCTGTAATTTAGGTTTGCACTGGATTAAACCTTGAAGCTTCTCAAAAGAACATGCCGACAATAATAGTGATTACACACGAGAGAAATCGGTTTCTAAATGCATGAAGTTTGCAGTTTAATATTGATTTGAGTACTGGATGTTATATTAGTGGGTCAATGTATGATGTGTTGGTGTTGATTTGTGATAATCAGTAAAACATTCAGCTTGTTTGTTCTTGCAAATCAAAGGTAGAAAAGAAATGGTAAGTGTCCACAGGAAATTGTTTCTTTTTATCCGTCCCTCTGGTCTGGATGAATTAGACAAAAAAAGGAGCTGTGTAATAAGCTCCTTCTACATTCATATCCAAATATTTGCCAAATAATTTATCACACGATGAATCTGTCTCTTTAGATTTGTTTGAATTATAGCAGATCTACGACTGTGTGGCCTCTAATCATGTTGGTTTACATTTGGTCGACTGCATTGTGATTAGCCGTACTGTCAGCTCTCTCTTTAACCTTGCTAAATGATCTCTTTGCTGAGAATAATCTGCTTTCTGCGTTAAACTGCTGAATTAAAATGAGAGAATTGTGGATCTGCGCAAGTGTAGAGTTAGTGAAATGAACCGAAGGCTTAAGTTTTAAATGAAAACCACAAAACTGGGTACGTTTGTGTAAAACCTTGTGAGGAAGTGGCGCCAAGCTATGCATCTTGATGACAGCGCAGGTTTTTAAAAGCGTTGGAAGAGCCCGGCCCATTTTCACAAATCTGGACTGAATAATTCAAGGCCGCGGGACCGGGATGATTCAGTTTGTCTATTATGTAGTTTCCTTAAATATCCTGTGCTGGCTAAGTGCTGTTGGTCTTGTGTTCGTGCGCCAGTTAACGCGAGGTGTCGTCTCACTGGTTTTTTTTTGTCTTATCTGTCGATGCAGGATGTTGGTTCAGAACGGCTGGAGCACACAGGCGCCGCCCACATCGCTAACACAGAGCAGCCGGGCCCTTGGAAAGGTCAAAACGGGCAGCCAGTTAACGGCGTCCTCAGCAGGTACAGCCTGGCAATGATTACCTCATTCCAAGTTCCCAGAAAGGCAGCAGAGGCTCTGATAAACACAACAAGGGAGTTCTTGATAATAATGGATTTTTGGTGGGGGGGGGGGTTTGCTGTTAAGAGACGCCGATGTTACTCAGAGCTGCAATGATTAGTCGCTTAACAGAGACCTTTTTATCAGCAGACATTTGGTTTTGTCATAGCTGGGAAAGAATAGGTGTAAATGATAACATTAAACACAACTGCATTCCATTCAGATTAGCAGGTTTTAGGATTCTTGGTTCACTATTGTCTTACTAGGACGCTGCATGGAAATTTGTTTGCTATGAAAAATGTCGACAAGCAAAAAAACAAACAAACTGCAGATTTACAAATTTCACCTCCACAATTGTGAGGATTTAATATTAACAATAATTCTTTATGGCTGTGTGAAATAATAAGCGGTGTATTTTGCTATTTTCCTCACGTCACAGACAAAATGATCAACTCTGTGAACTCTAAGCAGTGTCTGGATGTTCTATTGTTCTCCTGTCAAGGTTTTATTCACTGGTGCGTCTTTTATTTTTTACTGCAATATAAAGTCCTGCACCTCTGCAGAAACAGCACAACCATGGCTAGAAGCAGAGAGAACTCAAAAAAATGTCTTGTTCTGTGCAGTATATCAATTGAAATTGGAAAAAAAAAATCTTGCAATCAACGTGTTTTCTAACAAAGGTGTTACCAATATTGAAAAGAAAGATATTTTTGCTCCTTTGCTTCTACAAACTTGATGTTTTCACGCTACTCTTGGAGGACATTTCACCATGCAGAATGTACTGTTTTAGCCAAGCTGTAAATCTGTCTAATTTGTTTCACTGCTTGTTTCCTCTCTGCTTTAAGTAAACACTGCCTGCAGTTCAGCCTAGCAGTCCCTTTTTGTGAACAGAATCTGGTAGAACCAGGTGATAAGTAATCTGAAATATCATAATTTTAAACTTGTACGTTAAACAAGCAGTTCAAGGACTGTCAGAAAGCTAAAAAAATCAAACGATTGGTTCAGTTTTTACAGTTTCTGCCTCTGATCAATGGTGTAATATTGACTTTTTCAGAATATAGCTTTTGAGAAAACATGCCTTTCAGATCTACTGGCAGTTTTTGGAAATCAGAGGATTGAGAAAATAATTGTTGCTTTTTCATCCTAAACCAACAATACGTTATGAAGATTTCACCATTAAATGTCACAAATATTAACATTCTGCTCGACTGTCTTTGCTCCTCCTCAATATTTATCTTCTCCAGAAAGTAAAAGGTTTATTTTTTTAGTTTTCGTTCCATCGGAGGCTGTGAATCTGAGCCTTCCTTGCTGTGTTGTTGTGTTGGTGACAGGATGGCGGAGAGTGCGGACACCAAGCACCAGCAGCCGTCGGCCTACGACAGCACATGCGTGGCCGCTCGTACACGACCACTAGTCAGCTGCCGACGGCGGCGGCTCATTCAGCCCAACACTGTGCCCAACCTCAACGGCAAGGTGAGTTTTGCGCTCTGTGAGGTTTCTGTTTAAAAAGCGCTTTGATGCTGAGATCTTGGTGGAAGATGTCCAACATTTGGTTCCACATTTAGATGCAATGAATGGACTTTTATTCTGAGATGACTCTTGTGTGCTTCAGGCTGAATTTAATGATTAGTTGTCTGATTTGTAATCTAAGAAATGAATAAACAAGGGATGGCCGACTTACTTATGTTAAAGGAGAGCATCTTTCTGCGACGTCAAAGAACAAAGAGGAGTAATCGCCCTTGTGACAACTCACAAGTTTTAGTTGAGCAAAATAGAAACATGGGCCAATTGTTTGTGCTTTTCCCCGAAAACGCTAAGACAGAGTGTGACTTTTACTGCTCTAAATGTGTTATTATGAGGCTCTAAAGTCTGTGTAAAAATGTTAAAAATGTGTTCTGAGGCCAAATTTGTTTATTAATTCAGTAATATTAGAAAGCCCTGAGGTTGGTCTGATGACGATGCTGGTTTCTAGTTGGCACATCAGCCCAAATAAATAAATCACTTTAGATCTGAAATCACAAACACACACTGTAGATGCGCATTGTCTTTGTTTCTGCTGTGGACTCCTTTATCTAAACACACAAGGCAACTTAAACTCACTGGTTCTGCCAATGACGGCACCAGATGTCAGCGGAACAGGAGGAAGACGGTTGCTTTGGCCTCATTCACTAGTGACAGATTATCCTTAAATCCCAGTTGTCTCTGTTGAAATTTGTGGAACTACCCAGAGTGAAATGTCACTGCAGAATCGGCTCTTTTCTCACCTCATCATTCCTAGGATTTGAGGAAAATATCAAACGAATGGTGGGATTTTATTCGTGATAATACGTATTTTTAAGTGAATAGCAGTTTCTGGGTTCGGGTTCGCTTCGTAACGTCTGGTGGGGGGAGGAATCCAAATATTTGGATCTCAAATATTCGGATACCACCGTCAGGACCGAATATTCGGGTCCAGCCCTAGTATTTACTGTATAATAGATTAAAAAACATACAATGGAGCATAAACATGAGACACCATCAAATGTGTGTCTGTCACACAATGAGGACGACATAAATTCATAAAATTATTCACAAAACGGGTTAAACTCGGACTCAGATGCGCTATAAAATGTACAAAGCTTTGCCGTTCAATAATCGTACTGCTTGAACGACATCAGTATGCATCATAAACAACCCCTGAAAGTTCCTCAAATTAAATAAGTTACAGCAATAGTTTAATTATTTAGTAGCGTCATTCATCTTGTAGATCCTAAATTGCAGCGATTCGCTACCTGCAGTGTTTTTAAATTTCTTTTTCAAATTGTTCAGTCCTAGTTGTGGTTATGCTGTCCTGATGCTAATGTGCTCAAGTTTGTTTAATGTTATAGTTTTAGGTGAAAAGTGTGATTCCAGTGCATCATTAAGCCATGATTTGCACACAGAAATAATACAGATAAACAGTCGAACACAGTCCCTTCTCGTGTTTTCATTGATCGCTGTCTGACATGTGTAGTGTGTTGAGGAACAAATGGCTTTTAAAATGTTTATTGAGGAACTCACATCGTTTTATAATGCTGTCACTTTCCTGTTTTTTATTTACTCTTATCTTAACATTTAAATACAAAGATAAAGTCACATCATTTCATTAGCATTTGTAATAAATCAGTTTGCAGTCGAATACCAAGCAGAACTAACATTTGAGCCGTTTCTGAAAAGACGCAGGTAGATCAAAAAGGACAACAGAACAGCATGATTTCTGGTGTGACTCACTGAACTCCTGCGGTGTGTTCAGTCGCAGAAAATGTCTAAAGTCTACTTGTTCTTCGCTGATTAATAAGTGTTTAATAGCCGCATCGGTGCAGAAGTTGAAGTGAATGTCGTCAGTTTGGCCGTAGTGATTCAGCGAGCCTTCGTTTGTCCACATGCAGGCCCAGAGGAGCAGCTGTGTCCAGTGTAGCTGCCGGGTGAACCCCAGCTGTGTGATGTGTGGTGGCTGGCCCACCCCCAGAGAGGACCCTCAGTACGAGCAGCCCACCCTGGAGCGCCTGTCAAGGCTGGATCTTGGCGTCCACCCCATCCTCTCCTTCCCTGACGGTGAGTGCTGGGCTCCTGGCTCAAAGGAGAGCTCAAGTTTACGCAGCCATTTCCTACTTTACATCCAGAGGGGAAGACAAACAGGGAGTGGCCGTAGAGACGAGGCAGCGCAGGAAGTTCCTCCAGAACAATTTCAGTCGTTTAGACAATCTTTTCTATCTGTAATGTGCATCGTAGTTCCTCTGAATAAGTGTTGTTTTCTGAGGCTTTGCTCCCTGTTTTCATTACTGCTGTGCTTTTTATATTTCCTTGTGTAACGCGGGATTCACTCGGATCAAGCCATCTGTGTAATTATCGAGGAATTTGTTGTCTTTTATCGCAAATACAAAACAGGAACTGCACACATAATTAAGACAAATGGTATTTACAACTGAGAGACGGCGGTACATTTAGTATAAGCTCGTACGGTGGATTGCCTGCGGCTCTTTACGCATCGTGCATGCCTTTGTGAGCTGCTGAAGTACAGATGGCAGATCAGTAAGAGTCCAGCTGGTTAAATCTCCTCATTTAGTGTCTCTCTCTCCTGTGTCTCCCTCAGACGTTTGTATAGGTCTACGTCTGCAGCAGGTGATGAAGACCCAGTGGCAGACCAAGTCGCTGGAGAGGAGCAAACCACTGAAGAAGCTCTCGCTCAAACACAAGCTGTCCTCGTCCAAAGAGAAGCACAAGTTCACCAACTCGCTCATGGCAGTCAGTAAGTACAAAAACCCATCTGAGGCACAGATTTATTCCCTTTAGCAAAGTCATACCTGCAGAGTCGTGCTCTAAACGTGGACCTGAAGTCCCTGAAATTATCTGATTAAATATAGTTTCACCTTCAAAACGTGGTGAAATAGAAGAATCTCTACTGTACGAAAAGGAGGTTGTGAAAGTAACTGTATACTGCCGCAGCTTATTTAATTCCAGCTGTTTTTACTTCACACTGCACTTTCTCCACAGTGAGCGTTTCATTTCATAATGCCACAGGGAGAGACGGTTCCCAGAAGGGAATCTGCTTCATGAGAAACACAGCAAAAAGAGATGTTACTGAGAATAAGTTGCTTCATTATTTAGGTGACAGAAATTTGGCGGCTCTTTTCATAGAGAACCTTTCATCATTTTTATTTTTTTACACTTAATCTTGGAAAAATGTAATTTCACATCCATCATTCTACTAAATACGGACATTTTACACAAAACATTGCAATATGTTTGATAACTATATTACAGCTGAGCTTTTTCAGAGGTTTCCTTTTATAACATTTGCCAAATAATTTACAGTTGAACACAGAGAGCTCTCAACTTAGACATTTAAAATAATAGTAATAAAAAATGAGATGTTGGATGCAATAAAGTACTAGAGACCACCGTATGTTCTCACTCAGATATTCAGATAAGCTAAAGTCTGACTTAGAAGGTTTAAAGCACTCAGTAAAGTTGTATTTTTATAATTTATATTTATTGTTTTTATCCACTGGGTGAGTCTGATTTTAGCTCCTTATTATAAATGTTTGTCCCAGTTTTTTCTGATTTTATTTAGAAATGCCACCCATGTGTGCAGAATCACATGAGAGGAATGTCAGCTGCAAATACATTATAAATACATTCACGATTTATTTGTTTTTTGTCAAAAAGGCACAATAACATGGTATCATTTAACCCACAAAGTCACTTCCCTGACGATATTTTCTACCAACAGAATTCTCAGAATTTAGTGGAACCAGTTAAATTCTGATCTGCTTGACATTTTCTCCCCCAGACCTCCTCAGAGATATTAAACTCTCCCTTCCTCTCCACGTTTCTTTCTTATATACAGTATATTTTCAGAGTCTTTTTTGCATGTCATGGATTTTCACAGCGACAAGATTATCGTCCTGAAGCAGTTTCCCTTCGGGCATCAGTAGAATATTTCTGATTCTGTTGCGATTCCTGTTTGACCTCTTTTTAAAGCTACACCCAGGTTGTGATTAAAAAGGCATCTATAGAAATCATTAGTTTTTTTCTTTACTGATTCCACTTTCTCAAATGTGAGGATTTCTTTTCCCGTTTGTCATGTGACGGTAACCTGAGAGAGGCTTGAATGCATTTTATAATCAGTGACTTAAATGTTGGGTTACAGATGCACGTTGTTGATTAATTTACCTGTTTTTATTGCAGGACTGGGCCACTATAAGAACCGCGCTGAGAAGCCGAGGACGGTGGACAGCAGCGTTGGCGGCGGCGGCAGCAGCAGCAGTGCAGTTCTGAACACGGCGAGGCTGGAAGGCCAGGCGGTGTGTAAAACGGAGCGTCTGCAGACCGTCACCACGCCTCTCGGGCCCTACGACAAGAACTACAGTCGCAAGAGATTAAGAGAGCACTCGCTGGACAGGGCCGACTGTGAGTCTCTAATAAACATCATAGAAATACACCAACCACAGCGCGCTTTTAATGTTACTATACTGAAGGTTCCTGCTGCGTTTTCATCCTCCAGCCTCCCCGAAACTGTTCCTGGACTCCAGCAGCTCCTGCCCGACTCTGGCCAACATGCACTCGTCCCTCCACAGCCCTCTGACTCGCCAGCTGTCCACGTCCTCAGAGAACTCCACACCGCTGGGCCCCGGCAGCCAGAGCGTCCCCAGCACACCTGTAAGTTCCTACCGTTTACCACAACATTCGAACATTTACTGATTCAAACTTTATGATCTGTTTATCGAACTTTCTCGTGTTTATGAAAGCTTCTGCGTGACATCTTTTAAACCGGAGTGTTGCTCAGCTTCATCTGATGTGATCAAACTCAGATTTTTATTGCAAAGCTGCAGTTATGTCTTTGACTGTGTGGAAATCTGGAGTTGTCACATGATTGTGTTAAAGGCACTGAAATGTCTTGATACCAGAGCTGAAGAAAATATCAGTTAGCATCCGCTTGAGGACTCTCAGCTACCAGTTCTGATGTGAATCTTGGAACATAAGTAATATTAAAATGTCAAACAGAATCACTGCAGCAGAGACGTGGTTTTACAGCTATGTATATCGGATACGGCCAGAACAAGCAATGAAAGTGTTTTAAAATGACTAAACACAAATTATACGCTGCTGAACAAAATTAGGAAACGGCAAGCAAGATTTTTTGGACACACAATGAGGAAAGAGACCCAGGAATATATGGTCACAACTGGAAAAATGAATGGGCAGAGAGGACGAGGCAGACAGAATGAAAATGATGGATGGGCAGTTGATTGATTGATTGATTGACTAGAACTCAACAAATAATCGACTTCTAAAAAAAAAAATCACCTTTTGAAACGACACAGTTAGCAACTCACAGGCTGCAAATTAGGATATATGTTTGACCAAAAGTTTAAACTGTCTTGGCAGTGGTTTTACTGCTTTATATTGTCCCCTTCAAGAGAGTATAGCAGCTTCAATGGTGTCATTACATTTTAAATTTATTACATGGTCAAGTTTGATCTGAAGCTTCACTTAAAAAATGCTGAATCAAATCACAATATCTTCTAGAAAAGCCACAATTAGATATTTAAGTTGCTCTACAGTCAAGAAAACATTAAATTTATCAGGAATCTTTAGTGTAAAGGTGCACAAAAATATCTATTCTGTATGTTTTTGGTACATTAGACCTGAAAAAGCACGTAAATAAAAACAAAAACCTCTAAAAATGTCTTGGCAGTCACAGTTCAGGCTGCATACTGTCAGTAGATCTGAGCAGTGAATAGAAGGTAAATGCAACAATAAATGTCTCTTATGACGATGGGACATATTTAAATGAAGCTTTTAGTTCCAGCTTTAGACCTACCAGCAGTAAAACTACCTTCTCCCTCTGTCTGTCAACACTCAGGACCCGGCAGCCATGTTGTTTGAACGGTATTGAATTGTCAGACCCAGCAGGGCTCCACATGGTGGGCGGTTAAATGACCCGTACAGGCTGCAGGAGAACCTGCAGCATGTCGGCTCATATGAAACATCTGTCAATTATGCAGATGTGGCCCCTTTTAGATTGCATATGGATGTACAGATATACATAAAATGAGACAGATTATTTAGAAAATCCGTCAGTGTCGGTGGTCTGTGAGCCTTTAGCAGGTCGTGTTTTGCTACGAAGACGTAAAGCAGAACTTTGATACCTAATTTTTCGGGGCATTGAATTTGGGGCAAAAACATCATCTGTGGCTGAATTTCCTTCTGTTGAAAGTTTCTCTGGTGCAGTTTTGATTTCCAACATTGCTTTACATAAAACACAATGGACCTTGATTTGTCTTACAGACTGACCAGCGTGTGTTTTCTTTGTTTATTTCCGACTGGTTTTTGTTGATATTTTTGCAAATATTTTCTCTTGAGATTTACTTTTCTGTCTGGATGTTTCCATAAGTTGATCCCTTTAAACATCCGAAGTGGTTGATGCGTGTGCTGATGTGAATTACCATGATTCATTTAGCAAGATTCAGAAAAAACAGGCTGTGATCCAACATCTGCATGATCGTATAGTACGCCAGAAAAATATTTAGCATGTTTCAATATGTGAATCCAGTATACCAGAAATACCTAGATCTCCTACTTACATCAAGCTAGCTGCTTTTCTAACCCACAATCCTCCTGAGAAAGTATAAACAAGCTTTAGCCGCCAATAGCGCACAAGCAGATGACGGTTAATTTCACACTATACATTGCGATGGTCAAAGTTTAAAGTACATTAGGTGCAAAGTAGTTTGTCCCAGTTAGGGTCGGTCAGTTTGGGCACCTCACGGTTTGATAACGATTACGATTCAGAGGCTACGATTCGATTATAAAACGATTATTGACGCGTCTTTCATTTATGTATATTGATACGCTTTTTCACAACACATTTCTTTTTGCCTTCAGCAGCGAGGCCATGACTTTTGTCTTGGATTGGTTGTAGAGTATCGGGATGGCCGTGTTGGTGAAATAGCGTCTGGATGGGATGGTGTATCTGCGCTCCAATGTATACAGCAGTGCTTGAAATCCCCGATTTTCCATGACGGAATAAAGATGCAAATGCTTGGCAATAAATGCCACGATGGCCTTCGGAATTCGCTTTGCCTTTTCCGATGAGGGTGGCAGCTTTCTATTTGCTTCCTCAATTTTACTCTGGTCGGTAGCGCCGCTAGTAGCCGCAGCAACAGCAGCCTGCCGTCTCCCCGATTCCTCCGTTGGGTTGTTGTGTTGCCAACGTGTTTTATTTTAGCGTGACACAGCTTATGTATAATGTGGCTCTTGTCCAGTTCGCTTCCGCCGTCGACGTAGAAGCCGAAGTGTTTCCAACACTAGAAGTGTTTTTAAACTAGAAGGAACTGTTCAGATCTCACGGTGAGGTGTGTGGAGGTCAGCTGGGTTTGTTTTCCTCTTAGCGTGTCGCCGTGTCCGCTGCAGATGCTCATCCCAAAGGGTCCCAGAGATGACATGTACCACGCTTCTTAGTTCTTTATTTAGAACCTTCTGTATTACTTTAATTAACAGATTTAAATAATCAAAATTTGGACGTTTATCAATCGATTCAGATTCGTCCACGTCTGAATCACGATGCATTTAAAATTTGGAAATTTCCCCCATCCCTGGTCCCAGTTGTATGTATACTGCATGAAACGTACCTATTTTGGAAAGTAGAAGGAGAAAGTCTGTGAATTTGATGTTGACATTTTTCTGTTGCTGTTCTGTCTAATATTCTTCTTTTTTCAAACATTAAAATGTTCAAAATCTGTTATAAAGTGAGAAATAAACATTTCAAACATTAGATCATTCCCAGAATATAATACAAACAATAATATAAACTATTCTTCTTAACCAAAATGTCAGGGCGTGTCAAACACATTAATTCTCATGTTTGACCCACATATAGAAGAGTGTTTGGTCCAATCACTGGAGCATCTAAGGGTTAAATGCTAACCCTGCTAGCATGCTAGCAACAACCAAGCTGTTCTGGGTGTTTTTCCCTCAAAGATCTGGTCATAAATAGACTTTCTGACGGTAATTATTCAGCTCACATCTTGTCTCATCTGCCACCAAACATCACTTCCAGAAGCAGCGTAAATCTCACTAAACATGCAGCGGAGTTTCAGTCACAGCTGACGTCCTCGATAAAAACAAGCGGTGGAGGTGAGAACCAGAAACCGAAACTTGATTTGTTTGCGGTTTCTGGTGGAACAGAAAAAGTGGCAGGAAACAAACAGCGACTCCAGCAGCTGAGACTTCAGAGCTCTTTCTCTTCAGCCGCCTCTTTGCCTTTTATGCAAATCTGGCCCAAAGCTCCAGTATTTAAATGGTGCCTGCTGGTATTTCTGACTCTGAAGTGGACAGAAATGTTTATTAAACTGCTTTTCACTTAGAGATTCCCTCCTCAGATCAACAAGGAAACTCCTGAAGCATCATGTGCAGACATAGTGTATGTTTTTCTCCATTTTTCTTCTGAAATGGGCTCATAATTTGACTCGATATTTCAGCTGCGACAATAACGACGACGGATTATTCTCAGCTTTACCTTCGATACGTTTCTGCCTCTGTGAAGATCTTACTGTGTCGGATCACTGTGAGCTCATGCTTGAGGTATTATTTGCTGTTTTTCTTTGTGTGATCGTGTTTTGTTGACGCTTTCCTTTGTTCTCCAGCAGCAGCCAATCAAGAGGAGGCGAGGCGAGAGCTCCTTCGACATCAACAACATCGTGATCCCCATGTCTGTAGCCGCCACCACCAGAGTGGAGAAGCTGCAATACAAGGAGATCCTCACACCCAGGTACATGAAGCACCACGACAAGCTCAGGTTTGTCCTTTTTGAGCCAGTTATCGTCTTTTAAAGCTGATGTTTTTTACTTGTTTTGCACAGTTGGCGCTCTGTGGACATCCGCTCACAGCCCATAACTGAAGAGGAGAACGAACGGGAGGTGAGTCTGATGTCTCCTGTTTGTTTTTCACATTTAAACCAATCAGTTTAGTGGCTGATATTAGTCGAGCAGATGCAGATCATCATCATGTTTCAGTTTGAACACATGGCAGTGAGCGAACGCTGACACCTGGTGGCTGAACGTCAAACTGCTCCAAGGTTATCTTTTTCTGCTGGCTGCAGTTTAATGACCTTTCAGACAGAAGTAGGCCAGATAGAAATTATTTATGAATGCAGAATTTCCATTTTTCATCCATAAAAACTTTAGAAATGGCTCCCATTTTTCTAAATTGATGCATTCAGATTCTTTGTCCTGTCTGAACAACCTCATACTGATACGCAAAGATGAGAAATCCAGTTAATTATCACATTTTTTAAAGAGAAATGTCTGCAAAGCTTCAGAATTCTGCCTTTAATTTAGTTTATAAAGATGGAAAGTGTGTCTCTTAATCAGCTGCGATATCAGTTAAAAATATTTATTTTGGCAGATATTTGGCACAAATAAGAAAACAGCTTCAGAATTTTACATGTAATGTAGTTATAAAGATGTGTCACGACTCGGCTGCAAAAACATTTTAACTAAGAAAAGAAAACCAGCAAATATTTGAAACAAGGTTCATTAAACCTGCAAATTATTACATTGAAACAAGGCAGGATTTCTATTGTCTTAAATTTATAAAGACGTTTAATTTGTCTTCTGTTCAACATTACATACAAAACTGCAGGTGATTAAGGCTGCAAGTTATTACGTTTATTAAGGCAGAGTATCTGCAAAGCTTCAGAATTTACATTTCCTTTATTTATAAAAATGTAAAATCTGTCTTATGTCCTAAACAATATTACATTTTTAACCCTGTAAGACCAAAAAAAATGCAAATGTAGAAAAAAGAGCAAAAAGAACTAAAAAAAATAAACACAAATATAGAAAAAATAGCAAAAAAATTAAATAAAAAATATAATGATCATATATAAACCCAAATATAGAAGCAAATGAGCCAAAAAACTAAGATGTATGTATATATATATATATATATATATATATATATAATATATATATATATATATATATAATATATATATATATATATATATAAAAAAAACAAATGTTGAGAAAAAAATGAAATGAGACTGTGTTGGACTGTATTGTTGACCGTCTGTTTGTTGTGTTTGCAGCTGGAGGATCTGTCAGACGCTGCCTTCATCCAGCTCCATCAGCCCTACGAGGACCAGGAACGAACCCGCTGGACCTGGATGGCTCTGGCTCCGGCTAAGAGGAGGGGCAGCAGGTCGGTACCAGAACCACAACCTCCACCGGGACGTTGTGCTGCTGGTCTGATGATCTGACGTTTAACGTGTCTCCTCAGGTCATACAAGTCTGTGGACGGTCGGACCACGCCGCTGCTGTGTGGGACGAACCCTCCCACCCCTCAGCCGGCGTCCCCGGACCCCGGCCAGTGCCCCATGCTGCACGACTACAGCCACGTGCCGTCGCCCATGAGCCCGGCCAGCCCCGACACCGCCTCCAACCCCCACACGCCCTGCTCCAGAGACTCCCACCGGCTGCTGTCCAGCGAGGACACCAGGTGCTCCACGCCGGACTTCACCTTCGAAGAACGAGTGAGTAGAAGGGTCCAGAACCTGCTTCTGGTGTCATTTATGCAGAGTTAGGGCCTGAACTATCTGTAAAATGACCGTTAGGGCCTTAAAACGTATCTAATGAACATCTGGAGAACGCTTCAGATTTGTTTTCTTGTTTTTAAGGTCTTTATAATGTTTAGGAGGGGTCCTTGTTTCTTTTTTTTGGTGGTTTTCATGATAAATTAGCCACTCCAGCGAGATAAAGTTCAGAAGGTCCACCCAAAGTCTTCACATTTATGTTGTTCTCTACCAAAAAAGACCTGATACACTCAGTATTCTGTAAGGAGAGGTTAAGAAAAACTGTCCTTTTTCTGGTGTTTTAAATAGTTTATCTTTGCTTTAACTGCAGTATTTGAGTTGTGCTGATTAAAGTTAAATCAAATGTAGTCGCTGATTAAAGCTGAAAAATTCTCCATGTGTCAACAGCTGGGATGTAAAAGAAAACCTGAAACTTATCAATGTTTTGTAAATGTTGAGTCTATAAAAGTTCTAAAATTTTAAACCTAAAGCAGAAACCCAGGAGATGATGATTGTTTCATATGATTTAAGTCGTTTTGGACAGATATTGGACAGATACAGTTATTTCTCGGCTCACAAAAACAACAAAATGACAAAAACGAGACACACAATGAGAGAAAAGACACAAAATGACAAAAACAAGATATAAAACAACAAAAATAAGAAAGGAAATGACAAGATACAAAACGAGAAAAAAGGACAGAAACCAGACAAAATGACAAAAACAAGGCAGAAAATAACAAAAACGAGACTCAATGACAGAAACGAAACAGAAAATTACTAAAACAAGACATAAAATTACAAAAACAAGACAAAACGAGACACAAAACGACAGAAACAAGACAAAATGATAAAAACAAGACATGAAATGACAAAAATAAGGCACAGCTATTGATGTAAGAACTTAAGTGACTTTGGTTATCAGTAAAAATCATGGAAAATGTGTAGATATCAGCTCCTAAATTAAACTCTTATCAGCTGTTTTTGTTGCTATCATTGTATTTGTCCAAATGTACCTTTAGTTGTACCAGATATTAAAATGAACAAGAAACTGAAGAAACTAACAGTGGTCTAATCACGTTTTCCATGACTGTATTTTGTCCTGAAACCTTGAGAACCTTTATTGTAATGTTCCCGTTGTTCTGTGACGTGTCCAGACGGTGGCGCCGTGGGAGAGTCGCTGCTTCCCCCTGCCAGAGGACCCGGCCCCGGAGCCCGAGGCCGACGGCGACCTCCACATCAGGCCCCGAATGCGCAGCATCTCAGGTTGCCGAGCGACGGCCTACGGACGCCTGGACTCGGACGACACGGAGCCGCCCGGCGACGACGACCAGAAACCCAAGAGCTCCGCCCACCGATGAATGACGGCCGACCCCGACACAAAAACATCCTCTCTGGCATTAACGAGCAGAACCTCAGCAGAAGAGATGAAATGGGTTCCTGTTGTTTGATATTCAAACATCAGTCTAATACTTTCACAGTTTTTAGTGAACATTACGGAGATAGAAGCCTTTCCCTACACTTGTTTTTGTCACAGGAAAAAACAAAAAAAAAACATAAATGTAAAAAAAAAGTATAAAAGAACACGTTACAAAAAATGATTTGTGTAGTAGGCTAAACAATGTACATGGGGGCTTAGTGGTGTTTCATATGTGGCGTACACTCGTAGCGCACTATGTAGCGGACTCCAAAAACATGGCCAAAGGGTGTTTTTCTATCGACTAGTTTGCTTGTAATTCCCATGTACATTTTTAGTGGAGTGACAAATAACAAAACAAGAAGAAAAAAAAAACGCCCCTCCTCACCCCTCCTCACCCACACACAACAGGTACATTAGCGACGCCGTTCCCTCCGTCTCCTCTAGAGGTCGCCTCAAACCACCAGAGCACTTCTCCAACTGCCAAGTCTAGTTTGTTTGTTTGGGCTTTCTTTGTTTGTTTTTCCTCCATTCCTGACCTGTTTTTGTTTGTTTATCTCGTTCAGCATCTTTTGTGTTTTTTTTTTTGTTTTTTTTAAAATAGTAAATCATTCCTTGACAGTCTCTTTGGAGAAACTCTTCCTCCTCCTGAGTTTGTTTGTTTTAAGGCGGCGCCGGTTAAAGCGGGGTGTAAATCTGAGCAGGAACAGTCCGACAAACAGTCCGATCACCACTTCCACGGGGTAAGAAAGAGAATAAATTGCAGCTGATTTCACCCCTTAACCGAGGCAGAAGAAGCACGATAACTCCCCTCCTCCTCCTTTAACTCCCTCCTTCCTCCTCTTGGGTTAGTTTTAAGGCGGCGCTGGTAAAAGCGGGGTGTAAATCTGAGCACCTGCCCAACAGGAAGCTGCTGCTGCTGCTGCTGCATGCTGACAAACAGGCCGAGTCTGATCACGACTTCACTGGATTAAAAAGAGAATAAATCGCAGCTGATTTCACTCGTCAACTGGCAGAAGAAACACGAGAACTCCCCTCCTTCCTCCTCCTCTTCCAGCTCCACAGGTTTTAAACATTTCAGATGTAGCAGCTCTCACCTAGAAGCCACCCCGAGCTCAGGTTCTTCAAGGGAATCATTTCTGCCGTTCACTGGTTTCAGTCACATTTAACTGGTTTTCCTCCCCTCCCTCTCCCGTCTCCCCCCGTTCCCTCCTCCTCCACCTTAAGTAACTAATTGCTATGCAAAAAAAATCTATGGTTGTTTTTTTTTTCATTTTACACCTCTTTTTATGCCACAGCCATTCAGTCACTGTTCTTTTTGTTTTTTCTTTTGTAGTTAAAGCGAGATGTGAACGTACCTGTTCGATTGTTGCAGCAGTTATAACCTAATCAAAAAGCAGAATTGGTTTTTCTTTTTTGTAAATAGTACCATTAAAACATTTATGTTTAACTTGGCGCCGCTTCGTTCTGGTCTCAAGTCATTTATGGTGGGGAAAAAAAATATAACTGTGTGGACCCTGAGTAGCTTAACCCTGTAAGTCCCGAATATAGAAAAAAACTTTTATAAAAACACAACTTATATATACACATTACCAGCCTAATTTTGACTGGTAGTGTGTGTGTACATATATATGTATGTGTGTGTATATATATATATATATATATCACACAATATATGTGTGTCTGTGTATATATGTATATGTATACTGAAAATATAAAAGAAAATGAGCAAAAAAAAACATATACATATATATATATATATAAAATATAAAAAAAATCCACTTAAGAGTTTTCCATATATATATATACATAAAACTTAAAACTTTTATGTGTGTGCTATTTTTTAAGGTCGATTAATTTTTTTTTTTCTATACTTAGATACGTATGTGTGGATATATATGTATGTATATATATATATACATACATACATATATATATATATATACGTATATATATTCAGGTGTGTGTTTATATATACATACACACATATGTATATATGTGTATATACATACATATATACACACATGTATATGTGTATATATATATATGTGTGTATGTGTATATATATATGTATAAAAAAAATAAAACGGATGTATTTTTGCAGCAGTGGGTTTTCCAGGGTTAAAGGTGTTTTTACTGTTGGATCATATTCCTGCACTTTTAATTAGAATATCCCAGTTGTTTTTTGTGGAGTAAAACAAACCAAAGTTAGTTTTATTTTACATTAATTTGACTTAACAAGTTCAGTATTTTTTAAACGTGACTCATCGATATGAAAAAAATAGATTTTTGGGGGGTTTATTTTTAAATGAGACAGAATAAAGTGATTTTGATAAAATATCTTGATTTGGTTAATTTTTCTAAAGACCTGCACAAGAAACGGTTATAAATCAGTTAGTGGTTCTGATAAATGTAATTCTGTCACATTTCTTTAAAAACACAGCAGGTTTAAAGGTTTGGGGGGTGAATAAGGGGATTTATTAGGGAGTGATTGGGGACACATGATTCTGTCGTGTTTCAATCCTCCACGCCACTGTTCCCTCTAAGCTGCGCGCGTGCGCAATTGCGCACTGCTGACACGGTCTCCGCGCACAGAAAATCTGCGCTGCGCACAAAAAAAAAAAATCCAACCTAAATTGTAAATAAAATTAACACGTAACAATTCATTCTGTGCTATTTTTCAATGTGAGTCAGTGAGTGACCGGTGACTGGCTGCTGCAGCCAATGATGCGATTCACATACGTATTTACCATAGACTGTATATAATGGTATTTACGCAGCTAATCAACGTCATTGACCTGCGTCCTTATGTGCAGCCACCGTTGTTCTCATAGATATGAATGAGTAGATAGGACACGCCCCTTTGAGCTGCGGCTACAGCGAGGCTAAGCTAGTGGGGGCAAAGTTTCAGTGCATTCCGTTGATGTAAACAGCGTGAAAACGGAAAGTATGCCGGCTCACTGTGCTGCATACAGTTACACACTGCGTCGTACGATTGAGACAAGGAAACTTGGAATGACTTTTCATAGGTAAGAATAGTTTTTGGCTCTTTTTTCATTCTGAAATCTTGTTGAGAGCTTCCAGTCTATGAGAGCTAACTAGTTAGCCACTAGCAAAACACTAAGGCGAGCTAGCAGCTTGACAACCAAATACCAGACGATTAATAGTAGCTGTAGTATAGTTGTACAAGCAGTAGTAGTAATACTAAAAGTACAAGCAGCAGTAGTAGTATAAACAGCTGTTAGAGTCGTAGAAGTAGTATCAGCATTTGAAATAGTATTACAAGTTGTAGTAGCAGTGCCACCATCAGCAGCAGCAGCAGCAGTTACTGTACTACTAGTAGTAGTCACATTGCTATTACTGCCACCAATACCACCAATAGTAGTTATAAAGCCTAACTCATGTATATCCAGATTACCATCTATGTTCTTCCTCCAAACCCATTTTATGATTGGGATTACAGGCAGTTCTTTAGGACTGCTCTCAAATAATTCAAATGTTACTAAACAAGGTTATACTTATCAAATTAAATAGCTCTGGTCTCCAGTATATTGGCGAATTCGGTTCTTTGTACTTAATTTATTAGCATGATTTCTTTTTAATATGTTGTGTACAGACTTAATTACTTCTCTGTCTACTTTTCTTACTCCATGTAGGTTTCCCAGAGACTATGGGTTGAGGAGGAATTGGAAGTTTGTCGGCTTAGACCTGGTGTCATTCCATCAGTGTTAAACTTCCCGGCTCATCTTGGAAGAGAACGTGCCAGAAAGACCACGACCAAGCAGCCTTGAGATCTTAGACAGCGTCTCCCTGAGGTGGGTGTCAACGGTGTTCACAGTCAGGTCTGTGGTAATCCCGTCAAAAAACAAAACAGAAAAAAATCTAGATTATAAATCAACATGTAACCAAAGCACTCTGTGTATAACGCCATAGTATAGGATGTAGTTCAGAAAATGTCAAAGTATAGTATGCTTTACTCAAGAATAACATAGTATGGCCTGTAGTTCATAGTACAGCATGTTGGCAAGAAAAACAAACCAAAACATAGATTATGTGGTTCAAAAAGCGCAAAATGATAGGATGTTGCCTAAAATTGTCATGTATGATATGTGGTTCAAAAACTGTCATAGTGCAGTATATTGTCAAAATAGTATGTAATTCAAGAAAACAGAGTATAATATGTCATCTAAAAAATGCCATAGAATAATAATTTCATTGCACAAGTAAAAGTATAGTAACTTTTAAAACTGTTCGAATTCTTATATGTTGCTAAAAAAAAAACTAAAACCAAAAAAAATCACAGTAATATGTCAACTAAAAAAGCCTATAGTTATAGCGTGTCGCCCAACAAACATCATAGTATAGCATGTCGCTCTAAAAACGTCACAGTATAGCCTTTAGTCCACAGCTGTCAGTAGGTGAGGAGCAACACAAAAACAGTCCAAACGCTGGTTTCCAGAGGGTTAGATGAGAATTTATTTGAAAGAGTAAGTTTACAACAACACAACATGTGAGGGGGTTAAAAACAAATGGGTGTTAGTAAAATAAAAATAAATAAACAGAACTAAAAGTGAACTTCATGTTGACATTGATGGGCATTCCAACCAGGAACAAAGTAAAAGATAATCAATACGGGAAAAAACTTCCTGTTCACCTCTTAAAACCCAAAAACACACCGCAGTAGCACCCTAAACTAACACTACCAATGGGTTCCCTGTTTTCCTTTCTGAACAATTCAAAGGTCCCTCTCTATCTCCCCACACATCCACCAACCACTGGAACACATCTCCAAAGTTCTGCTGGTCCAGCTCAGCTTCCCCTCAGAAGAAGTGGCGCCACCTGCCAGATGAAGGAGCCTTTTGAGAGGCAGCTGGCATCGTGATTGGACTGTACTTTGGTCTGTTCCAATCCAGCTTCAGCTCCAGAGACGGCAGGCGGGACGAGTCAACGGAGGCCGGATGGACGAAGACATGCAGCTGAGTACAATCCAGAAAACAACAGAGGAGGAGTGCAGCGGCCCAGGACCAGAACATCCAGAGTAGCATGGTATGTCTCTTAGAAAACATCATAGTATAGCCTTTGGTATGAAAAAACACCATCATATACATCGTAGATTGTACAAATAACAAGTCAAAGGAAAGAGACATGCATTGTAGAATTGTAGTAATTGTGGGCTGACTGATTTACTGATTATCAGTATTTTATTTTTTACTGATTTACGGTAATAAATACATTTAAAAATGGCGCTACTTTTGCTCTGAACCTTTATCTACCTGTGGTCGCTCTGTCTTCTGGAGTGATTTGATTGGTTATCCGTCACGAATAAAACTCCTTAAACTTAACATCTGTAAACAAAACAAAAACGTTTCAACAAAGTTTTCTGTTAGAATTTGTGTTCTTCTAAGTTTAACTCCAAGATTTTAAATATTTTCATTTACTGCAAATGAATATCTACTCCAAATGTCTCACTAATAATCATTATCAGCCTTAAAAACCCACAAAACACCCCTCTATACTGGACCACACTTAGTACAGTCCGGTTCCCCCTTCTATAAATCTGCTTGGAATCTTCCACTTCCTGTTTGTCAAAGTGGCCTTCTACCTGGACAGGTTTTGTTGGAGCTCATGCAACAAACATTTTGGGTAACTGCACTTTAATATGGATGGATGACACTGAATTACAGTCTGTTTTAATGAGACTGAGTTAAGATGTGTAGCTCTGTCATTAAATAGGAAATTATTTCCCAGAATTCACAGAGAAAAGTCTGAAATGTTTGCTAGGTTAGCGTCCCACATGTTCTTTGGCTCAGCTAAAGCTAACTCTCTCCAACTTCTGGATCTCTTGAGTTGCTTGTTGTTAAAATATCTTGCTAGAGGTGCTGAAGCTCAGAAAGTCTGAGATGTTTGTTCAAAATAAGCTCATTCTCAAGTCTGATCTGAACTGTCCTCTTTTGTTTGAACTTTCCCTAAACTTAGGAGTTAATGACAGAGCAGCACATCCAGACTCAGTCTCATTTATGTAGAGATTAATCTTCAGTGTCATTCATTGATGTTAAAGTACAGTTTTTCAAATGTTTGTTGCACATGCTCCCGACCAAACCAGTCCAGGTGGAAGACGATGTGAAGAGAAAGCTCCAGAGGATGAATATCACACATTTACGTTGGAAATAAATGTCCTTTAATTAGACATTGTCATGCAAAAGTTGGATTTCCCTTTAATGATGTTCAAATCTTTGTTGAGTGTTTTGTTGATGTTGGTTTCTAAATGTTTTCTGACACTCGGCCCCAAAGATTAAAACCTTCTACGGCTCACAAGCTGCAACAATTAACACATTATCAACTATCTTTCTGACTAAACTAAGATAAAAAGTGAAAAACTGCCTGATTCCTGCATCATGAATGTAAATCTTTTTGGTTTTTATGTCAGTAAACTGAATATATTTGGGTTTGACATTTTATAAACCAAAACAAGAAATGAATTAGTGGAGAAAACAATCAACAGATTAATGGACAAAGAAAATGTGTTTTCCAACATGTATGGCTGAATTACTCCAACATTACAAGATACATACAGTTTTAATTCAATTTTATTTATATAATGCCAATTACAGGTCAAATTGTCTCAAGACACTTTATTTTTAGATTTTTTTGTCGTATTTAAAATATGACAAAGTAAGAAATTTAAACCTCTTGACTAATCCAATTTATTATTTGGTTTTTAAGAGACTAATCGACAATTAAAATAACTTTCTCCACTAAAACTAATAAACATGAGGTCAAATAGAAGGAAGAGTTTCAAACACTGCAGTCCCACGACGACAAGAATAAAGTTTGTCAACAAAAACTAAATCTGCTGTTGGATTCCATTAAAGTCCTAATAAATGATAGTAAAGTGTGATACTAAAGATTTGTGGTGCTAAAAATCTCCAAGTAAAGATATCAAGTTGAACATCTGGATGGAGGTTGATAAAAGTTGACCTCCCTTCATTTCTCTGGAGCGACTCCATGGATTTTATGGATGGTGGTTAAAGACCTGCTCTTCAAGTGGTCTTCCTTCTAGTCGCTGTAAAAAGTCAGTCCATCCTGGCCGACGTCAACACCTCTTCATGACAACTTGTTCTGCCTCCGACCTGGTGGAAACTCCAGAAACTCGGGAAAACCTGTGGAGACTCGAAGAACTCATGGAGACTCGAAAAACTCGTCGGGCGGGGGAAGGTGTGGTGGGCGGTGGGGGGAGGCGGGGGAGAAGAGGGGGGAGGCCACCACCCACCTCCCCGCCCACTCTCCGCCCTGACTCCACCCAGGCTCCGCCTTGCCTCCGCCCAGGTGGTCACTTCACCAACTACGATGTCAAAGGGAGGACGAATTTATTTCTTTTTATATGATCTGTAGCTCAGTGAGTTAAGGATTTGCCTATGGAGCTGCAGGTCGCCGGTTCAAGACCAGACACTTCTTAAATTTTTCTCAAAATCCTGACAAAGACAAAGAAAGAAAACTGCCGGTGGCGGGTCTCGAACCGGCTACCTTCCACTTGGTAGTCTGTCTCTTATCCCCCTGAGCTATTTGCTCAGATACTAATTTTAGTTTTTTTTGCGCATTTATCATCTATTTTTTGTCGTTTTCGAGTTTTTTTTTAACTCAAGTCTCGACTCGACCGTTTTTCTCAGGAGGTTGGGCTTCAGCCTTTGTGCTGGAGGGTGGAACCCCTCAGTTCCAAGACTTTCCAAAGCCTCCACACCTCCCGAGTCCTCAGGACCTGAGCTTTCACACAGTCTGAGGGCTGAATTTTATCCCACAGTTCTCTTAGTAACTTCAGCCCGACTTCTTCCTGAGTAGTTCTCTGTTAGTTTGAACCTTCAGACAGTCTCAGGGCTGAAATCCTCTAAGTTCCTGAGTAGTTCTCTGTTAGTTTGAACCTTTAGACAGTCTGAGGACTGAAGTTTTAAAAGTTTCTCAGTACTTCTCTGTTAGTTTCAACTTTCTGGTTAACAGAAGCCTTAAAACTTGTGACCATGAGTCTTGATTTCACATTTAGACCATCCATCTGAGTTCTTCTCAGACCTTCACCTGTGGGTTTTTTAGAAATTCTCAACAAACTTTGATTCTCTTCACTGAATAGTAAAATTTGTGGAGATCAGAAGGTAACATTAGTTTGATCAATGCCTTCAACTACTAGTAGACTTTATCTGGAAAGCAGTTTTCTGAAATGAGTTCTTAGTAAATCTGTCCATAATCAAACCAAGAACATAGAAAGAGGAAATGCTTGAAGAAACAACTTGATGTTTTCGTTTCAGACTAGAAAACGCTTCAAAACCTTTATCTGTTTTTGCTCTTTTTCATTGTTTTATTGTCTCTTCTGTTTAATTTGATCTTCTAAAGTCTAACTGGTGTCTTTTCAAATGTTTTGTCTTTAGTTTGATTCTTCTTAAACATTTAGTTTTGCTCTTTTCTCACCTTTTATTCTTTTCTAATGTCTGATTTGATTTCCAAATGTTTTGTCTTTTTAATGTTTAATTGTTTTTTCAAATGTTTTATCGGCTATTTTGAGTTTTTTTTCCTTTCCCAATATTTAATGTTTCGGTTAAATCTTTAAGGTTTTTCTTTTTAAATGTTTTACCACCTTTTAATGTTTAGTTTTCTTTTTAAATGCTTCATTGTATTTTCTGTTTAATTCCTATTTGAAGTTTTATTATCTAATTCAATATTTTGTCTGTTTAATAGAGTTAAACATTAAATACAATTAAATTATATTAAACAGACAAAATAGTCAATTAGATAATTCAACAAGATACAATACATGTCATTATGAAATTAAACAAAATTTTTAAAAGACAAATATTAAAAATTACAGATAAAATATTTTCCATAATTAAACATTTAAAAAAATAGAATTAAACAAGAAGAACATTGAACATTTTTAAAAAATGCAAAACATTTAATTAGATTATTAAACCTTTAAATAGACAAAACATTTAATTAAAAAATTAAATGGTTAATTCAAAAATTACATCTTAAATTTCTTAAATCTTTTTAATAACAAAACTTTTTAGAAGTTTTATTGTATTAATTTTTTTCCTTTGATTTAATTGCTTTTTGTTATGTAGTTTTTTCTTTAATCTTTTTTCTGTCGAGATTTTAACCCCAACCTTAAAAATGACATAAACCCTTAAATCACAATGAAAATACTTCTGTTGTCACAATCATGAGTTAATCAATTATTCAGTTTATCAATTCGACTTTATTTGTTTAGCACCTTTTACACAGATGACAAAACTAAACAAGCAAAGAGAAAAAACTATGATTAAAATGCAAAAACATACTCAAAAAAAAAAAAAATTTAACATGGTAATAAAATATGTTGTGTCCAGGGGATGGAGGGAGTTTATTGAAGTCTTCTTGGGCTCACATGACAAATCATTTAAAATATAAACTTGATATTCAGTCTAAGGAAACTGGAAACTGCAGAGTGACAGAAGAACCAACAATATCTCCTGTTTTCTCCTTTAATGAGTCGACTCTTCTTGTGCTTTCAGACCAAAGAACTACAGACTCTTCACAACCTGCTCAAACTCTTGGTACAGGACCTCACCACACGGGTCAAGAAGGTTTCCATCTCATTTCTACTCTGAAGCTCACCTTCTCCTGCTCAAACTGCTGACAAATGTTTCTGCTGCTCTAAAGTCTGCTCTCCAGAACTTCCTAAAAACTCTCCAAGTCTCTTCTGCTGCAGGTTGCTTTGTAGAACTGTTCCAGAAAACCTCACTAAACCACATGGAGGGGCCTCAAGATAGTCGTCCAAATGAAACCGTACAAAAACCAAACTAGCACAACCCAAACGCTAAAGTCTCCTGCAGCCTACCAGAGAACCTCTGAGAACAGAGAATCAGGACAGGAACTCTTACCTTCTGGACAACCAACGTTGGTTCACTACAAGAATACAGAATGTGTCTGACCAGAAACCTCTGAAGACTCACTACAGCCAAGATAAAGACACAACTCAGCTGCAGCAAATCCACTAATCACTGCACACATCAGCACCATGTGCCAACTGTGGCTAAAGAACCTCATTTACCAAGACAACTATCCAGTACAAAGCCCTAAAACACACCAAGAAACACATTAAAGACGATTTTACTGCTGGAAGCTGCAAGCCAACACCTAAAGAACAAACTAAAGCAACGGAGCCAAACCCGGTTCAGTGGTGAACAGAAGCAGAGGAAATGTTTGGCTGCAGCCACATAAAGCAGGAAGACACTGAGCTGCTCAGGTGTTCCTGATAACACCAAGCTGCTCAGGTGTTCCTGATAGCACCAAGCAGCCACCTGGACAGCCAATAGGAACACAGCTTCCTGGAAGTCCAGAGGGCTGGCTGAGTGAAGGAAATTTAGTTTAAAGTTGAAGTAGAAAGTTAATAAAGAAAGTTGAAAACCACCTTCTGATCCCTGAAATCTCTGAGTTTTCACACAAAGAACACCTGAACATGTCAAACTGGTTCCATAGTAGAACCATCATTGTAAAAACGTCATAGTATGGTGTGTTGCTCAAAAAACATTAGAACCTGGCTGTCAGGGGACAAACATGTAAGAACCATGAGAACAGAGAGAACCCAACCAGTAGGTCACAGTTTATCATCATCTAATCATCTCCTGAAGTCCATATGGTGAGAGACATCAGTATCTGGTTGTTAATTTTCCAGAGGATGCTTATAATCATGCTCAGGTGGTCTGTACTCTACAGTATTTTAGTGACTCAATAAATTCCTAAGTTTTTTTTAATTGCTTTTTAGTTTTTAATAAACATTTAACAGCCTATATGTAATCAATAAATGGCCTTTGCCTATCTTAAGAAAAACTCACTCAGAACTCTGATATGTTAACAGCACTAAATAAATCAATAAATACATGCATACACACATAAATAAGTTAATACATTAACTGTTAAGATAAGATTTAGATTTTAAAAAAGTTGTTTATGTTTTTGCAGAATCCAGTATTGCTCACTGGTTGGTCATTACATTTTGTTAGTTTGATTTCACTGTTTAAAATGATGCCACCTCTTTTCAGACAGAACCTGTGATCATAAAACAATACAAAATTTTTAGTTCCGTGTTAATAAAGCACTTAAAGCTTTAAGTATGGCTAAATGCTTTTTCCAAAATTAAATATATCACTCCTTAGGTGGTAGTGACCCCAAGTTCAGTAAAGTTGGAAAGATATTCACAGATTGGGACTTCCAGCATCAATAACTCATTAGATATAGGTTGTCAAAACATAAACGGTGCCTCTTTCCCATTGTTGCAAGGCAGACAATGTGCTACAAGCCCAGTTTTATCAAAAGTATCTGTCTTTCAAGCTACAGGAATAACATTGGTGTCTATGGAGTGAACAGGGTCCGTCTGCAATTTGCAAAACCGCTGCAACAGTAAAGAGAGACAAATATTCAATAACTTCACTCTTATACATTGTAGTGTCACTAAAATCACTGCAGCCTTCAACTGGCTCCTGTTGACAAAGTGTTTTAACAGAAATGTAAATGCTGTAATTTGATTCTTTTAATGAACCATGTAACTTGAATGGATGTGATGCTGGTGTGACCACAGTGGACACATCTGATGTTGCTCACAGTGGTCCAAGGGACGCTCAGGGAGTTTGTGTGTTTGCTCAGACTCATGAGAAATTAGAGGGAACATTGCTCCACACCGACTGTGACTTCATAGCATTTATTTTCAAATACACATATACAGCAACAAGAATCATCATAAACCAGTTATTGATAAAATGCACAATAACGAGAACGATCACATTTCCACAACTATACAGCGTCAGAAGTAAACCCAAAGAAGAAGAACAAATCAAAGGTGACGAGTTTTGTTACTGCAGAAAAACCCGGGGATGGACTCCCGGCCCTCGGTTCCGTCCTGCACTAAGACCAGCGTGGTTCTATTGGAGCATAAGAAGTCGGCATGCAGAGAACGTTGCAAGCACCCTTAAAGATTTAGACCCTTCATCGCACGTTTTCTTTTAAAATCCTACATGGGTGCATCCCTCCAGAACGTCGATAACAGGATAAACAGAAAACACTTGGTGAAAAGAGAGGTAACAAGCAGACAGCGTCTCTTCCATGAGGAGCATGCAAGAAGCTGTTTCACTCTTTAGTGTGAAGAACCAATCACTGGGTGAACTTCAAGGGAAACGTGTTCTTGGTAATTCATCTCCAGCTGATAGAAAATACACGGAAAAGAACCTAAACTGAAAAGATAAAGAACCGGGCTTCAACAGGAAATAAAACACACGGACAAAAGCATGTGGACACGCCGCGAGCATCACTTCATCCTGTAGTCTAGTGGGGAAAATCTAACACCTGGTTTCCCAACCTGAGGGTCGAGGCCCTACTGGGGGTCAGGAGACGATTATTTACGCCACATAGCGTCACGTCTTCTTACTTTTTGTTGCCTTTCGTTTGATCTTTTCATCCCTTGGCTGGCCGCTACATCTGTACATTAGTTAGTAGCAAACCTAAGAAAGTCCCTAAAATCCCTGCAGTAGCCATTAGCATGCCAGAGCTAGCCACTAGTATCCCTACATTAGCGACTAGCATCCTTAAGCTAGTAAAAGCCATCACTATGCCAATCACTACCATCCCTACACTAGTCAGTAGCATCTCAAAGCTAGTACCCAACATTCTTGTTTAGCCAGACGCATTCCTAGGCTAGAGGCTAGCATTCCTAAGCTGGTGGCTAGCATCACAATGATAGCCACTGGCATTGTTATGCTACCAACCTGTATACCTATGCTAGCGACTAGCATTCCTAAGCTGCCCTTGACCATCCCATCCCTGTGCAAGTCACTAGCATGCCAGGGCTAGCCAATAATATCGCTGGACTTGTGATTAGCATCCTTAAGCTAGCAAACAGAAACTCTAGATTAGTCAATACCAGCCTTAGCTTAGTCACTAGTTGGCCATGGCTAGCCGCTACTATCACTAGGCTAGTGACTAGCATCCTTAGGTTAGCAAATAGAATCACTACACCAGTCAGTAGCATTCCTAGCCCAGAGATCTGTGTACTATCCTTGAGACTAGCATCACTTAGCTAGCCACTAGCATCTCTACACTGGTCACCAGCATTTTTAGGCTAACAACTCGCATACAAATGATTGTACGTAGCATTTCTAGCCTAGGAATGCTAGTTACAAGCATTGGTATGTGCCCATTTCTACGCTTGTAACTAGCATTTCTAGCCTGGGAATGCTAGTGGCTAGCATAGAAATGGTAGTGATTGTATTGGCTCGGCTCTGGATGGTATTTACTCGTCTAAGAATGGAAAAGGTGGAGCTTCCAGAGAACCTACCGCCTCTGAGCACCTTTAGGATGATCTGGAGCTTTGACTGAGAACTTCACTGTTGCTTCTTCAGCAACAACAACATTAGTTTTTAGTAACAATTCCACTGGCATCTAACATTCATGTGTCCACATACTTTTGCCGTGTAGCGTTCTTTGTAACTTTACAGGGAATTCAAACGTTTCATGAATCTTTACGTCCGAGTGCCAAGGTACAGGTGCACATTTAGTAATAATGATAAATTGCCTAAAGCTCATGAACTCGTTGCTGTACAGTTTCTCTCGTTATTCACTTAAGCAGAGATCCCTCCTCTCCACCATCCATCCAACATCCGTCCATCCATCCATCTGCTTTGCAACACAGTCATAGTCATTCTGGCTGAGAACGTTTTGAACAGGGTTAGGGCTCGACCTTTAAAACGAGACCATGTAACTTCTGAGAGGAGAAACAACATGGGTTTTACACACAAGTCTGATTCATTAACAGTCAAACATCCGTAAATTTTTAAAATCAGGATCATGAAGTCTGACTTAGGTTAGCAAATGTCTATCTAGCTTAGCATTTTAGCTACACAATAACTTAGCATTGTGTCTGTTTAGCAAAAGTTACACAGTCTCGCTTTAAAACTTCATCATAATAACTGTGATGAGCGTTATTCTACCTACCGTTTAGGTGCAGTTTAAATACTGTAATCAGTGATGAACTCACTGTCTCTACTCCTGAAAATTACACTTTAAATGTCGTTAAGGTTAATTTTCCTCCTCGTATGTCAAGCTGTAGCGCATTTACAATAGAGCAGTAAAAAAAATCAACACTGACAGTAGCAGGCACGATACAAATGTTTCTTCATATCAAATACATGTCATATCCACAGAGTACGATTATAAAACTGTGCCCAACACAAATCAAAGTTTCTACTCTAGCTGTTCTGTTTTTTTAATCCGGGTTGTCGCCTACAGTGCAGGAGGTGTGTTGAAAATAAGACGACTGAGAGACCGAAGGAACCTCGAGAACGGCGACCGATTTAGCTGCAGAGAGTCCAACGTGATCTTTTCCTCCATGACACGAGTCTTTTATGGGACTCAGTCATCTAGACCATGCTAATTAACACGCTTTTGTTTGATTTGAGTTTGTTTGTTCAACTTTGCTTCTTTATGTTTCTTCCCTTTAGCCAGGGCTATAACCTTTTGGGGCCTCGTCTGGGATCTAAGACCAGGATGTCGCATCCGAAGCAAGAAACACACCCCTAGACTTCACTAGTTGCATCCACAGGCTAGCAAATACCATCCCTGAACTAGCTACTAGTATCTGTATACTAGTCACTAGCATCCCTAGGCTAGTCAGCAGCATCCCAGAGCTAGCAACCAGCATCACTAGACTAGTCATGAGCATCCGTAGGTTAGCCACTAGCATCCCTAGGCTAGTCAGCAGCATCCCAGAGCTAGGAACCAGCATCACTAGTCATGAGCATTCGTAGGCTAGCCAATAACATATGTACACTAGTCACTAGCATCTATATACTATTCAACAGCATCCCTAAGGCTATACGCATATTAGCATCACTACGTAAGTCACTCTTATCCCATAATTAGTCACCAGCTCCTTTAGGCTAGTAGCTAGCATCTCTACACTGGTTACTTCCATTACTACGCTAGTCACTAGTGTCTGAAAATTTGCCATTCGTGTCACTAGGCTGGTTAGTAACATCCTAAAGTTAGCTATTAGCATCTCTAGACTAGGGGCTAGCAACTAGCTATCAGCATTACTACACTAGTCAATAGTGTTACTAGGCTAGTCACTAGCTTCCCAAAATAAGCGAATAACATCACTAGGGTAGTCATTAGCACCCCAAAACTATCCATTAGCATTTCTAGGCTAGGAACCACCATCTGTAATCCTGCTACTCGCATCTGTGGACTAGGGGCTAGCATTGGACCACTAGCTATCAGCATTACTAGGCTAGTCAACAGTATTACTAGCTTACCAAACTTAGCCACTAACATCACTAGGATAGTCATTAGCATCCCAAAACTATCCATTAGCATTTTTAGACTAGCAACCAGCATCTGTAAACCTGCTACTAGCATCCTTAGACTAGTCACTAGTATCTCAGAATTAGCCATTAGCATCTCTTGGCTAGTCACTAGCTTTCCCAGACCGGTCCAGGGATGCAAACAACAGGTGAAGATGTTAGTGGCTAGCCTCCAAATGCTAAAGCCAACTGTAGGGATGCTAATTGGCTAATTAAAGATGCTTGTGATATGCCCACTCATTAGCATCCCTAAGAAACATTAGCTAACATTTACATTTTTTATAAGAAGTGAGATATAAGTTACTACTTTAAGATGAAAACAAATCTAAATATGTAGAACAATGTATGGTTTTAAGGTAAGAGGCCACACTTTCACACCATTAAACTTAAAAACACAACACAGTCATTTATATAAATAGTTAAAGTAAATTTGAGTAGAAAAATAAAATTAAAAAAATACGGCCCAAGACAAGCTGTGTTTTTGTGCTTTGTGGGTTTTAAAAGTGTTCTTGGCTGTAAGAGGACAGTAAACGGCTACGACATCAGACTGTGAACGGTGTAAATATGTAAATAAGTAAATGTTTCTGAGAACAACTAGCTCAGGGATGCTGGATACCGGAGCGATAACTAAAGATCCTGTCATCCTCTGGGCAGCTAAATCAGTCACAAGGGCTCCTCCGGGGTCTCGCTGCTCTTATTTTTGGCACAAACCTCCCGCCAGAGTCACTACAGTAGCTCGAGGTGCAGCACATGTCGGGACTACACAAAGCAAAGACAGCAGTGAGGTCTGAAGCTTTTTTTTGTTTTTTAAATCTGCCTCGATGAGAAAATTTGCTACTTTTCTTTTAACCGTTTTCCTCCGGCACCCTCACCACACCCTGTAACTGTTCCTTCTGCTTTAAACCCCAACGGTCTGCATTTCCCTCCGTTTTCCAGGTTAATTTGGTTTTTTATAGATATATATGTGTATAAAAAAAGCCATCAGGGGACACCCATCAAAGGCGACACTGACAATTTCTAAAGGGTTCACAGTCGATGTGACAGGAAACCGAGTCAGATTAACAGGATGACGATTAGATAATTCCTCAGATTCACAGGGAGGATTCTGCTCTGCTGGGGTGCTTCAACTCTTAAAGGGACACTTACAAAAGGTCGAAATCAAAGAGAGATCAAAGACCACAGAGAGAAGGTAAATACATGGCGGCCTAACTCTGTTTTTTATGGGGTTTTTTCCTCAAGATCTCTAATAGTTTGGAAAAGGTTAGTGGAGGATTTAAACGGTGACGGGGAGCTAAAAAAAAGTCCTGTGAAAGTAACGAGGAAGGCGTCGCATGTCCTCTACGTGGTCGTGTGGTCGAGGTGGAGGGTGGAAGCGTCGGGGTGCGTTCACAAGCCCTGTTTGGCCAGCGAGGCGGACACCTGGTCGGCCAGCGTGGAGAGCTGTGGAGAGTCGGCCATGTTGATGCTGCCGGAGGAGCTGACGGTGCTGAGCTGGTGGGGCGAGTCTTCCAAGGAGACGATCTCAGCGCCGTGGTCGGTGCGGGCCTTGGCCGTCTCACGGAAGCTCAGTTTGTGGCTCTCAATCTGCAGCGAGATGGAAAACACGCCGGGTTTAGTTCACTTTTAACCCTCGTATTGTCCTCATTTACGGGCACCAAAAAATACACTGCAAAACCTCAAAATCTTACCAAGTCTATCTGTCTTATTTTTAGTCAAAATGTCTCATCCCACCTGTTTTAAAGTTTGAAAATGCAGGAAAATAACAATATTTTCGCAGTGAAACCTCTGATGTCCACATTTTCAACTTTTCAATTTTTGAACATAAACATTCACATTCACAAAAAAATCAACCAAAATCCAGCAAAATTCACCGGATTTTTGTTGATTTTTTGTGAATATTCCTAAGAAACATTTTTAACATTTCTTTTTTCCCACAAAAAATGTCAAAAATGTGAACATCAGAAGTTTCACCGTGAAAATATATTTTTTTCCACATTTTCAAGCTTCAAACCCACAGGACGACACGAGGGATAACTGTAGGAAGTTCTTTCAGGAGACGTTCCATGTCTGGGTATGAAGTTTGAATGTCTACATACTTCAGGACATACACCGGCGAAAAAGAATAAATGGTGTCATAAACAGAATGGCATACAAGCTACATTTTCAATTTACAATTTCAATTTTGTACATGGCATTTTTGTCAAAAAGCTTTTAAAAAATCATAAAAATACTAAAAATTCATGACTAACATCTCTAATGCGATGTCTTTAGACACTTGTTTTTATGATTCCCAGCCTCAAGAACTTTATTGGTCAAATACAACTTACACTGAATATGAATAGTTCAGGATTTAACAGAGAAAGTTATCATAGTTATAGATTTTAATCTTCTTCTGTCCGTTGTTTGGGTTCAATTCTGTTAACTGAAAGCTTATATTGAGAACAATTATTACTGTACATCGATGAAGCATGAGCAAAAATGTGATGAAAATGTCAATTAAATAGTTTATTTTAATATAACTAATTTTAGGCTTTACTATTCCTCCTGATTTTCTTTGATTTAAGACTTAAAAGGGGTCAAAGTGCATCCTAAAACACGTCTTCTTCAGGACTGAGACATAAAGAAGCAGTGAACGGCTCCCTCTGCTGGACAACAGGATGTAAAAACAGTAATCAGATTACAAACAGGACTTTGCTGCAGGCAAAACCAGACTAACCTGCAAACAGGAGAAATTAGAGGCTCACACGTTCATGAAAGAGACGTTACAGATACTAGAAGAGCTTCTCTACACTTCAGTTTGCTGAAAAAATGTATTTTTTAACTATTTTTCTCAGAAGAATCTAAATTATGAAGAAATTCTGCTTTTTTATTTTACTATAATCTTCATTATTCTGAATAAGAATTGTTCAAAGCATCCTCAAGGGCACATACAATAGACTTTAACACAATTTTTGGTGATGATTTGGACTTACATGTTAAACAACTAATCTCATCTTATTTAACGTTCTATAACTGTAATTTTAGATTTTAATTTACTCTTATTTTACATATTTTGTTTGGTTTAGGTCAACAGCACTTTATAAGAGTAATTCACACGCAATTCGGTGTCCATATATAACATGCACATGCATAACACATGCCTGGGCTCAGGGCAATGTCATTTTATATTAAAGATTTCATCGGTTGGAAATGATATGTCAACTGAGCAGCCTTGGAAAAGTACTGCCCTCTCTGAGTGCGTTTCTGGTTTAGTATGTTGTTTAAAATGTCACAAAAATGTCATAGTTTAGTATGTCGTCCAAACTTTGACAGAAACATCCTAGTTTAGCATGTCGTCCAAAATTGGACAAAAACGTCATAGTTTAGTATGCCGTCCAAAATGTCACAAAAACGTCATAGTTTAGTATATCGTCCAAAATTGGACGAAAATGTCATAGTTTTGTATGTGGTCGAAAATTTGACAAAAACGTCATAGTTTAGTATGTCGTCCAAAATGTCACAAAAACGTCATAGTTTAGTATGTTGTGCAATATTGGAAAAAAACGTCATAGTTTTGTATGTCGTCCAAAATGTCACAAAAATGTAATAGTTTAATATGTCGTCCACAATTGGACAAAAACGTCATAGTTTAGTATGTCGTCCAAAATTGGACCAAAACATCATAGTTTAGTATGTCGTCCAAAATTGACAAAAACGTCATAGTTTAGTATGTCGTCCAAAATTGGACAAAAACGTCATAGTTTAGTATGTCGTCCAAAATTGGACAAAAACGTCATAGTTTAGTATGTCGTCCAAAATGTGCACAAAAACATCATAGTTTAGTATGTCGTCCAAAATGTCACAAAAACGTCATAGTTTAGTATGTCGTCCAAAATGTTGAAAAAAACGTCATAGATTAGTATGTCGTCCAAAATTGGACAAAAACATCCTAGTTTAGAATGTTGTCCAAAATGTTGAAAAAACCTCATAGTTTAGTATGTCGTCCAAAATTGGACAAAAACATCATAGTTTAGTATGTCGTCCAAAATTGGACAAAAACATCATAGTTTAGTATGTCGTCCAAAATATGACAAAAACGTCATAGTTTAGTATGTCGTCCAAAATTGGACAAAAACGTCATAGTTTAGTATGTCGTCCAAAATGTCACAAAAACATCATAGTTTAGTATGTCGTCCAAAATGTCACAAAAACGTCATAGTTTAGTATGTCGTCCAAAATTGGACAAAAACATCCTAGTTTAGAATGTTGTCCAAAATGTTGAAAAAACGTCATAGTTTAGTATGTCGTCCAAAATTGGACAAAAACATCATAGTTTAGTATGTCTTCCAAAATATGACAAAAACGTCATAGTTTAGTATGTCGTCGAAAATGTTGAAAAAACGTCATAGTTTAGTATGTTGTCCAAAATTGGACAAAAACATCATAGTTTAGTATGTCGTCCAAAATTGGACAAAAACATCATAGTTCAGTATGTCGTCCAAAATCGGACAAAAACGTCATAGTTTAGTATGTCGTCCAAAATTGGACAAAAATATCATAGTTTAGTATGTCGTCCAAAATGTCACAAAAACATCATAGTTTAGTATGTCGTCCAAAATGTTGAAAAAACGTCATAGTTTAGTACGTCGTCCAAAATTGGACAAAAACATCATAGTTTAGTATGTACTTCAAAATTGGACAAAAACGTCATAGTTTAATATGTCGTCCAAAATGTCACAAAAATACCATAGTTTAGTATGTCGTCCAAAATATGAAAAAAACGTCATAGTTTAGTATGTTGTCCAAAACATGACAAAAACACCATAGTTTAGTATGTCGTCCAAAATGTCACAAAAACATCATAGTTTAGTATGTCGTCCAAAATGTCACAAAAACGTCATAGTTTAATATGTCGTCCAAAATGTCACAAAAACATCATAGTTTAGTATGTCGTCCAAAATGTCACAAAAACGTCATAGTTTAGTATGTTGTCCAAAACATGACAAAAATACCATAGTTTAGTATGTCGTCCAAAATTGGACAAAAACATCATAGTTTAGTATGTCGTCCAAAATTGGACAAAAACATCATAGTTTAGTATGTCGTCCAAAATTGGACAAAAACATCATAGTTTAGTATGTCGTCCAAAATATGACAAAAACGTCATAGTTTAGTATGTCGTCCAAAATGTTGAAAAAACGTCATAGTTTAGTAGGTCGTCCAAAATTGGACAAAAACGTCATAGTTTAGTATGTCGTCCAAAATATGACAAAAACGTCATCGTTTAATATGTCGTCCAAAATGTCACAAAAACATCATAGTTTAGTATGTTGTCCAAAATGTCACAAAAACGTCATAGTTTAGTATGTTGTCCAAAACATGACAAAAATACCATAGTTTAGTATGTCGTCCAAAATTGGACAAAAACGTCATAGTTTAGGTATGTCGTCCAAAATTGGAAAAAAACGTCATAGTTTAGTATGTCGTCCAAAATTGGACAAAAACATCATAGTTTAGTATGTCGTCCAAAATTGGACAAAAACATCATACTTTAGTATGTCGTCCAAAATTGGACAAAAACGTCATAGTTTAGTATGTCGTCCAAAATATGACAAAAACGTCATAGTTTAGCATGTCGTCCAAAATGTTGAAAAAACGTCATAGTTTAGTATGTCGTCCAAAATTGGACAAAAACATCATAGTTTTGTATGTCGTCCAAAATTGGACAAAAACGTCATAGTTTAGTATGTCGTCCAAAATATGACAAAAACGTCATAGTTTAGTATGTCGTCCAAAATTGGACAAAAACATCATAGTTTAGTATGTCGTCCAAAATTGGACAAAAACATCATAGTTTAGTATGTCGTCCAAAATTGGACAAAAACGTCATAGTTAGGTATGTCGTCCAAAATATGAAAAAAACGTCATAGTTTAGTATGTCGTCCAAAATGTTGAAAAAACGTCATAGTTTAGTATGTTGTCCAAAATTGGACAAAAACATCATAGTTTAGTATGTCGTCCAAAATTGGACAAAAACGTCATAGTTTAGTATGTCGTCCAAAATATGACAAAAACGTCATAGTTTAATATGTCGTCCAAAATGTCACAAAAACATCATAGTTTAGTATGTTGTCCAAAATGTCACAAAAACGTCATAGTTTAGTATGTTGTCCAAAACATGACAAAAATACCATAGTTTAGTATGTCGTCCAAAATTGGACAAAAACGTCATAGTTTAGTATGTCGTCCAAAATATGACAAAAAAGTGATAGTTTAGTATGTCGTCCAAAATGTTGAAAAAACGTCATAGTTTAGTATGTCGTCCAAAATATGACAAAAACGTCATAGTTTAGTATGTCGTCCAAAATGTTGAAAAAACGTCATAGTTTAGTATGTCGTCCAAATTTGGACAAAAACATCATAGTTTAGTATGTCGTCCAAAATATGACAAAAACGTCATAGTTTAGTATGTCGTCCAAAATTTGACAAAAACATCATAGTTTAGTATGTCGTCCAAAATTGGACAAAAACATCATAGTTTAGTATGTCGTCCAAAATGTGCACAAAAACGTCATAGTTTAATATGTCGTCCAAAATGTCACAAAAACATCATAGTTTAGTATGTCGTCCAAAATGTCACAAAAACGTCATAGTTTAGTATGTTGTCCAAAACATGACAAAAATACCATAGTTTAGTATGTCGTCCAAAATTGGACAAAAACGTCATAGTTTAGTATGTCGTCCAAAATTGGAAAAAAACGTCATAGTTTAGTATGTCGTCCAAAATTGGACAAAAACATCATAGTTTAGTATGTCGTCCAAAATTGGACAAAAACATCATAGTTTAGTATGTCGTCCAAAATATGACAAAAACGTCATAGTTTAGTATGTCGTCCAAAATATGACAAAAACGTCATAGTTTAGTATGTCGTCCAAAATTTGACAAAAACGTCATAGTTTAGTATGTCGTCCAAAATTGGACAAAAACATCATAGTTTAGTATGTCGTCCAAAATTGGACAAAAACGTCATAGTTTAGTATGTCGTCCAAAATGTGACAAAAACGTCATAGTTTAGTATGTCGTCCAAAATTGACAAAAACATCATAGTTTAGTATGTCGTCCAAAATTGGACAAAAACATCATAGTTTAGTATGTCGTCCAAAATTGGACAAAAACGTCATAGTTTAGTATGTCGTCCAAAATTGACAAAAACGTCATAGTTTAGTATGTCGTCCAAAATGTTGACAAAAACGTCATAGTTTAGTATGTCGTCCAAAATTGGACAAAAACATCATAGTTTAGTATGTCGTCCAAAATTGACAAAAACGTCATAGTTTAGTATGTCGTCCAAAATGTGACAAAAACGTCATAGTTTAGTATGTCGTCCAAAATGTGACAAAAACGTCATAGTTTAGTATGTCGTCCAAAATTGGACAAAAACGTCATAGTTTAGTATGTCGTCCAAAATGTGGACAAAAACGTCATAGTTTAGTATGTCGTCCAAAATTGGACAAAAACGTCATAGTTTAGTATGTCGTCCAAAATTGGACAAAAACATCATAGTTTAGTATGTCGTCCAAAATTGGACAAAAACGTCATAGTTTAGTATGTCGTCCAAAATATGACAAAAACGTCATAGTTTAGTATGTCGTCCAAAATGTGACAAAAACGTCATAGTTTAGTATGTCGTCCAAAATGTGGAAAAAATGTCATAGTTTAGTATGTCGTCCAAATATGAAAAAAACGTCATAGTTTAGTATGTCGTCCAAAATGTGACAAAAACGTCATAGTTTAGTATGTCGTCCAAAATGTGACAAAAACGTCATAGTTTAGTATGTCGTCCAAAATGTGACAAAAACGTCATAGTTTAGTATGTCGTCCAAAATTGGACAAAAACATCATAGTTTAGTATGTCGTCCAAAATTGGACAAAAACGTCATAGTTTAGTATGTCGTCCAAAATATGACAAAAACGTCATAGTTTAGTATGTCGTCCAAAATTGGACAAAAACGTCATAGTTTAGTATGTCGTCCAAAATATGACAAAAACGTCATAGTTTAGTATGTCGTCCAAAATTTGACAAAAACGTCATAGTTTAGTATGTCGTCCAAAATATGACAAAAACGTCATAGTTTAGTATGTCGTCCAAAATGTCACAAAAACATCATAGTTTAGTATGTCGTCCAAAATGTGACAAAAACATCATAGTTTAGTATGTCGTCCAAAATGTTGACAAAAACGTCATAGTTTAGTATGTCGTCCAAAATATGACAAAAACGTCATAGTTTAGTATGTCGTCCAAAATTGACAAAAACGTCATAGTTTAGTATGTCGTCCAAAATTGGACAAAAACATCATAGTTTAGTATGTCGTCCAAAATGGACAAAAACGTCATAGTTTAGTATGTCGTCCAAAATATGACAAAAACGTCATAGTTTAGTATGTCGTCCAAAATGTGACAAAAACGTCATAGTTTAGTATGTCGTCCAAAATTGGACAAAAACATCATAGTTTAGTATGTCGTCCAAAATTGACAAAAACATCATAGTTTAGTATGTCGTCCAAAATGTCACAAAAACATCATAGTTTAGTATGTCGTCCAAAATGTCACGAAAACGTCATAGTTTAGTATGTTGTCCAAAACATGACAAAAATGCCACAGTTTAACATGTCGTCCAAAATCTTGAAAAAACATCATAGTTTAGTATGTCGTCCAAAATTGGAAAAAAACGTCATAGTTTAGTATGTCGTCCAAAATTGGACAAAAACATCATAGTTTAGTATGTCGTCCAAAATTGGACAAAAACATCATAGTTTAGTATGTCGTCCAAAATTGGACAAAAACGTCATAGTTTAGTATGTCGTCCAAAATATGACAAAAACGTCATAGTTTAGTATGTCGTCCAAAATGTTGAAAAAACGTCATAGTTTAGTATGTCGTCCAAAATTGGACAAAAACATCATAGTTTAGTATGTCGTCCAAAATTGGACAAAAACGTCATAGTTTAGTATGTCGTCCAAAATATGACAAAAACGTCATAGTTTAGTATGTCGTCCAAAATTGGACAAAAACATCATAGTTTAGTATGTCGTCCAAAATTGGACAAAAACATCATAGTTTAGTATGTCGTCCAAAATTGGACAAAAACGTCATAGTTTAGTATGTCGTCCAAAATATGACAAAAACGTCATAGTTTAGTATGTCGTCCAAAATGTTGAAAAAACGTCATAGTTTAGTATGTCGTCCAAAATTGGACAAAAACATCATAGTTTAGTATGTCGTCCAAAATTGGACAAAAACGTCATAGTTTAGTATGTCGTCCAAAATATGACAAAAACGTCATAGTTTAGTATGTCGTCCAAAATGTCACAAAAACATCATAGTTTAGTATGTCGTCCAAAATGTCACAAAAACGTCATAGTTTAGTATGTTGTCCAAAATATGACAAAAACTCATAGTTTAGTATGTCGTCCAAAATTGGACAAAAACGTCATAGTTTAGTATGTCGTCCAAAATATGACAAAAACGTCATAGTTTAGTATGTCGTCCAAAATGTTGAAAAAACGTCATAGTTTAGTATGTCGTCCAAAATATGACAAAAACGTCATAGTTTAGTATGTCGTCCAAAATGTTGAAAAAACGTCATAGTTTAGTATGTCGTCCACCAAACAAAAAACACATTCCCATGTAGCTCAACTGGTTGAGCGAGTGACTCACAAACAGGACTGCGTCAGAGACACAGGTTCGAATCCAGCTCATGGCTCTTTTCTGCATGTCTTGTGATAGTCATAGCATGTCATCCAAAATTTTGAAAAAGTAACATAGTTTAGTATGTTGTCCAAAACATGACAAAAATGCCATAGTTTAACATGTCGTCAAAAATTGGACAAAAACGTCATAGTTTAGTATGTCGTCCACCAAACAAAAAACATGTTCCCGTGTAGCTCAATGGGTTGAGAGACTGACTCATAAACAGGACTGCGTCAGAGACACAGGTTCGAATCCAGCTCATGGCTCTTTTTTGCATGTCTTGTAATAGTCCTAGCATATCATCCAAAATGTTGAAAAAATATCATAGTTTAGTATGTTGTCCAAAATTTTGGAAAAACGTCATAGTTTAATACGTCGTCCAAAATTTGACAGAAACATCATAGTTTAGTATGTCGTCCAAAATTGGACAAAAACATCATAGTTTAGTATGTCGTCCAAAATGTTGAAAAAACGTCATAGTTTAGTATGTCGTCCAAAATTGGACAAAAACGTCATAGTTTAGTATGTCGTCCAAAATTGGACAAAAACGTCATAGTTTAGTATGTCGTCCAAAATATGACAAAAACGTCATAGTTTAGTATGTCGTCCAAAATATGACAAAAACGTCATAGTTTAGTATGTCGTCCAAAATGTTGAAAAAACATCATAGTTTAGTATATCGTCCAAAATGGGACAAAAACATCATAGTTTAGTATGTCGTCCAAAATTGGACAAAAACGTCATAGTTTAGTATGTCGTCCAAAATATGACAAAAACGTCATAGTTTAGTATGTCGTCCAAAATTGGACAAAAACGTCATAGTTTAGTATGTCGTCCAAAATATGACAAAAACGTCATAGTTTAGTATGTCGTCCAAAATGTTGAAAAAAACGTCATAGTTTAGTATGTCGTCCAAAATTGGACAAAAACATCATAGTTTTGTATGTCGTCCAAAATGTTGAAAAAACGTCATAGTTTAGTATGTCGTCCAAAATATGACAAAAACGTCATAGTTTAGTATGTTGTCCAAAATGTTGAAAAAACGTCATAGTTTAGTATGTCGTCCACCAAACAAAAAACACATTCCCATGTAGCTCAACTGGTTGAGCGAGTGACTCACAAACAGGACTGCGTCAGAGACACAGGTTCGAATCCAGCTCATGGCTCTTTTCTGCATGTCTTGTGATAGTCATAGCATGTCATCCAAAATTTTGAAAAAGTAACATAGTTTAGTATGTTGTCCAAAACATGACAAAAATGCCATAGTTTAACATGTCGTCAAAAATTGGACAAAAACGTCATAGTTTAGTATGTCGTCCACCAAACAAAAAACATGTTCCTGTGTAGCTCAACGGGTTGAGAGACTGACTCATAAACAGGACTGCGTCAGAGACACAGGTTCGAATCCAGCTCATGGCTCTTTTTTGCATGTCTTGTAATAGTCCTAGCATATCATCCAAAATGTTGAAAAAATATCATAGTTTAGTATGTTGTCCAAAATTTTGGAAAAACGTCATAGTTTAATACGTCGTCCAAAATTTGACAGAAACATCATAGTTTAGTATGTCGTCCAAAATGTTGAAAAAACGTCATAGTTTAGTATGTCGTCCAAAATTGGACAAAAACATCATAGTTTAGTATGTCGTCCAAAATATGACAAAAACATCATAGTTTAGTATGTCGTCCAAAATGTTGAAAAAACGTCATAGTTTAGTATGTCGTCCAAAATATGACAAAAACGTCATAGTTTAGTATGTCGTCCAAAATATGACAAAAACGTCATAGTTTAGTATGTCGTCCAAAATTGGACAAAAACGTCATAGTTTAGTATGTCGTCCAAAATATGACAAAAACGTCATAGTTTAGTATGTCGTCCAAAATGTTGAAAAAAACGTCATAGTTTAGTATGTCGTCCAAAATTGGACAAAAACATCATAGTTTAGTATGTCGTCCAAAATGTGACAAAAACGTCATAGTTTAGTATGTCGTCCAAAATATGACAAAAACGTCATAGTTTAGTATGTCGTCCAAAATGTTGAAAAAACGTCATAGTTTAGTATGTCGTCCAAAATTGGACAAAAACATCATAGTTTAGTATGTCGTCCAAAATTGGACAAAAACATCATAGTTTAGTATGTCGTCCAAAATGTTGAAAAAACGTCATAGTTTAGTATGTCGTCCAAAATATGACAAAAACGTCATAGTTTAGTATGTCGTCCAAAATGTTGAAAAAACGTCATAGTTTAGTATGTTGTCCAAAATTGGACAAAAACATCATAGTTTAGTATGTCGTCCAAAATTGGACAAAAACGTCATAGTTTAGTATGTCGTCCAAAATATGACAAAAACGTCATAGTTTAATATGTCGTCCAAAATGTCACAAAAACATCATAGTTTAGTATGTTGTCCAAAATGTCACAAAAACGTCATAGTTTAGTATGTTGTCCAAAACATGACAAAAATACCATAGTTTAGTATGTCGTCCAAAATGTCACAAAAACGTCATAGTTTAGTATGTTGTCCAAAACATGACAAAAATGCCACAGTTTAACATGTCGTCCAAAATCTTGAAAAAACATCATAGTTTAGTATGTCGTCCAAAATTGGACAAAAACGTCATAGTTTAGTATGTCGTCCAAAATTGGACAAAAACATCATAGTTTAGTATGTCGTCCAAAATATAACAAAAACGTCATAGTTTAGTATGTCGTCCAAAATGTTGAAAAAACGTCATAGTTCAGTATGTCGTCCAAAATTGGACAAAAACGTCATAGTTTAGTATGTCGTCCAAAATTGGACAAAAACGTCATAGTTTAGTATGTCGTCCAAAATATGACAAAAACGTCATAGTTTAGTATGTCGTCCAAAATGTCACAAAAACATCATAGTTTAGCATGTCGTCCAAAATGTCACAAAAACGTCATAGTTTAGTATGTTGTCCAAAATGTTGAAAAAACGTCATAGTTTAGTATGTCGTCCACCAAACAAAAAACATCATAGTTTAGTATGTCTCAACTGTTGAGCAAGTGACTCATAGTCTAGTACTGTCGTCAGAGACACAGGTTCGAATCACAACGTCATAGTTTAGTATGTCGTCCAAATGTCACAAAAACGTCATAGTTTAGTATGTCGTCCAAAATTTGACAAAAACGTCATAGTTTAGTATGTCGTCCAAAATATGACAAAAACGTCATAGTTTAGTATGTCGTCCAAAATGTTGAAAAAACGTCATAGTTTAGTATGTCGTCCAAAATTGGACAAAAACATCATAGTTTAGTATGTCGTCCAAAATTGGACAAAAACATCATAGTTTAGTATGTCGTCCAAAATTGGACAAAAACGTCATAGTTTAGTATGTCGTCCAAAATTGGACAAAAACATCATAGTTTAGTATGTCGTCCAAAATGTCACAAAAACATCATAGTTTAGTATGTCGTCCAAAATCGGACAAAAACGTCATAGTTTAGTATGTCGTCCAAAATATGACAAAAACGTCATAGTTTAGTATGTCGTCCAAAATGTTGAAACAACGTCATAGTTTAGTATGTCGTCCAAAATTGGACAAAAACATCATAGTTTAGTATGTCGTCCAAAATATGACAAAAACATCATAGTTTAGTATGTCATCCAAAATTGGACAAAAACGTCATAGTTTAGTATGTCGTCCAAAATATGACAAAAACGTCATAGTTTAATGTCGTCCAAAATGTCACAAAAACATCATAGTTTAGTATGTCGTCCAAAATGTTGAAAAAACGTCAAAGTTTAGTATGTCGTCCAAAATATGACAAAAACGTCATAGTTTAGTATGTCGTCCAAAATTGGACAAAAACGTCATAGTTTAGTATGTCGTCCAAAATGTCACAAAAACATCATAGTTTAGTATGTAGTCCAAAATGTTGAAAAAACGTCATAGTTTAGTATGTCGTCCAAAATATGACAAAAACGTCATAGTTTAGTATGTCGTCCAAAATGTCACAAAAACATCATAGTTTAGTATGTAGTCCAAAATGTTGAAAAAACGTCATAGTTTAGTATGTCGTCCAAAATATGACAAAAACGTCATAGTTTAGTATGTCGTCCAAAATTGGACAAAAACGTCATAGTTTAGTATGTCGTCCAAAATGTCACAAAAACATCATATTTCAGTATGTCGTCCAAAATCGGACAAAAACGTCATAGTTTAGTATGTCGTCCAAAATATGACAAAAACGTCATAGTTTAGTATGTCGTCCAAAATGTTGAAAAAACGTCATAGTTTAGTATGTCGTCCAAAATTGGACAAAAACGTCATAGTTTAGTATGTTGTCCAAAATTGGACAAAAACATCATAGTTTAGTATGTCGTCCAAAATTGGACAAAAACGTCATAGTTTAGTATGTCGTCCAAAATTGGACAAAAACGTCATAGTTTAGTATGTCGTCCAAAATGTTGAAAAAACGTCATAGTTTAGTATGTCGTCCAAAATTGGACAAAAACATCATAGTTTAGTATGTCTTCCAAAATGTTGAAAAAACGTCATAGGTTAGTATGTCGTCCAAAATTGGACAAAAACATCATAGTTTAGTATGTCTTCCAAAATGTTGAAAAAACGTCATAGGTTAGTATGTCGTCCAAAATTGGACAAAAACATCATAGTTTAGTATGTAGTCCAAAATTGGACAAAAACGTCATAGTTTAGTATGTCGTCCAAAATGTCACAAAAACATCATAGTTTAGTATGTCGTCCAAAATGTCACAAAAACGTCATAGTTTAGTATGTTGTCCAAAACATGACAAAAATACCATAGTTTAGTATGTCGTCCAAAATATGAAAAAAACGTCATAGTTTAGTATGTCGTCCAAAATTGGACAAAAACGTCATAGTTTAGTATGTCGTCCAAAATTGGACAAAAACATCATAGTTTAGTATGTCGTCCAAAATTGGACAAAAACGTCATAGTTTAGTATGTCGTCCAAAATATGACAAAAACGTCATAGTTTAGTATGTCGTCCAAAATGTTGAAAAAACGTCATAGTTTAGTATGTCGTCCAAAATTGGACAAAAACATCATAGTTTAGTATGTCGTCCAAAATTGGACAAAAACATCATAGTTTAGTATGTCGTCCAAAATGGACAAAAACGTCATAGTTTAGTATGTCGTCCAAAATATCGACAAAAACGTCATAGTTTAGTATGTCGTCCAAAATGTTGACAAAAACGTCATAGTTTAGTATGTTGTCCAAAATTGGACAAAAACGTCATAGTTTAGTATGTCGTCCAAAATTTGACAAAAACATCATAGTTTAGTATGTCGTCCAAAATGTCACAAAAACGTCATAGTTTAGTATGTCGTCCAAAATTGGACAAAAACATCATAGTTTAGTATGTCGTTCAAAATTGGACAAAAACATCATAGTTTAGTATGTAGTCCAAAATTGGACAAAAACATCATAGTTTAGTATGTCGTCCAAAACATGACAAAAACGTCATAGTTTAATGTCGTCCAAAATGTCACAAAAACATCAGTTTAGTATGTCGTCCAAAATGTTGAAAAAACGTCAAAGTTTAGTATGTCGTCCAAAATATGACAAAAACGTCATAGTTTAGTATGTCGTCCAAAATTGGACAAAAACGTCATAGTTTAGTATGTCGTCCAAAATGTCACAAAAACATCATAGTTTAGTATGTCGTCCAAAATGTTGACAAAAACGTCATAGTTTAGTATGTCGTCCAAAATATGACAAAAACGTCATAGTTTAGTATGTCGTCCAAAATGTCACAAAAACATCATAGTTTAGTATGTAGTCCAAAATGTTGAAAAAACGTCATAGTTTAGTATGTCGTCCAAAATATGACAAAAACGTCATAGTTTAGTATGTCGTCCAAAATTGGACAAAAACGTCATAGTTTAGTATGTCGTCCAAAATGTCACAAAAACATCATAGTTTAGTATGTCGTCCAAAATCGGACAAAAACGTCATAGTTTAGTATGTCGTCCAAAATATGACAAAAACGTCATAGTTTAGTATGTCGTCCAAAATGTTGAAAAAACGTCATAGTTTAGTATGTCGTCCAAAATTGGACAAAAACGTCATAGTTTAGTATGTCGTCCAAAATTGGACAAAAACATCATAGTTTAGTATGTCGTCCAAAATTGGACAAAAACGTCATAGTTTAGTATGTCGTCCAAAATTGGACAAAAACGTCATAGTTTAGTATGTCGTCCAAAATGTCACAAAAACGTCATAGTTTAGTATGTCGTCCAAAATTGGACAAAAACATCATAGTTTAGTATGTCGTCCAAAATATGACAAAAACGTCATAGTTTAGTATGTCGTCCAAAATTGGACAAAAACGTCATAGTTTAGTATGTCGTCCAAAATATGACAAAAACGTCATAGTTTAGTATGTCGTCCAAAATGTGACAAAAACGTCATAGTTTAGTATGTCGTCCAAAATGTTGAAAAAACGTCATAGTTTAGTATGTCGTCCAAAATTGGACAAAAACGTCATAGTTTAGTATGTCGTCCAAAATTGGACAAAAACATCATAGTTTAGTATGTCGTCCAAAATTGGACAAAAACGTCATAGTTTAGTATGTCGTCCAAAATTGGACAAAAACGTCATAGTTTAGTATGTCGTCCAAAATGTTGAAAAAACGTCATAGTTTAGTATGTCGTCCAAAATTGGACAAAAACATCATAGTTTAGTATGTCGTCCAAAATATGACAAAAACGTCATAGTTTAGTATGTCGTCCAAAATTGGACAAAAACGTCATAGTTTAGTATGTCGTCCAAAATATGAAAAAAACGTCATAGTTTAGAATGTCTTCCAAAATGTTGAAAAAACGTCATAGGTTAGTATGTCGTCCAAAATTGGACAAAAACATCATAGTTTAGTATGTAGTCCAAAATTGGACAAAAACGTCATAGTTCAATATGTCGTCCAAAATGTCACAAAAACATCATAGTTTAGTATGCCGTCCAAAATGTCACAAAAACGTCATAGTTTAGTATGTTGTCCAAAACATGACAAAAATACCATAGTTTAGTATGTCGTCCAAAATATGAAAAAAACGTCACAGTTTAGTATGTGGTCCAAAATTGGACAAAAACGTCATAGTTTAGTATGTCGTCCAAAATTGGACAAAAACATCATAGTTTAGTATGTCGTCCAAAATTGGACAAAAACGTCATAGTTTAGTATGTCGTCCAAAATATGACAAAAACGTCATAGTTTAGTATGTCGTCCAAAATGTTGAAACAACGTCATAGTTTAGTATGTCGTCGAAAATTGGACAAAAACATCATAGTTTAGTATGTCGTCCAAAATTGGACAAAAACATCATAGTTTAGTATGTCGTCCAAAATTGGACAAAAACGTCATAGTTTAGTATGTCGTCCAAAATATGACAAAAACGTCACAGTTTAGTATGTCATCCAAAATGTTGAAAAAACGTCATAGTTTAGTATGTCGTCCAAATTTGGACAAAAACATCATAGTTTAGTATGTCGTTCAAAATTGGACAAAAACATCATAGTTTAGTATGTAGTCCAAAATTGGACAAAAACATCATAATTTAGTATGTCGTCCAAAACATGACAAACACGTCATAGTTCAATATGTCGTCCAAAATGTCACAAAAACATCATAGTTTAGTATGTCGTCCAAAATGTCACAAAAACGTCATAGTTTAGTATGTTGTCCAAAACATGACAAAAATACCATAGTTTAGTATGTCGTCCAAAATATGAAAAAAACGTCACAGTTTAGTATGTCGTCCAAAATTGGACAAAAACGTCATCGTTTAGTATGTCGTCCAAAATTGGACAAAAACATCATAGTTTAGTATGTCGTCCAAAATTGGACAAAAACGTCATAGTTTAGTATGTCGTCCAAAATATGACAAAAACGTCATAGTTTAGTATGTCGTCCAAAATGTTGAAACAACGTCATAGTTTAGTATGTCGTCCAAAATTGGACAAAAACATCATAGTTTAGTATGTCGTCCAAAATTGGACAAAAACATCATAGTTTAGTATGTCGTCCAAAATCGGACAAAAACGTCATAGTTTAGTATGTCGTCCAAAATATGACAAAAACGTAATAGTTTAGTATGTCGTCCAAAATGTTGAAAAAACGTCATAGTTTAGTATGTTGTCCAAAATTGGACAAAAACGTCATAGTTTAGTATGTCATCCAAAATATGACAAAAACATCATAGTTTAGTATGTCATCCAAAATGTTGAAAAGACGTCATAGTTTAGTATGTCGTCCAAAATTGGACAAAAACATCATAGTTTAGTTTGTCATCCAAAATATGACAAAAACATCATAGTTTAGTATGTCATCCAAAATTGGACAAAAACGTCATAGTTTAGTATGTCGTCCAAAATATGACAAAAACGTCATAGTTTAATATGTCATCCAAAATGTCACAAAAACATCATAGTTTAGTATGTCGTCCAAAATGTTGAAAAAACGTCATAGTTTAGTATGTCGTCCAAAATATGACAAAAACGTCATAGTTTCGTATGTCGTCCAAAATTGGACAAAAACGTCATAGTTTAGTATGTCGTCCAAAATGTCACAAAAACATCATAGTTTAGTATGTCGTCCAAAATATGACAAAAACGTCATAGTTTAGTATGTCGTCCAAAATGTTGAAAAAACGTCATTGTTTAGTATGTCGTCCAAAATTGGACAAAAACGTCATAGTTTAGTATGCCGTCCAAAATTGGACAAAAACATCACAGTTCAGTATGTCATCCAAAATATGACCAAAACGTCATAGTTTAGTATGTCGTCCAAAATTGGACAAAAACATCCTAGTTTAGAATGTTGTCCAAAATGTTGAAAAAACGTCATAGTTTAGTATGTCGTCCAAAATTGGACAAAAACATCATAGTTTAGTATGTCGTCCAAAATTGGACAAAAACGTCATAGTTTAGTATGTCGTCCAAAATTGGACAAAAACATCCTAGTTTAGAATGTTGTCCAAAATGTTGAAAAAACGTCATAGTTTAGTATGTCGTCCAAAATTGGACAAAAACATCATAGTTTAGTATGTCGTCCAAAATGTCACAAAAACGTCATAGTTTAGTATGCCATCCAAAATTGGTCAAAAATATCATAGTTTAGTATGTCATCCAAAATATGACCAAAACGTCATAGTTTAGTATGTCGTCCAAAATTTGACAAAAACGTCATAGTTTAGTATGTCGTCCAAAATTGGACAAAAACGTCATAGTTTAGTATGTCGTCCAAAATTGGACAAAAACGTCATAGTTTAGTATGTTGTCCAAAATGTCGAAAAAACGTCATAGTTTAGAATGTTGTCCAAAATGTCGAAAAAACATCATAGTTTAGTATGTCGTCCAAAATTGGACAAAAACGTCACAGTTTAGTATGTCGTCCAAAATATGACCAAAACGTCATAGTTTAGTATGTCGTCCAAAATGTCACAAAAACGTCATAGTTTAGTATATCGTCCCAAATTGGACAAAAACGTCATAGTTTAGTATGTCGTCCAAAATTGGACAAAAACATCATAGTTTAGTATGTCGTCCAAAATGTCACAAAAACGTCATAGTTTAGTATGTCGTCCAAAATTGGACAAAAACATCCTAGTTTAGAATGTTGTCCAAAATGTTGAAAAAACGTCATAGTTTAGTATGTCGTCCAAAATTGGACAAAAACATCATAGTTTAGTTTGTCGTCCAAAATATGACAAAAACATCATAGTTTAGTATGTCGTCCAAAATGTCACAAAAACGTCATAGTTTAGTATGTTGTCCAAAACATGACAAAAATGCCATAGTTTAACATGTTGTCCAAAATGTTGAAAACACGTCATAGTTTAGTATGTCGTCCAAAATTGGACAAAAACATCATAGTTTAGAATGTTGTCCAAAATGTTGAAAAAACGTCATAGTTTAGTATGTCGTCCAAAATTGGACAAAAACATCATAGTTTAGTTTGTCGTCCAAAATATGACAAAAACATCATAGTTTAGTATGTCGTCCAAAATGTCACAAAAATATCATAGTTTAGTATGTCATCCAAAATATGACCAAAACGTCATAGTTTAGTATGTCGTCCAAAATTTGACAAAAACGTCATAGTTTAGTATGTCGTCCAAAATTGGACAAAAACGTCATAGTTTAGTATGTCGTCCAAAATTGGACAAAAACGTCATAGTTTAGTATGTTGTCCAAAATGTCGAAAAAACGTCATAGTTTAGAATGTTGTCCAAAATGTCGAAAAAACATCATAGTTTAGTATGTCGTCCAAAATTGGACAAAAACGTCACAGTTTAGTATGTCGTCCAAAATATGACCAAAACGTCATAGTTTAGTATGTCGTCCAAAATGTCACAAAAACGTCATAGTTTAGTATATCGTCCCAAATTGGACAAAAACGTCATAGTTTAGTATGTCGTCCAAAATTGGACAAAAACATCATAGTTTAGTATGTCGTCCAAAATGTCACAAAAACGTCATAGTTTAGTATGTCGTCCAAAATTGGACAAAAACATCCTAGTTTAGAATGTTGTCCAAAATGTTGAAAAAACGTCATAGTTTAGTATGTCGTCCAAAATTGGACAAAAACATCATAGTTTAGTTTGTCGTCCAAAATATGACAAAAACATCATAGTTTAGTATGTCGTCCAAAATGTCACAAAAACGTCATAGTTTAGTATGTTGTCCAAAACATGACAAAAATGCCATAGTTTAACATTTTGTCCAAAATGTTGAAAACACGTCATAGTTTAGTATGTCGTCCAAAATTGGACAAAAACATCCTAGTTTAGTTTGTCGTCCAAAATGTTGAAAAAACGTCATAGTTTAGTATGTCGTCCAAAATTGGACAAAAACATCATAGTTTAGTATGTCGTCCAAAATTGGACAAAAACGTCATAGTTTAGTATGTTGTCCAAAATGTCGAAAAAACGTCATAGTTTAGAATGTTGTCCAAAATGTCGAAAAAACATCATAGTTTAGTATGTCGTCCAAAATTGGACAAAAACGTCATAGTTTAGTATGTCGTCCAAAATATGACCAAAACGTCATAGTTTAGTATGTCGTCCAAAATGTGACAAAAACGTCATAGTTTAGTATGTCGTCCAAAATTGGACAAAAACGTCATAGTTTAGTATGTCGTCCAAAATTGGACAAAAACATCATAGTTTAGTATGTCGTCCAAAATGTCACAAAAACGTCATAGTTTAGTATGTCGTCCAAAATTGGACAAAAACGTCATAGTTTAGAATGTTGTCCAAAATGTTGAAAAAACGTCATAGTTTAGTATGTCGTCCAAAATTGGACAAAAACATCATAGTTTAGTATGTCGTCCAAAATATGACAAAAACATCATAGTTTAGTATGTCGTCCAAAATGTCACAAAAACGTCATAGTTTAGGATGTTGTCCAAAACATGACAAAAATGCCATAGTTTAACATTTTGTCCAAAATGGTGAAAACACGTCATAGTTTAGTATGTCGTCCAAAATTGGACAAAAACATCCTAGTTTAGTTTGTCGTCCAAAATGTTGAAAAAACGTCATAGTTTAGTATGTCGTCCAAAATTGGACAAAAACATCATAGTTTAGTATGTCGTCCAAAATTGGACAAAAACGTCATAGTTTAGTATGTCGTCCAAAATTGGACAAAAACGTCATAGTTTAGTATGTTGTCCAAAATGTCGAAAAAACGTCATAGTTTAGAATGTTGTCCAAAATGTCGAAAAAACATCATAGTTTAGTATGTCGTCCAAAATTGGACAAAAACGTCACAGTTTAGTATGTCGTCCAAAATATGACCAAAACGTCATAGTTTAGTATGTCGTCCAAAATGTCACAAAAACGTCATAGTTTAGTATATCGTCCCAAATTGGACAAAAACGTCATAGTTTAGTATGTCGTCCAAAATTGGACAAAAACATCATAGTTTAGTATGTCGTCCAAAATGTCACAAAAACGTCATAGTTTAGTATGTCGTCCAAAATTGGACAAAAACATCCTAGTTTAGAATGTTGTCCAAAATGTTGAAAAAACGTCATAGTTTAGTATGTCGTCCAAAATTGGACAAAAACATCATAGTTTAGTTTGTCGTCCAAAATATGACAAAAACATCATAGTTTAGTATGTCGTCCAAAATGTCACAAAAACGTCATAGTTTAGTATGTTGTCCAAAACATGACAAAAATGCCATAGTTTAACATTTTGTCCAAAATGTTGAAAACACGTCATAGTTTAGTATGTCGTCCAAAATTGGACAAAAACATCCTAGTTTAGTTTGTCGTCCAAAATGTTGAAAAAACGTCATAGTTTAGTATGTCGTCCAAAATTGGACAAAAACATCATAGTTTAGTATGTCGTCCAAAATGTCACAAAAACGTCATAGTTTAGTATGCCATCCAAAATTGGTCAAAAATATCATAGTTTAGTATGTCATCCAAAATATGACCAAAACGTCATAGTTTAGTATGTCGTCCAAAATTTGACAAAAACGTCATAGTTTAGTATGTCGTCCAAAATTGGACAAAAACGTCATAGTTTAGTATGTCGTCCAAAATTGGACAAAAACGTCATAGTTTAGTATGTCATCCAAAATTGGACAAAAACGTCATAGTTTAGAATGTTGTCCAAAATGTCGAAAAAACGTCATAGTTTAGAATGTTGTCCAAAATGTCGAAAAAACATCATAGTTTAGTATGTCGTCCAAAATTGGACAAAAACGTCACAGTTTAGTATATCGTCCCAAATTGGACAAAAACGTCATAGTTTAGTATGTCATCCAAAATTGGACAAAAACATCATAGTTTAGTATGTCGTCCAAAATGTTACAAAAACGTCATAGTTTAGTATGTCGTCCAAAATTGGACAAAAACATCCTAGTTTAGAATGTTGTCCAAAATGTTGAAAAAACGTCATAGTTTAGTATGTCGTCCAAAATTGGACAAAAACATCATAGTTTAGTATGTCATCCAAACTGTTGAAAAAACATCATTGTTTAGTATGTCGTCCAAAATTGGACAATAACGTCATAGTTTAGTATGTCGTCCAAAATGTTGAAAAAACGTCATTGTTTAGTATGTCGTCCAAAATGTCACAAAAACATCATAGTTTAGAATGTCGTCCAAAATTGGACAAAAACGTCATAGTTTAGTATGTCGTCCAAAATGTTGAAAAAACGTCATAGTTCAATATGTCGTCCATAATATGACCAAAACGTCATAGTTTAGTATGCCGTCCAAAATTGGGCAAAAACATCATAGTTTAGTATGTCATCCAAAATATGACCAAATCGTCATAGTTTAGTATGTCATCCAAAATATCACAAAAATGTCATAGTTTAGTATGTCGTCCAAAATGTTGAAAAAACGTCATAGTTTATATGTCGTCCAAAATGTCACAAAAACGTCATAGTTTAGTGTGTCATCCAAAATGTGACAAAGCGTCATAGTTTAGTCTGTCGTCCAAAATATGACAAAAAAGTCATAGGTTAGTATGTCGTCCAAAATATGACAGAAACGTCATAGTGTATTATGTCGTCCAAAATATCACAAAAACATTATAGTTTAGTATGTCGTCCAAAATGTGACAAAATGTCATATTTTAGCATGTCGTCCAAAACATCACAAAAACGTCATAGTTTAGTATGCGGTCTGAAATGCTGAAAAAACGTCATGGTTCAGTATGTGGTCCAAAATGTCACATAAACGTCATATTTTAGTATGTCGTCCAAAATGCTGAAAAAAATCACAGGTTAGTATGTCGTCCAACAAATGGAATAAAGGTCCCCAGGTCGCTCAACTGGTTGAGAGAGCGACTCATAAACAGGAGCCGTGATTTTTGGTCATCAATAACTATTAAAAAACATGCTGCATTTCTACAACAATATGTTGCATTTCTGACAATGACATGTGGGGGAATGAACGGCCTTGGCGGAGTACTGCGCTCTGAGTGCTTTTCTAGTTAAACATGTATTTTTTCTGGCGCCCTTGCTGTCAGGTTTTTATTTTTTTCCCCTCTTTTTGCCCCAGTGTAGGTTGCATTTCCTATAACAGTAAACACACCAGAGGCTGCTTTGTGGTCGGTACTTACAGGAGTCCTCAATCTTTATGAGGGGGTTCGTCAGGATGGGGGTGGAGGGAGCTGAGGGGACGGTCTGGGGGGACTGAGGGGGGGTGACGGCAGGGGAGGGGATGGAGGGGCTGTCTGAGGTGCTGCCCTCGCCTTCCTTCCCCTTCTCCCTCTGTACAGGAGCCCGGCAGGGACATGACAAAGGCATGCAACAAAAATACACATGATGGGTTCAACAGAAATCAACACAAAATGAAACATGAGAAACAATGAAATGTGCAAATCATGAAAACAAGCAGCAGGATGGAGGAGACGGAGCTGAAGAGGGAGGAGCTGAGATGAGAAATGATGAAGCAGAGGATGTTTATCGGCTCTGAACGCAGCTGGTTCTGTGGGGAACTTTGTTTAGATGCTTTTTAATCATATTCTGCATGTAGTTTTGACATGAAGCAGAGAAATGTGGCGACTGATGATGAATCCCAGTGTCTGGCTGTTGATGACTGCCGTGTTTTTACCACAAACTATCAGTTTAATCTGACATTTCTTTAACTATTAGCCTGAACTGAAATTAATTAGTCTGTGGCTTTGAAAAATGAGGCCACTTATAGAGGTTTTACTAGGATTTTTTTCTATATTTTGCTCATTAATCTGGTACTTTAACAGTGTTTTTATCTGTTCTTTTTAATATGTAGGTAGAAAAAAATGCAACAACAGAAGAACCAAATTAACTTTGCTTTATTTCCTCTCTTTTAGTCTTTACTTTTAAGTAAAATATTTAATCCAGGACGTTTTTTTGACAGTATTTTTTACTGTGTAACTGTAATAAATCTGTTAGAACTCTTCTTTTCCCACTAACAACACCAACAAAGACAGAAAATAAAGCCAGACAGAGTTTGTCTGCAGTCCCTAAACCAGTAAATCTGCTCCTGCTCTGAAGTTTTAATGTTACTTTTAATCAATAAAATGCATCAAAGAAGCCAGGATAAGATGTAAACATGGAACAGTATCCGGGTTCTTACTAATCGGGTTTATCAAAACCAGAGTAAAGTCTTATCCAGGCTTCTAAAATTGGAATGTGATGTTTAAATGTGCAAAATGACACTTAAACCAAGATATTCAATCTATATAGATGACTTTCATGATGTATTCTCAGGAATTGGTTGTACAAAGACTAAATTAATCACTGATTTTAGCTCCTAAAGCCAAATAAAAACATATCTGTACAAACTGACATTCTTCCCAAGAATTTACCTTTTTATATTTGCTGCAGAAATTCATTTTAATCTTTTTTTAAAAATTATATCTTGGTGCAAACAGCACTGTGATTTGTAGCCGCAGCATGAATGGTATTAACCCTCCTGTTGTCCTCATTTACGGGCACCAAAAAAAGTTGTTTCCTTGTCTGAAAAAATCCAAAAATTCAGCAAAAAAATTCCCCACATTTCTCAAATTTGCAAAACCTTCAGGAAGAAAATTCCAATAATTCCTTAAAAGTTTCCCTTAAAAGCTATATTTTTTTAAAAATCCCCCAAATTTGGCAAGAAAATTCATGTAAATATTTTCAAAAAATGAGCAAAAATCTCCCAAAAAATGACTAAAAATATATGATGTGATTCCATATATATCAGTAAAGCTTCTAATATTTTCTTTAAGGACAAAAAAAATCTTTTTTTTTTTGGTGAATAGAAACATTTGTAATATTTCTTTTTTCCACCAAAAAAAGTGCAAAGATTTCCCAAAAATGTTGAAAATGTGGACATCAGAAGTTTCACTGTGAACATTGTTTTTTCTCCACATTTTCGAACTGTAAAACGGGTCAATTTTGACCCGCAGGACGACACGAGGGTTAAATAAACTTAGAGGTGTTGTAAATTGCAACACAGATGTGTACAGTTTAGTTTCTTGTTTTGAAAGATTATTCGTCTATGTACATTTTTATCCACCTAATTTTATCTTCGCTTGGTGTTAAATTTCAAAGTCTGATTAGAAAATTTTAAAAACCAGATTGTTTTTCCTTCGGGGGAGACAGATAAACAGGTTTTAGCCCTGAGTTTTGCCTGCAGTCAACCTCAGGCTTCATAAGACCTTCAGCATTCAACAGAACCTGACAGGCGATGCGCAGGGCGAAATGAGGGTATAAATAGTTTGATTTATTGGGAGTTTTACAGCTGAGGACAGACGAAGAAACTGCAAAGGTAAACTGAGATCTTTTTAGTTGTTTTGGTGAAATTTGCTGCGTTTTATGTGAAAAAAACTAGCAGAGCGTCAAACAGGCAGGATATAAAGGAGAGAAGAAAAGCATCAGCGCACTAATCAGCTGTTCGTTTATCAGCTGCTGTGATTTTTTACCCTTTTCTGGCCGCCTCCAGGAACGTGGCCGATGTTGTCCAGAGAGCCGATTTTGGACTGAACTTTAAACTCCAGCTTCTCGTTCTTGATCTCAATATTTCCACCACCTCGAAAAGAACAGAAGAAAAATACATTATGAACCTTTAGAGGCTGAACCAGAATCACACAAAGAAAAACCACTGACATGTAAGGGAAAAAAACTGTGTTAAAGTTAATCCTGCATATGAGTTTCTACATAATGCAGAATTAAAGTCATTATATATGAGTTTAAAACAGATAAACTGTAGTATTTATGGGATTTTAAATACGGTTGGGAGTTGATTTAAGGGAAACAGAAGGCAAGAAACTAAACCCTATATAACCATTTGCATCATATTTGATCCATGAGTTTCTGAGGCCTCTATCTCATCAACATGATAAATAGTTTCCTTAAAAACCTGCTGTATATAGCCTGATCCATGTATTCTGCCTCCTGGTGGATTATCGTTCCACTACAGGCAGCTGAAGTTGTATTTTGCACCTTTTCAAAATGACTACTCTCATGAAATCGTCCACGTTTTTCAGGAAATCATTGCTAATTTTCAAGAAGTAACGGTAAAAATAACATCTAAATTGTTACTCATTTTTAGTATTTTCTGCCTTGAAAGAATGCACATTTACTAAGTATTTCACTGTTTATATTTCAATTAACTTGTGTTTAAGTATCTGTATCATATATGATACTCCAGGTTTATGACGTGTTTTTTTCCTGAATTGTCATGAAGCATTTTTGTAATATTATCGACATTATACCTATGAAAATGCAGACACACTATTTTAATGACGCAATTAAGTTAATTAATGAATAAAGTGCCATCTTCATATGCATTTTGAATATTTTTATAATAACAATTCCTCTGAAATCATAATCGCCATACTATATTGAACAATTTTTACATGTCAAAAATACTAGAGGAAGAAGAGAGAAAAAGAAAGTACACTGAAAATGTCATCAAGGAGATACTGGATGGAAACACGTGACATGGAGCAGTTAGAAGATGAGGATGAGGAGGAGATGGAGCAGGTTCTAGGCACGTTATGGGATTAGTACAGATGTTCAGTGTGAGAACCTACTGGGACATGGAGACAACGCTCCCTGCAATCTGTTGTTTTGGTCTTTCTTTTAACTTTACTTATTATTAGATTGTTTTTTGCTATAAAGTGTGTCAACTCACTCAATGTTAGTTAGTAGACTGGAGCAAGCGGAGTTTTGCTTTAGACTGTTGTGAGCAAAAACGGCCAATGTATCAAATTTGATTAAAAAAACATCATAAACAAAACGATATGGCAAACATTTTTTTGGAGAATTTTGTTAAAAGAGTTAATAAACATCTCAGTTCCAAAAAAGTTGAATTTTCGGATAATTTTTTGATGCGTCAGGTTTTACAGGGTTTTAAAGGCAGGTTTAGAGGATGTGTGGTGAGTTTAAGATTCACCAGACGGACAAACGGACGCCGATCATCACATAACTCCGCTGCATTCCTAGGCGGAGTTATGAGCCCAGAGTGAGTAAAAATGTGACCGGACTTTTTAAACGTTTTACCTGGCTTGTGGCGAATGTTGACTTTGGATCCACATTTAGATGTCACGTTGCTCAGATCGATCTTTTTGTGCACAATTTGAACCTGTGCAGGAACAAAACAGAAGCAGAAGCACAGTTTTACCGCAGAGTAACGCCTTCACTCACTCTGAAGTCTCTTTGCATGCAACAACAGAGGAACTGATGCTATAAACTGGCCTGTTAGTCTCTTAAAACGGCTACCAGCAAGAAATAACACTAGTCGTATACGTGAGGGCAGGTTGGATCAGATATTAAGGTTTAAATCTGTGAGCGGTGCAAAGTTTTCTAACATTTTAATAAAAATGTTAACGTTTAGTGATGACCTTCTGCGTCCTTCAACATGCACTGCTCATGTCGACTGCAGATGAAAGCCATATCTCTCAGCCGTGCATCAGAATGCAGAATGAGCTCATCTCACGGCTGTTTGTCTGGAAACACAAAGCGCTCAGTCTGTCCGAGCTGAGGTCACCTCAGTGCCGATGACAACAGGCACAGTTTGCTGAGAGGTCGAGCACAGAGACTCTTTGTTGCTGTGCACAAACTCCTTCTCCTCACACTTTACAGCACAATTAGTTCACTTCACCGGGAGCTAATTCAGATTATTCTGTTTGATCTGGACGAGAAACATCCACACACAGGAGTCATGCATGTTGGTTTAGGGGCCAGTTTGGGTGCTACAGATTCAACAGTTATCACGCTTACATGAGAGCATGAGCATCACATAAGAGTGGATTCAGTGTGAGCACTAAAGCACTAACACACTCCAGTTTAGGACTAAGTGGGAACCAGTGACAGAAGTGCTGCTAGTACAGTTTAGTGCTGTTCTATGAAATGCTCATGACTGTGTATAAGTTTAATGATCAAACTGTTAATAGGGGGTGTTAACAGGTCTGAGTGTTGGGAGCATCGAGGTCAGGAGGGTTGAACACAGACGGAGGGTTCGTGCACTCCTGCTCCTTTGTGAAGATGCATTCAGTAGAAGCAGGAAGAAGAGGGCTTGTCACGGACCAATCCTTTATTTACTCACATTGCCACCACCGGGTACATGTTTTATATTATCTTTGGAGCCACACCGGGACTGCACATTGCTTAAGTCCAACTTCTTATCAAGAATTTGTACCTAGAAAGTTGATATGTGGGGAAAAAAACAGCGTTATCCTGGAGGAAGCAACAGCAGCAGAGCTGCGAATGAGGACCACAGCTGGAACAGATGTTGGAGGGACGACTTGGAGGCTCGGGGGGAGTGAGAGCTAACCGGGGGAGGTGGCTGATTAAAGAGGACAGGAAACACTTTTAATCTGAGTGAGGATCATAACTGCAGAGACTCTCGTGATGAGGAGATGCCTTCACATTACCACGTCTGTTTTTATTGGCTTTGCAGCCACCAGAAGCAGACCAAGTATTTCAGAGGTTTCCAAAATGTGGCAGAAACAAGAAGATAAAATTCTCTGTGAGGTGGAAACACTTCAGCAAGTTAGATTTAAGACTTTTAAAGACCTTTTTAATCCCACACAGAGTATTATTTAACATCTGTGTCATGATCAAAGCCTTCCAAACTATGACTGATATCAATAAAAGCCAGTACGAACAATAAGATCAATTATAAGTATTATATATTTTATATATATTTCCAAGACTGTACAATCCTAATGAATTATGGCTAATTAAATTCAGAAATATCTGATTAATCAAGACTTATAGGACCTGAATAAGCAGCAGAATGTATGAAAATGTTCTATGTGTACACGTTAACCAATTAAAATATAACAAACTAAATTAAGGTAACTGCGGTTCAGAAACAGGCATGATTATTGGCTAAACAGGATCCACTCATTTCAACTTTTTCATGTTATTTCAGTTTATTTTTTGACATAATGTCCCATCAGCTGGTTCACACACACAAATTTGTGCTGAAACCCTGTGCGAGCTTTATACACAGCTTGGCTCTGCAGCAGTGGTTGGTGGAGATGCAGTCAGACTCTGAAAACCTCTGAAATACTTCAACCACCTTCCATTTTACCGTCAAGGCTGCTTTTGATGATCATAACTGCAGAGAAACTCAAGACTGGTGTTGAGTTCGACTCTTAAGTTACTCACATTGCCGCCACCGGGTACATGTGTCATATTGTCTTTGGAGCCACACTTAGACTGGACATTACTATAGTCCACCTTCTGATCAAGTATTTTAACCTGGAAAAGTGCAGAAGTGAAGGGAAGAGACTGTTACCCTTTAAAAAGACTGAGAGCAGTGAGGCTGCTGCCGTAACCACAGCAGGTCAGCCTTGTGTTAAGAAGGAAAAAACAGCTTTAAGGAGATGTTTGTAGCTCAAATAAAGAAAATTCCCTTTTAAGATAATTTCCATCCATCCATCCATTATCTATACACCGCTTAATCCTCACTAGGGTCGCGGGGGGGTGGAGCCTATCCCAGCTGACTCGGGCGAAGGCAGGGGACACCCTAGACAGGTCGCCAGTCTGTCGCAGGGCTACATATACAGACAAACAATCACTCTCACATTCACACCTACGGGCAATTTAGAATTATCAATTAACCTCAGCATATTTTTGGACTGTGGGAGGAAGCCGGAGTACCCGGAGAAAACCCACGCATGCACAGGGAGAACATGCAAACTCCATGCAGAAAGATCCCAGGTCCGAGTTGGGACGTGAACCAGGGATCTTCTCGCTGCAAGGCGAAAGTGCTAACCACTACACCACTGTGCAGCCCTTTAAGATAATTTGATATTTCAAATTATTGTAAAGGTTCAAGTCAGACACAAGCAGATCTCTCACCTTGCCTCCACCAGGCGTGTGCTTTAAGTTGTCTTTAGAGCCGCAGCGAGATTGGACGTTAGTTAAGTCCAGCTTCTTATCGAGGATTTGGACCTGCAGAGGAGAAAAGATAAAATTCTTTAGGAATTAACCTGAGAAGAGGAGGAAGAGGGATCAGCCCAAAAAGGAGGAAGTAGGATGTTAAATGGGATGAGAGCTATGCATATTTAGATTCACTGTGTTAAAGCTGCCATCTGTAACTCGTCACACTCATGCTTTATGTGATGCTACAGGTGGTTTCTGAGGGCTTTCGGGCCAAAAAATACAAAAATCGTGCAAAATCTGACACCTGTAGTGTAAATATCAATGTTTTTATCTTGTTTATATAGACAGAAAGAAGAAAAATAACCAGTAAAATGTTACAGATGCCAGCTTTAGAGCATTAAAAGTTCATCTGGAGTTTTTAGTACAAAAGCTAAATAATGAATAAATGCTGTTGAGCAGATCGTGATTATACGAGTCCATCTTCTGATCATGTATTTAAACATGGAGTTCACTTACAGGAGAACACTTAATTTATTTATTTTGGTTTCGATGATCATAACTGCAGAGATACTCAAGAGACTGGTGTTGAGTTCATCCCTCAGTTACTCACATTGCCGCCACCGGGTACATGTTTCACATTGTCTTTGGAGCCACACTTAGACTGCACACTACTATAGTCCACCTTCTGATCAAGGATTTGTACCTGGAAAAATGAAAACGTCAGCTTTTAGATTGAGTGTTGACGATGAGGGAAAGTGAAGCCTGAAAGAAACGGACGTTAACTCGAGCAGCAGTGCTTTGTGTGACCACATGCAGGTCGAGGAGGACATTTCAAACTGGTTTCCCTTTGAGTAACTTCTTCTCATTTCTTTAACCAGTCGAGTACTAAACAGGACGAAGCACAGGACCAAATACAAGGAGGAATAAACTCTAATATTTTTGTTTTTAGGCTCATTTTTTCTTCTTTAATGTGCCACTTACATGTCCAGATAAAGACTTTCTCATCTGTAGTTTGAACTCTGAATATTTAAAAAAAAAAAAATTGGTCCATAAATATCACAACACATGATCCTCCTAGTTTCATCTGTGAAATATCTGACACGTGACTGTAGTCTAAATAAAACTAGACCAAAGACTTGCAGTGCTTTTAATGCTAAAATAAACCTCTAGTGCTACACACACACACACACACACACACAAGAAGTACAAACACACTCACAATACACCCTGCACAAGCTGCAGACTGGAGTTTTAGGTCTAAAAACATTTCTTAGAGGCACAGCTGCTCTGAAAGTTGAAATACTCTGATTGGCTGATTCAGGGCTCAGTAGGCGGGGCCAAAGGCTTTATAAAAAACAGTTTTTCACTAAGCAGACCCAGAGTGTCTCCTATGTGAAAAGGGAAAGAGGTCAGAGAAGTGAATGATATTAAGACATGTTTAGTCATTCAAGTTCTTTGTAGATATCAAGCAACGACCTCCAAAACTGAAGAAGAGCCAAAAACTGCAGTTCCTCAAAAGACCACTTGAGGCTGGTTTCAGAAGCGAGTCAATCCCTATTGATCCCTGTGTTAAAATGTCCAACTTTACTGCAAAAATAAACATGTTTACAGCCTGGTACAAGAAACGCTTTTGGTCTCTATAGTGAGTCTTGACGTGCATGATGACTGTACAACGGGTGAATTTTTGTACGACTCAGAAATTTAAATTGTATTAAAGTGTAAAGTTCTGCCTCATTAAGGAAGTAACAGCTTTCAGGTTACCTTTCAACCTTCAGCTCCACTCACGCTGCAACACTTTGCTCAGTTTTGGATTGGAAGGAACTGATGGGGAGTCAGGCACTGCCGAGATGGAGGGTTGAGTCCATCTTTACATGCAGTCTATGGCTACATCATCTGGGGTAAATAAAAAAAACTCAGCCTTTGATTTGTAATTCTGAGTTGGAGATGTGAATATTAATTTTTGACAGAATCGGAAACGTCCACATTGCTGAAAATAATCACAGCTATATGAAAAACTATCACTCCATGATAAGATCCAACGTTAACCCTAAAACTCTATATTTTTTTGTACCTGATTTCACTTGGTAGAAAGTGTTTCCGCTCCGAAGACAACAAAACTAATCAATTTAGACTAATTATCTGCCACAATTAGCTGCTTAGCACTACTGCTAACGCCCTTGAATAATACATGAACTTTCGTTAGAGTAAGGGATGTGTTTGCTGTTCTTCCAACTCTGTCAACAGTGCATGAAGGCAGCATAAACAATGCTACACATGAAATATTCACCAGCAAACCCAGTTTTTGCAGACTCTATTGTAAGGAGGAAACCATTTTAAATGTTTGCTGGGGCTCGAGGAAAGCTGTACCCAGTATTTTTGTCAAACTCCACCTTTAAGTTTAATGCCATATGCTTTCATCTTTGTACTGAAAGTTGGTAATAGGACAAGAGCCGGGATGTAAAAACAGATAGTTGACAGTGTTAAAAGACAATATTTGATCGGTCGTTATTGTGAATGAACTGCATGAGTGGACAAATTTATGCTTCTAGGACCATTTTGAAGTTTGGAAATGTGGAATTTTAAACAGTGACATGGCGGCATTATCCAGTCAGTTATATAATCACTGACTTGGCAGATTCCGCTGCAAATTTGGATGAATAAGCTGTGGCTGGAAGCCATTAACCACCTCAGAAGTCTTTGTCATGGTGCCCTATTGGAAGCAAAATCCCAACAATGCCAAACCACAGCGTCCAACAGTAAGAGGTGGCACAACCGGGTACTACTGCTAAGCTACAACACATCTTTTGACATGCATGTCCTTTGTCTTTCAAACGGTTAAATTACAAACAGCAATTAATCGATTCGCCGATAATCAGTAATACCTCTACATGAGATATCATGTTTCTAGGAGACTTCTGGATCTGCCTATTGATTGTTTACCTCAGCCAATAAGATTATTTTTTGCCTCCAGAGCAGCTGTCTCAAAAAGAAAATAAAACTCTCATCCGCAAACTGCAGCGGAGTCTGGGACTGTTTGGGGTAAGAAGTACACTCAGTGAAACAGCTGGAGTCAGAATGATGTTACCTTTCCACCCCCAGGCTGGTGCTTGATGTTGTCTGTGGAACCAATCTTGGACCTGACATTTTTCAGGTCTGGCATCGGCCCGGTGGCGGCGGCAGCCAGAGGTGCCGGCGGACGGCTCTTCAGCGATCCCGGGGATTTGGGCGTAGAGCGAACCACCGCAACCTTCTTCACTTTGTTGGCCTCGGCGGCAGCCTTTGCAGCCAGCGCTTGGCTAGAGGGGGATTTGGGGGTACCAGGGCTGCTCTGTCCACTCTGGCCATCTTAAGCAATCGGACAAGTAACATGTCAGGAGGTTTGAAACATATCGAGCCTTGGATGTAAGGCAAACAACTGAGAAATAATCACAAAACTAAAGACAAACTAGGAGCTGTGCTGGCTAAAAGCGGACCAAGTTTGATCCAGGACATCCGGATCAGACTGTGGCATTGTGGCCATGCGAGACTGGAAGTGATCTCTAAGGGTTTGCTTTTTTTTTTTTTACCTTTTTCATTTTTTGGAGTAGGGGGTTTCTTGGCACTAGCTGCACAAAAAATATGACACATCATAAGTAATGTTTAAACCTTACTCTTATAAAATCAATAAAATCTAAATGAAAATCAAATCAATGTGAAGCCTTGAGTTCGTACCTGGTTGAGCTGCAGTTCTGCCAGTTTTGGCTCCTGGAGTTTGAGACTTTGCTCCACTCTGGAACACAACAACACAGTTTAGTCTCCAGCAGAGAGGCTGTTTTTACTTTGGCAAAGCTGCTCTTGCTTTCATTCTACTGTCATTTAGATGCAAAACAGGCAGCAGTAAGCGAGACATGTAATCACACAAATCTTACAAATGAGTGTAATCAGTGAAGAATGGACGAGGCTTTGGTTAGTAATAATGTTCGGCGACAAAAACAGAAATCAGGTTTGGGTGCAATCAAACCGACTGAACAACCCTCACAGCTGTTCTCTTTCTTTGACCTCTGACACAGGATTGAATCAGGAAGCCGAGCATCAGTCAAGCCACCCTGAACTCAGGTCTAAACTCTGAGCTGCACTCAGACCTGTACTTACTCCGGGGCCTGTGCTGCTGGTTTTAACGGGGATCGAGCTGTGGCCATTTCGGGAGGATGCTTGTGTTTTGTTGCCCTTGGCGGACATGGACGGTCTTTTAGGGGAAGAGGTTGGTTTGGTGGCAGTTTGAGTCTTTTTCATGAAGAGGAAAAATGAATGGAAAACAAAAGTTCTAATGACAACAACCACAAAAAAGAAGAATGATTTAACAAAAGACAAATGATGAAAAAAAGATGAATGAATGTAATGTCTAAGGGTCATTCTGGTTTATAACAATTTGGGTTTTACATTCATAGTTAGGGTTGGGTTTCTTTTCTATCAGTTGTTTTGACAATTACAATCTACAGTCACCTATCATTAGTAAAAAGTTTCACATTGATGTAATCATATTGTCTGTAGCCACCAGTATGTTAAAGGTTTATCTAGATGGAAAACCAATTTCTTAAACAGAGTTAAACAACAGCAGTTCTTTGTCAAAATGTTCAAAAATCTGCATACAGGTCACTAAATATATTTAGTTTAATTCTTGCAAAAAATAATGAGTAAAACCTGCAGTTTCATGGGGGGTACTTGAGCATTTCTTGACCAGGCATCTTTCAGGGAAACTCCTGCAACAGTATTAGCGTTTCCAGCTTTTATGCTATAAGCTACGCTAACTGGCTGCTGGCTGTAGACCGAAGTTAAAGAGCCCATATTCTGCACATTAACAGGATACTAATTGTATTTCAGGGGATTATGAGTAAATGTTTACCAGCTTTAACGTTCCAAAAGCACATAGTTTGTGTTATGCTGTACAATGCTGCAGCACCTCTGTCTGAAATGCTTTGTTTTAGCTCCAGTCTCTTAAAGGACCCCTTCTGAAAGTCAGTCAGCTGTGATTTGTCAGCTGCCGTGACGAAAGAGATGCAAAGTCAGTTACGTATTGAACCTCGGATCTCTGAGTACAAGGATAGAGGCGTAGCTTTAGCAGAAACAACTCTAGTAAGGAAATATTTTAGGTCAATGCTAATTCTTATTCGAGGCCAAACTAGACGCCATTATGCAAATGTCTTACACAGTGACATAAACAAAAAACAGAAGAAAAGCCTGGATCTCAAATGAGGCGTTTCAGGCAGGTAAGGAGCAGAGTTTTCTTAGAGTAATAACTGATTTTGGTTGTGATTTTGGGCTTGCAGACCTTTTATATGCACAAGAAACAGCTTTACAACACACTGAAGATACGGGAAAAACCCAAAAAGCAAAATATGGGATCTTTACGCAAGCAGCCAAATGAGCGGCATCGATCTTAACAAACTCACAGGGATAAAAGCCTACTTCTGAAAATGACAAACTATTCCTTTGGGGAAAACTTGTGGTTGTGATTCCAAGAAACTGCTGTTGACTGATGCTGGAGACAAGTTTTAGAGCAGCTTCTGCTTTTATTCTTACAAGATGACAGTCGCTGGTAACGTAAACACAATCAGACAGGTTGTAAAAATGTCAGCAGTTTAGCCAGATTGTCTACATTTGTAGGTCAAAGTTAGTAAATTGGAAATATTCATTTGAAAATTGTGTGTGCACAGCCATAGGCCAAAGTTGAACCAATAGGGGATATTTTAACAAACATTTTGTCTGCATTTTTTCCTCCCAATAATCCTGTCTAACCTCTGTTTAGTAGGTGATGGATTGTGTTTGCTGTCTTCAAAGCTTTAACACCCAAGTTGTAATAAACCAGAATCATCCTTTAACAGCAAAAAAGAAATGAAAGACACAAATTCAATGATGCTCTTGGTCACATACCTTATCTCCATTATCCATCTTTGCTTGAGCTACAGAAAAGAGAAAGAAACAATCTTTAGATTTTGACCCATTTTTTGAAGTCTAATATCTGTAATTTCTTCTTTAAATCCACCCAAGTGCAATAAGTTAAGCTTTTTTTTTCTTCTGAGTGTGCCTAAACACATTCTCATGGCAAAAAAAAAAAGAAGTGAAATCAGTGATGTTGGGTATGCAGCATGCAGCGTGACACATAATGCACACTGAGTGCACGGATGAACCAAAAAGTGGCTTGTCGGGCTGCATAACCGGCAGAGTGAGCAGAGATGGAGAGATGAAACCAAAAGTTAAAGTGGGGGAGGGAGGACAACAAGCTTCTCCTCAGGTCAAAGTCAGCGTCCGGAGAAAATATTCGGAGGGAGAGTGCTGCATAACAGAGAGTAGAAGCTGCGTTGTAAATCAAACAAGTGGAAGGAGGTAACTGAGGAGGACTGGTTCTGAACTGGTGAACATGACAGCAAACAGACCTTTGAAAGTAGCGACCGGCACCAAAGACTTTCTGGGCGCAGAGCTTTGGGGGGGAGTTTTCTGGAGCTCAGCGGTGCCGGTGGTCTGAACCACACTGCTCCTCATCTCTGAGTCATTAGAAATGTCAGGCTGTGAATAGCTGGCCCTATGTACCGATGAGTCACTGCTGTTTTCAGCTGCTGTGTCAGATGGCAATTTGGTAAAAAGGCGATCCTTGTCGGAAACGTTACTGCTGCTGAGAGCTGGATGAAGGTCTTCTGAATGGGGATCGAAGCTAGACTCTGACAGACTGAGTGTGTGAGGCACCTGGTGTGATTCTGAAGTCATGTTTTTGTTTCCAGAGTCCCTGCAGGGCTTGAAAGCTGCTCCATCAGCAGTCAGTTCATCATTTGGTTGTTCACAAACGAGCTTCTCTCCCTCTCTTTCTCTGTCTCCGATGGACGTCAGGTCTTCCAGAGCTGCACTGCGGATTAAAAATGTCCCAGAGAGGTTGCTCATTTCAGTCAGGCACTCAGAGGCGTCCAGGCTGATGGCCCTCTGAGCGTCCACGGGTCCGGTCCACTCAGGACTCCCCCTGCCGGCCTGCATGTCACGTCTGATCTCCGACGTGCAGCTGAGGTCTTCGGAGGCCCATAAAGAGTCACTTAGCCTCTTCCCACACTCCCCCACCGCCTTGTTTCCTGGGTCCGGAGAGCAGGAAGCTCCCATGAAGTCAACGCTCTTCCAAGCGGCTCCGTGCACTTCAGGCTTTGCGAATTCGAACTCGCCGCGGACTCCAGAACCAGGCCTCGCTAATTTGTTTGGAAAGCAGATTAATGATGACATTCACAGCACTCGTTTTCCATCTCCCCATTGAAACAAAAAATAATTAAAGAAGTGAAGAAGAAGTGATGACCACGAGGGAAAACAAAAGACTCTCATTAACCAGAAAAAACACCAAGAACAGAGAGACACAAAAGGTGATGATGCAAGACCATGAACCGAGACGTGATTAATGGTGGAAAAAAAACCTGTCAACACAAAATGAGACGGAAATGGACAGTAATGCATCACACTGGGGTGACAGAGGAGAGATGATGCATTCCAGTGAACATAATGAACAGACCACTGAATTATGCATTTTCATTGTCAAAAAAGGTGATTACAACGTGATATAAAGTGTTCCTGAACTGATTCTGCCTGAATAAAATAATGGAGGCCCCCAAAAAGTCGTCAAAATAATGAAGAGCTCTAACAAATGTATTTATACTGGAGTGTATTACCAGAATAGTTGTTTTTTTTTTACCACATAATGATACATTATTATATAAACAAAATAACTGCTTTATTTCAATTAGTGTGACAGTCATTTCCTTTCTTCATTCTGGCATTAAATGATGAATAACCGAACCTAAAACTTCACAAAGTCCAATTAAAATAAGGCTTTCAAATGTTCAAAAGTTTTGATTATATACAGTATACATACACATACACTGTGTTTATCATATTGTACCTCAAAATTATAATTTTTTTGCTGCCTACAGATTAAATTCAACCCACAGAGCAGCAGCAGGAGCTCTGATTGGCTACATATCTACCAGGACCCACCAGCTGGCCAATTAGAGGCCTCGTGACATCACTGGCGATTGAACTTTAAATTTTTTTTGAAGCAAACTACTTTGATGTCTTTAAAGTGAAACCTCTTTGCATTAAAGAGGCACTGACAAACTCTTCCCTAATAAGGATAAACCTGTTGGCAAACATTTGCTAATATTACATTTTTTTTGCTCTATTTTTGGGCTCCACCAACTCTAAAGTGAAACATCTACAGTGAAGCCCGAAATTATTCATACCCCTAGCAAATTTTGACTTAAAGTTACTTTGAAATGTAAATAAAAGCTGAGAAATACATTTTTTCCACAATGATGCCTCTTGTACATCTTCTTATTATCTTTTGGGAAACACCTGTGTCATTTCCAATCCCAAAAAACTTGCTGGTTGAATAAAAGTAACTTTAACTCAAAATTTGCTAGAGGTATGAATAATTTCGGGCTTGACTGTATCTCTTAAGCTGCTAAATGTTTCAATATGTTCACTAACTAGTTTCTAACTGTGACTGACCTGCAAAAGTTGCCAACATCATCTCTCTTTTTGCTCTATTTTTGGTCTCCACCAACTCTGAAGTGCAATATCTGGCTCAACCTATTAAATGTGTCAACATGTTGACCAACTGTGTTTGACTGGCAAAAGTTGTCAACATAACGTCTTTTTGCTCTGATTTTGGTCTCCACCAGTTCTAGAAGGGCAATACCTGAGTCTTTAGCTGCCTAATTCTAGAATATATTATATAGTTAGTCTTTAACTGGGTCTGTGTGGTGAACAGTTGCCAATATAAACTCTCTTCTTGCTTTGTTTTTTGGTCTCCTCCACCTTCACAGATCTGGAGATCCATTGTTTATGTTGACATATTGTTTTCAATTGATAGTTAAAATTACAGCAGTCACAAACGAAAAACCGTCAATGCTGAAACACAAAAGAACTACAAGATGAATCAGAATAATAAAAATAAGTGGAGTAATTAAACTATTTTAAAATGTGTTTTGGTATGTTGATTTAAAATGAATTGTTGGAACTACTGATGCCATTTTAAACAATTTTTTAAACTTCATAAAAGCATCATCTAAATGTAACTTTAATGAATAAATTTAGGATTCCTTTTAAAATAGATGCATGTTCTAATTGATTATGTCTAAACTCTGTAAAAGAATCTATTCAGATGGTACTCTGAGCTCTCATACAGCATCAACAGGTCAGAACAATAAAGCATAATAAATCTGACAATACATGGAAGATATTAATAAAACAGGAGATTACAGAGAGCAGCTCCTTCCCTCTGGGTTACTCTTCTGTCCACCTAAGCCTCTAAGTGTTTTCATATCTATCCTGTGCAGTAAATAAATAGGGTCTAAGTGCGATCAATAAAGTACAGCAGCCTACCTGTTGAAGCTGCTCCTCCTGCTGCTGGTTGAACATGATGAGACAGATGGAAAAGACACAAGAGCAAAGTCAGTAATGAGTTTCTGTCATTCATGACCGATTAATACACTCACTCACTGCAAAAGAATCAATAAGAGCCCACATACAGCATGTCTTCAGTTAATGCAGAAAGACTGCAGCAAATAACGGTCGGATATCATTCAAAAGCATAAGGATGAATATGCAAACGCTCGGCGCTCAGGTTCCCACAGCTTTTATTTAAGGTTTGCAGCAGCAGCACCACACTGAAGCTGGTGCTCCATGTGGTGCTTCAGCTGTTTTCAACATTATTCTGGCAACTGGGAGCTGTGCATCTGTTGAACAGATCACAGGAGCCTTAAATCTGCCTGTGGTTTGGCCGTTCCTTTCATTCTGAAATAGCCAGGATGTAACCATCTTTTTGTTTAAAAAAAGGACATGTTTGCCTCTTGAGTCTGCTTATGATCGAGTTGCAGTTCTGGAAGAAGCAGAGTATTAACCGCCAGAGAAGGGGTAAGTATGAAAAAATAGAGCAAAGCCAGAAAACAAACCCAAAGAAAACACACTCTTTTCCGAACCATGATGCTAAAAGAAACAGATAGTAAGCTTTATTTTACAGTCAGAACATAAACAGGAACAGCAGGCAGCTTTCCAGATATCTAATAAGTTATCTAAGGATGTCAATACCACTCTGATATCTGTAGACTACATAAAAGTATTTAAGCTACAGCCACAGACAGTACAGAAATAATGGATGTAGTCAGAATGACATAACCTACTGGTTTGTAGAGTCAATGTTAAATTTGTTGTCATTTTGTTTTTTGGTTTCATGCTGTCTGGAGATGAAGACAACGAAAGATGCATCAACCGCTGATCAGTCATGGGAGCTAAATGTTTGCCAACAAAATAGGTGTTTCCATCTTTTATAGGTTACATGCATCTTTTTAATACAGTCTATGACCACAGCCAGGAAGGTTAGCTTAGCATAAGGAGTGCAGTTCCTCAAATGGCCACTTGGGGCTGGCTCAAACAGCGAGTCAATCCCCATAGACCTCCATGTTAAAATGCACAACTTTACAGCAGGATTAAACATGTTTACCTCCTGGGGTAAAAACTTATCACAACAACTGCATGGAGGATACATTTGTACACAACTCACTTCTTTAAATATAAATAAGGGTTAAAGTTGTGCATATTTTAAGGTGTGCAGCTTGGAGTGAGAGGACAGTAAATGGTCCATGTCAGCTCCAGTAATGCTCCACCTTTTCCCTCATTTTTACATCAGTTGGGTTCTTCCAAAATGGTTAAAGTCTAAACACTGAGCTTCAGCACTGCTCTTCTGGAAACCTATGAATGAAGTCACAGAGGGTGTGTCCATCTTTATATGCAGTCTATGGGTATATTTTTACGTTTCAGCAACCAGTTCTGAGAAAACTCCTTCCCACCACTGGTAGTTAATGAGCTTTAGAGGTGCTGTTCGATGGATTTTGGACTTTTGGACCATTTCCAGTCTTTATGCTAAGCTAAGCTGCTGGCTGGACCTTCACATTCACTGCACAGACATTAGAGTGGTATCAATCTTCTCTGCTAACTCTGCAAAAAAAAGGCAAATAAGTGCATTTCTACAAGGTCAAACTATTATTTTGCAATGCTAGGGAAACAAACGGAAGCACAAGCAGCCGAGAAGAAGCAGGAAGTGAACGACCGGAGGCATACCAGGCTGCCCCTCGTCTTCACACGAGGTGCTCTCTATTTCTGAGAGCTGAGGTGAAGCTTCAACACCTCCTTTCTCTGCAGACGTCTCTGCAGGATAAGTGGACGTCAGTCATAACATAAGACTTGTTAAATCCTAATCTGACACTTTGTTAACCCTCCTGTCGTCCTGCGGGTCAAAATTGACCCGGTTTAAAGTTTGAAAATGTGGAAAAATCTATATTTTCACAGTGAAACTTCTGATGTCCACATTTTCAACATTTTTGGAAAATCTTTGAACATTTTTGGTGGAAAAAAAGAAATGTTAAAAATGTTTCTTAAGAACATTCACAAAATATTTTTAAGATTTTTTGGAAGATTTTTACTCATTTTTTGAAAATATTTACAAGAATTTTCTTGCCAAATTTGGGGGATTTTTTTTAAATAAAACTTTTCAGGGAAACTTTAAAGGAATTATTGGAATTTCCTTCCTGAAGGTTTTGCAAATTTTCAGAAATTTGGGGAATTTTTTGGCTGAATTTTTGGATTTTTTTCAGACAAGGAAACAATATTTTTTGGTGGCTGTAAATGAGGACAACAGGAGGGTTAACTCAGCTCAGCCTCCTGACGCTGCAACAGGTCGGTTGTGGTATTTCTTGTGTTTATGCTCTCAGGAGCTGTTTAATAGATCAAGCAGGCTTTTCAACCTGATGACCCTCCCTCCTACTTTGCTTTGGACGAGACGTCACTCTCAGGATTTATGATCAAAGCGTGCTTGACCCAGACCGAAGGAGAGCTAATTCTTAGAGGCACAGAGAGCCATTATTTTCCGTGGTAGTCACTGATCTGTGCCCGTGAAGTGGTGACTCTGCATGTTCGTGGGGTAATAAGCTCCTGCTGCAGTTTGTTTGTGGTAACAACACGGCTACATGTGGCTCGCTGTCACTAGCTGGCTATAAATGTCAAGCAAATGAGCAGGTTTAAAGCAGGGAAACCCAAAATTAAATCAAGACGGGTCAGAGCGAGGAAGCTGAAAAAAAATGACACCAGAGAAGTAGAAGAAAATCAGCAAAATAAGATGAAAGTTTCTCCGATTGCAGCTCTGAAAAAAGAAAAGTTAACTGGAACAAAAAGGAGAAATTAACTGATGGTTTGCACACAAGCTGAGTCATGCTAATTGAGGGTTAAGCTGGGTTTCATGGCATGAGGAGTGCAGGAGATCGTACCAGGCGGCACCTCGTCATCACACTGGCTGCTCTCTGGCTGAGACAGCTCAGACACAGGTTTCACCCCGTTTTCACTGAGCGCTGCTTCGTCCTCTGTGAATTAAAAGGTAAACCGGAGGTCAGGCTGGACGTGATCCAGACAGAAGCACTGGAAAAACTCAGCAAGGCTACACTTTACACAAGGTTTCCAAAGTCGACCTGCGAAGAAGAATTCAAAACGGTTAGAAACACCTGCAATAGTTTATTTAAAGCCGGTTTCATGGAAAACGCTCGCTCAGGTCTGCTTCAGGAAGTAAGATTTATTCTATGGAGAGCAAATTCTAAAACAATAGATGATAAGGAATCAATGAAATACCACATCATTAAATTTAGATGCTTTTAGAAAAAGAAGGTCAGTATTTTAACTGCACTGTAACATGTAAAAGACCTTAAAAAGTTAAAGAGAGTTTGCATTCTTTCACAAGAGACATTTCGTATTAGGTTTTTGGGTTTGCTTGAACATGTAAATATCATGAAAGCAGGTCACATTCACAGCGATGAAGGAACACTTTTTTTGTCTTTCGGCAATGAAGGGTTTGAATAAATGTGATAATTTAGGTGATACTGGATGGAAACACTAAATCCAATATCAGTCTGTTTCACAGCCAGATATACAAAAGAGGTAGTAATGGAGACTTCATATAGTGACTGAAATTTACAGGCTCCTGATAGCATTTATTTAGATTTAAGTTTCATGTATGAATAGAAGCTTGAGTCGGACAGGGATACTGTGCTGTGGGCTGCAGCTTGATGTGCTTTTAGGCTACATTTTTGAAAATGAAATACATCAAATTAGCTATTAACATCCTCTTTTTAACACTGAATTACTTTCACACTGAGGAAGATGAACCTGGTGGTTTCTAGGCTGAGAAAAGATGAGCTCCAGCTGTTATAATTATGAGACAATCAGTCAAAAATTAGCTCATAAATTATAAAAAATGACTATCTCGTAAGAGTAAGATCTTTCTAGTAATAAGGAGAATAAAAATACGAGATTAGAAGAGTTGCTGGATCTCGTAACGATGACATGTTTTCTCAAAATTACAAAATTATTTTCTAATAATTATAAAAATCTTTTCTATAACTATGAGGAAGTCAGTGATAATTATATGATTAAGTCTCCAAAAATGATTTTTTTTTGTAACAAATGTAGAATAAAACCTTGGGTATGCATCTGAAAGGTTTACAAACCAACATGAGAAACATTTCTTGTGTAAACTGCATATTATGTGGAATACGTACTCAGGGTATTTATTTTGATATATGTTTTTTATACAGAGTGCTTTTTTATAATGTGTACTACTTATTCTTATAATGTATAGTTGAATTCTTTTGCTGCTTCCCTTTATTCTTTATTTTAGAAGAATTCCAGTGTACCTGTACTGTAATGTTTCTGTGCAAAAGGCAATAAAATTCTATTCCATTTAAACTACGATTACATTATGAGTATTTTCACATCACTCCACAGCTAAGAACAAACCATCTAAACAGTTTACTGCTCTACATTTCCATAAACTAACCATAACCACAGCACTAACCTCCCACTACAGCTACTACACTTTCCACTCACTCCACCTCCTAGCTATAGCATCAGTCCGATACTCACTTTGTGTTTCTGCGCTGATAAATGTGTGTACGTCTGCCGGTGGATCTGACTCGGAGCGCTGCCTCCTGTTAGCACACGACATGATGGGAAGCAGAAACGGGGAGAACGACTGCACTAGAGAGGGCTGTAAACTGGGGAAGGCTAGGCTACGTACTAATTAGCCATATGGTTGATTGGGATAAAAAGGCAGAAATCACTTTGCTGATCGGCTGAAACTGATTATTTGCTCGGAGCTGAACAATCTGTCAGGACGGTAATGATTTGTTTTACTGGATCCCTGACTGTTTGTCTCCTGTCTCGGTCAGGACGTGTCCTTTTTAACCCTCCTGTTGTCCTCATTTACGGGCACCAAAAAATACTGTTTCCTTGTCTGAAAAAATTTCAAAAATTCAGCAAAAAAAATCCACAAATTTCAGAAAATTTGCAAAACCTTCAGGAAGAAAATTCCAATAATTCCTTAAAAGTTTGCCTTAAAAGTTTTATTTTAAAAAAAATAAATAAAAAAATCCCCCAAATTTGGCAAGAAAATTCTTGTAAATATTTTCAAAAAAATGAGTAAAATCTTCAAAAAAATCCTGAAAATATCTAAAGTGATTCCATGTATATCAGTAAAACTTTTAATATTTTCCTTAAGAACATTCACATAAAAATCAACCAAAATCCAGCGAAATTCGCTGGATTTTGGTTGATTTTTATGTGAATGTTCTTAAGAAACATTTTTAACATTTCTTTTTTTCCACCAAAAAATGTTCAAAGATTTCCCAAAAATGTTGAAAACACGGACATCAGAAGTTTCACTGTGAAATTTTTAATTTTTCTTCCACATTTTCAAACTTTAAACCGGGTCCATCTTGACCCGCAGGACGACAGGAGGGTTAATGTGTTGCTGTTCTGTGTGCAGTGCTGAAGGCCTGATTGTTTACGGAGTGAATCGGAGCGAACAGTGGCTCAGGATGGAGACAGGCCTCGTTCTCAGGACTCTGACCCAGAAGCCTGGATTACAGAGCTCAGTGCAGCTGCAGTCGACCATGTCTTCTATCCATTATGTAAAGAGAGATTACAACAAAGCACAGTTGAGACTCCGAGCCTCGGCCTCCGCCCCGACTCTGCTCAGACCACACGGACTACGGAGAAGATGGACGTCTGAATTCTGGTCTTGGACATAATAATTAGCATGTGTTCTGGGATTAAAGCTCTAATGTGAAGACAGACGCTGACCTCTAACCTGTGGACCCCAAAGTACGACAGCAAAACACATAAACACACGATTATCTGTTAAAACATATTAAAATGCAGCTATGGATGTACAGCATTTATCAGCGATTCTAAATCTTTTACAGCCCAGTTATATCATAATTCATTATCTGCTTATATAACAGCATCCAGTTATTAATGTTTCTCAGGAAGAGAATCTACATTATGTGTTATAAACTATTCATGAAACGCTCAATAGTTCAATCACTACCATTGAATCAGACGTAATATTAGTTTATCTGCATTAGCATCATTTGCTGTCCTATAAATATATCAACATTAAATGAAGCAATTCTGTCTTTATATGATTTGATCTTATTTATCTAATAACATTGGCTGATTAAATTAATAATTTATTTAGTTATTATAGTCTCTGATGCACATATATAAAGAATCTGGTGCTGTGTATCTTTCCTTACATTTAAACATTTATATATTATTATAATTGTGCTTTTTTTTGTCGTGCTCCACTGAAACTTTAAGGTGTCATTATTCATTTTGTCATAACAGTTTGTACCACATCACCCAGAATATCTAAATATATTGCATATTTAATCATACTTACAATACTAATAATAAACGATACAGTATGTAGTTCAGGTGCTTCACTCACATTCAGAACTAAACTGTTTCAGTCATCCCATAAGTGTGTATTTTATATAATATTGTAGAGTCTTAACCTTATTATTTAAAAGGTGGATTTGTAGTGTTAATCTTATTTCTGTGTTGAAAAGCGCTTTGACTCGCCGGCTGTTGTTTTAAACTTGTTGTATAAATAACAGCGACTTGATTTGAACTGCAAATGTAAAGCAGCTGGTGTATTAAAATACACTACAGCTCATTTAGACGGCGATTTATTTTTATAAATATATCATTCATCTCTGACATAAACTGCACAGGTGATTTTTATGCTGCTGCAGTTAAATAATCTGGTGCTTATCGCATTAAAAAGCCCCTATAGGACAGTTTTCTTTGCGCTAACTCATAAGATACTGCTACTAGTAAATAAAGTGAAAACTGTACATAGGCTGACCAAACAAGACGTGATAACTAACTGGAAAGTAAAGCGTTATTCATTTATACTGATGGGTGATGAACAAAGGAATGATTTAATTAGTCCAGAAATGATCATCTGCTCTGACCTTTACTCTAACTAGATCTCAGTCCGGCTGAACAAACACTTCTGGGGTTAATGTTCTCCATCAACAAACTGGTTTTCATTCATCTAGAAGAGTTTAGACGCTTGACAAAAGAGGATGGAGGAAACATCTTGCTATCAAAACTTTATGATGATATTTGGTGAGTATAGATGTTATCAGTAAAACACAGCTGACCCTCGCTCCGTCACTTTTGTTGTCCTTTTTGTGGATATTAACCAAGAAAGCATCTCTTCATCTGCGTTTCCAGCTCGGGAACTTTCACAAAAAATCAAAAATAGATTTTTTTGTGAATGTTCCTAGGAAACATTTCTTTTTTCCCACCAAAAATTGTCAAAAATTTCCCAAAAATGTTGGAAATGTGGACATCAGAAGTTTCACTGTGAAAATATATTTTTTTTTCCCACAGGTTAATTTTGACCCACAGGACGACATGAGGGTTAAAATCACACAGTGTGGAGACGTCTTTAGGTGCTTGGGAAAACAAAAAGGCCTCAGAGATAAGGTTTCTCAGATTTATGATCTAGTGTTACCAATAACTTTTTGTTTTTAACTTAGTTGACTGTAGACTTTAGTCGAGCACGTGTGCACTACTAAATGTACAGTAATACTTCTTTTATGGTTCCTGCCATCAGGGTTTGTGGTGGACATATAGGAAAGAGTTGAACAGGTCAAAGATAAGCACAGTTCATACTATATTTGTGTATTTGTGTAGGTATACAGAGCCTATACTGAACACCCTTTAACTGTGCTGAACTGGGAACTTGAGTGATGAAGAGTTCTAATGTGATATTTGACAGTTCCAGGGACTGTGGGTGGAAACATGGCTTCTGTTGGCTGTATTTTGTCATGTCTGACCTTTCATTTTGGCGACTCCGTTCTCCTGGTGGTGCTGGTCGTTGATGGTCATGTTGGCTAAGGAGGAGCTCATGGTGTCTCCAGCGCTGTAGCTGTTGGAGGCGTTGTTCATGTAGTCCATGGCCAGTCGCAGGTCAGGCTGCAAAGAGAAGATCAGAGCAGAGTCACGTGACACATGTCAAATCACAAAGCAGCCGACGAGGAGGAAAGGCTTCAATGTAACGACACTTCACGCTTTGTCTTCCGGCATGTAGAACCCGGTCCATCACCACAGAATGTAAACAGACACTGAGTCTGAGGGAAAGAGTTATTTATACATCCTGACGTGGGGTCGGCGCTTCATGTTACAGCCTCACATTTAAAAATAGTCCCCCTGCCATGTGCACGCTGTCCTCACCGTGACAAGCTGCACTTCCTAAACAACCTGCCCCGGGTCTGTGACTTCACCTTCAACAAGTGCAGCACTTGGGCCACATGTGGCGAGTCATTAAGATGCAAATGCTGCACCACAGGAAACACAAGTCCTGACACGCTCCTTCAGCCGCCGAGATGTGAATTGCGTCAAATCTCATAAAAAGAGGATTACATATCAGATTAAAGCCAAGCCTCTGGTTACATCAGCACTTCTCAGTTGGAATCATATTTTTCTCGCTGCCCTCTCACACTCCCAGCCAGCCAGCCAGCCAGCGAGGGCAGCTTATGGAATAATCAGTCTCGGCATCCAAACTGGCCGTTCCGTGTTTGTTTGGTGATGCAGATTTGGCAGCTTCTGACCTTTGGTTTCCCCCTGATGCCCACGTTGGCACATCGACATGACGGGTTAATCTGTCTGAGGTACAGTCCTGCTTAAAGCCTGCAGTAAACAGAAGACGGTTCGTGTCAGTGGGGTACAAAACTGTCAAACTAATATAGAAATTCATCAGAAAACTAAACAACTGTTGCCACAACTGTTTGGTGGTTCCATTTTATGCTTTACACTTGTTGTATTGGACATTTTTTAAGCAGCTATAGTTACTCGTTACTTTACAGATTACGATTTTACCCCCCTAAAAAACACATGATCAGCTTATAAAATAATATTGTAGCTTGTGATTAGTTACAAATAAGCTGTGTCTGGTTGGAGCTAGACGGAAAAATAAAAACCTGAATTTGACATGCATGCATTAAATTCACCAGCAGGTTTGAACGGCATTTTATCTAAGCATAAATTGCAAAAATGACACAGTTTATCATATTCATAAAGTGTTAAAACAAAAGCTTTCTGGCGGCCCTTGAACTACTCATCTGTTATGTTCTGTTCTGTCTGGAGGAAAAGTAACCAAATCTAAGCTTCTAATCTGGATATTTAATCTAAATCTTTTTAGTCTACATGTCTCATTTAAAATTTTGGCAGAAGGTAACCATTTGGTCTAACCAGATTCTGTAAAAAATAAAAAATTCCAAGAACCTCGGTGCAACCAAGAGGCCATAAGTGACTGAGCTGCAACCAGCAGTCATATGACAAAAGATCTGGGACTTTTTGGTTGAACTGCAGGCAGTGTTTACGCAAAGCAGAGAGGGGGAAAGTATGGAAACAGATTAAAAATTGAAGCAGTGAAATATCTATTTCATGTAGCAGTGTAGGGAACACCACAAACGTTGCATGTGTTGATTCCAGGTTTTTTCAATCAGAAATTGACTTATGGCATTGCAACTTTCTCATCCTGCACAGCTGAGTTCTCTCTGCTTCTAGTCATGGTTGTGCTGTTTCCATAGAGGTGCAGGACTGTGAAAAATGAGCCTACAGTACAATAAAAGAGAAAAAAATGCCCAGAAACTGCTTGGGGTTCAAAGAGAGACCTGATCAAAGAGAGAGCAACCAGAACCCAACTGAATAGACATGAGGATTATTCAAAAACACAAAGAGACCCTCATCACTGGCATCCCAAAGAGGTTTAAGCCAACAGAAAATGTAAATGACAGCAAAATAATAAGAACTGTGGGGATTGAGTGTCTTTTTCTCAAGCCTGAGAGTCATTTTGTTTCTCAAATATGCATAGATTTATGTCAAATAAGGTACCAGAGACTCATTGTCTGTACATGTACAATCGTCCCCCAAAGGCCCATTTTGAGACAGAAAAAGCCCAAAGACCGTCATGTTTCAGATGATCCAACAAAGAGACATTTCCCCTCTAAATTTCTCAGATGGTTTCATGTAAATCGCCCATTGTTTCACAAAAAAACCCCAAAACACTGAAACAGCTTTGTGTTTCAGAACTTGTTTTTTTTAAATATTCTTTTCTCTCCCATTAATCGTCTGAAGACCCGCCAGCTTTCTGTCCTCCTGAGCTGCAGCACTTTAATACCTACCAGTGTTCTAAATCTAATAACATCTCTATAATAATACATCACTGACAGGGAACGTTTTCCTGCAGAATTACAACATTTTTCTGCAAACACTTTCACTCAGGTCTGAATGCAGGGCTTTTACTGCAGCTGAAGTAAAGGACCAGAGTACTTCTTTCACTCCTGGTGCTCTTCAGGCTTTTCTTTAACACCAAGCAGCGATGTGACGGCACCTGATGACATCTCTTTACGAGCAGCAATGCCTAAACTGTTGCCGTGGTTACTCCACCCTATAAAAGCCACTCTAAAGGCGCTCTTGGCTCAGCTATGTGACCTTCCCTCTGTGTGAACTCCTATCTCCTGACCTTGGCTGTTTAAACAGCGTTCCACATTCAGCACAAATGGCAGAGTGGGACAAGGTGGCGACCAGATCAGGCCTAAAACCCACAGAGTGGAAAAAATGCAATCCGGTGACGCGAAAGGTTAAAGCCGGTGATCTACGGCCATGAAAAGTTCAAATCCACACTATATCAGACCCACTGACAACTGCTGTGTATCAAAGACCGACAGTTCTGTTTCCGGTGTGACACTGAGCTCAACACTGGAGTTTATTCTGATCCAAACTTACTTCTGCTGAAAACATTCCCTAGAGCACTAAATGTGTATTTATCCGCAGCTGAAAATAGTCCCCAGAAAATCCTGTCTGGGAAAAGCTGGCTCAAAAACTACAGTAGCCGTATATTTAGGTCATTTATTTCTGAATATTTGTGATCTTTGTTTAACCCTCGTGTCGTCCTGCGGGTCTAAATTGACCCAGTTTAAAGTTTGAAAATGTCTAAAAAAAATAAATAAATTTCACAGTGAAACTTCTGATGTCCACATTTTCAACATTTTTGGGAAATCTTTGAAAATTTTTTGGTGGAAAAAAAATGTTAAAAATGTTTCTTAAGAACATTCACAAAAAAAATCTCACTGGATTTTGTGATTTTTTAAATGTGATTTTTAAGTTTTACTGATATACATGGAATCACTTCAGATATTTTTAGGATTTTTTGGAAGATTTTTACTCATTTTTTGAAAATATTTACAAGAATTTTCTTGCCAAATTTGGGGGATTTAAAAAAAAAAAAAAAAAAAACTTTTAAGGGAAACTTTTAAGGAAGTATTGGAATTTTCAGAAATTTGGGCAGTTTTTTTGCTGAATTTTGGATTTTTTTTACAGCCAAGGAAACAATATTTTTTGGTGCCCGTAAATGAGGACAACAGGAGGGTTAATATTTAACACTTCAGGCGAGTGTGGAAAAGACTATTCTTGAATTTCCAGGGTGCATTACAGCTCAAACTACTACTTGCACAATTAATTTAGGGCTGCAATGAAAAATCTATTTTATTATCACAAAATCTCAAAGTGTGGTTGATTACGGCGTAAAACACAGAAAAAGTAGGAAATCCTCATATTCGAGAGCTTGAAACAGAGAAAAACTACATTTTTGCTTGGTTGATTATAAATTAATCGATCACCAAATTGTAGTTAATTGATGAATTATTGTTTGTTTAGACAGAAATCAATGATGTAACAATAGATTAATATTTTTATAATATTTGGCAAGGAAAAATTCCCAGAATGTCACTGAATTAATAAAGTAATCAGCACATTACTATGATTCACTGAAGTTAATAAACAGAGAAGGACTTTTAGAGACGCCACCAAAAATCGTTAATTAAGTTTAACATCTGACAAGAAAAAGTAGAAAATTCTCACATATAAGAAGCTGTAAAAACACAGTAACCTGCATTTTTTGCTTTAAAAATGATTGTTAGTCTGTAAGCTCTGGATCCTACATTTCCCATAATGCATCTCGGCTCATTTAGCGATAACATTCAGATTATAAATCCCTGCGACTAATCGATTGGTTGAAGAGCAGGTGCAATTTAGAGATTTTCTTTGACTGCAGCTCTTGTTAATATCTAATAAGTGGGAACAAACAACATCTTTCTGATTTGATTACTCTCATTTTTACCATTTTAATTCCAATCATGGTCGTGCTTTATTTACGTAACGTTATAAACGAACAACTTTTACTTGTAACTGAGCATTTTTAGTCATCCGCTGCCATTTATCGACAGAAAAGCAGCTCCACTCATTAGAAAAACAAAAAGTTCAAACCATCATTAAAAGAAAAAGGCGTTCCAATGCATGATAAATGGACGAGTGTGTGTCCCATAGAAATCCTAATGAATAGTGTACTCTCGGTCCTCACACAGGGCTGCGGGACAGAACTCTCCATTGTAGCGTCACACATGACAGAATCCAAACAAGGAGGAGAAAGCTGCAGCCCTGCCAGCGAAGAGGCCGGCCGGTCGGCCGGTCGTTCTGCATCCGGGAGCTCCGACGGTCGCAGAGCAAACAAACTCCAAGTGATCAGGACTGGAACCTCCAGCTGATAATCATGTTTACACAAGGAGTGAACATTACTGGGAACTGTGGTGACATGACAGGAGACGAGCTGCTGTTTAAGTTGTCACTTTGAGTTATTTGTTTAGGAAGAACCGTCTCTTTTTCTGGTTTCTTTGCTCTTGTATGACTGAATATCTTTGGATATTGGCTTTTTTAAAAAATCGTTTTCTGACCAAACAACTAATCGATTAATGAAGAAAACACTTACCACAAATGACAATAAAAATAACTATTATTTGCAGCACTAAACTGTACTGTACTCTCTTTATTAACATATGATTTGTGTCACTATATTAATCTGCTGATTATTTTATTGATTAATTAGTGTAGAGAACGCCATTGCAGGAGAGAAGTTGTTGTTCCAGTTGTTGGTTTAAGTAGTATCTTAAAAAGAAACGTCTGTTTTTCTGGTTTCTTTACGCTTTTATGACAGCAAACTGAGTATCTTTGGTCGTGGACAAAAGAAAACACTGGAAGATTCAAACTAATCAGTTAAGAAAATAAGGAAAGGGAATAAACGACACTAAAAACAACTATTAGTTACAGCCTTAAACTGAACCAATACTGCATCAATAACATTCAGCTTATTATTTTACTGAATATTTAGTGTATAAAATACCATTACAGGAGGGAAGCTGTTGCTTTAAACCCAGTTAAGGAGTTACTTTTTCAAATTTCTCCCAGGAAGAAAAGTCAGATTTAGACGGTTAAAGCTGCAGAACTGAGAGGCCAAAATAAACAACTTATTTGAGACCAGAGAGGGAATAACAGCCTGATCAGAATGAGTCAGAGACACTGATGCTGCTCTAAAAACCCTCAACTGCAAATGTGGTGCAGCAGCAAAAAGCACGACATCCATTTTAGTCATAGTAGCCCTGCGCTGCCTCTCCAGTTTATCAGCCGTGGAGAGCTTTGGAGAGCCAACGGTGCCACGTTCTGCCACCTTCTCAAAATGGTGGTAGTGGGTCGAGTGAAAAAGGTTAATTAATCCTCACATGAAGAACAAAAAGGCCCATTTCCAGGAGTATTTCTCCTAATCTACTCTAAACCTGTGAGCAGCGCTTCGCTCATAGAGCCGCTGCAGGACGGGACCAGGACTGGATCCTCTTCACGGGACAAAACGCACACACACATTTCACCTGCTGCAGAAAGGCAACATGACAGCCGTCTTTGTCGCAGCTTTGCGAAGGGGAAAAGACCCAAAGGTCTGCTGATGCAGCTTGTTCCTCTCAGGGGCGTGTGAAAATGTAATCTTGGCTCAGGCTCTGCAAGGAGCTCGGTCAACAGGGATGTTGTCACAGCTCCAGGAGCTGCAGCCGGAAAGTGTTGGTTTGTTTGCAGCTGAAACTCGTGGTGGGATGCAGCAAAGTGCAGCAAAATGCAGAAATGGATTTAGAAATGTCTCTTAGTGGAACCGCCACTGATTTTACACATAAAATGGTGATGTCATACTGACGTCATGAGCTCAGCTTTTAGTCCACAAATTTAGCTTCCTTTATAAACTGGAGGTTTGGAGTTTAACATGAAGGGACAGTCAAACACAAAGGATGACGTGGTGCATGATGGGAAATGTAGGATCCAGAGCCTTTAGATGAGCAGTTTCAGTCACTTTTCGGGTAAAAGTACAGATCTCAACTAGGGCTGCAGCATCTTAAATGTGAGGAGTTTCTACTTTACCCTGCAGTATTTTAAATCCACACTTTGCATCCATGGAGAATGAGAATGTGCTCAACCTGGACAATACCGCCTTAAATATTACATCAAAAACTGCGTGATTTCAGAAGCTGAAGTCTGGAAATTATGGGTAATTTTAGCTTATTTCTGTGCAAACAACAACTCGAGTCGATTACACTTTGGTGACTGATTGTCACGGAATCAAGCAGAAATGTAAACATTCTCTGGTTCAAGCTTCTCAGATGTGGGGATTTGCTGCTTTTCTGTGTTTTCCAATTTTGAAATCTACATAGCTTTGTGTTCCGGACAAACAAAGGCAAATTTTTAGAGCTTGTGGTTGTTATTTTTTTTACCCTTTTTAATGGAACAATCCAAGAAATAATCCTGAGATTAACTGATAATGAAAAAAATGGTTCTCTGCAGCCCTAAATGAATTGATCAAGTAATGGTCTGAGCTGTAATGCATGGCAGAAAATGTGTGCAATTGATATTCCAGAAATGCAGGTATTCTCTGGTTGCACCTTTTAAACCTCGTGTCGTCCTGCGGGTCAAATTGACCCACTGCAAAGTTTGAAAATGTGGAAAAAAAAAATATTTTCACAGTGAAACTTCTGATGTCCACATTTTCAACATTTTTGGGGAAATTTTGGAAAATTTTTTGCTGGAAAAAAAGAAATGTTAAAAATGTTTCGTAAGAACATTCACAAAAAAATCAACTAAAATCCAGCAAATTTCACTGGATTTTATGTGAATGTTTCTCAAGAAACTATTAGAAGTTTTACTGATATATCTGTAATCACTTTAGATATTTTTAGGATTTTTTGGAAGATTTTTACTCATTTTTTGAAAATATGTCCAAGAATATTTTTGCCAAATATGGGGAATTTTTTCAAATAAAACTTTTCAGGGAAAACTTTTAAGGAATTATAGGAATTTTCTTCCTGAAGGGTTTGCAAATTTTCAGAAATTTGGGGAATTTTTAGTTTTCTTTTTTTCAGACAAGGAAACAATATTTTTTGGTGCCTGTAAATGAAGACAACAGGAGGGTTAAGTGTTGGAATTTGCCACTTTCCTGTGTTTCACATTACAATAAATAACATTTTAAAGCTTGTTTTGGTCAATTTTAACATTTTTAAGGGAAAATCAAAAAAATCTTCAACAAATTCATTGATAATGAAATAAACCGTTACTTGCCGCCCTGAATAATTTGACTGATGATATAATACACAGCAGATTATGCAACTGAAACCTTGCAGTTTGTACAGACTACCCAAGATGATACCGTCAATAAGCTAACAGTAAAAAAAAAGCAAATATATTCCATTTAGACTGACAAAAAACAAACAAAAGGCGGCAAATCCTCACATCTGAGACACTGGAGTCACAGCATACAGACGGCATTTTATGCTATTTGACTAATTGGTTCATTGTGTGATTGTTCCGGAGCTAAAATGGCTCAAACCTACAAACAAAGGAGTGTCTGATGCCGTGTACGGCCTGCCTGCTCACCAGTGCTGCTTGTAGCTCAGCTGAGAGACGAGGATGCTGCTCTCATGCTTGATTGCTTCTGTATCTCTGACCTACTTTCCTGGTCGTTCGCTCTCTCTCCGTTCTCTCGCAGCCTCCAGCAGCAGCACACTGACTCTACCTTCCTACTTTCTGTGGCCCTGCAGTGGAGCAGCTGAAGGTGGAGTCCGCCTCCATTTTTTGCCCTGCGTCTAAGTGCTGGAGGGGGAAACATCTGCAGGGCCGTCCTGCACACGACCTCCTGCTCTGCAGCCACTAATGCACGCTTAAAGCAGCCGAGGGGGAATATTTCACCTCGAGGATGTAAACCACGCCCTGCTACCTTTCCACACATCTCCTCTCCATTTAAAGTCGCTGCGCCCTCTTCAAACTCAATTACTGGTAAATAACAAACGCAAAACTTCCAGCTCCAGTTTGCAGAAGCTCAAAGGACGCGTTAACATTTCTGAGGTGACGATTGAGCAGGACGGAATTCAAAACATGAGGAATTCTTCTCGTGTTTTAACGGTGCAGAAAGTTAAGTAATCAGAGACTCCAGCTGCTGCATGTTCGTGTACGCAAAACACACAAACACACACACAAACACACACTCAAGTCTGCTGGTGCAATGAGCCAAAGTCCTTCATCAGCATGACGCCAATTAACTGCGTACAAGAATGCAGTTTAAAACCTGCTGCTGGCATTTCTCCTCTTTAACGACGCATTTGAAAGCAGAAGCAGCGTCTCTTGGACGACATTACAACTCTGTCCGGTTTGTCTCGTCTGATTGGACACTAAAATGAACGCACACATGCAATAAGAAATATTTTTACTTGCATATAAGCCTCTTAATCAATGTGACATTATATTATCCATAAAGTCAGATCACAGAGCAGTCAGAACATGTTAAAAGATATTAACAAAAATGTGCATCAAAAATTTCCCAAACCAGCAAACAGCAGCAAATTGACACTTTTAACCCTCCTGTTGTCCTCATTTACAGGCACCATAAAATTTGTTCCCTTGTCTGAAAAAAATCCAAAAATTCAGGAAAAAAAAAAAAAATCCCCAAATCTCTGAAAATTTGCAAAAACACATAAAACGGTGATGTCATACTGACGTCATGAGCTCAGCTTTTAGTCCACAAATTTAGCTTCCTTTATAAACTGGAGGTTTGGAGTTTAACATGAAGGGACAGTCAAACACAAAGGATGACGTGGTGCATGATGGGAAATGTAGGATCCAGAGCCTTTAGATGAGCAGTTTCAGTCACTTTTCGGGTAAAAGTACAGATCTCAACTAGGGCTGCAGCATCTTAAATGTGAGGATTTTCTACTTTACCCTGCAGTATTTTAAATCCACACTTTGCATCCATGGAGAATGAGAATGTGCTCAACCTGGACAATACCGCCTTAAATATTACATCAAAAACTGCGTGATTTCAGAAGCTGAAGTCTGGAAATTATGGGTAATTTTAGCTTATTTCTGTGCAAACAACAACTCATGAGTCGATTACACTTTGGTGACTGATTGTCACGGAATCAAGCAGAAATGTAAACATTCTCTGGTTCAAGCTTCTCAGATGTGGGGATTTGCTGCTTTTCTGTGTTTTCCAATTTTGAAATCTACATAGCTTTGTGTTCCGGACAAACAAAGGCAAATTTTTAGAGCTTGTGGTTGTTATTTTTTTACCGTTTTTAATGGAACAATCCAAGAAATAATCCTGAGATTAACTGATAATGAAAAAAATGGTTCTCTGCAGCCCTAAATGAATTGATCAAGTAATGGTCTGAGCTGTAATGCGCAGCAGAAAATGTGTGCAATTGATATTCCAGAAATGCAGGTATTCTCTGGTTGCACCTTTTAAACCTCGTGTCGTCCTGCGGGTCAAATTGACCCACTGCAAAGTTTGAAAATGTGGAAAAAAAAAAATATTTTCACAGTGAAACTTCTGATGTCCACATTTTCAACATTTTTGGGAAATTTTTGAAATTTTTTTGGTGGAAAAAAAGAAATGTTAAAAATGTTTCGTAAGAACATTCACAAAAAAATCAACTAAAATCCAGCAAATTTCACTGGATTTTATGTGAATGTTCTTCAAGAAACTATTAGAAGTTTTACTGATATATCTGTAATCACTTTAGATATTTTTAGGATTTTTTTGGAAGATTTTTACTCATTTTTTGAAAATATTTCCAAGAATATTCTTGCCAAATATGGGGAATTTTTTCAAATAAAACTTTTCAGGGAAAACTTTTAAGGAATTATAGGAATTTTCTTCCTGAAGGGTTTGCAAAACCATCAGGAAGAAAATTCTATTAATTCCTTAAAAGTTTCTGTAAAACGTTTTATTTAAAAAAAAAAAAAAAAAAAAGTCCCCCAAATTTGGCAAGAAAATTCTTGGAAACATTTTCAAAAAATGAGTAAAACTCTTCCAAAACATCCTAAAAATATCCAAAGTGATTCCATGTATATCAGTAAAACTTCTAATATTTTCTTTAAGAACAGTCACAAAAAAATCAACCAAAATCCAGCGAATTTTGGTGGATTTTGGTAGATTTTTTTTGTGAATGTTCTTAAGAAACTTTTTTTTAACATTTGCTTTTTTCCCACTAAAAATGTTCAAAAAATTCCCAAAAATGTTGAAAATGTGGACATCAGAATTTTCACTTTGATAATATTTTTATTTTCACATTTTTTTCCCCACATTTTCAAACTTTAAACCGGGTCAACTTTGAGACGTAGGACGACACGAGGGTTAAGAAGCTGAAACCAGAGAATATTTGGCACTTTGGCTTGAAAAACAGCTAAAACGATTACTTCCTAAATCAATAACTCCACTGACTGTTTGAGCTCTCAAGTCAGGAACAGTAAATCTGAGTGACTTGATGAAAGCTTCCCTCTACAGAAGTAATCTGAGTGATGCTGTTGGTTTTGCCAGCCTAAGCTCTGCAGGTCCGTCCCTGACGCTGCTGGCTGGATGCGGTCACCTTTTGGCCGGAGCCTGCATGAAGCAACGGCCTGTCAGTCTCTGCTAAGTGGAGCACTTCAGCGTGGATTCATTTCATAATGCACGACGCTCTGGGCCATGTGACTGAAGTCGATGACTCAGTAACGTCTGCAGCCAAACTGAGGAGAGAGATTGTTTCATCTCAAGGCCCGGAAACTTCTGATTTTGCCTGCATCTTTATGGATGTAACTACAAAACTCATGTCTGCGTTTTCAGTTATTGCGACTTCCTTTCAGCTGCTTCACGGGTAAATGTGAATTTGTGCTGCTCCGACCATCGGTCTTTGATGTGGGCTGAATTTCCACTGTTTGCCTCAGTGTTTAATGCAGAACTAAGATTTATCACGAAATAATCAGTGTGTCTACTCAAAGAAATATTGGAAAATAAAAACTTGAATTGGACTGCAGTGGGGGGCAAACATGGTTGTTATTCTGCCAAGGAACGTGGTGGAGTTAAGTGATGATCGTCTGTCCGTCTGTTAGCAACATTACTCTAAAACGGACTAATGGATTTGGATGAAATTTCCTCATGAGGGCAGCAAAAAACGTTGCTTGCTGTCCTCTCTGAGTTTAAAGAATCGACATATAGACAACATCTCAGCAGTTTTTCAGGGTCGCTGAGAAGCACCGACCCTGGATTAGAGTTTTATTTATTGAATTAGTTTATTTAACAGGGACCAGGTACGGACGAACATTTAACACAAGGTAAAGATGCTCTGTACAGGATTATAAGCGTACTCAGTAATTACTCTGGAAAGGAACAGCGCAGTTATGCGACGATTGCTGTTGGTCTGTCTGTCTGTCTGTCTGTCTGTCTGTCTGTCTGTCTGTCTGTCTGTCTGTCTGTCGGTCTGTCGGTCTGTCTGTCTGTCTGTCTGTCTGTCTGTCTGTCTGTCTGTCTGTCTGTCTGTCTGTTAGCAACATTACTCAAAAACACACTAACGGATTTGGATGAAATTTTCAGGGAAGGTCAGAAATGACTCAAGGACCAAGCGAGCAGATTTTAGCAGTGATGCAGCTTTCATTCAAGAGGCTTCCTCAGCTCTAATATAAATAATGGTGAGTCCCGGGTATTTATTCTAATCATGTGGCTGTTTGTGAGCCAAGACTAGCATTCCTCAAACGTGAATGTAAAACTGCCTGGCGAGGGATCTCAGGACTGTGTTATAAGTAGCTGATAAGTGGCATGCCTTCTTTGTTTTGAGATGACTTCCTTCACTCCTCTCTCAAACAATGTGACTCCTACATATGACATTATTTAACTGTTAATACTTATGCAACAAGTGGAGTCGTTACCAATTTTAGGAGTCGGGCCTCAACAAAGGATCATGGGGGTTGCCAGAAAATTAATGAGAGTTCTGCCACATAAATCAGTAATTTCTTTTGCTCCAACATCTTGTGAAATCTCGGATGACTGTTCTTCTTTATGCTATAAACAATTATTTAAATGAAACCATCTGAAAATGTTGGAAATTCAACAAAGAGTTAGACAGATTTTGAAAATATGAGAAGTCAAAATGGCTGGAAAATAATGCTGACCTCTGACAGTGTTTTGTATTTTGCAAGCTGATGATATAGTGTTTGTCCAGTAAAAAGCGTAATATTTCCCCCTGAAGGACAGACACAACCTATTACATTTAGCTCTACTTAAGCATTTTCCTAGAACAAATCATTATATTGTGTTTGCACAGCATATTACCACCATTTGCGGCTGTTGTCTACGTCACTGTGATGTGTAATTAGATTTCTGGGAAGGTGCTCATCAGCCACAGATTCAACACACAAATCAAGCTTTATCTCAGTCTGGCTTTGAGTGTGAAGATGACTAAAGGAAACCTGTATATTTACAAAGGAAGAAGGGCTGGATGAAAGATAATATCAATCTGCGTGATGGGAAACGTAGGATCCAGCGTTGGCAGTGGGAGTTTGATTCCTATAGGGACTGAAGGTCAGGATGTGTCAGCTTCTGCTGCACGATTCTGACCTTTCCCTTATCGCTGCTAAAGTCCGTATAGAGCTCAACAGTCACATGTCAGCGCGTACGTTGCTCTACGAAGCCAATACACAACTAAATACAAGATTTTCTGACATTAATCACTATAACGCATCATGTAAAATTAACAGCTACTACAAAAACACGACCTGGACAGCAGAGGCTGAGTCACAGCTAGCTTATGAGAGAGCTAACGTCTAAACTTGCCCTATTTCCTTTCACTGAGGTGTTGGCAGCTGGTGATTGAGTTTTTATACCAAATACGTAACAATAACCATAATCACATTAACCGCTGGGGGAGTCGAGGGCAGGAATTGGTTTCATTATTTCCCCAGACACCTAGAAAATGTGCTCAAGGGGTGAAATAAACCAATCAGTAAGTCATCAGAGGGAATACTGACTGTTCTTCTCTGCTGGCAGCTTCTCAAATGTTCTCCTGCTTTCTATGATTGTGAATTCCTTATCTTTTCTGACCAAGCAAGACATTTGAATATGCTAATTAGGGCATTGGGGGATACTGGCATTCCTATTTCATTATTTTCTGACATTTTAAACACTGAACAATCACATAATCATTAGAGGACATTACTGACAGATGTCCTGGCGTTAATACAATAAGAAAACCTTCTACCCATGTGTTTATGTGTGTTAGCAGACTGAGGAACAGTGATGAAACCCGGCTTTACCACAAATGATCACGATATAAACTAGGGTTGAACAACTGACTCAAACGTTATTGAAATCGGAATACGGCAAAAGACAATATCTGATCACTGTGTCACAATAAAACATTTTAAATGCAGCATTGTGGCATTCCAGATGTGCTTGCTTGGTGGAAATTGCAGCAAAAATCACAATCATTTTTAGACTTTTTCTTTTATGGTGGAAAAGAAAAGCTAATATTGCCATTCACACTAAAAATTAGGACTTAAATAGATATATTGCAATATCTGTCAAAAGAATCAAAATACTTGGATGTTTTAGTGCAACGTTCAGCCCTGATATGAGCTAAAACAACACAGCTGAGTCCTCCTACAAATGCAGAACTACAATATGCAGGTAGCAGATCCATTTTAGCTGATATTGCACTTCATCGGAGCAAATTTCCATCACATTATACACACAGAGTGGATCTCAGCTGGAGATCTGTGGACTCCGGCTTTGTTCTGCAGCTTCTGCTAGCTACAGGCTTTCACAACATTTGTTTTCAAGTTTGCTGCGTGCTTTTGCAAATCCGTCCAAGAGATGCATTTACAGCCAGTCTGAAGGCATCCTTTAACCCGAAGGAGTCCAGCAGTTCTTGGGAGGGGAGGAGTTCCTGCCAGTCCTCACTGTGTGCATGCCAGTACGTTTCTGCAGCAACAACTTCTGATGCCAAAGCGCTGCAGAAACTTGCAGAATGCTGCCGGAGTCTATCACAACACGAACGAGACGACACTGAGATGTCTCTCATTCCTTTCTCATCTGGCCGGCTGGAATGGCTCCAGCTGTGGTTTCAGACTACAACATGCCCGCCTGCTAACAGCTCTTGTAACTGCTGCAGAAATCAATGCAACGCAACGAGAGGCGCAGAGCGGCCCATGAGGACGGGAAAGAGGTGTGTCCGAGGCGAACGAGACAAGAGAGTCCAACAAATCCATTCAGCCCACAGGTTTTATCAGCTGGAGAAACAGCTCATCAGGCCCCATTGTTTTCACACCGTTTGTATAAAGCAGGGGTGTCCAACATGAGGCCCTGGGGCCAAAAGCAGTTCTCCAGAGGGTCCAATCCGGTTCTCAAAGCGTAAAAATTACACAGAAGACATTAACTGCAGATTGCAAATTAGTAAAACTATAAATTTAAAACAATTTCTAGACCATGACAAGTTGTTTTGATCAAAGTAAAATACTAGATTGTTCATTGTTCTTTTGTCATTTTTTTGTCTCATTTTCCAAATATTTTGTCATGTTTTTCCTCTTTTTTTTTGTCTGACTTTTGTCGTCTGTCTCGTGTTTTTGGTGTTTTGTTTCTCGCTTTTGTCACTTTTTGTCTCATTTGTGTCATTTGTTCATTTTCTGTCCCTTTAACTTTTGTCACATTTTTTGTCTCTTGTGTTTTGTTTCATGTCATTTGTCTCATTTTTGTCCTTTTGTGTCTAATTTTTGTAATATTTTGTCTTCTTTTTGTTGCTTTTTGTCTGACTTTTGTAGTTTTGCCTCGCGTTTTTTGCCGTTTTGTTTCTCGCTTTTGTCATTTTTTGTCTTGTGTCATTTATGTAATTTTTGGTCTTGTTTTTGCCATTTGCTTTTTGTCACATTGTAACTTTTTTCAATTTTTTTTTCTTTTTGTTTTCTTCATGTCATTTGTCTCATTTTGTCGTTTTGTGTCTCTTTTTGTCACTGTCTTGTTTTTGTCGTTTTGTGTTTCCTTTTTGTCTCGCTTGGGTTTTCTGTCATATTTTTGTCATTTTGTGTCTCGTTTTGTAATATTTTTTTTGTCTAACTTTTGTCATTTTGATCATAATATAAAGTACTATATCATTCAGTTCCAGATATCTGTGACTAACCTGAGGCTGAATGTTGCTGAAATTGAACTTATTTTAAGAAATTTCAGGTTGTTCACGATGCTTTGTAAAAAGATAGCTCCTTAAATGTGAACATTTTTGCACTAAAACAAAGGGAAAATGTGGAATTGTGGTTATTTACAGGTTATTGTGCTGTGATCTTACTGTTCCGTCCCTCTGGAGATCAGATTGGGCTGAATGTGGAACCTGAACTAAGATGAGTTTGACACCTCTGCTATAAAGGGTTCATGGTGAAAGGCTTTCATGCACCTACTGAGGATCAGATCGTGTCCGCTGACCCCGGGCGGATTACTGAGGAGCCCATATGTGGCAGATAAACAGCCTGGTTCACTGCTCGGGCTGTGTGACAGCAGACACTCCACTGTTTGAGCACATGAAAAATGGGCTTGGCATTTGCGCACAGACGCCGCATCATTCCAGTTTCCTTCAGTCTATGTTCTCCAAACAATGTAAAAAAAAAACACCACCACCAACATACAGCAGAGATAAATCAATGCAACACACCAGGGGCTCGGTGTTTTCTGCGTTGCTTTACGCGCAGGATCTCTCTTTAGAGAATAAAGGAGTCCGTTTGTGAGGCACGCACAGCCATGCTAGAAACCATTTAGGCCCTGAAATGCAAGAAAGAAGCGAAAGATCCCGAATAACGGGAGGGGAGAAACGCACGGTGAGGAGCTGACAGCCTGACATGAAGCACTGGCGGCACAAAGGAAAGAAGCGCTGCCAAACCCCAGCAAATATGAGAGAAATAACGCTGCATTGTTGTCCTCATGGGATCCTTTAATAATGAGATTATAAATATTGTGGCGGATTAGTCTTGTTGCACACGCAAGGACGAGATCGGAGCGGCGGAGGCGAAAGCAGGACCTGCTCCGGAGGAAGATGATGGAGACATTTTTTGATTCCTGCAGGGGAATGAGGAGAAAACATGCAACGATGCCGTGTTTGTGGGGAGGTGACGGCTCCTCTCCTCTGCTCGGCTCCTTCAGGGAAACAGCGACGATGGCTGCAACAAAAACACTGTTTGTTGGAGACCAGGATCGATGGAGATGCATTTTGCGCACAATCAAAGCGTGAGAGAAAAAAAGCCCAAACGTGTGAAAAAAGCAGCCGCGGGAGGATCTACGCTGACATGTAGAGAAAAACATTCATGTGCATATTTCTATAACGCACCGAGGCCCAACCTCTCCCACCTCATGCAAAAAATATTAAGTGACAAGACGAATGCCGATGGAGAATGACGACGCGCCGTTTGCTCGGCGTGTCGTCCGCTTTCTCCGGTGTCTCGGTGCGATTACGCGGAGATCGGATCGGTGAAATAAGGAGGAAAATGTCGTGGTTTTCTTACCTGAGTGCAGACAGCGGTGTTGTGTCTTCAGCGGCAGTCGCTCACCGGGCGCACACGGCTTCTCCTGGCAGTGCGGCGGCAGGCCAGAGGGGGGCGCAGCGGAGCGAGCAGCGGCGGAGAGACTGTCCTGAAATGCAACCTGTCTGCTCTCCGGTCCATCTGGAGCACAGGCAGGACGTTTCTGCTTTTACACGTCCTATAAACACAAACCAGCAGTTTAAAAACACACATCACAAGCACCTGCATGGATATTAATCGCACTTCCATGATCTAAATGTTGTAAACAAGCTTCAAGGAGCCAGTTCTCCATGTTGACCTGCACTGAAATGGAATGAATTGGAGAAGGCACAAGTTAACTCTCCTGCTGTCATTTACTGGCACCAAAACATAGTGTTCCCTCATCTAAACAAAGTCCAAAAATTCAGCAAAACCCCCCCCAAATTTAAAAAAAATTGCAAAATCTTCAGGAAGAAAATTCCAGAAATCCCTTAAAAGTTTCCCTTAAAAGTTTTATTATAAAAATAAATAAATAAATAAATCCCCAAATTTGGCAAAAAAAAAAATTTTAAAAAACAATAAAAATTGTAAATATTTTCAAAAAAATGAATAAAAATCTTCCAAAAAAATCCTAAAAATATCTAAAGTGATTAAATATTTATCTGTAAAATTTCTAATATTTTCTTTAAGAACATTTGGGGAAAAAAATCAACCAAAATCCAGCGAAATTCGTGACAAAAACATGAGACAAACGATAAAAGTCAAACCAAAAAAATGCAAAAAACAACTAAAAACAAGACAAAATATTACAAAAATGAGACACAAAACAACAAAAGAACAATGAACAATCTAGTATTTTACTTTATGATTTTTTTAAAATACAATTTCTAAGGGAAACTTTTAAGGAATTATTGGAATTTTCTTCCTGAAGGTTTTGCAAATTTTCAGAAATTTGGGGAATTATTTTGCTGAATTTTTGGATTTTTTTTCATACAAAGAAACAATATTGTTTGGTGACTGTAAATGAAGACAGCAGGAGTGTTAAGCAACAGGACCATTACACAAATTGCAAACATAATAGAACAGGACATAACACACCCACTGAACACACACCTCACCCTCCTCCTGTCAGGACGTAGATGCTGAACACTGAGATGCAGACGAGGAAAAACATCCCATGTGTTACAGCAACCTGGAACTAAAGGCCAGAGTGAAAACCACACTGACATGCTGAACAGTGTTTTTGTAGAATGGGTGTTTTTCCTTTTTTTCTTTGTTTTTTTTTTACTCATGTCAATGTAAATCAAGCAGATTGGTGTTTTGGAAAAGAATTTCCCCACAGGCACAATAAGTCTAAGTACAGCTGGAAACGGCTGATTTTTAACCCTCATGTCGTCCTGCGGGTCAAAATTGACCCATTTAAAGTTTGAAAATGTAGAAAAAAGATATTTTCACAGTGAAACTTCTGATGTCCACATTTTCAACATTTTTGGGAAATCTTTGAACATTTTTTGGTGGAAAAAAAATGTTCTAAAAGAAAATCTGAAAAGTTTTACTGATATATCTGGAATCAATTTAGATATTTTTAGGATTTTTTTTGGAAGACTTTTACTCATTTTTGGAAAATATTTACAAGAATTTTCTTGTCAAATTTGGGAGATTTTTTGAAAAAAATTTTAAGGGAAATTTATAAGGAATTATTGGAATTTTCTCCCTGTGCACGTAGACAGCTTCATAAATAAATGGATTTCTCAGCTTGGTGTGGAGGAACTTAATTGCTCTGTGCAGACTTCTGACCTCAGCCTTATCCGACACCTCGAGTCAGAACTCCTCAGCCAACATCAGGGTTGGACCTCAGTCGTGTTCATCTGTCTGACAGGGAGGAAGTCCCAGAAGCAGGATCAACATCTGGTGGAAAGTCTGAAACCAGAAGAGTGGAGGCTGTTAGAGCAGGAAAATATGTGGATGTCCACATACTTTTGGCCACGTTGTGTATATTATTACCAGCTTCGTACCAAAAATCAATTATCAATCTATTATAAAAGTGCATGAATCGAATAAATCTAGACCAACTCTTCTTAATCTGTAGGTTATGTTATGGGAGGGAGCTGGAGAACCCAGGCGCAGACACAGAAACTGGCAGGCTGGTGATGATAGGAAAGAGTTTTATTTTACAAGATAACTAAACCAATACAGAAATGAAGAACTGGAGAGACAGAACTAAACCGAACTACTCAAAACTCTACCAACACTATGAATACAAAAAACAGAAGTCTTCAAAACTAAACTGAATTAACAAAACTAAGCTAAGGAGGGGTACTCAAAAGATGGGGGAAACTGAAAACTGAGGGGAAAACAGGCTGGAGAAAATCCATGAACAGAGAGGAGCAAAACAGAGTCCAAGTGGGGGAAATCCAGGAGGGGAGAGCAGCAGAGTCCATGGGGCTGAAGCAGTCCAGAGGTGGAAGGCTTGGTGGGCAGAAACAGAAGCAAAGAAGGGATGTGAATCTATGATCCAGCAGGACAGAGCTTAAATAGGTGGAGGTGAGGCGGAGAACAGGTGTCCTGAGTGAACTGATTACAACAGCTGAAACTCATTGTAGTAATCAGCAGGTAGCAGAGTGCAGGCAGGTGAAGCAGGGAGAGCAGGAGAGAGACAGAGAGACATGAGGAAGAGGAGACAGAGCAGACAGAGGGAGTCAAAGACAGACAGGAAGAGAGAGAGACATGAGGAAGAGGAGACAGACAGACAGAGGGAGCCAAAGACAGACAGGTCAAAACAGAAACAGATCAGGACCCAAGGGAGAAAGAAGGAAAAAGAGGAAGAAGGAGAAAGAAGGACAGGGGCTGCAGCAGGATCATAACATGTTATTTTACTTCAGCTTTTGTGTCTTTGTTTTTTTCTGGTATACAAATAAGATTTTGACATTAATGTACTTTAATATGTGATTAACCCTCGTATTGTCCTGCAGGTCCAATGGACCAGTTTCACAGTTTGAAAATGTGGAAAAAAAAATATTTTCACAGTGAAACTTCTGATGTCCACATTTTCAACATTTTTGGGAAATCTTTGAACATTTTTGGTGGAAAAAAAGAAATGTTAAAAATGTTTCTTAAGAACATTCACAAAAAAATCAATCAATATCCAGCAAATTTCGCTGGATTTTATGTGAATGATCCTCATTTTTTGAAAATATTTACAAGAATTTTCTTGCCAAATTTGGGGGGATTTTTTAAAAATAAAACTTTCGAGGGAAACTTTTATGGAATTATTGGAATTTTCTTCCTGAAGGTTTTGCAAATCTTCAGAAATTTGGGGAATTTTTTTGCTGAATTTTTTTCAGACAAGGAAACAGTATTTTTTGGTGCCTGTAAATGAGGACAACAGGGGGGTTAATGTTCATACATAAGGTTTGGGCAATGTTACTTATATTTTTTTTGACAAATTCTTAGTTATACTATATTTTTCTCAAAATACATTTCTCAGTTTAAATATTTTACATTTATTTGGTTATATTTTATATCTAAGATCATTTTGTCTATTAATATTTGAATATATGTGAATAATTGAGCCCTTAAACAAGCAGCAAAGTCAACCCAGGCAACCAAACTTAGTTCAAACACACAGAAGTGTATTAGAAATTCTAGCGGAGATCCTACAGCAGCCCTATTCAATTAGCGGCCCGCGGGCCACATGCGGCCCGAAAGCAACCCTGGAGTGGCCCTAAAGCAGCCCTATTCAATTAGCGGCCCGCGGGCCACATGCGGCCCGAAAGCAACCCTGGAGCGGCCCTAAAGCAACTGCCGAGTGATTGGGACTTGGGTCCGAGAAAAACAGAAAAACAGCTGTCAGTAACACTGACAAGTTCTTACAAAAATTCCAACATTATTGCAAACATTGAATGCAACACTTACCGTAACCCAGCAACTAACCCACAATGCATTGCGTTGAGGAGACGAGTTTGAAAAGTTAGCATTAGCAGTTCTATACAGACGAAAATAGCAGCATGTCTTTTTCTATCCTGAAACGACAAATCGGCGAGGAAAACCGTCGGTTTAATCCTGCGTGGACGGACAAGTATTTATTTATTTACCACCAAGTCCGAACGCCAAACCAATGCGTTTACTCTGCAACGAGTGCTTTGCAGCGCTGAAAGATTATAATGTCCGAAAAAAACATGCCGCGTTTCGGACAAACTTTCCCGAGGGATGTCATGAGAGAGCGGCTATAATTCAGAGTTTGACTGCATCTTACAACCGGAGCTGTACTACAATGAAGCGGACTTGCACAGCTCAGGAAAGGGCCACGAAAAAGAGGCCGTTCACAGACTCAGAAACTGTGAAGGACTGCATGTTGGCTGTCGTGGATGAAGTTTTAACGGACGATAAAGTTAAGACGAGTGTGACATCTGCTATCAAACAGGTACTCCTGTCTGACACGTCAAACATTCGCAGGGTTGATGTTCTCGCCACAGATGTCTTCGAGACATGGTAAGTGCAACAAAGCAGCGTGCTGTAGCAGACACTAAAGGTAGTTTTATGTATTTATGTGACTATTTTCTGTTCACTTATTAGAAGTTTAATATTTAAGAAAGACATTTTGTTTTGACAGTTATTTCACTTAGTTTCACTTTATTATGCACTTTGATGTCAGCTTTATTTCGTTTCAAAGGGATAGTAACTATCACTGTGCCTACTGTTTATTTTTTTGATTATATGAGCTGAAGATGTGACTGTCTCAGATGAGACCAAATATGGACAGGGACAAACTGTTTTTTGTTATTTCAAAAGAAGAAAAATGTCTCAAGTTCTGAAAAGTTACTGTAAAGCAAGTTACTTTTTAATGCACTTTGAGATGTGACCAAAACAAAAGATGGTGTTTCTAATCGGCACTTAGTTTTTATGTTCATATGCACCTTAACCTGTGCTTATATTTACCTATCAAAATGTGTTGAAGTTGTGTGTTTGAAATGTAAAATTTAAAGAAGCAGTATTTCAGCACAGGTTTAGTTTAAGTACTGCTCTTCTATTGTGTTTGTGTCCTTTTGGATGTGGCAATACGTTTATAAACATCCAGTGTGTTTGTTATCTTATCTGTTTGTGTTTATTTTAAATGGTTAACTTTGCTCAATGTCTGCTAAAAACGTCCGGCCCAGCTCATGTTCTTAGTCTGAAAATCCGGCCCGAGTCAATTTTTAATTGAATAGCCCTGTCCTACAGCTTCTGAAGATACAAAATTTTTTAAGGGAAATGCAATAAAATCATACATTTCCATTTGACAGAGCAGTGCAGCCGTAAAGCTCCCAGTCCTGAATATTTCAGTCAGTGTAAACATCATAAAGCTTTAATAAAGGAGGAATCTTAACGGCCTAAAAAGGAAATTAAAAATAGCTTTCTTTGTTTAAAAATGTGCAGTGATGGTGTAGGAGGGAAACCCAGGCTGAGCTGCAGCTACAGTAACAGACCAGTGTGGTCGGCACACAAAGGTGGAGTCTTGGCACGTAAAACCGTGGAGGCCTGCGGGGCTGAACAGTGCACCCTTGTGTCAGCCCTCTTTCACTGGCCGGTCTGTGGCCCCTCGCTATCACACACCGGGTGCCAACTTTTACACCAAGTCGAGAAACCGTTCGGCTCCGGAAAACAGCAGTGGAATTACTGACGGTCAGATGTGTTTGGGAAGCCGTGATGTGTTGAGCGAGACAAGACCCTTTGTGCCGCCTCCTTTCTTTTTCCCTCTCCTCCTCCGAGTCTTTGTTTTTCTGGAGATGTGCCCAGAGCAACAGCTGCCACTAGCTGTGTGGCTGGAGATGATTTGGTTTTATCCTGTGGTGGGAGTTCACTGTGGGCAGGTGCTGCTGTGGGATCTCTGCCTGCCCTTTAAATCCTCATGTGGTCTGCAGTCTCAAGCTACTTTGTGAACTGCAGGACATTTCATTTTTTTCCGTGCACAGATGAACGCTGAGAGCTGCAGTTGGCAGGTTTTTATCTGTACTGCAAATATGAAGCAGCAGGCGGTTATAGTTTAGCTTCACATAAAGACTAGAAACAGCGGGAAACTGCTCTGTCTGAGGAGAAAATCAACATCTCTGAAGCTCAATTTATGTCTATTTTGTTGTCTATTTTACAGTTTTTAGACACATGAAGCTAAACTACAAACACTACTATTAAAAATTGCAGCTAATTCAACAGTGTCCTGTAAGGGGAATGCAGAGAATCCAGGATCACACCAGTAACGCAGAGTTTTTCCTGAACTACAATCATTTTACCAGGGAGAAGTAATCAGAATTAGCTTTAACCTTTGTGTCGTCCTGCAGGTCAAATTGACCTGTTTTAAAGTTTGAAAATGTGGAAAAAAATACATATTTTCTCAGTGAAACTTCTGATGTCCACATTTTAAACATTTTGGGAAATCTTTGAACATTTTTTGGTGGAAAAAAAGAAATGTTTAAAAAAAATGTCTCTTAAGAACATTCACCAAAAAATCAACCAAAATCCAGCGAAATTTGCTGGATTTTGGTTGATTTTTATGTGAATGTTCTTCAAGAAAATATTAGAAGTTTTACTGATGTATGTAATCATTTTAGATATTTTTAGGATTTTTTGGGGAAGATTTTACTCATTTTTTGAAAATATTTACAAGAATTTCTTGCCAAATTTGGGGGATTTTTTGAAAATAAAATTTTAAAGGAAACTTTTAAGGAATTATTGGAATTTTCTTCCTGAAGGTTTTGCAAATTTTCAGTAATTTGGGGAATTTTTTTGCTGAATTTTTGGAGACAAGGAAACAATATTTTTTGGTGCCTATAAATGAGGACAACAGGAGGGTTAAAGCTGTGAAATGAAGAAAAGAAATAAAAAGTACAATATTTCCCTCTAAACTGTAGTGGAGTAGAACTATGAAATGGTCTGTATCTCAAATTGGTTCTTATAATAAACCCTAATAAAACAATTTAATAAAACAATAATGAACAACTGAATGCAATATGTGACGCTGCTGCTGAATTATGGGAAAAAACAGCCATGGTTGTTAAAAAATGAACTCCAGTGGGATAAAACTGGATCCACTAATGTGAACTTACAGTCATCTCGTTTCATAACACAGACGAGTCTGACTGGGAAGAATCAGAGCGCTGTTTGTAGCTCAGTGATTTACTGCAAAGGAAGTTTGTTGGGTTTCCCCCCTCCATGTTTTTGTTTAGACTCCTGCAGTGAAATGACGCTGCATGGCAAACATTCTCTGCTGTTGGATAATTACATTCTCGACCATCACGGTTATGTTTGACAAAAGCAGCGACCGCTCTCTGCCCTTTGAAGCAGAGTGAGAAGACTGTGGCCGAGCTGAAGCTGATGTGACAGTAGATTCAGAACAAAGAGCTTCACATCATAGTTAGGAGTCTTCAGGCCTGTCTGTCTGGAAAACTCTGAAATACATGAAGAGGGAAAAGTGTTGCATAACAGGGTTCGTCCAAATCAGACAGATAAATTGTGGTAATTCCTCTGGACTACTGTTAAATAACTGACATTACTGAGATCATCTGATCATCCAGCGAGTCAACTGAATCACATGCTAGTTTTGGCAAGTCGCTACGCTAATCACATGCATTTCTAGGCTAGCAACTAGCATCAACTAGGATCCCTACGGTAGTAGCTAGCACATCTAGGGAAGCAACGAGCCTTCCTATGCTAACAAGCAGCATTCCTAGGCTAGCGCCTAGCGCTAACTAGCATCCTAGAATGGCAACAAGCATGCCTAGTAGAGCACAAGCATTGCTAAGCTAGCCACTAGCATCCACAGGCAAGCAACATAATTCTATTTTTAACCCTCGTGTCGTCCTGTGGGTCAAAATTGACCCGTTTCAAGTTTGAAAATGTGTGGGAAAAAAAAATATTTTCACAGTGAAACTTCAGATGTTCACATTTTCAACATTGTTTGGTGGAAAAAAAGAAATGTTAAAAATGTTTCTTAAGAACATTCACAAAAAAATGTGGAAAAATACATATTTATTTTTTGATTTTTATTTGGATGTTCTTCAAGAAAATATTAGAAGTTTTACTGATATATAGATAGATATTTTTAGGATTTTTTGGGAAGGTTTTTACTCATTTTTTTTGAAAATACAAGAATTTTCTTGCAAAATTTGGGGGATTTTTGTAAAAGAAAACTTTTAAGACAAACTTTTAAGGAATTATTGGAATTTTCTTCCTGAAGGTTTTACAAATTTTCAGAAATTTGGGGATTTTTTTGTGCTGAATTTTTGGCTTTTTTTCAGACAAGGAAACAATATTTTTTTGGTGCCTGTAAAGGAGGACAACAGGAGGGTTAAAAGTCTTTGTGTACTTTGTTTTTGTAATACTGTCTGATTTGCTGTATATGTGATCTGCTGTTGTTCATCTTGTTGTGTGCTGCCTCTTGACCAGATCGTTATCTAAAATGAGAACTAGTTCTCAACTAACTTACCTGGTAAAATAAAGGTAAAAAAAAAAAAATAATAAATAAATAAATACATAAATAAATCCTAGGCTAGCCACTAGCTGCCCTTGGCTTGCAACTAAAAATCTTTATCTAGCCACCTGCATTCTGAGGGTAGTAACTAGCATTGCTAGGCTAGCTGCTAGCAAACCAAAGGTAGCAAATAGCATTCCGAGGGCGGCAAATTACCAGAATCAGCTTTAATGGTGAATAGTGGAGCCATTTTAAAGGTCACCAGAGGGGCGCTGCAGGGAGAGTAGAGCTTTTAAGGATCCACTGATTAGTCCAGGTGTGGCGCACAAGAGATGCAGTGTTTTTGACCGCAGGCTGCCACAGGCTAGCGTGTTCTTTGAGTTGGATTTTGGACATTTGATTGTTGTTTTTTGAACAAAATAAATGGATTGGCATATCCAACTAAAGTAAGTGATTTGCTTTATTGTTTGTGGAAGCCAAGAACTGAGAAGCACGCCAACAAAGCCGCGAGTGCAAAACCGGGAAGGTGTGTCACCAGCGAAGAATGGGGAAAAACATAGTAGTAAAAATAAATATAACAAAATATATACAGATATTTACAAGCTAGAAAGGAATATATCAAGACAGTAGTGCAAAATGATAATTGCTAGATGATGATGCAGTGCAAAAAGCATCCCTAACATCTCTAAGGGAGTGATGAGCATTCTCAGTTCAACTACTAGCATCCCTTGGCGGCTAAGAAGCCTAAGCTAGTAACATCTCTAAGGTAGCAACATGAAATCTTAGGCTACTATCTAGCATCAACTATGTAAAAGACACTCAGCTACAATCATCTATGAAGCCACATTGATTAAATTAGGTAGTTAAACTACAAACATGTCTCTAAGACATAAAAGCTTGGATCACCTGGACTTTTCTATTTCTATAAATTCAAACAAAACTGAAAAAGTTTTTGTATTTGGCCCTAAACACCTCAGAGAAACAGCTGAAAAAATCCAGTCACTCTGGACTACACTGTCATGGCCTCCAGCACTACTGTCACAAATCTTGGAGTTATTTTTCACCACAACTTGACCTTTAACTCACACATAAATCAAGACTGTAGGATGGCATTCTTTCACCACATCTAAAGCATCCTGTCTCAAGGGTGACGCTAAAACACCAGTCCATGCATCTAGGCCGAAATACTGTAATTAGATATTATCAACATGTCTCTGAAGAACCAACTGAACCAAAATGCTTCAATCAGAATACTGACAGGAACCACCAAGAAAGATAATATTCCTCCGATATCAGCTTCTCTTCACAGGCTGCCTGTAAAACCCAGAATTTAAAATCCTTCTCCTCACTTACAAAGCCTTTAATGACCAAGCTCCATCTTATCTCAAAGACCTTCTAGTGCCGTTTTATCCTTATAGAGCACTTCACTCTCAGACTGCAGGTGTAGTTGTGGTTCCAAAAGCAGAATAAGAGTTTTCTGCTATCAGCTGTTGTAGAGGAAACAGCTTCTATTTGGGTTCCTGAGGCAGACACACTATCAGGACTAAATCTTTCAGTTTTTTTTAAAGCATACAGTGCTCCATTTTCCCCATTCAATTCACAGGTGAGTTACAAAATAAAAACAGTTTTTGGGCCACGGTTTGACAATATGATCATATCAGAGTGTTTTTATTTAAACAGGACTTTTTACTTATTATAAAGTTTTCTAAGATGAAAATAATTAGAAAATCACTGTAAATAAAGTGATATTCAGGAAGCAAATATAGAATCAAACACTAGAGGGAGATATGACAGCATCAATATCCTCAGGCTCATAATGTAGCTGCTGTATCTATAAATGTACAAAATGCATAAAAGTAATGTATAAAAGATATTTTATAAATTCAGTCCTTTAACATACAAGCAAGTAAACAATATAAGAACTTTCAGAATAACCCAAGCTGTTTGACTATGTTTGCTGCTGGGATGCCACATATTATAAATAGCTAGAAAAACACTTTACCATTTTCTTCACACATAAACATGTATGTGTGTTTTCTTCCTCAAACTTGTAGCTTCAAGGCATCAGATAAACAAAATGATAAATTTTGCCTTTCTAGTCACTCACAGCCTGAGAGACTCTAGAGTTTAAATTGAAGCATGTTAATGGCTGAATAACATGCGTAATTTGAGTTCAATAGTGCCGTCTTAGTTTCCAAATATCTAATAGCTGCTACTTCTTCAATACTATTGTAATGCACTTCTCATTGGGATCCCTAGCAAGAGCCTGCAGAGGCTCCAGTTTATTCAAAACAGCGCTGCTAGGATCCTGATGAGAGTGAGGAAGCAACATCATATCACACCCATCCTCCGTTCACTCCACTGGCTCCCCATATCCTCCAGAATTCACTACAAAATCGCTCTTCTCACTCATCAGTGCATTCATGGCAATGCTCCGGAGTACCTCAAAGAACTCATCTGTCACCAATCATGGAAAAGAAACCTCCGCACTAATAACTGTTGAGCTGAATCTCAAGACATGGGACCTAAAAACTACACTTCCCAGAATGCACTGGTAGCAGCAAGGAGGGACCTGACACCTGGTGCTCGACACCTAATCAGTGAGCACTGATTCAGAGCACCTGGGAAGGACTGGGGGAAGCTCAGCCAGTCTGGCAAACAATCTTCAGAAGAGAGAGACGAGGAAAGAACAAAGAAGATCCAAGTCCACTCATGGATTCAGTCCAAAGATGCCAATGGTTGGTGAAATGTTTATTTGTTTTGTTTTTTTTGTGGTTTTTTTTGGAGACTTGAAATGTTTCTTTATATGGCCAAGTGTATGTTAACTGCACTGTGTGATTGGTTGATTTAAATGGTTAAGTGACTAATATGTCAAATTTTGGTACTGTGTTTGATGGTATGAACGTTGTTTCTCTGTCTTTTAAGGTTTACAACCTATTGCAATACTCTGACCAACCAACTAGAAGGAAAATAAAGTTTTGAGTTGGAAATTTAAATTGAGTTGTCCTCGCATCCTTTGGAGGGAAAGAGAGGTGGACTTGACAATAACTGTCACCTCCTCCGCCTGCCCAGAACCAAACTCCAGACCATGAGAGACAGAACCTTTCACTCAGCTGCCCCTCACATCTGGAACTCCCTCCCTGACCGCCTGAGAGCTCCACAGACAGTGGATGTTGTTCAAAAAGGCAGAAAGACCTTTCTTTTTAACAAAGCTTTTAATTAAACGACCCCCTGCAGTTTCTAGTTTTTATTGTTATTTTATCTGATTTGTTTTGTTTTTATCTGTTTTATATCTTCAATGTAGCACTTTGAGATTTTGCCTAGATGAAAAGTGCATTATAAATAAAATGTATTATTATCATCATCATTATTATTATTATTATTATTATTATTATTATTATTATTATTACAATGCTCTATTTTTCCAGCATACACATTGCAATCACACTCCTACCAGAAACAAGCAGAAATAAATAAGTTAATCAAAAATTATATAAGTTTTCTTGAAACTAGCATAAGAATCTAGCAACTAAAACTTAATCCAATCTTGAAACTAGCTTTTAGAATGGTCTTAAAGAAATGAACTGTTGGAAATTCAAGGTAAAGAAAATTAAAATGACATTATTCCACACTAGTTAATTCTTGTCGGCTTGAGCAGTAAAAATCAAATCAAGAGAATTTACCATTAATCACACTTTAAAAACTGTCGGTTTTATCTTCATAGATGAATTTTTGGAGCCCCTTAAAGAGAGTTTTTTTTATATCGTCTACATCCGGTGAGTCAGACTACTTTCTCACATCTTGGTTTGTTTGAATCTCACAGCAGGTGCTTTTTTTTTTGTTGAATATTGCATGAAAACCAGCTGTAGGAACATTTTTGCCTTTTATCAGGTACCTATAAACTTAAAACCACAGCATGTAGATCGCATTATGAAGTCTGCATGTAGAATAGTTACATTTAATTAAACTGAATAAATACATTGGCCTTGATGTGCATGTAACAAACCGTCAAAGTGTTTTGATCTCAAGGACTCATGTCTCGATCATGTCAGCGCTGTGCGGCATTAATTATGAAGTGAATAAAAGGTACCGTGTTGTCGTTTCGTGGACTTCCTGTCGAGAAGGATGAATGCTCAGGTGATGTCATGCTTTTTATCCCCACGGCTTCAAAGTGCTTCACGTCAGTCCAGCTGCACGGAGGAAAGAAGCAGCAGAAGAAACCTGAGGAGGAAACACTTTCAGATATTTGGATGGGATTCAAACCATAAAGGATATTTTCCAAAATGCAGAAATAAGGAAAAGAATCTTTGCATGGCAGTGCTTCTGAACACTGATTTCATTTCATCTGTCTCAACAGAGCAAAAAGTGACTCTATACTTAACAGATTTTTGAACTTTTTTAATTTGAAAATATTTTCCAAAGTCATGGACTTCACTCTGACGGCTGTTGTTTACATCCTGATCATCACACCATGCACGGTAAGTTAATGTGCTGGGATTAATCCCATCTAAAGAAAATAATTAACTTATTTATTTATGCATTTGTTATAAAGTTTAACAAATAATTAAATGAATGCAGGAATATTCATTGTAGAAAACATGTTAAATATGTAGAACAAAGTTGTGACAAGCATTAAAGTCAGTTAAAACTGATGTCTGCTGGTTTCCTCTGTCAGGTTGACTCGACTCATCCCGAGTGTTCCATCGTTTTACATCTACTAAACAAAGAAAATGAGTGTAAACTCAAAATGAAGACTGCAGCTGCTGCGTCACTTCATTCCAGCAGTAATAAAACTGCAGGTATGCGTGTTTGGATATGTAGATCAGATGAAAGAGAAGATTACCACATGTTGATGTCTGTCTGTGTGTCAGGTTGTGAGATGCAGTGGGATGGAGTGAGCTGTTGGCCGACTGCCTCTGAAGGAGAAACCGTCTCCGTCCACTGTCCTCTGCTGCTGCTGCTGAAGCCTAGAACTCCTCCAGGTGAACGTCATCGACACTCAACACAAAGTCTGAAAGTGTAGCTTCTGGAAGAACAACATGTTGCTTTTCTTTCCTGGGAAAGAGAGCACAGCCTGTATTTAAGAATAGGAAATAGGTTAGTTATAATCACATTTAACCCTCCTGCTGTCCTCATTTACAGGCACCAAAAAAGTCCAAAAAAATCTGCAAAAAAATTCACCAAATTTCTGAAAATTTGAAAAACCTTCAGGAAGAAAATTCCAATAATTCCTTTTCCTTGGTCGAAAATTAATTTTAAAAAGCAATTCCCACATACATAGTGACTCAGATCACCACTGTAATCTCTGTCAATCTGTCATTGCAATATTACAAGAAATAAGTTCACTGAAAAAATCTTAAATGTTTACTATTTCTATTGATAATTTAAGTTCAAGGCCTAAAACTTGCAATTGTTATTTATGTCAAGAAGCTTAGGTTACATTTTTTACAAAATATACAGTATTTTTTCTCAGTTTTATCTTACTAAACACAGTTTCAGCAATATTCAATCCCTTTTAATGGAATACTCAAAGCACTTTACATTATACATCACATTCACCCATTCACACACACATTCACAGACTGATGGTGGAAGTTGCCATGCTTACCATGACCCATCGGGAGCAGTTAGGGGTTCAGTGTCTTGCTCAGGGGCACCTGGACATGAGCTCTCCAGGCCAGGATCGAACCAGCAACCCTCCGGTTACAAGACGGCCATGTTTCATTTAGTTTATATATCCTCAAATTAGCAACACTGAGCCTGAAAATACTTGATCTAAACAGCCCAACACTGCAGAGCTCTGACAGACACCAAAGCCACACTGTGTTGCATCCTCTATATCCTTGTAGAGACTATTTTTCAGGACAAGCAGCTGAAGTCTGAGGACTTTCAGATTCCTTTAGAAACACTGTCTCGCCTCCACAGCTCTGATCAGCAGGAACTGTACAGCTGCAGGATGGAGCAAACCGAGTCTGCCGTACTACAAAGCCTGTTACCATGAAGCTTATGAGCAAGATGAAGATGTGGGGAAAGAGGTACGGCAGAAACAAAGCTTCACTCTGTCCTTCTCACTCACTGTACATATAGTTTTCGTGAAGTCAATAGTAGTTCATTGGGTTTCGTCTAATTTAAAGCAGTTTTGCCAGCAGAGAACCAGACATCTGGTTCTTTGCGTCTGTGACTGAGTGATGCATATTTAATGTTTTGCTCCAGAAAAATTACTTTGATACTCTGAGGCTGATCTACAGTGTCGGATACGGAGTGTCTCTGGCTGCTCTGCTCGTCGCCGTTCTGGTTTTCTGCTGTTTCAGGTTGGTTTTCACACAAGAAAACACCGTTTCACACTGTTAAATAATGGCAATCATCACGAGATATTTTCAACAACCTCTGAGCATGATAGCGTGACCATTTTCCTCTTTCTTCCAGGAAGCTGCTCTGCACACGCAACTACATCCATCTAAACCTGTTTGTGAGCTTCATACTTCGGAGTCTTGCTGTGCTCATCAAAGATGCAGTGCTGTTTGCAGACAAAAGCATGGACCACTGCACAGCGTCCACAGTAAGGCAGGGGGCAGCCGACGCAGCCTGGGGTGCTGATTTTCATGAGCAATTAGTGTGTTGATTATGTTTTTGCATTTATTGTTCATTTTATGTAACGTCAAAATCATCCCCGAGCTTTAAGCGGCATCTTTAAATGTTTAGTTTGAGCAAAAGTCTGAAACAAATAGGTTTATAATGTTATTTAACCCTCTTAACCTGCAGGAAATCCAGTCACACTTATCTTAGCTTCTGGAACAACGCATAACTGATTGCATCAGACAGAAATCAATGTGGAGGCTAAAACAAGACTTCCTAACAGATGTAAAGACAGCTGTTGTCTTACAGTAACAAATATAGTCTTTGTTAATGGTAACGGAGAAATCTCTACATCTGTGTGTTGTCTTTATTTCACATGGCAATATGTGTTCAACATGGGTGGAGATTTAAGACACTTGGTTTAGCCTTTATGAAAGACACATAAAATCTGTGTTTACCTTTCCATAAATAAACACATTTCCACCATCAATTGGGACATTAAGATTCACCAGAATGCAGGGAATTAAGTGTTTGATGCTCAAAATATCCTGGGTGAACACGAAGGACATAACCCCTTATGTTTTACAATCTATATCCTAAATCTATAAACGGTCATTCCAGTAATGAATTTAACCCCTGGACAACAAGATGGGATCATTAATCACAGGATTTCTGCAGAAATGAGTCAGTCAAATTTAATGCTTTCTAATGCCATTTTAATGCTATACTGTAAAAATTTTAATGCCACGACCGTGAACTCAACAAATTACACAGGTTTGTTTTGGTGTAGAAGATGATATTTATATGAAAACTGTCCCTATATTTCACAGTTTCTGAATCCAGAAACCACCCCTGACCACCCACGGGCTGCAGTCATTCTCTGAAATCCACGTTTTCTCGTCATTTTTGCTGGAATTTGCGTTTCCCCATTTCCCAGCTCTCCTCCACCGGGAACAGCCTGCCGGACACTTTAAAAACATGCAGTTTTTGTCAATTGTCCCTGACTGGCTGGAACAATTATCACAATGCTTCAGCATGTTTATGCAGATGCACATATCTGAAGAATCGCAGTCTGTAATTATATATTCTTATTGTCAAATATTTTTCTTGAAAACTGCAGAAAGAATTTTTAATGCCACTGAGAATCAAACTAAATGATTTTTAATGCCATTTAAGGTCTTAATTTTCGCAAAATCAACTTAATGACTATTAATGCTTTTTTAATGCCCTGCAGAAACCCTGAATCAAACATGCGAGCAGACTGTATTTTGGCCGCTCTGCAGATCTACTTCACACTACTGGGTGTGTGCGAGACAGAATGTTCTGTGACTTCAGATTTTAGAAGCTTTGTCAAAAAAGAAAAAGGAATAAGGCAGCGGGATGCTGGAGAAGAAGGAGAGGGTGGAGGAGGAGCTATCTCCTGTCGATGTAGGTAGATAAGCTCTCATTTGGCTGAACATTATTATGTGGAATTTTGTTAGAAATACAGGCATATTTGCTCTGATTAATATAGGATATTTATATTAGTTTACTGCATCTGCATCTCTCTTCTCCTGGATCATATATGACACACCAATCTTACTCCAGCTGGTAGCTAAAACTGGAAACCCTGGTACACCTTTACATATGACTACGGCTTTGTAAATCATCATAAATAAGAGTCTGAGACAGTTTGAGAATCACTGGTCTCCCTGTGATGGGAGGCTGACATAGACAGAAAGTAGGATGACTTTACAGGAAGCAGAAAGTCCCACATTTTATATTCATCCTACCTACTACAGTCTGACAATTACTTCAAAATTATCCCATGTTTCATGATCTTTCAAAGCCTCTGACCCTGCTTAACATACACCCTTCATATTCAAATCTACATCCATGGTATTTAAAACAGACTGCCATGTGAAATAAAGTCAGTTTAAGTATGCACAGACTCTACAGTGTGACATGGATCGTATTAGAAGGAGATCTGCATTATAATCTTTGGCATTTAGATCATATTTCATGTGAGGATCCCTCCACTAGAAGGAAGAGACACAGTACCTCCATGTGATCACTGCAAACACCCAGCACTGCATCTGTACTATTTTACATGTTTTAACGGGACTAAACAGTAATTTGCACAGCATACAACAACACAGCCACAACATTACTGCAGCTAAAGTATAACTTAAACAGCTATTTAAAGATATGTTAAACTGCTAATAATAAATTAGAAGCTTTGCCTTAAACTGGATGCTCCTATTATATTTGTCCAGATGTGGATTGGTGCTCGGGGTTTGAGGAGTTTGTGTAAAAAGCACAAAATGAAGGTTTCTAAACGTGAACCAGAAAAAACAGAAGGCTAACAAGCTAGCATGCTAAAGCTAGCATGCTAACTCCGCCTCCGGTGGCAGAATTATACGGAGGACCGGCGGACAAAACTAGCACTAAACTCGGTAAAGTCGGCAAAAAAAAAACGGCTGGTAGGTGTCAGAACGCTCCCATGAATCCGTCGGTTGTCCGTTTTGCTCTTTTAGGCAGCTGAAGTTTTACCAAATAAGCTCGAAATTAGTAACAGTTAGCTACATTAATTTATGCTACGTTGCTAACTGCTAGCTGTTGGATTAGCTTAGCCGTTGGGTACGTAACGTCAGTTAACCATGACGGTTGACGTAATTTAATTAATAGATATTCATTACTGCTAATCATGTCTTAAAACTTCCTCAAACGATCAATTATTCGGTAAATGACAACGCAGTAATTATTTATGATGTTTTTAGATTTTTATTTACTGAATTATTTGTTTTCATTTAGCAGGTGTGTGCCCAGCTGTCCGCGGGAGCGCGCCTTGCCTGTTCTCCATTCATTTCTTTTAACTTCTGCAGCTGCTGTTATCTTTATGTCTCTGCATTACTTGACCTCCTTTGTGCCCTGGATTATTACCAGTAATGTTTTTTTAACCAAACTAGCTTTAAAGGACCACTTTAACTCACATAACGCAGTTGTTCACTTGTCAAAAAGTGAGAGCAGCCTCTACAGTGTGACTAAAATGTTATTAATGCACACAAATAACGTGATTTAATTAATGAGAGTTGTAGGTTAAAGATTATAACCCAAAGGATGAATGCAAGAAAGATCATTTCTTCAGATTATATCCAAAACATGTCTGTAAATCCTCTTAATTACAGTCTAGTTTATAAGATGAGGTGAGATAAGATAAGATGGAACTTTATTAGTCACAAAAGAAATCCTCCTGCTAGATAAAAAATGCAATAACATGAGAATAAATGCAATGTCTTATTGAACACCAATAAAATATATGCACCATACATTACTAAAAATGAAAATAAGCTAAAAATGTAAGAGGCAATACTGATAGTGATTCTGAGGTGGTATGCTAATATAATATTTTAATATTACAAACGCTTTAAAAATGCACATGAAATTGAAATATTGCAATCTTATTAAACTGGTTTTGCACAAACTGCAGCATTAACACCACAGGAAACTGCAACATTGCAGTATTTTAGACTATTTTTACTAAAAAACAACAAAAAGTATTTTTGATCTTCAGATTTGTTAAAGATTAATGTGCTGCTTAACAATTAATCAGCCGTACTTCAGCTGCACAACTGGCCTTGATTGATCAAACTTTAACACAAAACTAACTTAAATGCAACTGAAAATGCTTTAAGCTTGAATCTTCAACGCACTGAATCACATTTTGAACGAATTTCATGAGATTACACAAGGTTTTTTTCTTGAGTTTTTGTCTTAACTGTCTATATTGTAAAGATTTCCCTTTCTGTGCTCACAGTTCCAGTGCAAAGCCGCAGTGACCTTCTTCCATTTCTGCGTTCTGTCGAACTTCTCGTGGCTTCTGGTTGAAGGTTTGTACCTGCAGACGCTGCTGCTGCTCACCTTCACCCAGACCAGGAGGCTGCTGTGGATCTACGGCGTCCTCGGCTGGGGTACGTCATGAATTAATGAGCTTCCGTGTTCAAACTGGACTTCATTCTGCAGGTTCTGATGCGGGTTCTGGTGTTGTAGGTTCTCCGTCGGTGACCAGCGTGATCTGGGTCCTCCTGAAGACACAGATGGACGATGAAGGGTGAGAAATGAGAGCCAGTCAGTCAGTGTGTGAGAATATTTTACATTTCGATATAAAGGAGGGTGTGTTCCTGTGTGTGCAGCTGCTGGGACAACCTGGAGAGCCGCTTGTGGTGGATAATCAAGATTCCCATTCTGCTGTCCATCTTTGTAAGAACAAACTGACTCCTTATTTTCATCTTCTTTTGTTTAGTCTCTAAAAGTTTGAAAAAATGGCATCCTAAAATGTCTTGTTTTGTCCACAACCCAAAGATATTCAGTTTACTGTCATAGAAGAGTAGAAAAAACCGAAAACACTCAAACTTCAGAAGCTGGAATTAGAGAATTTTTACCTTTTTTTCATTAACCCTTAGATGCATAGGTGGGTCAAAAATGGGTACATGTGAGGTTGTTGTGTAATATCTTTGTAAGTTTTTGTCATTTAATATTCCAGTTATTCCTCAAAAAACATGTTTTGATATCATTCCATTTAAAATTTTAAGTTACCTTTTATACTTTTAAAGAAATTATGTTTGTATTACTACTCCAAGCTCTTTATCACTGATAATATCATGCAAGAGGTGAACAAAAATGTCTACAGAATGGATGTTGACATTCTTCTATTGCTGTTCTGTGTAATATTCTACTTTTTCAATCATCAAAATGTTCAAAATCTGTTACGAAGTGAAAAATAAACATATATCAAACATTAAATCATTCTTGTGTGGACAAAAATACAATACAAACAATAATATAAATTATTATTCTTAACCAAAATTGCATAAAAACATTAATTTTTATATAGGTAATTTATGGAAGAGTGTAGGGTCCAATCACTGGAGCATCTAAGGTTTACAAAATATACTCAAATCAATCGATCAATTATCAAAATAGCTGCTGATTTATGTAATTGTTGCCAGCTAATTGATTGATTAGTGCAGCTCTAGCCGTCGTACAGCAGCTGGTTTCCTCAGCTAAACATCAAGACTTATGACAGAGAAAGTCGGCCTTAGTCTTTCCAAATATAACAAATTAAACAAATCAAATGTAATGTGATATTTAATGGATCAAGGATCAAGGATCAAGGAATCTTTTATTGTCCCTGTGGGGCAAATTACTCTACAGTCAGCAGAACAAAAACACAACAATCGCGGAGTACAGTTACATAAGCGCAGCCGACAACGATAAATAGGACGAACAGATTAGTCAGTCACTTGTTTAGCAGGACAATTGCAGCAGGGACAAAAGAATGCTTAAGTCTATTGGTCCTGCATCTTGGCAGGATGTACCTGCGGCCTGACGGGAGCAGCACAAACTCACCAACCAAGGGGTGGCTCTGGTCATTAATAATGAGCTTTATGGGTGTTTGTAATAGAATTTTGCTGCTTTAATGTTTGGCTAGAGTCATTTGTTTCCCTCTTAATGCAAAGCTAAGCTAATTGGCTGCTTCTGTTCCTTCATATTTATCAAACAGACTCAGCATCCTCCTGTTCCTTGCAATGAAAAGCAAATAAGTTTGTTTCCCTAAATGTCCGCTTGCTTTAAAGCATCGCATGATCTAATTAAAAATATTTCAGATAACGACAAATGATTAAAATGATTAAAGCTACCTGCGATCTACAGATATCAGCTTTCAAAGTAAACATTCAAAAAAATAAGAATAAGACTGTTTTTAATTAATGCACTCATTCAGTTTTTTCTAATCCAGTAATTTATTGTTGAAAAGATGTTACAAAACCTTTAACACAGGAGAATATTCAACTGAAGAAGCAGCTATAAACCATTAACAGGTATTAAACTAACAGGCTGCAGCTACCAATCAGGTCAAGAACACCTGGAATAAATGCATACAGTAATTTAAAATATATGCATAAAAAGGCTCTTTCAAGTCCTTGATTCCTGCACAAATAACAGTTTAGCATTTACCGTTTGTGTTTTATCTACAGATAAACCTCCTGATCTTCCTGAACATCAGCAGGATCATTGCTCAGAAGATGAAGGCAAGAAATACAAACCAAAGTGAGACACGAGTGTACAGGTAATGAACATTCTCACATCTGTTGTCTAACCTTGTCCTCCTCCACTTATTCGTCCTGACCTGTCCTCTGCTGCCCCCTGCAGGACTCTGGTTCGCTCCACTCTGCTCCTCATCCCCCTCTTCGGTCTCCACTATGTGCTTTTCGCTCTGATCCCAGAAAATGTCGGCGTGAGGCCTCGGCTCTACCTGGAGTTAGTTTTAGGCTCGTTTCAGGTGATAAATCCCTCAAAAAAATCAAATAAAATATCGATTGATTACTTAGTTAGTGTCCAGTGGAAGCACATATGAGAGCTGAAACTAAGAAATATCTTCACTATTACTCCACTAAGGAATGTGGTGGAGTTATGCGACGATCAGTGTTGGTCTGTCTGTCTGTCTGTCAGCAACATTACTCAAAAACAGACCAATGGATTTGGATGAAATTTTCAGGGAAGGTCAGAAATGACACAAGGACCAAGTGATTAGATTTTGGCAGCGATGCGGCTTATAGTCTGGATCCACCGATTTGTTAAAGATTTCTGTAGCATTGTGAGATAGCGGCATGCCGTCACTGCAACTATGACAGGTTTTGAACAGTTAAGGAGGATTTTTTGAGTGAGTTCCGTAGAAATTTGAGTAATTTCTATTTATTTTGCACATATTTGACAACATTTAGAGAACACACTTATTTTCTGACATCAAATTTGAGTCATTTTGGACGTGTTTTTCTTGTTTTTAGTCATTTTTGGAACCTTTCTAAGTCATCCTAGATGTTTATCAGGTGTTTGTTTCATTCAACCAATCATCCAGAACCCACTATATTAATTTCCGTGTCATATATCACACAGAAAAACACATTTGAGAGAATTTTTTTGCATGAAAAATAACTAGAATAATGAGTGAAGTTTTCCTTCTGTTGCAGGGTTTTATCGTTGCCGTGTTGTACTGCTTTCTCAACGGAGAGGTGAGCTCAATTTACGCTAAAAAACTGTCATTAGAGCCAGATTTGTCCAAACAAGCAGCAATAAAAACACCATTTATGCTCTTCCAGGTCCAGAAAGAAATACAGAGGGGGATGAGAAGATGCTGTCCAGAGACTAAAACCAGCGCCATCAATCCGCCAACCCAAGAAGATGTTCCCTGATGTCAAAATAAAGGACATAAACCCAGCTTTCACACTGGTAAATTTCAGTCTCTAGTGATTTAACTGTGATGCCTGCACAAGTTTTTCATACTGGTTGTGTTTCAAGTTTTTCCTGCACCATCATGGTTCAGTATTTTAAAAATATCCTCTTTTGACTCAGTTGTAAAGCTTCATCTAATAACTTTTCAGACAACAGAGCTGCTTCTAAACACCTGAAAATCACTTAAACTCATCTAATGCCACAAATGCACTATGATGTACAGATGTTTATTTACCAGAAGATGCTATTAGATAAAACAGATTATACAAAAAGAGATCAATATTTGACGTTTACTGTATTATAGTTATACTTCATCACTAACTGCACATTGGTATCTGCACAGAAAGACTGTTTTGTCTGTAAATGCATCCAGTATTTTTACAATTAAGTACAGTGTGTGTTAATTTAAATGAATGTCTGATGTTATGTTGTCCATAAATAATAATAATAAATGAATTATGAAATTTAATTATTTGTGTTATTTTTTTAAAATTTCAAACAGTATCAAAAAACATATATGAGGATTAGATCTAGTGGTTCAGTAAGTGTAGGAGCTGTATGTTGTAAAAATGACTACAAAGAGTCACAAACCAGCAAAAGGTGCAAAATGAACATAAGAAAGAAAACACTGCAATGATGAATTAAAAACATACGAAACAGTGCAACAAGCAGAAAGAAACTGATCACGAGACACAAACCAACAAAAAGGGGTACAAAAATAAACACAAAGACAAAGAAAGAAGCAAATTGATCACAAATAAACAAAAAAACAACAAAAAGAGAAACAGTAAAATGCAAATATGTTCAAAATGGTCAGAGACAAAAAACGATCAGCAAGATGCAAAATGCTTAAAAAAAGAGACACAAAGCAACACAAAAGAGATACAAACTAAACACAAATGAATGCAAAATTAGTGCAAAGTGGGAAAAAGAACCAAACCAACAAAAAAAAGAGGGAAGAGATGGACACACATAGAACCACAATGACTGCAAGGAGACTGTAAAACAGCACAAAACCATTGAAAACAATGTAAAACAAATAAAGAGAGTCACAGACTGATCACAAGACATAAACCACATGTAAATACATGCAAAACAGCAACAAACAGACAGAAAATGAGCAGAAAGAGACAAAATGACCACAAGAAGATGCACAATGGCCACCAAAATATTCAAAACAACCACAACCAGCAAGAGACAGAACAGCTATAGAGACACTAAATCAGCAAAACTACTCAGAACAACACAAAAGAGAATCAAACTGATCACAAAGAGACACAAACCAACAAAAAGAGATGCAGAAAGAACACAAATACATCATCACAAGCAATGTTCCCTCTAATTTTCCATGAGTCTGAGCAAACACACAAACTCCCTGAGCGTCCCTTGGACCACTGTGAGCAACATCAGACGTGTTGCACTGTGGTCACACCAGCATCACATCCATTCAAGTTACATGGTTCATTAAAAGAATCAAATTACAGCATTTACATTTCTGTTAAAACACTTTGTCAACAGGAGCCAGTTGAAGGCTGCAGTGATTTTAGTGACACTACAATGTATAAGAGTGAAGTTATTGAATATTTGTCTCTCTTTACTGTTGCAGCGGTTTTGCAAATTGCAGACGGACCCTGTTCACTCCATAGACACCAATGTTATTCCTGTAGCTTGAAAGACAGCTACTTTTGATAAAACTGGGCTTGTAGCACATTGTCTGCCTTGCAACGATGGGAAAGAGGCACCGTTTATGTTTTGACAACCTATATCTAATGAGTTATTGATGCTGGAAGTCCCAATCTGTGAATATCTTTCCAACTTTACTGAACTTGGGGCCACTACCACCTAAGGAGTGATATATTTAATTTTGGAAAAAGCATTCAGCCATACTTAAAGCTTTAAGTGCTTTATTAACACGGAACTAAAAATTTTATATTGTTTTATTATCACAGGTTCTGTCTGAAAAGAGGTGGCATCATTTTAAACAGTGAAATTGAACTAATAAAATGTAATGACCAACCAGTGAGCAATACTGGATTCTGCAAAAACATAAACAACTTTTTAAAAAATCTAGATCTTATCTTAACACAGTTAATGTATTAACTTATTTATGTGTGTATGCATGTATTTATTGATTTATTTAGTACTGTTAACATATCAGAGTTCTGAGTGAGTTTTTCTTAAGATAGGCAAAGGCCATTTATTGATTACATATAGGCTGTTAAATGTTTATTAAAAACTAAAAAGCATTTAAAAAAAACAACTTAGGCATTTATTGAGTCACTAAAATACTGTAGAGTACAGACCACATCAGCACGATTATAAGCATCCTCTGGTAAATCAACAACCAGATACTGATGTCTCTCACCATATGGACTTCAGGAGATGATTAGATGATGATAAACTGTGACCTACTGGTTGGGTTCTCTCTGTTCTCATGTTTCTTACATGTTTGTCCCCTGACAGCCGGGTCCTAATGTTTTAGAGCAACACACCATACTATGACGTTTTTACAATGATGGTTCTACTATGGAACCAGTTTGACATGTTCAGGTGTTCTTTGTGTGAAAACTCAGAGATTTCAGGGATCAGAAGGTGGTTTTCAACTTTCTTTGTTAACTTTCTGCTTCAACTTTAAACTAAATTTCCTTCACTAACCCAGCCCTCTGGACTTCCAGGAAGCTGTGTTCCTATTGGCTGTCCAGGTGGCTGCTTGGTGTTATCAGGAACACCTGAGCAGCTTGGTGTTATCAGGAACACCTGAGCAGCTCAGTGTCTTCCTGCTTTATGTGGCTGCAGCCAAACATTTCCTCTGTTTCTCTTCACCATTGAACCGGGTTTGGCTCTGTTGCTTTAGTTTGTTCTTTAGGCGTTGGCTTGCAGCTTCCAGCAGTAAAATCGTCTTTAATGTGTTTCTTGGTGTGTTTTAGGGCTTTGTACTGGATAGTTGTCTTGGTAAATGTGGTTCTTTAGCCACAGTTAGCACATGGTGCTGATGTGTGCAGTGATTAGTGGATTTGGTACAGCTGAGTTGTGTCTTTATCTTGGCTGTAGTGAGTCTTCAGAGGTTTCTGGTCAGACACATTCTGTATTCTTGTAGTGAACCTACGTTGGTTGTCCAGAAGGTAAGAGTTCCTGTCCTGATTCTCTGTTCTCAGAGGTTCTCTGGTAGGCTGCAGGAGACTTTAGTGTTTGGGATGTGCTAGTTTGGTTTTTGTATGGTTTCATTTGGACGACTATCTTGAGGCCCCTCCATGTGGTTTAGTGAGGTTTTCTGGAACAGTTCTACAAAGCAACCTGCAGCAGAAGAGACTTTGAGAGTTTTTAGGAAGTTCTGGAGACCAGACTTTAGAGCAGCAGAAACATTTGTCAGCAGTTTGAGCAGGAGAAGGTGAGCTTCAGAGTAGAAATGAGATGGAAACCTTCTTGACCCGTGTGGTGAGGTCCTGTACAAAGAGTTTGAGCAGGTTGTGAAGAGTCTGTAGTTCTTTGGTCTGGAAGCACAAGAAGAGTCGACTCATTAAAGGAGAAAACAGGAGATATTGTTGGTTCTTCTGTCGCTCTGCAGTTTCCTTAGACTGAATATCAAGTTTATATTTTAAATGATTTCCTATGTGAGCCCAAGAAGACTTCAATAAACTCCCTCCATCCCCTGGACACAACATATTTTATTACCATGTTAAATTTTTTTTTTTTTTTGAGTATGTTTTTGCATTTTAATCATAGTTTTTTCACTTTGCTTGTTTAGTTTTGTCATCTGTGTAAAAGGTGCTAAACAAATAAAGTTGAATTGATAAACTGAATAATTGACTAACTCATGATTGAGACAACAGAAGTATTTTCATTTTGATGTAAGGGTTTATGTCATTTTTAAGGTTGGGGTTAAAATCTTGACAGAAAAAGAAGATTAAAGAAATAAACTACATAACAAAAAGCAATTAAATCAAAGGAAAAAAAAATTAATACAATAAAACTTTTAAAAAGTTTTATTAAAAAGATTTAAGAAATTTAAGATGTAATTTTCAAATTAACCATTTAATTTAATTAAATGTTTTGTCTATTTAAAGGTTTAATAATCTAATTAAATGTTTTGCATTTTTAAAAAATGTTTAATGTTCTTCTTGTTTAATTGTATTTTTTAAATGTTTAATTATGGAAAATATTTTATCTGTAATTTTTAATATTTGTCTTTTAAAAATTTTGTTTAATTTCATAATGACATGTATTGTATCTTGTTGAATTATCTAATTGAATATTTTGTCTGTTTAATATAATTTAATTGTATTTAATGTTTAACTCTATTAAACAGACAAAATATTGAATTAGATAATAAAACTTCAAATAGGAATTAAACAGAAAATACAATGAAGCATTTAAAAAGAAAACTAAACATTAAAAGGTGGTAAAACATTTAAAAAGAAAAACCTTAAAGATTTAATCGAAACATTAAATATTGGGAAAGGAAAAAAAACTCAAAATAGCCGATAAAACATTTGAAAAAACAATTAAACATTAAAAAGACAAAACATTTGGAAATCAAATCAGATATTAGAAAAGAATAAAAGGTGAGAAAAGAGCAAAACTAAATGTTTAAGAAGAATCAAACTAAAGACAAAACATTTGAAAAGACACCAGTTAGACTTTAGAAGATCAAATTAAACAGAAGAGACAATAAAACAATGAAAAAGAGTAAAAACAGATAAAGGTTTTAAAGTGTTTTCTAGTCTGAAATGAAAACATCAAGTTGTTTCTTCAAACATTTCCTCTTTCTATGTTCTTGGTTTGATTATGGACAGATTTACTAAGAACTCATTTCAGAAAACTGCTTTCCAGATAAAGTCTACTAGTAGTTGAAGGCATTGATCAAACTAATGTCACCTTCTGATCTCCACAAATTTTACTATTCAGTGAAGAGAATCAAAGTTTGTTGAGGATTTCTAAAAAACCCACAGGTGAAGGTCTGAGAAGAACTCAGATGGATGGTCTAAATGTGAAATCAAGACTCATGGTCACAAGTTTTAAGGCTTCTGTTAACCAGAAAGTTGAAACTAACAGAGAAGTAATGAGAAACTTTTAAAACTTCAGTCCTCAGACTGTCTAAAGGTTCAAACTAACAGAGAACTACTCAGTAACTTTGAAGATTTCAGTCCTCAGACTGTCTAAAGGTTCAAACTAATAGAGAACTACTCAGGAACTTAGAGGATTTCAGCCCTGAGACTGTCTGAAGGTTCAATCTAACAGAGAACTACTGTGGGACTTAGAAAATTTCAGCCCTCAGACTGTGTGAAAGCTCAGGTCCTGAGGACTCAGGAGGTGTGGGGGCTTTGGAAAGTCTTGGAACTGAGGGTTCCACCCTCCAGCACAAAGGCTGAAGCCCAACCTCCTGAGAAAAACGGTCGAGTCGAGACTTGAGTTAAAAAAAAACTCGAAAACGACAAAAAATAGATGATAAATGCGCAAAAAAAACTAAATTTAGTATCTGAGCGAATAGCTCAGGGGGATAAGAGACAGACTACCAAGTGGAAGGTAGCTGGTTCAAGACCTGCCACTGGCAGTTTTCTTTCTTTGTCTTTGTCAGGATTTTGAGAAAAATTTAAGAAGTGTCTGGTCTTGAACCGGCAACCTGCAGCTCCATAGGCAAATCCTTAACTCACTGAGCTACAGATCATATAAAAAGAAATAAATTCGTCCTCCCTTTGACATCGTAGTTGGTGAAGTGACCACATGGGCGGAGGCAAGGCGGAGTCTGGGTGGAGTCAGGGCGGAGAGTAGGCGGGGAGGTGGGTGGCGGCCTCCCCCCTCTACTCCCCCACCTCCCCCCACCGCCCACCACACCTTCCCCCGCCCGACGAGTTTTTCGAGTCTCCACGAGTTCTTCGAGTCTCCACAGGTTTTCCCGAGTTTCTGGAGTTTCCACCAGGTCGGAGGCAGAACAAGTTGTCATGAAGAGGTGTTGAAGTCGGCCAGGATGGACTGACTTTTTACAGCGACTAGAAGGAAGACCACTAGAAGAGCAGGTCTTTAACCACCATCCATAAAATCCATGGAGTCGCTCCAGAGAAATGAAGGGAGGTCAACTTTTATCAACCTCCATCCAGATGTTCAACTTGATATCTTTACTTGGAGATTTTTAGCACCACAAATCTTTAGTATCACACTTTACTATCATTTATTAGGACTTTAATGGAATCCAACAGCAGATTTAGTTTTTGTTGACAAACTTTATTCTTGTCATCGTGGGACTGCAGTGTTTAAAACTCTTCCTTCTATTTGACCTCATGTTTATTAGTTTTAGTGGAGAAAGTTATTTTAATTGTCGATTAGTCTCTTAAAAACCAAATAATAAATTGGATTAGTCAGAGATTTAAATTTCTTACTTTGTCATATTTTAAATACGACAAAAAATATAAAAATAAAGTGTCTTTTGTTATATTGGCGTTATATAAATAAAATTGAATTAAAACTGTATGTATCTTGTAATGTTGGAGTAATTCAGCCATATATGTTGGAAAACACATTTTCTTTGACCATTAATCTGTTGATTGTTTTCTCCACTAATTCATTTCTTGTTTTGGTTTATAAAATGTCAAACCCAAATATATTCAGTTTACTGACATAAAAAGCAAAAAGATTTACATTCATGATGCAGGAATCAGGCAGTTTTTCACTTTTTATCTTATTTTAGAAAGATAGTTGATAATGTGTGAATTGTTGCAGCTTGTGAGCAGTAGAAGGTTTTAATCTTTGGGGCCGAGTGTCAGAAAACATTTAGAAACCAACATCAACAAAACACTCAACAAAGATTTGAACATCATTAAAGGGAAATCCAACTTTTGCATGACAATGTCTCATTATAGGACATCTATTTCCAACGTAAATGTGTGATATTCATCCTCTGGAGCTTTCTCTTCACATCGTCTTCCACCTGGACTGGTTTGGTCGGGAGCATGTGCAACAAACATTTGAAAAACTGTACTTTAACATCAATGAATGACACTGAAGTTTAATCTCTACATAAATGAGACTGAGTCTGGATGCGCTGCTCTGTCATTAACTCCTAAGTTTAGGGAAAGTTCAAACAAAAGAGGACAGTTCAGATCAGACTTGAGAATGAGCTTATTTTGAACAAACATCTCAGACTTTCTGAGCTTCAGCACCTCTAGCAAGATATTTTAACAACAAGCAACTCAAGAGATCCAGAAGTTGGAGAGAGTTAGCTTTAGCTGAGCCAAAGAACATGTGGGATGCTAACCTAGCAAACATTTCAGACTTTTCTCTGTGAATTCTGAGAAATAATTTCCTATTTAATGACAGAGCTACACATCTTAACTCAGTCTCATTAAAACAGACTCTAATTCAGTGTCATCCATCCATATTAAAGTGCAGTTACCCAAAATGTTTGTTGCATGAGCTCCAACAAAACCTGTCCAGGTAGAAGGCCACTTTGACAAACAGGAAGTGGAAGATTCCAAGCAGATTTATAGAAGGGGGAACCGGAATGTACTAAGTGTGGTCCAGTATAGAGGTGTGTTTTGTGGGTTTTTAAGGCTGATGATGATTATTAGTGAGACATTTGGAGTAGATATTCATTTGCAGAAAATGAAAGTATTTAAAATCTTGGAGTTAAACGTTGAAGAACACAAACTCTAACAGAAAACTTTGTTTAGTATGTTTTTGATTTATTTACAGATGTTAAGTTAAAGGAGTTTGACGTATAACCAATCAAATCACTCCAGAAGACAGAGCGACCACAGGTAGATAAAGGTTCAGAGCCAAAGTAGCATCATTTTTAAATGTATTTATTACCGTAAATCAGTAAAAAATAAAATACTGATAATCAGTACATCAGTCAGCCCACAATTACTACAATTCTACAATGTATGTCTCTTTCCTTTGACTTGTTATTTGTACAATCTACGATGTATATGATGGCGTTTTTTCATCCCAAAGGCTATACTATGATGTTTTCTAAGAGACATACCATGCTACTCTGGTTGTTCTGGCTCTGGACTGCTGCACTCCTCCTCTGTTGTTTTCTGGATTGTACTCAGCTGCATGTCTTCGTCCACCCGGCCTCCGTTGACTCGTCCCGCCTGCCGTCTCTGGAGCTGAAGCTGGATTGGAACAGACCAAAGTACAGTCCAATCACGATGCCAGCTGCCTCTCAAAAGGCTCCTTCATCTGGCAGGTGGCGCCACTTCTTCTGAGGGGAAGCTGAGCTGGCCCGGCAGAACTTTGGAGATGTGTTCCAGTGGTTGGTGGATGTGTGGGGAGATAGAGAGGGACCTTTGAATTGTTCAGAAAGGAAAACAGGGAACCCATTGGTAGTTTTAGTTTAGGGTGCTACTGCAGTGTGTTTTGGGGTTTTAAGAGGTGAACAGGAAGTTTTTTCCCGTATTGATTATCTTTTACTTTGTTCCTGGTTGGAAAGCCCATCAATGTCAACATGAAGTTCACTTTTAGTTGTGTTTATTTATTTTTATTTTACTAACACCCATTTGCTTTTAACCCCCTCACATGTTGTGTTGTTGTAAACTTACCCTTTCAAATAAATTCTCGTCTAACCCTCTGGAAACCAGCGTTTGGACTGTTTTTGTGTTGCTCCTCACCTACTGACAGCTGTGGACTAAAGGCTATACTGTGACGTTTTTAGAGCGACATGCTATACTATGATGTTAGTTGGGCGACACGCTATAACTATAGGCTTTTTTAGTTGACATATTACTGTGACTTTTTTTTTTTTAGCAACATATAAGAATTCGAACAGTTTTAAAAGTGACTACACTTTTACTTGTGCAATGAAATTATTATTCTATGGCATTTTTTAGATGACATATTATACTCTGATGTTTTCTTGAATTACATACCATTTTGACAATATACTGCACTATGACATTTTTTGAACCACATATCATACATGACAATTTTAGGCAACATCCTATCATTTTGCGCTTTTTGAACCACATAATAATCTATGTTTTGTTTTTTTTTCTTGCCAACATGCTGTACTATGAACTACAGGCCATACTATGTTATTCTTGAGTAAAGCATACTATACTTTGACATTTTCTGAACTACATCCTATACTATGGCGTTATACACAGAGTGCTTTGGTTACATGTTGATTTATAATCTAGATTTTTTTCTGTTTTGTTTTTTGACAGGATTACCACAGACCTGACCGTGAACACCGTCGACACCCACCTCAGGGAGACGCTGCCTAAGATCTCAAGGCTGCTTGGTCGTGGTCTTTCTGGCACGTACTCTTCCAAGATGAGCCGGGAAATTAAACACTGATGGAATGACACCAGGTCTAAGCCGACAAACTTCCAATTCCTCCTCAACCCATAGTCTCTGGGAAACCTACATGGAGTAAGAAAAGTAGACAGAGAGGTAATTAAGTCTGTACACAACATATTAAAAAGAAATCATGCTAATAAATTAAGTACAAAGAACCGAATTCGCCAATATACTGGAGACCAGAGCTATTTAATTTGATAAGTATAACCTTATTTAGTAACATTTGAATTATTTGAGAGCAGTCCTAAAGAACTGCCTGTAATCCCAATCATAAAATGGGTTTGGAGGAAGAACATAGATGGTAATCTGGATATACATGAGTTATGCTTTATAACTACTATTGGTAGTATTGGTGGTAGTAATAGCAATGTGACTACTACTAGTAGTCGTACACTACTGCTGCTGATACTGGCACTGCTACTACAACTTGTAATACTATTTCAAATGCTGATACTACTTCTACGACTCTAACAGCTGTTTATACTACTACTGCTGCTTGTACTTTTAGTATTACTACTACTGCTTGTACAACTATACTACAGCTACTATTAATCGTCTGGTATTTGGTTGTCAAGCTGCTAGCTTGCCTTAGGGTTTTGCTAGTGGCTAACTAGTTAGCTCTCATAGACTGGAAGCTCTCAACACGATTTCATCATGAAAAAAGAGCCAAAAACTATTCTTACCTATGAAAAGTCATTCCAAGTTTCCTTGTCTCAATCGTACGACGCAGTGTGTAATTGTATGCAGCACAGTGAGCCGGCATACTTGTTTCTGTTTTCACGCCGTCTACATCAACGGAATGCACTGAAACTTTGCCCCCACTAGCTTAGCTAGCTTCATATCTATGACAACAACGGTGGCTGCACATAAGGACGCAGGTCATGACGTTGATTAGCTGCGTAAATACCATTATATACAGTCTATGGTAAATACGTATGTGAATCGCATCATTGGCTGCAGCAGCCAGTCACCGGTCACTCACTGACTCACATTGAAAAATAGCACAGAATGAATTGTTACGTGTTTATTTTATTTACAATTTAGGTTGGATTTTTTTTTTTTGTGCGCAGCGCAGATTTTCTGTGCGCGGAGACCGTGTCAGCAGTGCGCAATTGCGCACGCGCGCAGCTTAGAGGGAACAATGATCACAAGATGCAGAATGCTTAAAAAACTGATTCAAAACAATCAGAAAGAGAAACAGGTGATGCAAACTAACAAAAAAAGATTCAACAAGCATGAATGCATGTAAAATGGCAGGAAAGGCACAAAAGCATGGAAATAGAGATGCAAAATAAACACAAATACATGAAAAACAGCAACAAAGAGACACAAAATGACCACTAAAATATTCAAAACATCCACAACCAGCAAGGGCTATAGAGACACTAAATCACAGCAAAACTACTCAAAACAACACAAGAGAATGAAACTGATCACAAAGAGACAAAACCAACAAGAGGTGCAAAAAGTTTAAAAAAAATGATTCCAAACAATCAGAAAGAAACAAAAGCATCAAAAAAGTGATGCAAACTAACAAAAAAAGAGATTCAACAAGCATGAATGCATGTCAAATGGGCACAAATAGATGCAAAATGGCAGGAAAGGTACAAACGCATGGGAAAAGAGATGCAAAATAAACACAAATACATGAAAAACAACTGCAAAGAGACACAAACCACTCGTGCTTTGCTTATTTTGCGTCTCTTTCACTCCACAGTTCTTCCTCTGATGCTATATTTACGGGGAGTTTTTGCAGGTCTGTTCCCAGAGGCCTGTAATCTAACAATTCATCCATGATTTTATTATTTCTTCAGCCTCTCCTCCACATTATTCCTGCTCTCTGGGAATGTCGTGCTGGCAGCAGCTCCGCTCAGGGGCCCCCAGGTACAAAGAAACAAAGCTCAGGCATGAATGAGTCGGCCGAGGAGCTTCAAAGTGATGAAACCGAAGCATGCTCTGATTTATTAGACGGATCCCACTTTGATGAGTCCGGATTCTGACAAGGAGGAGTTTGAAAAAAGTCATGACTGCAAAGAGTTACAGACCAATGATAAAAGGTGCAAAAAGAGCCCAAGAATCAAAACAACAGCAAAGAGATTTTTTTTTTTTTTTTAAAAAAACACTGAAATTAGATGCAAAAAGGTTGCAAAATGATTTAAAACATGGCATAAGAGACACAAACTGATAGCAAGACACAAAAAGGGCACAAAATATATGCAAAAACCTGCAAAGAAGTGGAAAAATTAAACTAAAATGACTTAAAAGAAGAAAAATAGATGAAAACCGAGCACAAGACACAAATTAAATGCAAATTCTTGCCTGCAACATGATCTCAAAGAGACAAAAAGGGATGAGCAAGGACCATAAATGCAAAATTAAAACACAAAATGACTGAGAAGCATGAAATAGCTCCAAATATGATGCACAGTAGTGATCTGATTACAAAATAGAGATGCAGAAACCCACCAAAGCACAAAGCACCTGCAAAGAAGTGTTAAAAATTTAACTAAAATGACTTCAAACAAGTAAAATCTGAACACAAGACACAAACAACATGCAAATTCTTGTTTGCAAATAGACAAAAAAGGATGAGAAAGGACCATAAATCCAAAATTTATACACATAAGTGACTTAGAAGCATGAAATAGCTCCAAAACTGATGAACAGTAGTGAACCGTTTACAAAACAGAGATGCAAAAACCACCAAAGCACAAAACTACTGCAAAGAAGTGTTAAAAAGTAACTAAAATGACTTAAAACCAAGCAAAAACTGAGCAACTGATGCAAAAACCTACCAAAACTAAACAAAACTACTGCAAAATGACTCAAAAAAAAGCAGAAGCAGATCAAACAAGTCACATCTCGCACAGTACATGCAAAATGACCACAAAAAGACACAAAATGACCACGAAAGATGCAAAACAACCATAAAAACACAAAGAGAACATAAAAACAAGCCCTCAGCACCACCCTCCCCGTCCTCCCTCTGAATGGTCTGACCCGGCGGTTCACATGGCGCCCTCCCCCCATGTGGAGGTCCATGTTGTTCCTCCACATTCATCCAGCTGCACTGATCTGAGAGCCGCACAGGAGGAACTCTGCAGCAGCACAGTCACAATGAACGGGAGTCTGGATGACAACTACAACCAGGTCCAGCATGACGGATCCTTCATGTTCACCTCAGAGTCTGTGGGAGAAGGACATCCTGGTGAGTGGAGGAGTTATTATCATGTGTTCATGTTCCACGGATCATCGCTTGCTTTGAGGAATGTGAGGATCCTGATCTCTGCATGAAGGCACTGAACCGCAGAAAGTAGATCCACATGGGACTGAGCAGTTTTCATTTCAAAAGAGAAACTGTCCTGTTGTAACTGTAAATCAGTTTAAGTTGCCTTGAAGAAATTACTTTGAATTAGAGAAAATAATTTTAATAAGTACAGGAGGTTATGATCGATATATAACTTTTTTTCCCACACTCAGTCACATTTTCTTTCTTTTTATGTGTTTTTTGGTTTAAATAATCAGTTTTGTTCCTTGTTGGAGTCACTTTAATATGTGTTAGTGCAAATACTTGTGTTAAATAAAGTACAAGTAGCTGAGATTTAGATCAACTTTTTAAAGTTGCAAACAGTATTGTGATGGGTTGTGTTGACATAATAACTTTGCTAAATGTAATGACTTAATACTATGTACCAAGCAAAGTCAAATGTGTGCATTAGTTGATTTAAAACTAAATTCAAGTTGATGTAATGTAATGGAATTGGCTTGACAACTACATTTTTCTTAACCTAGAGGTCAGGATATCAAGTCCTCTCTCCAATATGTTATTGCTCTGCCAAGGCTCCGCCTCCTTGGTAATGGTATTAACATATTATGTGACGATTCCCGTTGGTTTGTCTGTCCGTCTGTCTGTCTGTCTGTCTGTCAGCAACATTAATCTAAACCAGACTGACGGATTTGGATGAAATTTTCAAGGAAGATCAGAAATGATACAAGGACCAAGTGATTAGATTTTGGCAGTGATGCAGCTTATAGTCTGGATCCACGGATTAGTTAAAGATTTCTGAATCATTGCCAGATAGTGGCACGGCGTCACTGTAACCATGACAAGTGAACACTACATGATCACATGATTGTGATCCTACTACAAATCCACCAATGAGGACTTATCAGGACTTATCCATCAGAAATGATCCATGGAACAACTGATTAAATTGTGGGGGTGTTTCTGAGTTCCATCAATTCCCGCCACCTGCTACATATTTAGGTCACGTGATTCGGTATCCGTACATAACGTACACATGCAGAACACACACCTGTGCTCAGCACAAGGTCATTTAGTTTGTGGGTACATCTATATTAGATGTCTGTCATGGATTGTTTCAGCTGTCAGAAAACAACAACTGAGCAGCCTTGGAGGAGTACTGCGATCTCCGAGTGCTTTTCTTTTTAAAGTATGTAACACTCCAAATTTCCTTATAAATAACATGGAAAAACTAGTTGGAACAACTTCATTTTTTATGAATAATCAACATGGACTTTTGTGTTTATACAATCATTATAAAAAATACTTTTGTTTACAGAAGAAAAGCTCATTCCTCTAACAACTCAAATTTCAAAAAATTTGCGTAAAAAAATGTGTTGAAAGTGGCTTGAGGGACAATTCTAAAAAAAAAAAAAAAAAAACAGATCTCAGGAAGTATTGGAAAAGTTTCGAGCAAATTAGAAATCATCGAGCCACAGACCCTGAGTGCTTGAAATGGAATAAGCCTCAGTCATTCTGGAATAATTGGAGTGATTTTGAAGAACAGAGAATCTGCATAAGAAATAAAAAGTAATTTTAATAAAGCTTACATAAGCAGTTTCAAACTTTTCTCATGAGATGCCGTGAAGTTAAAACATTAACAGTAAAACCCTAAAATATTATTTATTGTACAAAATTGTACAATGCTCCATATTACATAAAGTTGCTCTATATTAATTAAAGTTATTCAAAATGAGTTAAAGTTGACATACAATACTATTCAAAAGTTTGGGGTCATCCAGACAATTCCATGTTTTCCATGAAAACTCCCACTTTTATCCATGTGCTAACATAACTGCACAAGGGTTTTCTAATCATCAATTATCCTTTCAACACCATTAGCTAACACAATGTAGCATTAGAACACAGGAGTGATGGTTGCTGGAAATGTTCCTCTGTACCCCTATGGAGATATTCCATTAAAAATCAGCTGTTTCCAGCTAGCATAGTCATTTACCACATTAACAATGTCTACACTGGATTTATCATTCATTTAATGTCATCTTCATTAAAAAAAACTGCTTTTCTTTCAAAATAAGGGCATTTCTAAGTGACCCCAAACTTTTGAATGGGGGTGTAACTATATTTTTGAAGTTATGGAGTAAAAACGACGATATTCTTGTCTGAAACTAACCATAAACACTTTATGACAGGTTTGATTAGAAAGCACTTACTAAAAATCATGGCTCTTTAGAGTAGGTTTGATCAAGCCAGAATTTATTTATCATCATTGGCTTTTTTTTTTTTTTGCTATATTGTTTTCTTATGTCTGTAACACTTCTTTTATGTGTGGGACAACGGATAGAAATTAGTCCGACTTATTTACTGCAACCTTGTGTAAACTTAAGAGACTATACGTTCATGAAAATGCACTGTCCTGTCCAAATAATTAAAGAAGGAAGATTTAATCACCAAACTGAAGCTGTTAAGTCCAGTAACTCCTGATAGGTGGATGTGTAAATTCTCTGAAGGAGAAGTTAAATGTGATATTTAGACTCTCTGTCTAAACAAGGAATCTGACATCAGTCTGCAGCAGAAACAATCCTACAGACACTGATGTGTTTAAATTCATTTCTTTCCTTCCAGATAAAATCTGTGACCAGATCAGTGATGCTGTTCTGGACGCTCACCTGAGACAAGACCCTGATGCTAAAGTGGCCTGTGGTGAGTTCATTAGATTCCATCCAGCAGAGGGAAGCAAAACACAAGAAAACTGAAGTGTTTGCTCTCATTTTCACTGAATTATGTGCAAACTTCATTTGATAAGAAAGAAAAATCCAAGATGAGTGCACCATCCATTTATTAATTCAGTTGATCTAATTATTTGCAAACACTCTTTTCATCCCGTCTGGTTTGCAGTTGTCATTAAAGGAGAATTATATCTATTTCAGACATATTCCAGGTGTTTTAGAGTTCTACTGCACATGAGAACAATGTTATATGAAACTTTTAGTGTTTAAACAAAAGGCTGCTAATACATTTTCTTCAGAGATGACTACAAGATGGAGAAAACATCTGTAAATGTAAGCTTATCACTACAGATTTCATAGATTTTTTTTACCCCAAATAAGAACATAAAATAATCTTTATGACATTACCAGCAAACTCAACTAAACCTCAGATAGGGGCAGGTCTTTTTTCCTTCATTACTGGGTGTTTTTTTAACTCTCAAAATGTTAATTATGAGCTCATACAACCACTAAATCTACTGGGAAAAGCCTATTTAGAGCCACATGTCTTCAATTGTCACCTGGTCCCTGAATTTTCTGTTGTCTTCTATGTAAATAATGACAATTCCACCATAATTTGATGCAGAAACAACACAAATATTGCATAAAAATTCAGCAGAATCCAGGAAATAACATGCCAGACCCCTTCCTTAATGTGTCACCTCAAACTTTGAAGTTTTTTGACTCATGCTTACCTCTAGTGCAGTCCAGAAGCTCCATGCTGCAAACATAACACACCTGAATCTCCAACGTAATGTTTCCTGGTTGAGTTGCACTGTGGGTAATGTAGGCAGCAGGTTCCTGGAATAAAAAAGTTGATATCTAAGGATCTGCTTCATGAAAAACAAGGAATGCAATGTCAAATTCCACTGATTTAACAGAAACGTGCAACTACAAAAGCCGTAATAACTTCAGTCTGACTTTGTGGTAATTTTAAATCCATTCCAGAGACGGTGTGTAAGACTGGGATGGTGCTGCTCTGTGGAGAAATCACATCTCGAGCTACCGTGGATTATCAGAAGGTGGTGAGAGACATCATCCAACACATCGGCTACGATGACTCGGAGAAAGGTGAGAAGAAGCTGAAGTGAACATCTGCAGGGCTGTTTTGCTGTCAGAGTGAATCTGAAGGTTAAATCTAGTATATTCAGATAAACATGTGCTTTCTTTTTCCAGGTTTTGACTTTAAGACCTGCAACATCTTGGTGGCTCTGGAGCAGCAGTCTCCAGACATCGCTCAGGGAGTTCATGTGGACCGACCAGAGAGCGACATTGGAGCTGGAGACCAGGTCAGTACAGCTCATACATCTAAATCCTGGAGGAATTCCTGAGGAACTTCCTTAAAAGAGACCGAAACCAGAGAATAAACTTCCTGAGAAGGCCTCAGCTGTACTCATGTGTTTCAGGGTCTGATGTTTGGTTACGCCACAGATGAGACTGAGGAGTGTATGCCCCTCACCATAGTCCTCGCCCACAAACTCAACGCTAAGATGGCCGAACTGAGACGAAACGGGACGGTTCCCTGGTTCCGACCGGACTCCAAGACTCAGGTAAGATCAACTGGCAGGAAGGTTCCTCAGCATCTTGGAGAACTTGTGGATTCAGTTTGTGTGATTCTGGTTTAGGACAATGTTTTCAACTTGGTTTTGAACTGATTTTTGTGGAGGTCTTGGTCTTATTCTGAACTCAATTATGACGTCGCAAAAACTAGTTTCAGACTGTTGCTCTGCTGTTCCTGAGGTGGTTTTTGAGCATTTTGGAAAACTTGGCACACTTTTTTTGTGGATCCAGTTTGTCTCTCTGAGTGAATACCAACTGACTCTATGATGGTAAGATCAGATCTCTGGTTCTGGACCAGGTTTCTGACTGTTTCGGACTGATTTTGAATTGGTTTTCGACATGTCTCGGAGTTGGGTTTGGAATATCTTGGCCAACATGATGTTTGGAGGAGGTTGTACATGATGTCTGACACACAGAGTTCAGGCTCCAGCTTGGTTGTGTGAGCGAGTTGGTGAGGAGATGAAAACAAGTTTGAGAAGCAAATACTGTAAGTAGACATTGACCACCAACGATACCACAGAACCAAGAAGAGCAATCTGGCAAGAAGTGGAGGGATGAGCCAGGGTTTAGCTACTACAGCTTGTATATGCTGTAAAATCTGGACTAAATGTGAAAATTCTTTCCGCACTCATGCAGGTAACAGTTCATTACATCCAGGAAAACGGTGCCGTGATCCCTAAAAGAGTCCACACTGTGGTGATCTCAGTGCAGCACGACGACTGCGTGAGTCTGGAGGAGCAGAGGAGGGTCCTGAAGGAGAAGGTCATCAAGGCCGTGGTGCCTTCAAGGTACCTGGACGAGAACACCGTCTATCACCTGCAGCCCAGCGGACGCTTCGTGATCGGAGGACCTCAGGTGAACGTTTTACAGAGGCTGAAACTTCAGGAACACTTGCAGCAGCTTAATACTACTTTCTTTACTTCTTTGCTATTGAAATGTTCTTTGTGAATTGTCATATGACAACACTGATAAAGGCTACAAGGCCAAATGTGATGTCATTTTGAAAGTTTCAGAGCATTAAAGATGGAAATGAATCCATTACTTTACTAAAAATCATCCATGCCCTAATTTTTTCTCGTCTTGATTACTGGAACTCCCTTTTATCGAGCATTCCACAAAAATCCCATTCCCGCCTCCAACTGGTGCAGAATGCAGCAGCTCGGTTTTTACTGGTTTTAACAGACGACATCACATCCCCCCTGTTCCAGCTTCTCTCCACTGACTCTGCTGTCCATTTTAGAATTGATTCTAAGATTTTACTGATGACTTTTAAAGCTCTCCAGGGCTTTACCCCTGGCTATACTTTAGACATGTGAACCCCATACGTCCCTGCAGCAGCTTTAGATCCTCGGGTGGATCCCTCCTACTTGTCCCAGAGTCGACCTACCTGAGGTTCGCCCAGTAGATTCTTTTAAATCACTTCTTAAAACCCTCTTTTATAGACTCGCCTTCCAGTAAAGTTCTCTTTTCTCTTTTATCACTATGTTCTACCTGTCAAAGCACTTTGTGAATGTTCTTCTGAAACGTATTATATATGTAACTGTACAAGGCTACTATTAGCAGCTGCAAATAATCTTTATTAATGTCATCTAATTTCAAGGAGACCAGAGTACATGTAAAATAATAATATACTGTGAATGTTTCTCTGTCAGGGTGATGCAGGAGTCACAGGGAGGAAGATCATCGTGGACACGTATGGAGGTTGGGGAGCTCATGGCGGCGGAGCTTTCTCTGGGAAGGATTACACCAAAGTGGACCGATCAGCCGCCTACGCTGCCCGCTGGGTGGCAAAGTCTCTGGTGAAGGCCAAACTGTGCAGGAGGATTCTGGTGCAGGTGAGAGCATTTGACAGTAAATCCTTCAAAAATCCTGCCATTCCCATCCCAACACCTCCTGCACCATCTCTAAAGGTCCAATAAAGAGAAATGAGATGAGCCTGTTATAACGCAGCATCAGTTCAGGACCTCAGTAATGAAAACTAGTAGAAAAACCTCCCAATAAGGCTGAAATAGCAGCACTTTAATTATTGCACATGGCTTTGGAACAATCACACACACAGTGTGGGTGTTGATGTAATTTTTTTACTAGCGAATCCTGACCGAGGTTTGAAATGCAGATTGCAGATATCACCCAGACATCATCAGTATTCTCCTGTGTGTCTCTCGTCTATATTTTTAGGTGTCGTATGCCATCGGAGTCGCTCATCCTCTCTCCATCTCCCTGTTCACCTTCGGCTCCTCTCAGAGAACCGAGAAAGAGCTGCTGCAGATTGTTAATAAAAACTTCGACCTCAGACCTGGAGTCATTGTCAGGTCAGGATTACGCTGATGATGCTGCTTTGTTCTTCTTCTCCTGCATTATTATTATGGTCAGATATACAGAAAAATCATACGTCAGCTTGGAAATGGTAGATTGTTCTGAATTTATCCTAATCTGTGCTGCAGAGACCTGGACCTGAAGAGGCCGATCTACCAGAAAACAGCCTGTTATGGACACTTTGGGAGGAAGGAGTTTCCCTGGGAGATCCCAAAGAACCTCAACTTCTAGTGTGAGATTTATAGATGTAGAAGCTGTAACCCAGTAAGAGAAAGGTTCAGGGATCAAGGAGGGTGTAGATGATGCTAATTCACTGGTCTGAGGTAGATTTGGGTGAGAGGTGTTCCATCTGGGACATATTGTCACATGTAGATGATTTGTTTCACGGTTTTCTTGCTTTTCTGTTCAAAAATGAGTGAATGACCAAATTTCAAAAGACTATATCCGTGTTTAAGTTTATAAAGTCTAGAGAATGATCTTTGTTTTCATTCAAATTCTGCTCAGTACCAGCAGAATTTCTGTAGCGCTGGATGACCTGCAGCTGTTGTTATTATTAGCAGTAGATTTTATGGTGTTTCGTGGTCCTGAGGTTTTGTTTTGCAGCATAAAATCAAAGCTGTATGTTTGCTTTGAACATGAAGCATCCGAATAAAACAGTTTTAGAAGAGTATTAATTTCCTCAAGACCTATCGGCATTTAACCTGCAAAGCAAACATAAGACGTGATCTCAAAAGGTGATAAAGACGAGCTAAAAACCCTCAAAAGTTAGAGGCTCAAAAGTCTTTTTCTCTACGCATCGTAACATTTATAGTGTCGATTTCTTTGTTTTTGTAGAGCACAAAGAGTTCCTGCTGGTGTTAATGTTCCGCTGGATAATTAATGATGCTAAAGTTATTATTTACTATAGCTGACGGAGGTTTTTTTTAGTCGTGATTTCATAAGATGTGATCTCATAAGGTGATAAATATGAGACCAAGAAGTTTCGAGGCTCATAAATCAAAGAAAACGTGTGCATCTTTTCCTGCAGGCATCACAACATTTTATCTGTTGGAGAGCTAACTGCAGAGTTTCTGTAGGTGTTAATGGTACTTACAGTAGTTTATGTAGTTTTTATGGTTCCACTGTGTTGTTTTTTTAACAAGAAATCAAATCTCCATGTTCGAGATGAGTGTTTAGAAAAGTCTGAATCTCTTTAACCCTCGTGTCGTCCTGCAGGTCAAAATTTACCCGTTTTAAAGTTCGAAAATGTGGGGAAAAAAATATTTTCACAGTGAAACTGCTAATGTCCACATTTTCAACATTTTTGGGAAAACATTTTTTGGTGAGAAATAAAGAAATGTTAAAAATGTTTCTTAAGAACATTCACGAAAAAAAATTTTTTTGTGAATGTTCTTAAAGAAAATATTAGAAGTTTTACTGATATATATGGAATCACTTTAGATATTTTTAGGATTTTTTGGAAGATTTTTACTCATTTTTTGAAAATATTTACAAGAATTTTCTTGCCAAATTTGGGGGATTTATTTTAAATAATAAAACTTTTAAGGGAAACATTTAAGGAATTATTGGAATTTTCTTCCTGAATTTTTTTGCTGAATTTTGGGATTTTTTTTCAGACAAGGAAACAATATTTTTTGGTGCCCGTAAATGAGGACAACAGGAGGGTTAAGACCAGCAGTAAACAACAAAAGCTTCAAACTAACCGCAAAGCAAACAGAAGATATGATCTCAAAAGGTGATAAATATGTGCCAAAGAAGTTTCAGAAGTTTGTGTAAATCAGAGAAACCCCATACATCATTTTATACTGTACATTTCTATATGTTTGGAGAGCTGTCTGCAGGCTTTATTTAGCGAATTTAAAACTTTTTTACTGTTTTGTTTTTCAGTAAGAATCTTCTCTCTGTATCTTCCACCACAGTCCATAAACTGCTGTCATGGTTTTAAATGATTTGCTGTGATGACATTTTGAATTTTATCTGCAGACAAAGAAAGCTGAATTAAGGAGTTCAGTGTTTGATGTATGATAGACAGCAGCAGACATTACATGCTTCTGTAACCTGCATCACTGTCCATACTTTAGATTAAAATTGCATCATTTTTTTGGTTTTAAACTTGTGCTAAATCCTGTAAGAAGGATCTGAACATATTAATGGCATGTGATCCAAAGAATAGGGCTTTTTCCTGAAGAGAAACCTGTGAAACTGCACATTTCTCATCTAAAGCGAAGCATCACCCCGTCCCTGGAAACACTCCATCATTTCATCAGCGATACATATCTGATTGAATTGCATGAAATAGTGAAATCAAATTTTTTTCTATTTATTTTTTGTCTGTATACATTACAGAATTTAGTTTCGTAGAAAAGCATTTCTGTTTTTGATAAAACACAGCATTATAATAAGAAGCTCCTTTATAGTTTGGTCCCATTAATGCTATATAAAGTCATTTTCACTGAGAGAAATGATACAACTTTTTTTGGCAAACAGCTGATAAAGGACAAAACTAAATATACAACAGAACAGAGCTCATCTGGGAAATACAGCATCTTTAAAAAGTATTCATTCCCATAGAAAGTCTTTCCCTTTTATGCTTTTCAACACAGTCAATATAATTTTACTTAAAAGAAAAAAGAATTTACAAAAACAGACTCCTTCATGTCCAAGTAGAAACAGATTTATACAAAGAGGCTGGTGATCAAGGCCACCAAGACACCTATGACCCTCTGAAGGAGTTACAAGCTTCAGCAACTGAGATGAGAGGAACTCTGCATCCAACAACTGTTGCCTTTTCATCACTAGTCAAAGTTTTATAGGAGAGTGACATCATAAGAGAATAAGAGAGAGACGTCACTGAAAAAGGCTCATTTTAAGTCTGGAGTCCAATTCACCAGAAGGCATGTAGGAGACGCTGAAGTCAAATAAAGGAAGGTTCTTTGGTATGATGAGACCAAAACTGAGCTTTTGGTCCAATCAGACTAGACGACTGTGAAGCATGGTGGTGGCAGTATCATGACGTGAAGCATGGTGGTGGCATCATGATGTGAAGCATGGTGGTGGCATCATGATGTGAAGCATGGCAGTGGCAGCATCATGATGTGAAGCATGGCAGTGGCAGCATCATGATGTGAAACGTGGTGGTGGCAGCATCATGACACGAAGCATGGTGGTGGCAGTATCAAGACATGAAGCATGGTGGTGGCAGTATCAACACATGAAGCATGGTGGTGGCAGTATCAAGACATGAAGCATGGTGGTGGCAGTATCAAGACATGAAACATGGTGGTGGCAGTATCAAGACATGAAGCATGGTGGTGGCATCATGATGTGAAACATGATGGTGGCAGCATCATGACGTAGGGAAGCTTCTCAGCAGCAGACCTGTGAGGGTAAAATGAATTCAACCAAAAGCACATCTAAAGCAAATTCCAGAAGTGAATGGTTATGGAGTCGCTTGTTTTACATTTTATAATTAATTGACAATATTTTGTAAAAATCTGTTTCACTTTGACCTGAAAGTCTTTTTTGTAAATTCTTGTCAAAAAGCCAAATTAAACCTATCATGATTCAATGTTGAAAAGCAATCAAAGTAGAACATTTCCAAGGGAAGAGAACAGTATTTCTAGGTGTTGTAAAGTCCAGCTATGTAGGAAATATTGCCATACGGAGATGCAGCAGGTATCATGACTTCAACGATGGGATAAAATTAGAAAAACATTTACACTGCTGCCAAAATTTTTGGCCACAAGCACACGCTTTCACAAACAATTCAGGCACTTGAAGGGAAACGGATTATTCTTGGCACACGGTAACGTCCATCTATTGTCAGAAGTTTTTGGAAAGGTTGACCTTGTCGTCAAGGTGAAGAGTGAAAGCTGATGATGTAACAAAACTTCCTGAGTAAAAGCATCATGGGGTTCGACGTCTGAACGTCTAAACATGAGAGGAAACTCCAGCGCTGACGCCGCCACACATCTGAGGCACTTTCAGGACAAAAAGGCGACTCCAGCCAAGAGTTCAGAGAGCGATTGTTAGCAGAACTAAAACAAACACGTGTTCAGAAAGGCACTTGAGGGCAGATGATGCTGTGCAACGTTCTGCAGCTTCTACTTTTACAAAGCAGGATAGAAGTCTGTCAGTCTTTGTGCAATAGTGAGCGTGGCAGGATGCAGCTTCCAGGCTCCAGTATCCACTCTAGGGTCTTCTGACTGACCTCCAGCTCAGTTAGAGGATCGACAGACCGTCCGGCTGGTGGTGGCCTGGACCTCCGCCTACGTCTGCCTTGTGGTTGGAGGTGGAGAAGCTCTGCAGGCCGCCTCCTCTGGACAGAACCATCAGCGTGTCCCCCGACATCCCCCCGAACTCGAAGGCGAACGTCCCGTAGAAGAACATGATGAGCATGCAGTAGACCCACTCGAAGATGGCGGAGGTGTGCTGCAGGGCGAAGCTCTCCTGACAGAAGAAAACTCCACCTGGGGATCAGAGGTTAAGGAGAACAATGGCTGCACAGCAGGAACCATGGAGGGTCAGCAAACACACCGTTACATAACCCCTGAAACAATTCTACATCTGTGGCCTGTATGGGAGTGATATCTTGTAGCGTTGTTGTAGTTGAGACAAACTTTAAAGAAGGTTTATCACAGCGGCGGGTTAATAGCGGTCTGTGGGCAGCCAACAAAAATATTCAAACCTTCCTTTTTATGATTTATATCGCAACTTTAACAGGACTTCTCAAGACAAAAATACAAAAATACCTTAAACACTTCAGGAAATTGTCAAGTTTTACTAAAAATATCACACCAGAGTAATAGTTGAATAGTTAGAACAGCTGGTTCCCAGTCCAGTCCCCAGTTAGACACCACTGCATCAAGTCTTACTCTGTTTTCCCACATTATCTCTCTCTTTCTACTGCTACTGGGAATCAAAGGCCTAAAAGATCCAAAAAAAACTATGTTAAAGTGTGAGCAGAAACACAGATAAGGTTGAAGGATACTGAGCACCAGGGCGACCAGAGCCAGCAGAGCCATCCCCACCCGGAGGTGACCCATCCGGTACTCGTCCTGGGTTTTAGCCAGTCTGTAGGTCAGAGCCGACTGGAGGCAAACGAACAGCATGCTGGACGGGAAGGCCACTCCAGCTCCAACGTAGTGCAGGACTTTGGCAAAATCCACCTGAAATACAGACAGAAAAACAGAGAGAACACTCAGTGGATCAGGCAGGAGAAGTCAGACGTGGTGCTGAAAAGATTAACTGGTAATATACAGTACACTATTTAAAAAAAAAAAAATCAATCAAAATCAGAAAAAAATGTGGGGAAAAAGGTGAAAAAAAATCTGTAAATATCTATAAAATAACTGCATTTACAGCTGATTTAAATAAAGTAACAGTGTTTAATTTTATGGTCACATATCGGAAAAGAAAAAAGAATAAATTACAATTAGATTTTTGATGTAAACATTATGTACAGTTTTGACATGTTTTTTTTAAACTAACATGCAAATTAAATGATTTTTTCTGTGATTTTACTAGATATTATCTGCAATTTAACAAAACATATAAAATCCTCAAAATATCAGTTATTTTCATTATAACTATTATAATAACACCAAATTATTTGGCATTTTTCAGTCCTTGATATACATAATTTTCTTTCAAATAATGGCAAAGATCTTTAAAATAATGCAGTTTATTGCTGATTTACATTCAGTAAAATGAGTCAAACATTGTAAGGAATAAATCACTATTTGTAAAAATACAAATTTTTAATGTGGACGTGATTTTTTGACATATTTTTTACAGTTGCAGAATTTTTAGATGACAGAAACACAAACTCACACTCAGAGATCATCCTGACCTCACACTGCTCACTGTTAGACTATTACAGGACAAAAAGAACAGAACAATCTGCACCAGAAAACCCGAATGAAACCGATTTTCAGTCCAAACCAGAGTCGGAGTGAACTAACAGCTCCTACAATCACCTGTGACTCAGCAGGAAGTTTATCTCTGTATTTATGATCTCCTGAATGTTTCCTGTATTCTCTGGACGTTATTTTAAATACAGCAGCCTGAGAGGTGCATGATGGGAGCGGAGCACAGCTGTTTGGAGCTGTTTAATGACAGGGCAGAGCAGCAGAAAGCAGCAGACGATCCTTCAGTCTGAGATAAATGTGTGATTATTCTACATAAAGCAGGTGGAAGCTCTTTGTTCCGTTTTTTTTTTAACAGGCTGCATCAGATTCAGAGCACAAATTAACAACAACAATGATTCAATGGTTCAATAACGGAGCTGATGTTGTGGCAAAAAAGTCAAGTTTGACGTGTAATTTGTTTTTCACAAGTGCAGACGAAGTTGTGCAGTTGATTTTACTGATATTATACACTGACTGGCCAAAAAAAGAGTCACCACTTGGATTTATCTAAGCAGATAGATCAGAGCCTTCCACTGGATTATTACTGCAGCGATGAAACAACTTGTTTAACCCCAGCTGATGCAGTGAGGAGCTTCTCATTTCTGAAACTACCATGTTGGAAGACATAAAGTACGTTAATCTGTCTCAGTATTATCAAATTACTGGCCTGTATCAGGCAAAGAAAACAACTACGGAGATAATCAATTTACCAATTCAGGAATTTCAAGGGAAAAAAAATGTCAAAAATCTCTTAATCCAGTGTCTTAAATGTAAATATTCTCTGATTTCTTTCCTAAAACTGGTCACTGGCTCTAAACAAAATGACGTTTCCTTCTATACATATTTGAAACTGTAGTTTAGTCATATAGTGGTGTAATTTAGTTAAAACTAGGTTGGAATGACACCATTTTCCAGCCGAAACTCCACTACAAAGATGGAAAACTGGATGTTAACGGTTTAAAAATGTGGCCATAATCCAGTGAATGAAGTCTTACAGGAACCTTCATCTTTGTCTGAATCAGTCCTGATTCCTGAACCTCGTCTTCAGCATCAAGCCTCCAGACGTAAACAGCGTTTGTGTTGTTTATCGTCCAGCAGATGTGGTGTGATGAGACACACGTTTCTCCACAACATCACCCAAAGAGCGGCCGCCATGTTTACTCAAACACCTCGTTATGTAAGACGGAGACGGGAAGAGGAGGAGGGTCAGCAGCCAATCAGCATCCAGAGCAGGGCCCCATCTAATCACTGGATGAAAGACGGTGAAACCGAGCCGTGCACGGAGCCCACAGTGCATGTGAAGCGGCCCAGATGTGGAGACAGAGCAGCTGAAATGTGAGACGTCGACCTCAGTTCAACACGTGACTGAATATTAACTGCTGGATCTCAAAACACACGACTGGAGGAAGAAGGACTCAGATCTCTGACTAAACCCTGGAAAACCCACTGCTGCAAAAATACATCACTTTTATTTTTACCATTATTATTTTTTATTGTTATTTATTATATTTGTAAAAAAAAAAAAAATTTATTTTTTTTATTTATATATATTATATATATATATATATATATATATATATATATATATATATATATATATATATATATATATATATATATATATATGTATGTAAAAAATAAATAAATAAACATTGTCTATGTTTGGGATTTACAGATTACATATATATGTACAAAAATAACAAATTTTATAGTATATATATATAATTTCAAAAATAATATATAAAAATAATAATGAATATTATTTATTTATATATTTATTGAAATTTTAATTTATTTATTTATTTATTTATATATATATATAAATTAAATTTATTATTTTTATACACACATACACACACATATACGTATATATATATATATATATATATATATATATATATATATATATATATATATATATATATATATATATATATATATATATATAAAAATCTGTAAATCCCAAATATAGAAAAAATGAAAAACATACATAATTTATTATTATTATATATATTATATATATATATTATATATATATATATATATATATATTATTTTTGCTATTTTTTTCTCAAATTTGGGTTTTGCAGGGTAAATCTGTAATCTGCATTTTTTTAAAATCTGGATAAACTTAATTCAATTTGTGCTAGAAGTTGGAACAATCCATTTATGTTTCTGTATCTGCAGCTCCTCACAGCTTTGCAGAGATTTATAGCATCATTCTGTCTCAAATCATCAAACTATTTCTGCTCAACCATCTTTCCTTTGCCTGGAAATTCAATTCAAATCAGAAAATATGAATATTTACAAAGATATTTGTGAAATTTTACCTCAAAAAGTTTACTAGATTTTTTTTAAAATCTTCTGCTGACCTACTTTCACCACGTTTTAGATTTAAGGCTGATTGAAGAACATCTCAGGAAGTATTAAGGATAAAACCCTGAAATTTCCACTTTTATTTTCACTAGTTTTGTTTTATCGTGACAAACAGCTAAACATGTTCACAAAATATTATTGACTGGCTTTTGCATTATCAATTTTTTGGATAATGTGTGGAAAAAACATGTGACAGTTGTTCAGAAGGCTCTAAAAGGCATTCAGTTTTGTGTCTTATAAACTTAATTTAATGAGCTGTTCAATAATCACATGTTTACCTTAAATCAACTGGAAAAGATGAGCTGATTTAACTGACTTCCTTCATGATGTTTTACAGTGCGGCATATCTGCTCAGTTTCTGCATCACGACACTTTTAGAACAAGCTTCAGAGGGTCTGTTCTTTCTAGTCAGACTTCCTTCATGCACTCTGAGTATTTTCAGAAGCTACAGCTCCATTAATTTGTCATTTTCAGCTCCAGAACAGGAGAGAAGAGGACGAGGTTCAGTAAAAGGCAGTGAAACTCTGATTGCTTTCACACTCTTTTCACTGCAGACATGTTGGCAGGTAAAGCGCAGGTGTAACTGATCACATTAAAAGCAGCTGCATTCCACGTCGGTGATCTAACTCCAGCCATCGGTACCGAACACGCCGAGCCAAACGTGCTTCACCTGCTGCAACAAGTCAAACGTTCTGCAGAGACGGAGGTGAAATACGCCGTTCTTTAATGGCAGGTTAAAAGAAAATCATTACGTGGAACTGGATCTGTGACATAATCTGTATTTTAATCTATTTTAAATTATGTACCACATTAAAGCAGCGGTGTCCAACATGAGGCCCGAGGGCCAAAAGCGGTCCTCCAGAGGGTCCAGTCCGGCCCTCAAAGTGTAAACATTCCAGAGAAGACATTAACTGCAGACTGTAAATTAGTAAAACTATAAATTTAAAATAATTTCTAGACAAGTTGTTGTGATCATGTCTTTTTTTTTTGTCATTTTGATCATAAAGTAAAATACTACATCATTCAGTTCCAGATATCTGTGACTAAATGTTGTGTTTCTTTGTCGACACTCTGTGATCTGGAAGTTGTAATGTGGAAATGATAAACTGAGGCTGAATGTTGCTGAAATTGAACTTATTTTTCTTTAGAAATTTCACTCCAAAATACGTGCAAATTACTGCTCCAGGTATGTATTTCTATGACACAGTGAAATGCATGAGTGCAATTATGATAATGTGAGTTTACACGTGGATGAATTAATGCATTAACTTGTCACTGTAGAATTCCTGAAAGCATGTTTTGTTCCTGACCTTCAGGTTTAATGCTGCAGGCTCTGATGGAAGGTGCGAGAACAGAAGTTCCTGCAGGTGTGATCCTGTATCTGAAGTATGTTCCTGTAAAAACACGCCTGTACATACATGTGCTGCAGCTCCTCTACTATAAACCTGCCTTAAAGGGAGCAGTTGCAACAAATCAGCAGAATAATGTTATTATGAGAGCATGCCTGCAAACTGAACTGCACCGGAGTGTAGCGAGGACAGGAACGCTGACTAACAACACAAAATATGCCGTTTTTTTTAACATCACAACACCGCAGACGACTTCCAGACAGAACATCAAAGCCGGTTTGACTTGGAAGGTCTACAAAGAGCCAAGAGGAACATCAGAGAGGCATCGTATCTATCCTTCACAGCAGCCTTTAATGACATAATCCTGTCCAGACTCCACTTTAAATGAGATAGTCTGATTATTTTACCACTAGATTTACATAAGAATGATAACAAAGCTGCAAAGGAACAAAACTGGACTCACATTTTACTGTTAGGAGGCGAAAGCGAGGAGTTTACGCATGTAGACGCCATAAACAGCTGATATGAGCAGCTTTTTATGATGTAACTGCAAGCTTTTGATGCTTTTTCTGTTCTGAATTTTCTGCCATTTCAAGCATTATTTGTAGAGCTATCAGAGGGAGCTGCATCTTTAACCCTCCTGTTGTCCTCATTTATGGGCACCAAAAAATACTGTTTACCTTGTCTGGAAAAAATGCAAAAATTCAGCAAAAAATTCCCCAAATTTCTGAAAATGTGCAAAACCTTCAGGAAGAAAATTCCAATAATTTAAAATGACAGTAACTTAAAAATGGATGTTTTTGCTGCTGTAGACTCTTGACAGCTTTCTGTTTTGAGGCAATAATGAGTAGAACTTAACTTTTTCCCGTAGAACACAAGATCACAGAAGATTTATCATCGAGAGCGTCGTAAAAAATGAGCTTTCAGGGACTTCATCTAATGAAAGATGCTCCATTACCTTCACGAAAACGTGCAAATATTTCCTGTATTATCATCTGCACTGTCCTCTGGAGATCCTGAACAGTCTGGAGTGAGTTCATGCAGCAACAGGTGTGATTAGCAATGCAGGGAATGTGTTGCTCTTTTAGATTTTGTCCATTAACTCGGAGTATGTGTGTGTTTTATCTGGAAGGAGGCAGGATGATCCTTTGTGGTCGTCTCCAGTGTTACATTCAGATCCTCTGCTTCCAGTTGCCATGACGCCGACCCATAAATCATGTAAAGTCTTATCTAAGCAGCAACGACTCGACGCTGTATAAAGTCTACGAGCGAGAAACATAATCAAGCTGAGAGAAAGAAGCAATTTTTAAGACTGTAAAGGACACAGAATTGCATTGGAATCAATCTATTTTGTGTTTCCCAGCATAAAGGCCTCGTGTTACGCTGCAGAAATAACAATCCGCCCCGCTGACTTTGTTGTTCGGCTACACCTGCGATACAGAACGGATCAAACGTCCAGCAAAGTTTCAAAGAAAGCAGCTGCACAATAGCCAGACGCAGCTTAAATCGCAGAATGATTGTTTGGAAATTATGTAACTTACGTTTTGAAAGCGCAGCATTTTTGAAGGAGGGGAAGTTTTATTTATTTGTGATTTATTTTTCTGATATAAAAACCAAACCCTGAATTGATTACATAAGACTGATTATGTAATTTGGAACCTTTCAGTGGCATAATCTGATTTTTTTCTCCACCTTTTGAAAGTGATTCCTGGTTTCTTAAAAAGGCTAATAAAACAACAAAACGAGCCCAAATGAATTGAAATGAGCATCTCTATTAGAGATATTAAAATCAGGACCATGTTAACTAACTACTGGGCTGCAGGACAAACATTAAAGAGTCTTTTGCTGTTTTCAGGCTTTGTGTTTGTTCTCCTTCACCTTTAGCTGCACATCACACTCATTATATTTAACAAAAAGACTGAAAAAGCAAACAGCACTTTGTATTCTGTAATAATTTGTAATAAGTTTTTAAACTTTTTTTTTTAAAGAAATATGCACCACTTAAGCTCAATTTAAATTTAAATAAAAGTTTACAAGTGTTATATTGAGACAAGGTGCACTCAGAAACAGCACTCCTGGATTAAAATACAAAGTGGTACAAGTATTATTGTTACTCTGTCAAGGACCACAGTGGAGTTATATGACGATTGGCATCCGTCTGTCTGTTTGTCTGTTTGTCTGTCCGTCTGTCCGTCCGTCTGTCCGTCTGTCCGTCCGTCTGTCCGTCCGTCTGTCTGTTAGCAACATTACCCAAAAACAGACTAACGGATTTGGATGAAATTTTCAGAGAAGCTCAGAAATGACACAAGGACCAAGTGATTAGATTTTGGCAGTGATGCAGCTTATAGTCTGGATCCACAGATTTGTTTGCTTTTCCCCAACTCTACTACCCATGTTTCCTGTTTCTCTCCGCTGTCCTATATAAAAAAGGCCAAAAAAAAAAACCACACACTTATCAAGATCTAGAAATTATTTTAAATTTGTGGTTTTACAAATGTACAGTTTGCAGTGAATATCTTCTCTGTCATTTTTACACTTTGCAAAGTCATCTCACGGGTAGGACTGGACCCTCTGGTGGGCCGGTTTTGGTCCGCGGGCCGCATGTTTGACACCCTTGAGTTACATTTTGCAGAATGCTAATGTGCTTTTTGGGGTATTTCTGACCCACAGTCCTCTGCACAGCAATATCATATCTGTCATCTACACTACTGTTCAAAAGTTTGGAGTCACTTAGAAATAGAATAGAATAGAATAGAATAGAATAGAATAGAATAGAATAGAATAGAATAGAATAGAATAGAATAGAATAGAATAGAATAGAGTAGAGTAGAATAGAATAGAATAGAATAGAATAGAATAGAATAGAATAGAATAGAATAGAATAGAATAGAATAGAATAGAATAGAATAGAATAGCTTTATTAACATCATACATGGGGGCATGACTAAAATATAAGTAGCTGCCACTGGACAGTGCATTGAAATAAGCTAAATTAACGACAATAAATAATAAAATCGAATGTACATATAAAACAAAACTATACTAAGAATTCCAACAAATGCAGAAGAGGCAAGATATATACAGTATAGTAAGGAGTAAAGAGATCATATAAAACCCAATAAAATAGAATAAATATGGGCAGGAGATTGCAAGTAAGCAGCATTATTAAAAGTGACACTGTGAGTTATTGTTTTGAGTTCAGAAGTCTGATAGAATACAGTAAAAAACTGTTTCTCAGCCTGTTCGTCCTGCATTTTAAGGATCTTAAATGTCCTTGTTTTTGAAAGAAAAGCTTTTTTTTTCAATGAAGACAACATTAAATGAATGATAAATCCAGCCTAGACATTGTTAATGTGGTAAATGACTATTCTAGCTGGAAACAGATGATTTTTAATGGAATATCTCCATAGGGGTACAGAGGAACATTTCCAGCAACCATCACTCCTGTGTTCTAATGCTACATTGTGTTAGCTAATGGTGTTGAAAGGTTCATTGATGATTAGAAAACCCTTGTGCAGTTATGTTAGCACATGGATAAAAGTGGGAGTTTTCACTGAAGTTGTCTTGGTGACCCCAAACTTTTGAACAGTAGTGTTTGTGTCTCATGAGAATACAAACACACCCGAGCAGCTGAAAATGCACACAGATGACACCTTATTTTGCACTGGTTGAAGTTTAAGATGCAATATAATGACAAACCGATTGTACGCATACTGCATTGCATGAAACAGCACATATTTGTAATGACAGCTGTATCTACTGAAGGTAAAATAATTTCTTACATGTTTCGGAAAGCGTTTGACATGAGAAATAAGCTGTGTAGCTGCTGAGTCTGAACTGATTTTAGATCAGCAGCATTAGTTTAAAAGTTGTTTGGGAGTTTCTAGAGGCAGCGAGTCACATTGGATGACCAAGAACTGCATAAACAAGCCAAGATCTCGACTTTACACCAGTGAGAAGTGAAAAACACACTCCCTCTGTCTCTTATAACACAACACATGGCTACTAGAATGCATTGCTGGCAAACACAATGAGTGGAAAACGTGGAAATGACGCCCTCTGTGGACACGTACCATAAAGCTGATGTTACGATTTTAGCATCTGTGAGTGTGTGAGGGTTTGCCAGAGTCCAGGTGACGTAAATTTCAGCATCTGCCCAAATCTGAAAGAGTCCATGTAGACTTTCCACATTTATTGCTGCCATTTTTTTTACTATCTTGGGTCCCAGAAGGTTTCTCACTTTTGGTAATTCAGCCTTGAATTTCCAGTAGATGTTCACTTGTATACTTGTAAGTAGTTAAAACTGTGTTATCTACCAACAGACGCCAACATGAGAATGATTACACACATTTGTGCTCTGTGTCGGCTCATTCCGTCAAACTAACATCCAAACATTTACCTGGAAGTTTCCCACCATGATGAGCCCGGCGGCGCAGATCCAGCCGGTGGAGAGTCCGGCCGTGTTCAGGACGCAGTTCTGGTGCTTCTCGATGACGTGGGCGTATCTCAGCAGGCCGATCAGCATCACTGCAGGAACCAGTGACGAGAGGAAGAAATTACAAATCAGGACAGAGGCAGCCTGAAGCCGTTTGGTCACACAGTGAGGGAACATGTTGATTTCTCTTCCAGGAACTCTGCCCACAACACAAACTGCCTGCTTCTTCTACAAACAGCAGAAAAACAACCTCAGGGTCACGTTTTACATTCAACAGCTCACTTTGCATCTCATTTTATCATCCAACCACTTTCACAGTTTCAGCTGAGCCACGTTAATCTCTTCTTCAGAATCTCAGTGTTTATGGTTTTTCCTGCACAGAAAAAGTTTTTATTGTCTTCAAAACAGATCTGAAGGAACATCATCAGCAGCAAAATGATACAAATTTAAACTAAAAGACAATTTGTATATATTTTTAAGCAGTTTTGTTATTTGGAGTTCCATTTACCTAAAGATAACAAACATTTTTTTCAATCAAATAGTCCAAACTAACAGGAAAATGCATGGATTTCTGTCAGATAAGGTTTCACAGATTCATTGCCTTTCCTATACATACTCCAGTCATGTTTACTGTTGTTTCTTCACCTCCCAAAGATTCATTCTGAGCAGGAAAAACCTTGCAGTTGAGGGGAAAAAAAGCTCATCTATGCCAACCATAGCTGTTTCAGTTCAATTTCTGCAAAACATCACAATATACAGAGTTTGTTGTGGTCTTCATTTTTCAATTCAATTCAGTTTTTTTTATATAGCACCAATTACAGGTCAGATTGTCTCAAGACGCTTTACAGAACCCATATGCCTGAAACCGCAGAGCAGCGCTAAGGCAACAGTGGCAAGAAAAACACCCTTTAAATGGGAAGCTGTTGTGTATTTCAACATTCATGTCAGCATATTCATCTGATTGGTGAATTATCTATGAAGTCCTTTTCAGACCTATGACACCAAACATTGCTGCCTTGATTAGTCTGTTAAGGAGACGACACTCTGTCATTGGACAGCCCCATGGAAAGACACCACAGTGACGGAATAAGCAACGGTAGCTTTGCAAAATATGTCATACAGCAGGAGTGGACAGTACAACGAGGATATAATGCAGAATAATGCACTAACATTCACTTTTCCCCGGTGTTCCCCAAGGCTCTGTTTTCGGCCCCATTCTTTTCATTATTTATCTTCTCCCCCTCGGCCGTATGTTCCGTAAATATAACATTCAGTTTCATTGCTATGCGGATGACACCCAGCTCTACCTTTCCACCAAACCCACCCATCCATTCTCACAAAAGCCAACAGTTTCATCATTACCACTGACAACTCCTCTGCCTCCCCTCCCTTCAGGTCAAGAGTCTGGGTGTCGTCCTCGGTGGCACTCTGTCATCCCAAACCCACATCAATAACATCACTCGGTCTGCATGCTTCCATCTCCGCAACATCAACCGCCTACAAACAGCTGGAAGCAACAAACTACACATCAGCTCCTGTTAAAGGTCACATATTGTGCATTTTTCAGCAATTTAATCAAACTCTCACGTCCTCACAGCGTGTCTTTCAGTTTCTCGGCTCAAAATCTTGTAAAGATGGTTTATTTTACCATTACAGTATAACAGCCTGTAAAACAGACTGTTTTGTTATGAAAACTCAACAAAAAAATCATTCTCAAAAATGCTTTTTCAATCTTATTGTGAGGAAAAGTCTCCAAAGTTTAAAAGCTTTGTTAAATAATCTTATTCAAGAGTTTAAATTCAAAAGGTGCTGTGTACTGTACAAACTGTAAAGCGCCTCAAGTGTGCAAACAGATAAATGAAATATTACAAGAAAGCTATTGCCGCAGTTGCAGAGAATAAACTTTTAACCTGAGATGGAAAAGCAGCATCAAAGCACCAGAGAGCTCAGATGTAAAAGGTGAAGATGCTGCAGATCTGTGGGAGCAGATTCCTGACGTCTGTTTACCGATGGGCTCCATCAAAGCTTCGCAGCAGTTTCCCGCTGTTCTCCCACACTTCATCTCACATCTGGCGCTCATCACCGCTAACGGCACACAGCGACTGTTTTCACGTTCCTGTCGTCGTCCAGCAGCGAACACAGTGGCCTCGTTCTGATGATGGAGCGTCCGCGGCGACGAGAACCGGTGTTTGGGGTTCTGTACGATTCACACAGCGAGGCGTCGACCTCCTGATCCACAGGCCTCCAACAATTAGCATTCTTCTAATCTCTACGCACACCTTGGAGTTAAACAAACTCCCTCACAAGCATAAACCCAGTAATGTTTATGAGAGCGGAATAAAAAAAAAATGAAAGGAGAAGCTTTTGATGTTGGAAAAACTTCCAGAATGTGAGCTTAAATGTGCCAACTTTCAGCTGAAAGGACTAAATCGGCAAAAAATGGCACATTTCAGTCATTTTATGAGAAAAAATGTCAAATGTTCCCCGTTTACAGCTTCTTGAATGTGAAGATTTGTTGTTTTCGTTTGTCACACAAAAGGATGAGCAGCGATAGATGGAAGAATTAAGGTTTAGCTCAGATATTTAACTCACAATCTCTCATAATTTATCATTTTCTGACGCCACAGGTATCTGCACAGAAAAGAAATGATGTTAACATTCTATTTTACTATATCACCATTTTATTTTACTGTATTAACATTTTAATTTACTATATTGACACTATATTACTGTATTAGCACTCTATTTTACAGTATTAAGACTCTATTTAATGTATTAAGACTATTTTACTGCATTAACATTCAATTTTAATGTATTAAGACTTTATTTTAGTGTATTAATTTATTTTACTGTATTGACACTATTTTATTGTACTAATATTGTTTTTACTGTATTAAGACATTATTTTACTGCATCGACATTCTGTTTTACTGTATTAATGTTCTATCTATCTATCTGTCTGTCTGTCTGTCTGTCTGTCTGTCTGTCTGTCTGTCTGTCTGTCTGTCTGTCTGTCTATCTATCTATCTATCTATCTATCTATCTATCTATCTATCTATCTGTCTATCTGTCTATCTGTCTATCTATCTATATATATTTTATAGTCTTTCATTGTTAAAATACATTGAAATCTTGTGAATTTAAAACTACAATCCATATAAAGTCAGCAGCCAATTCACCTTTAATGCAGAATTAAAGGTGTAAACTCCATGAATGGACAGAAACATAAAAGCTCTCCTGATGTATGTGTTTAACAGTGAAATGTAAATACTGAAAGTCTGTCCGCTGTCATGTTTATGTGCAGCCGTGGAGAGCCGAAGGACACTCGGTTGGAGTTAACAGCCAAGATAAATAACCCTGACGAGGAGCTGGGACGGGACTCGTTAAACGTCCTGCAATTTCTCAGAAAATCTGCAAGAAACCAGGTGTTCACTGGGGAGAGGAACATAAAAGACTAAAGGCCAAAGGCTTCAGTCGGGACGGGCAAGTCATAAAGTTTAACCAGTTAGTGCAGAATATTATACATTATACCAGCCGGACATAAACTCCTAAACCTCCAACAGAGCCGAAGATACAACAGGACAAATGAAAATGACCAAATAGAGCCTAACAGTCTGAATTAGACCTATAGATACCATATAAAGCTCAATACCATCATATCATAACTTCTTACTGCTGTCCTACCGACAAATTCTGATAAATTAGTGTGACTTGTGTTGTGTCTATCTGTATTTACATTATTGCACATGTGGACATTTACTTCCAGCAGAGTGTCAAGATGAGATAAATGATCTGCAGCACTTTATATTCACCTTCCACAAACACATGAACCACCACTTCCATCATGCAAACATCTAATAATTACTTCAGTGTCACCTTTTTCTGTCATCAAATACAAGATGTAAGCTTTGATTTTACAAAATCTGCATGTCCAGAAACATGCAACAGTGTATGAACAGTGTAAAAGCACTTTAAAGGTCGATGATGTGTCGTTTCTGCATCTTTGTGCTGCCCGATGTGGATATTAAACGTGTCTGTGCAGACAGCTATATTCATACTACTATATATATTTAGTGCTACCTATTGGTCCACTGCAATGATGGCCTCACATCAACACAGAAAACATGCAGGACTCCTGTAGCTGCTTCTGAAAGGCTGTTACTTTGCACTTCTTACAGGAAATAACAGCTATTTACAGGCTTAACCATAGCACCATGTCAGTGATTATTCCTGAAGCGAGCCAAGCAAAGTTTTGACATAGCACAGGCTTTCTGGAGAATTTAGAACTTCCCAATATGTTTGAGCAGATATCAAAGCTCCTCCAAAGTCCTGCAGCAGCGACTGCAGTCAGAACTGTTCAAACGGTCAATTTAAATGGTCAAGATGGAGGAGAAGAAGTCGGTGTGTTTATAGTGCAGATAGTCGGCACGGTGAAAAATCTTGGTCTGCATGAGGACATCTGCAGATGAGACCCTCAGACTTGGGTGGATAATGAAATTTTGCATCATGCAGACCCCTGCAGAACTATTTGAATTGGTCTTTATATTGTTCTTGAGGTGTGCTGAATGCTATAGAACAGCCTACTTCTGGAGTTTGCAGAATTGACATCACAAGCACAGTGGGCTGTTAAAGCACAGGACTTCTGGAGAATTTAGAGCTTCCCACTGTGTTTAGGCACCACCAATGGAAGTACCTCCAAAGTCCTGCAGCAACTACTTCAGTTACAGCTCTTTAAAAAGGTGTACATGATAACTAGATAAAGAATTTTCTTGTAGTCTGTCCCAAGCATCATTTGTTTTCCTGGTGCATGTATAGTTGTTGCTCTTGCAGTGCAAACAGCCTCAACAGTTAAAGGTTTGGGGCAACAAGCAGACATTTGCAGGCTGTGGAAAGCATGAACTGGCCTCACAGAACAGTGATAGAATTTGTATATGCGCATGTATCAGAGTTATGGGGCTTATCCTGGTTTTGATCATGTTCGGATACAACATTTACATAACTGCAGAGAAACCTGGTTCTGCATGTTCCCGTATACATGATAAATACTAGCATCCTGTAAATTAGTTGTGCGGCCAACAAAAACCAACAGTTTTTAAATAGTTAATTCCTGAAACCATTAACTTTAAACTAATTAGTGTCTCGTAACCTATTCAAAATTAACCTAAATGTAGTAATCAATTTGATTTATTGTCGGAAAAGTATTTGTTTAGACTAAACAACTAATCAGTAAAATAGTAAAAACTTCCAGCTCCACTTTAGGACTTCACTGTCGCTGCCTTCAGATCAAGATGTGCTGAATGAAGATCAACTACAAATCAGAACCAGGAATCACAAAAGCATTTTTCTAACCCGGCATCCTGTTTCATATTTCCTGCCAACATTTTCACCATTATCTCCAATAACTTCTGCCTTCCATCAATGACAGAATCCTGCAGAGTTCGGACCGTGGAGGTTAAAGTTCAGCTTAGATGAACTCTGGCTGCAAAACCTGGCAGAATATCTGCATGGTGCCTCCACTGAAGCTTCTTCAGTCTCCGTCTTAACCCCAGAAACAAGTGCTTTGCTCTTTTTGATGTTGAACTTGGGCGTTTACAGTGAAATCGTCCAATCTAACTATTGATACAACCCATTTATGGTCAATTCTTAGAGTGCAAATTGTCAGAATCCCTGCAAAAGCAAATAAAAAAAAGAAAATCAATGCAGACTGTGCATGTAGGAGCACTGAACCCTTAGCAAAACACCCAAAATAGAGTGTTTGAAGCAGCTTCTGCACACAGAAAAACAGAGTGGCTGCCCTAATGTTCAGAGGCGGAATTCTCGTGGGTCATGCAAGGTATAAAAAAGCACCATTCATGGCATAGAGTAAATTTTTCCCTCACATTGAGGGCCGAGGCGGGACCTGGCAGCGGGTTGTGGGGAACAGAGACTTGGCTGGAGAGTCTGCAGCTGAAAAAACAAGCCTGAGGAGTCCAGCTCAGCCAACAGCAGTATGTTGGGTAAACATGAGTGAAGGTAAAAAAAAAAAAAAGATCCCTGCACAAACACACATACTTCTGATTTCTGAGCCTGCATTGATACTCACCCATGAAGGATCCGGTGCTGCATATGAGGCTGAAAAAGCAGCTTTCAGGTGGCAGAGTTCCACATTTACTACAATGAAAACAGAGCAGGGGAGGGCGGTTAGTTCAGGCACACGTCCAGGCCGAAGTTCAGACGAGTTCTCAGAGAGTTCAATCCTCGACCTCCTGTTCTTTCTGTCGTACACCTCATCATAGTTTCTGGTCCCGTGTCTTTACTGTGCAGCTCTCAGTTCCTTAAAAACAGTCATGAAAAAGCAGAAAGGCCTCATACGTGTCCTCAGCTACTCTGTGGTATTAAAACACTGCCAGGCATTTTTTCTTGGAAACTCTATAAATGGACAGTTTTTCTGGGAGGTCGAGGAAAGAAAGACGCTGAGATCTTTATCTATAAACCACAAAAACCACATTATCACAGAATTTTCCTGAAGACAAGCAGAGGAAGGCTTTGGCTTTGTGCATCCACAGCAACAGAAAGCTCTCGTTCATCAGCCTGGTTGTCTTTGCATGAGGAGGGGAAATCAGTGTTTACATTATGCGACTTGGTGGAGCAACATTTCAAAGTCTGCTGAAGGATCTACTGCACTGGACAAAAGCTCTGCTTCCTGTTGAGGTGAAGAGTCAGTCGGACAACAAACTGTGCACCAAACATCTCTGAAGCCGGCTGAAACAGACAGAACTGCTTTCTGGATGCTTTATTTTCTGGTTTTTGTGTTTTGTCTAGATCAGAATATAGTTAGAAGCCAATGTTTGGGCAACTCACAGGTTGGTAAGTTTACCGAATCTGTGCAGGAAAAAGAACAATTTGTGTCTATATGTGCGCTTTAAAAGCCCAACTTGGTCCTGATGTCGCAAAGAAAAAGCATCTGAGTAAGGTTTAGTTTAACAAGAGGGTTATTCCATCTCAAATCATCACATTTCTTCTGCTCAAGATGATCTGATTTGCTTGAAATTTTTGTAAACCATAAATTACAGATGTTTAAAATGTTAGCTGTGAAATTTTCACCAATATATCAAATAATTTCTGAAATAATAGTTTGTAACAATTGCTCATAGATGTTTTATGACACAGCGAAAGTTGAGGTTATGCTTAAAAAACAGTAACTCAGGAGCTATTTTAGATAAACTTACTCTGGACGATGCAATGAAATGAATAAGTGACGTTATATGGCTGCATACAAAAGGTATTTTTCTTAGTTATAATTGCAGAACAGTTCTATTCACTTCCACTTGGATTGAACTATCAATGCGGATGTTCGATATTGGCCTTTTTGCCAATAACCGATATTGTCCAACTCTCAATTTCTGATTCCGATATCAGCTGATGCTGATATATGTGAGCTATTTAATTAATTTTAGGTAACGTCACGTATCTCCTGTCATGGAATTAACACATTCATTTTAGTTTTTTCTCCTTTTTCTTAAATGTAACATGTATGAACTACTGGATTCCTTGAATTTACCCAAGGAGGAGAATAAAGAATCCATCCATCCATCCATCCATCCATCCATCCATCCATCCATCCATCCATCCATCCATCCATCCATCCATCCATCCATCCATCCATCCATCCATCCATCCATCCATCCATCCAACCAGAAAAAAGTAAAATACACAGACTTGAGCAAATAAAGACCAACTTTCAGACTCACTACCACCTACTACTGCACTGTGCATTAAGAGAGCTGCTCAAAACATCTACTTTTTCATCAGAATTTCTGCCTTTACGTCTCATAACACATATAAAACTGTGCATTAACCTTTCAGTCATTTACAATATATTAAGTATACATTTTTTTAAAAACTCAATGATCCTTTCTTTAAATGTTGATGATGCTTTTGATCATTCATTTAATTGATCCATTCATTCAAACTCTGATTACACTGAGGTATGAAGGCCTCCTTTGCAATGTAGCCGAGTAAGACAATAAAAGATGTCGGCACAAATAACAAACTTAGGTAGCAAAAAAATATTAAAAGACAAAGTTAGAACGATAATATAAACATTAATCAGGACATTTAAGTGTTAAATATCAAATAGGAACCGCAAGTTGAGCAAAAGCTTGTAAAGTCAGGACTTTGTTAACTTGTCTGGCTTTAACTGACTCATTTGGACTTTAGAAGGGACTTTAAATGCACCATAATTACAACTTAAATGTCTTGTACTTCACATTTTGTCCATGAATCCCACTGATTAGTTTGCTCATTAATCACATTTTCTACTGAACACCAAGAAAAACAATCGAGTGTTTCAGCAAAAGAGGACGTTATTTAAAAAATGACCAAAAAACAAGCGACGATTTCAATTTAAAAAAACAAAACCAGACATTCCGGAGCGTAAAGAATCGACTTCAAACCGCAGACTGCAGCAGAGTCAGGCTGTTATTTCACATCACGGAGGTTTGTGGTCACATTGTGTGTACAGCGAGTGTTTTCTTGTGATTGACTGATATTATTACTATTGTTTGAGCGGAAAGCGGATCCTCGCGTTTCGTCATTGTGGTTTTTAGAAGGCCGGGACTCAATGTTCTCAGTGTGGAGCCGCTTGGTTCATTGGGGAGCAGAAACATTACAGAAACCAGACGTTTAAATGTAGAACGGTATGAAGCTGTTTAATCTGCAGAGGCGGCGTCACCGACCTGATGAGTGGGATGTTGTCCAGAGTGCAGCACAGCACAGGACCCCTCTGTAGTGGAAGAGGCTCCTCACAGGACTCATTGTAAAGCCTGCAAACACACACATGCATTCACTTACTGCAGTCTGTAAGCAGATGCTGTACATATTTAGAGACTTTTTCGAGTTTAGACATCAGCTGCTTTTTCTAGACCAAGTTTAACGCATGTTTCATAATGAATTTCTCTTAATGCAGGAAAGTAAGCAGCAGCAACAGCAGCAGCAGCGTTAAAACTCTGTTAATGGTTGAGCATCGACAGCATCACTTATGGCCTCAAAGCTCTCATTCTACGCAACAGACAGTAGAAAATTAACCCAAAGTGTTTTTAGGTGAAAGGTCCCTTAAATGCCCAGCTGCATGTGGTGTTTGGATTATACAACTGTGAGACGCACAAGGGGTTCTGGTGCGTGGTAAAAATAACAAATTCCCACACGGGAAAGCTTTTCTACAACACAGTAGCTCAGTAAAACTTTAAATGGACTTTACAGGTTATGAGAAATTGTTTTTGCAACCAAACATTGTTTTATTTGCAGCTTTGGGTACAGTTGAGTGTCTTAACTATTTGATGGTCACATTAGGTTCAGCTTTCAATTGAGTTTTTTATTATTTATAATCTCTCGAATAAAAATTCTAGGTGCCTGTTAAAAGTTAACTTACGGAGTCCCTCAAGGCTCCGTCCTCGGTCCCTTTTCTGTTACTTTTTGGTTGTCACTTTCCATTTTCATACAGATGATTCTCAGATCAATTTCTAATTTTACTCCAACACAACTGGGCAAAAATACAATCCTGTCTTACAGATGTCAACTAGAATTACTGCACTGTGGTTGTACGCCTCTCCCAACCAATCAAGACGCAATTTACGTCCATGTCAATCCAAACTTGGTGTTTTCCATTTTGAATATAAAATGTCATCACAAGGGTGGTCTAATAATTTTTTACATGACTGTATCTTACAGCGTTTTCAAGCAACAATTTTGGCTATTTCATATTAAAAAAGCTTTTTATATAGACATGTATGAGACAAATTATCTGAAACTGGACATACAATCTAATATCAACAACAGTTGCACCTTTTAAATATCTTTATAAACTTTTCACACATTCAGGTAATGCAGATGTTTACTGATAAGTTTCTCCTGATTTATGTCTTTAGAAACAATTTGACATAAGATAAGAAGTTGTTAATGTACTTGGGGTTATTAGTGTTGTTTCTGCACCAGCTGGGAAGGTTTTTAATAAAGAATCAAACAGGTGATTTAAACCATGTTTGTGCTGCACATTCCAAAGAAGTCGCTTAATATCACAGATGACAAGTTTCTCCTCTTCCCCTGCATTTAAACCATCTGTCTGCATTCTTTATCTCGGCTGCAGCTTCGGTTTACTGAATCCCGTCGTTTCACTCCCACTTTTCCTTCACATACTCTTCCTCATGTCAACATTTGTCTTTATTTCCTTCATGTCTTCATTCCTTCTCCATCTTGTGCCTCTCAGTGTTTGACTTAAGACTGAACAGCTTCCAAGAACCGAGGAGAAAAGATTCCTCAGTAAAACGGAGACCACCAATCTTGAATCGCTGCTACATAAACAAACCTGGTGAGAAAACTGGATTTTATCTTTCAACAAGTTTCACAGTTTTCACAGCGATTAGTAATTATTCACAGTCAGCGAGAGAGCTGCGGAGATCTGTAATACATAAGAGTTCACTAAAAGTACATCAACGGTGTTTTTTCCTCACAAATAGTCTCCAGATTGAGTACATTTGAAAATACGGGCTTCATTTTTGAGCTTTTGGAAAACCAAACGAACTGAAAATTAATAATAAAGCAACAAGTTTCTGTCATGTGTCACTAATTTGATCCATTTACCAATTACTGTCCTCCTTTGCTAGCACTCAGTTCTTTACACAACCAACAAATAAGAGGCAATATTTATTTGGTATCATGTTAGCTATATTTAAGTTCATTTAAGTCTAAGATTCGCTCACTTTTAGTGCTGTTTTTGGTGTCTACAACTCCTGGAGGATACATCTGGTTCTTTAGTTGCTCCACTTTGTTCACCAGCTAGTTTCTAACTGCATCTGTTTGATCAGGTATCGTACAACTGTTATTTAGAGCTTTTTCACCTGCAATTTTTGCACCTTTTTTGTTCAATACAAGTAATTTTGCACCTTATTTCTACCACCAGCACAAGTTGAACATTAATTGCACAGTCTTTTGTACATTAGGTTCATTATTGTTCTTAAATGTAGCATGTGTGAGCTACTAGATATGTTGAATTTCCCCAAGGGGGTAAATAAAGTAACCATCCATCCATCCATCCATCCATCATCCAACCAACCGACCAACCAACCAACCACTAACCAACCAAGCAACGAACCACTTAACCAACCAATCAACCACGCAACCAGCCAACCACCCGCCCATCCGTCCGTCCGTCCATCCATCCATCCATCCAACTGAGTATCCAACCAACCACTTAACCAATCAACCAACCAACCAACCAACCAACCACTTAACCAACCAACCAACCAATCACTGAACCAACCAACCAACCAACCAATCAACCACTTAACCAACCAACCAACCAACCACTTAACCAACCAACCAATCAACCACGCAACCAGCCAACCACCCACCCATCCATCCATCATCCATCTGTCCATCCTTCCATCCATCCAATCAACCAACCAACCAACCAACCACCCAACCAACTTATGAACCAACTGTTCATAAGAAATTAGACTTGTCTAACATTCTTTTTCCATGTAGCTGCTAAATACACTCAAATTCAAAGATAACATAGGAAAATCAGTAATTTAGATTAATTAAGAGACAGAAAAACAGTCTTTCAAACTCATATTACATATCAAAGAAGCATGTGTGTGTGTTTTGTACCAGTTTTGCACAGGACAGACGTGCTGGTTGTAGAGGGACATCGCATATCTGTAGAAATAAAGAAAAAAAAAAACAGAATATTTGATTACAAATCTGAACAGTCAGGATGATTTAAAGATTTTAATACAGTTTGGACATAATCTGTGATTTATCAGCTGTGTGTTTGTCAAGACTTAAATCAGTTCCTGTGCAGCAGAAGTTCTGTTTCACCCTCTGAAATGTAGTATTTGAAAGCAGAATCAACACCAGTCCAGGCTCCAACATATTTCTTCACTAACAAAACACACATGAAATACCACCGAGTCGTTTTCAAGTATTTTCATTTCTCCAGGCATCACTACACCTGATTCTTGTTTTAACTGTGACCAAATGTAAATATTTCGTTATGTCAGGCTTAAATAGATCATGAATATCAAAATCATGTTATAAAAAAAAAGCACTAAAAAAACACAAGGATCAAGGAACTGAGGAAATGTAGTCCTATATAACACGTGCAATGAGGAAACTCCAAATAAAATAAAACATCTATTATTAACACTGAGATAGAAGTTAAAAATAAATAAAACTGAATAAAAAATTATAAAAATGAACTAATAAACTACATTAAATATACTAACATGTAAATATCAAAAAATAAATAAAATATATGTTACGAACACTGAAATAGATGTCAAAAATAAAAAAAATGAATAAAACATTATAAAAAATAAATAAGCTACAATATATATACCAACTTGTAAATATAATAAAATAAAATATCTATCATTTACACTGAGACAGAAGTTAAAAATTTTAAAAACGAATTTAAAAATTATTTTAAAAATGACGTAATAAACTACATTAAATATACTAACATGTAAAAATCCAAAAAATAAAATAAAATATTTATTATTAACACTGAGCTATAAGTCAAAATGAAAAAAACGGAATAAAAAATTAGAAAAATGAAGTAATAAACTACATTAAATATACTAACATGTAAACATGAATAAATAAAACAAAATAAAATGTCTATTATTAACACTGAGATAGAAGTCAAAAATTAAAAAAATAGAATTAAAAAATTATAAAAAATTAAGTAACAAGCTACATGAAGTATACCAACATGTAAATATCAGTAAATAAAATCAGTTCTAAGAATAATAATAAATAAATAAGATCTATCAAATCAATCAAAAGCCTGATTAAAAAGGTAAGCCTTGAGTTAGCGTCTTTTTTTTTTTTTTTAAATCAAAAATAAGCTCAAGATTAAGGATTGTGTGAATTAAAAGAGTCTCCAGTGTTGCAATAAACTCTCAGGTCTTTCCAAAACAACCAAAAAGACAAATGATACCACAGATAAGACACACAACACTGAGCAGAACAAGCTGCTGAAAAACAAGACTATTGATCACTGATAAGACTCCGGTCAGAAGAACAAATCTATTTTTACTTCAACAAACCATAGCAGTGAGATAGAAAGATGGCACATTTAGTTTTGAGCTACTGTTTCACCATTTGATGGACTGATCATATCTACCGTCTCGACGACATCACACCAAAGAACCCGGCAGCTAAAAGTAAAATTAAAAAAAGAGAGAACATCCAAAGTAAACAGGAAATAATGCAGAATAAAACACTAAAACTAAATAAAAACAAAAAGTAAACTTCACATAAAAGCTAAAGTCTGTAAAAGTGGGTTTTCAGAAGTGATTCAAAAGAAGTTACTGACTCTGCAAGTCTCATCTCCTCAGGTAGTAGATGACTATATATATATATATATATATATATAATATTACCAATATGACAATTGTTTGCTGAGATTTGTCTGTTTGGTGGTAATACTGCACACACAATGCATTCATGTTCAGTCAGAAAGTTGAAAATCTGATGTTTAGGTGCAGAACTTATTGTGATTTTACAGGATTTGTTTAGTGCAGATGATTTATTTTGAGGGAATTTATGATTTAGACATCAAACAAGGTACATTTACAGACAGGAAGTTGAAAATCTGATGACTCTTTCTGTGGTTTTAGAAGTCCGGGCTCTGATAAATGGTGCAGTTTTGGTGTTTAATTGAAGACAAAATGCTGGTTTAAGCTGTTTAAAAAGTGACAGGTTGTCTGTTGATTTGTGGCTGGATGGTGAAATTATGCAGAACATGCTCTTGAGGAGCTAAGAGACGACACAAATCTAGTGTAAACACAGTTCCACAAACACTGCACAGTTTCTGTTTGATAGAAATAATTCATTCAGCTCTGGTTAAAATGTAAAACATCTCCTCATTCTTTGCCACTAAACCTCCTCACAGCTGGTGGAAGCTGCAGAGTTTCTGGGTCCAGCAGCTCTTCAGCATTTAAAGGCATCAACAGACAGAAAAACGGGGATTTCAGCCTCATCTCTGACAACGTTAGAGACCCGACGTGAAAACTTCTCGTCCACTAAACAAAAGGTGTGAAAGCTGTAAATCTGATCACATCGAGGAGAGAAAGGAGGTGAAGAAAGCCTGTGTTTCTGCATCCTGAGTCTGCAGAAGGTGTTAATCAGGGAAGAAGTGCTGAGCTTCACGACCGCCGCAGAGCAAATGTTTGACCACAGATTTGTAGTTGGTTTCTCAAACAATAACTAGAAAATGTGACGGTGAGCAACCAGGCGAGACGTAAACTCACTCATTCCTGAAGTGCAGCTCAACGGGTTTGCAGATCTGAGGCGTTTCCTCAGCTAAGAATCCTCAGTGTTTATAAAGACTGTGACAAGGACTAGAAGCTCTGAACTGAAGCTGTGCAACATCGGTTACCATGGCGATCTAGCATTTTAACACAGGGCTGCCTTTGTGTCAACGCAAACGCTGGACATCAGGGCCAACATAGGCTCACTAACCTATTAATCACATGTACGTTCAGGAACAACAGCCATAAAACTGTAAAACAGAAGAACATGACAGAAAACAGCAGCTTTTGTCTAATTCTGTCAGAATGAAGCAGCAAACACTCAGTTAACCCTCATGTTGTCCTGTGGTTACAATTGACCCGTTTTAAAGTTTGAAAATGTGGAAAAAAAATATATTTTCACAGTGAAACTTCTGATGTCCACATTTTCAACATTTTTGGGAAATCTTTGAACATTTTTTGGTGGAAAAAAAAGAAATGTTAAAAATGTTTCTGAAGAACATTCACTAAAAAATCAACCAAAATCCAGTGAATTTTTTTGTGAATGTTCTTAAAGAAAATATTATAAGTTTTACTGATATATATGGAATCACTTTAGATATTTTTAGGATTTTTTTTAGAAGATTTTTACTCATTTTTTGAGAATATTTACAAGAATTTTCTTGCCAAATTTGGGGGATTTTTTAAAAATCAAACTTTTAAGGGAAATTTTTAAGGAATTATTGGAATTTTCTTCCTGAAGGTTTTGCAAATTTTCAGAAATTTGGGGAATTTTTTTGCTGAGTTTTTGGATTTTTTTCAGACAAGGAAGTAATATTTTTTTGTGCCTGTAAATGAGTACAACAGGAGGGTTAAAACCACTTTACATCCTAAACGTCATTCATTATATCTGTAACCTTTTCTGCATCTTCTTATGTCATTTTAACATGGACACAAAATGAAAAATGAAATAATAAAATAGAATTAAATGGAAATAAGGCAGAAACTGGATGAGAAAATTAAAAAACTAATTAAGAAAGTGGAATAAATTATAAAATTATAAAATTGAAATAAATTAACAATAATGTCATATTATCTGAAAAAAATATATAAAAAATGAAACAAAAAGAAATTGAAAGACAAATGTATATGGTTAAAATAAAATAACATAATAAAAACTCATTGGGACAAAATAAACAAAAAAATGTATATTTGAATAAATTGAACAATAACAATGCATTTAAAAATTAGATTAAATCTAAAAAAGTGACACAAATAAAAACATTCTAAAAATAAATAAAAATAATAAATATTAAATGAAAAAACTGAATGATAAAAGAATACTAAATAAATAAAATGAAATTAAAATAAAATAAACAAGCACATCCAGGCACATTCTGTCACTCTTGTATATATTGTTGATTTTTCTATAATATATTTCACATTATTTTTTTTAATCTTATTTCACTAATTTAATTTATTTTTTATTTTACTTTAGCTCAACTTTATCCCCTAATATTCTGTGTTGTCTTATTGTTCACCCCTTTATTGAATATCCATGCTGCCAGAACAACTTTATTTTAATAAACCATCTAAGTCTAAGTCTTAAAAGCAGCTCTTATTGCATGCAGATGTTCCAGCTGTGAGTTCAGATGACTGAGAGAAAACAAAAAGGAAGGAAGGTGGAGGATAAACGTAGCGACTCCAGGATCAGACGAACCGGGAGGAATTTCAACAACGACTGCGGCACAGTTGGTGAATAAACAGCGAGCTGTTGGTGTTGGCCTTAAAAAGAGGAAACTTTCTGCATGTGACGACTTTGAACAGTCAGCTGAGGTCCAGTTGAACGCTGAAGACTCTCATGAACACGACTAAAGACTCTAAAGCTGCTTGTTGGTCCTTAAATTTCATTTTTTACTGATTCTGAGCCACACAGTTGAAAAATGTACATTATTTTAGCCAAACTACACACAGTTTTATCCACTTCAGGTGCTTTTATAACATCCAGGGTCAACTATTTTAATGCATTTTTCTGACAGCAACAACAAAAAGTAACATTTGGTCCAAAACGAACCTGCAAGAGTCATGAGACCTCAGGAGTTTAATCATATAACACCTGTCCTCATGTGTTTGCATTAATCTCCAATACAAGCAAGAACTCATTCCCATTTTCCTAATGCTGGTTCATTAATTGTTCCTCAATTTAACTAAAAAAATCTGCTTTCCTGAACAATATCCACTTTTTGCACAATCAGGAACAATTTGCATTAGATTCCCCATTTATGTTCAGGTTACATGATTCCATTTTTATATGGCTAACTTTAATTATATTTCTTTTTAATTGTATTTTATTATAGCATTTTTTTAAAAATAATTTATCAGTCATAATATAAACAGACAAAAATATACACAATGGTTATAAAATGAAATGAAATGAAAGTCAATTAAAACAACTATAATATTAAATCAAATTAAAAATAAAATAAAAAATTTTATAAATAACACAGAAACTGAAGCAGAAAATGCACAAAATAAAAAAATCGGCAAATACAATAGAATAAAATGTAAAAGATTTATTACAATTTTAGAAATAAGACAGTAAATGAAGCAGAAAATGCACAAAATAAAAATAAAATAATGAGATTTTAAAAATTATAAATTTTAGAAAAAAGAAACTGAAGCATAAAATGCACAAAATAAAATAAAATAATAAAATAGAATAAATGCAAAAAATTACATAAAACTAAAATAAACTAACAATATCATATTACATGAAAAAAATAATTTAAAAATCTAATAAAAAGAAACTGAAACAAAAATAAAAGAACAAAATAAAATTAATTAGTATAAAATAAACAAAAAATAATGTTTGAACACATTTAATAATATTATTACATTTAAAAATTCTATTAAACATATATAAAAAATAAAAAAACACAATTAATATTAAATGAACAAAAATATTGAATGAAAAAGAATATTAAATGAAATAATGGAAGGAGGTTTGTACTTAGAAAAAATGATTTTGAAAGATGCACATTTACCTTTAAAAAAATAAATTACATGGGGAACCATTTTCCTGAACAACAAAAACACTAAGCTGTCAATCAATTTTTCAGCTTCAAAACATTTAAATAACTGCTTCGTTTACACACAAGTTCCTATAAATGCTGACATTTAAGAATAAAAGTGGGAGAAACTCACACGACCCATATTCCTGTGATGGTGAAGACGGGCAGACTGACAGGAAGAATCATCCACAGGGACATGATGCTTCAGTACGGAGCTGCAGAGACACAAAAACACCAAGTTACACTTTAAAAAAACCTATAAATGAACTCAACACCAGCAAAATCAACTGTTAGGATGATCAAGTAACTATTCAAGCTGGTTATAAAAGTTAAAAAATGCCAAAAACGTTCTTGTTTCAGCTCCTTAAATGTGACGATTTGTTGTTTTTCTAATGAAAGTTCAATATCTTTGAGGTTTGGAGGGTTTTTAGTGATTAAATGGTTAACTGATTAATCAGTTAAGGAACGAGATCAATACTCTCACAAAGGGCTGCATCAGACGACAGAACGTTTGCCAATAATTTACTGATCGATCACGAGACTCAGGTGTGTTTTATTTCTAACGAAGGAAACACAACATGTTCATAAAAGAAGGTATTCTGAATCTGCTTCTGAACTTTTTTTACTTGGTAAAATCAGCGGAGTTCTCCTTTCAGATGTTCAGATTAACATGTGAGGGGCTAAAAGGAGTTCTGTTGCCCCTCCTTCCTGCCCCTCTGCAGCTTTTCTACATTAGGATGTAATTTTTCTAAACAGATGCAATTAGGAATGGACACAGTTTGAGTGACTGGAGGATAAAACAGAGCTTAAAAAAAGTAAATAAATAAATAAAATATAAATAAATAAAATAAATAACAGTAATATAAATAAAAACAGCATATCCAAAAACTTCATAAAGTAAACAAACAACCCATTAATAATTATATGGAGCCAAAAGTTGCGGTTTGTTCCATAAAAAACTATAAAATTAAGTCAGCAAATAAAGAAAAAAAAGCAGAAAAATGCAATAAACTACAAATATGAATAATGATAAGGTAGCCCAAAAAAATCTGTATATTTCACTAAATAATCCAAATCATGGAAATTATGGTGCTGCCACCCTTTAAACTCCATAAATAGGAATAAATGAATAAATAAAAACGGTTAAAAATACAATAAATAAGAATAACATCATTTTAAACTTCTGTCTATTCCACAAAAAGAATAATTAAAATCATGGAAAATACAGTGCTGCCATCCTCATCAAGCATTTGTTGTTAAATAAATAAATAAATAAATAAATAAATGATAACCACAGTTCTGTATATTCCACACACAAAAATCCAACCAAATATGGGAAATTCCAGCACTACATGTAGGTGAAATGCAAACAATAGTGTTAAAAATAAATAGAAATAATATAAATAAAAACAGTATATCCACAAACTTCCTAAAAACAACAAAACTAAAGTAAACAAACAACCCATGATGTGGAGCCAAACACCTCCACATGTTCCATAAAAATTACACAAAATCAGTAAAATCCTCTTTGAGCGCTTCTCATTTGCAATAATGAACACTTTTGTTCTCTGCTTTCTGCCTGGACATTAAAACTAATGTCGCTTCTTCACATGAAACCTAATGTTTTCCTCTGATTCTGTACCGGAGAAGCGGGACTTTTACGCTCCACGGAACTTTTACGCGCAGCCTCGGTGCGTAAAGCGACGCGTCTGAACTCACCTCGTTGTTTCAGAGAAAAAGCTTCATCTCAGCGCCTCCAGACTGCACGGAAAGTGGCATAAAGTCCGAGCTGTTGCTTCTAGTTTCATCGTCCACATGTGAGAGAGTCGCTGAAGGAGGTTTTTTCATTCATCCTCCGTCCACAGCCTCGTGTGTTATGATCAGAGGAGGAGAGAACAGCTGGAGGCACAAACTTTAACTCCTCCCAGGAAAACTCACATTTCTCCCCCAGCTCTGCTCTAAAAACGCTCTTCATCCACTAAACTGTCATAAAATCAGTCATTTTAGCCATTTTTGTGCTTCTAAAGTGAACGTTTCTGTCCGTAAAGTGGACGTTGTTGATCATTTTGTCTCCGTCTACTTCCCGGAAACTGATTTCACAACCGAATTGCGGGTAAATTACGCATCAGTCGGTGGTACTCCGGTCTGGAGTCTGAGTTACTGGGTTTCCAGGGTTTTTTTCTCCTTAAAGAGCTCAAAATGTTTTCCGAGAAAGCAGGGATGCTGCATTCAGGTGCCAACTAAAAGCTCGGGATTCCCAGTTGTCGGTCGTGGATGGAAATGATGTGTGATTTTCTGCAGCCAAGAAAAAATAATTACTATGTTTAAAATGTCCACAGAGGAAATATTACAAAAGATTATTTTTATTTTTATTCACTTACTTATTTAGTCATTTATATATTTAATTTTTCCTGTCGTGATGCAAGTTTGTGAATTAAACACAAGAGAATAATGGGAAATGTGGTTTATACGGTAAAATAAAAGTTAAATCAGCAATAAATGTAAGTTTTTAAGGATCTGAATATTTTTTCCATTAATGTTGTGTCACATCCTGAGAAAAATGCCCAAATCTCTCTGAAAAAAAGCATCAAAACATCTAAACTTTCAGTACTTGGCATTAGATCTACAACAGAAGATTTATTTCCCTGACAAGCTGTGAAACGTTGCAGACTTTAAAACCAAAACACTTGATTTTTAGGGAAACATTTGAAGGTAACACAACATTAAGGAGTCTATCTGAGAGGCATAAACTGTTTAACAGTTTATTTCACTCAAAGTGCTATTTCCTGCTCGTAGTTTGAAAGGTTTATTTCACCCAAATAGTTTTGTCAACCAACAAAAGTTTATTCTACTCAAAGTACCAGTTTGTGTCCAAGAACTTGAAGTTTTAAAGGTTTGTTCCACACAAAATACTACTCTTTGTCCAAGTACTTATCGTTTAAAGGTTGATTTCACCCAAAATACCGCTTCCTGTTTTAGTCACAAGTGGCTTTAAATCTGTCCAAAACGGCAAAAGTTTGCCTAAAATGATTTAGACAGAGATAATATGGATAAATACATGAATCTGGCAGGTTGTGTCATGAATATTTGGGGCAAACAGAAGAAAAAACAACTTTTGAACTTTTGTTCAATCTTTGGTTATTTTTTTTTGACATTTTGGGTGATTTCACCTCTTCTGACCTCAAAAACAGGAAACCATGGAAGTGTTTTATTGCAGATTTGAACATTTGAAGAGAAAAAAAACAGTGGAAATCTCTTGGTTAAATCTCTGCAACTCTTGTTTTTAAATACAAAATCTGAATGAGTAAAGTAAGTGACTGTTAGGTAGTTGTAGAGGTGTAAAAAAGATTAAATAATAGTTTAAATAGTTGAAGTTGAACACGGGTAAACATGGAAATACCCAAGAGAAACGCATGTCAGAACTGCACTCATAAAATCAGCCTCTGCAGACTAAACAATAGGTGGAAAATCAGATCTTTACTCATCAATAAACATGTTTTGTTCAGGAGTTCTTTGGTTTGTTTTTTTTCCTGGAAAAGTCTTTTCACAGTAAAAGTATTTCTAGGAACAGCCTGAACTCATGTAGATTCTCTATTTGGCCACATGGAGGAGCACATTTCTGATTATATTGTTGAACCTTTAATAATTACATTTATTTTCCATTTATCAAAAACTCAGTAAAAGTAGAACAATCAGTAGATTTTCTGCTGTCTGCTTGTGTTCTAGTATTATTATAAGGCATAAAAAGCAACACCGGAATGCAAAAATAGTCATTTATAAGCAAAAAAAATCCTGCTTTCAAAAGGTTTACTGTATTATAAGTCTGTAATCAGCAAAATACACTTTAGCATAGATGTACTCAATGTGCCAAATGACTAATTTTAAGCATTTATGTTTAATTATTGCATTATTGTGGATGATTTTATGTAGTTTTATCATTTTTTTTAATGTTAACACACACATGTGACCAAGTAAAGCAATAAGTAGTCAGTAATTGTTAAATAAATGCTGTACAATGGATTAAAAAGTACAAAAAAGTACAATATTACTCTGTGAAATTTAAGAAAAGTCATTATTTTTGAGCAGTATTTCCACCACTGGTCATTATTGGTGTTGTTTTTTTTTGCACAGTTTTTAACATAACGAAGCTATAAAACTTGTGTGAGGCCACCTGAAGGCACCGTCACGTGTCTCCCAGTGTGACTGACCATCCAGATGTTCACAGCTGGTTTACATTAACGTGTTTAAATAGAAGCTGTACAGTGTGGAGCCGCTCCGAGCTGCCACTAGGGGGCGCTGCAGGCTTTAATATAGAGTCACTATCATAGAGACTGGCCTCAATATGACGATTTAGTCTGAAAATAGGATTATTTTACTCAAAAATGTCTTTTTCAGTTGATCTCTAGAGACATTTAAACACAGATGACACAACTGCAGAAGAAAATACAAACTACAAAGTAAAAGTACTCAGTAATGATAGAAGAAGTCAGATACTTTGGTAATTAGAGACTGAATAAAGTTAGAAGACATAAAGAAACTGATTCTGAAGGCAGAATAACAGCTGCAGCTTCAGGACCACAGCTGTAAGACTCTAGTTCGACACAACAGCGCCACCTACTGAACTGAATAGTAGATAAAGAGTATAAAGTATGGTTTTAAAGGTGAATTTCATTCAAAAATAGGACTTTCTGCCCTAATAAATATAACAACGAAAGCAGCAAACTGACACATCTGAGAAGCTAAAACCAGCAACCGGAGACGTTTCTAACAAGAATGGGTTTATTGTAACAACATTTCAACATTAGAAGCCCTTAAATTGTGTTTTTTTCCTTCGAACACAGCTGACGTTAGAATCCACAGTCGTGAAAATCAGTGTTTTACAGACAAACATAAGGTTCACATTAATGCATGAGAGGAAAACGAAAACGGAAGCAACATTTGGCACATAAATGATCCAAAATTACAATTAATTCAAGTCTGACAGAACAAGTTTCAGGAATCAGTTGGTCTCTGGCAGGTTTCTCTCTTCAACTTAACCCTCCTGTTGTCCTCTGGGTCAAAGTGACCTGTTTCAAAGTTTGAAAATGTGGGGGAAAAAAGAAATTTTCACAGAGAAAACTTTAACATTTTTGGGAAATTTTTGGACATTTTGTTGGTGGAAAAAAAGAAATGTTAAAAAAGAAGTTTCTTTAAGAACATTCAGGAAAAAAAATCAACCAAAATCCAGTGAAATTCGCTGGATTTTGGTAGATTTTTTTTCCGAATGTTCTTAAAGAAAATATTAGAACTTTTACTGATGTATATGTAATCACTTTTGATATTTTTAGGATTTTTTTCAGAAGATTTTTATTCATTTTTTGAAAATATTTACAATTTTTATTTATTTATTTTTTTTTTACATTTTTATTTCTCTCCATTTTTTTTTAAAATAAAACTTTTAAAGGAAACTTTTAAGGAATTTTTGGAATTTTCTTCCTGAAGATTTTACAAATTTTTATAAATTTTGGATTTTTTATTTTTTTGCTGTATTTTTGGATTTTTTTTCGGAGAAGGGAACAATATGAGGACAACAGGAGCATTAAAGGACGAGAAAGACAAACTACTGGACTGGATGTTGGAGCTGAAATGATCAAAACTTTGTCTTTTCTGAAGCACAGACATAAATGTAAACCCCATCTGGATCAAACACCTCTAGTGGTCGGACATGACGGCAGAATTAACTTTAAATGAGCCAAACTCCTCCTCAGTGTTTAACTTCATGAAAGAAGCAGCTTCTGTGATGAAAGTCTACAGTAAAACACAGGACATGGTCTGAAATCACAAACACAAAAACTACAGTGAAACACATTTAAACATCAACTATCAGTGGTTTTAAGAGTCTTTCTTCACGTTAAAGAGGCAAAAGTGGCTTCACGATCAGTCTGTCAGCAGATTAAATGTGGATAAACGTGATATTTGGATGGAAAAAGCAACAAAATGACGTCTATTTTACACGTGTGATGCTTTAAGAAAACCGATCCATTAGTATCTTTTAACTTCTTTAACAGCTTGATAAGAAAACTAATTTTGGTCACGTTTTGAGACATTTTGGACCATTTTTAAACCTATTTCAGACAAATTTTAAGTCATTTAGGACACGTTTACGTCATTTTGGATATTTTTTTTATATTGTAAAATTATTTTGCTGCCTTTTTGGATAAATTTGGAGCAATCTTGGGCAATTTCTGATTCATTTCAGACAAATTTTGAGCATTGTGGAGAAATTTCAATGACTGCAAGCAGCTAAAAATAATAAAATAATTCTGTACATTTTATGGGCAGGTTGATGTTACTTTGGCCAATTTGGTCTCATTTTGGGAAAGTTTTGAGGCTTTTGAACTATTTTTTTTTTGGTATTATGACGGGTTTAGGTCATCTTGGACAGTTTGGGTTTTTCAGTCATTTGGCCAAAGTTTTCTAATTTGGACAAAAGTGTCATTTATGCAAACTAAAGAGCCGCAACCAGTAAAAAATTATTTATGGATAAATGTTTTCTCAAATAATTGATTGTTTATGCTGGTAACAAAGTGGTGAAAAATTGCCAGACAAACTGGAAAATGTCCAACAAATGGTCATATGGAACAATGAAAACTAGAAAATGTTTTAAAAAATGACTAATCAGGCAAAAGTTCTTTTTCTGGTTGATTGTAGAAATTAACGGCAGGTTTATGCACATGTTTTGTTTAGTTTTTTTGGCATCTTCCCTTTTTATTTTGACAGGATCATTAAAAAAATGTCAAGAAATATAAGGAAAAAGAGCAGCAGAAAGCCAGCCTTTAAAGATGTGGCTCAATTATAACAGCATAAAAGCCTCGTTGTTGAACTCCAACCACTCAATCGACCCAAAACCAAACTATCCAAACGTGACAAAGGCAGTGCAGTGTTTACAGTAATCCTGTCTCTGTACGCATCTATACATGTGGTTTCTGCAGAATGTGCAGCTTTTAAAGAAAAGCAGAAGATGAGAACATTAGGATTTTAACTTTTACCCTCCTGGGAGCAGTTTGCTCTGGGACGACTTCCTCTCATTAGTCAGACGTTTTAAACCAATAAACAGCACATGAGGTAAGAGCAGACATGAAGGGAAGATCAGGTTACACTGATGTTCAAATCAGTCGCTGTGTTTGCAAATAAATGCCAACTGAAGCAGTCACGAGCTGTGTTTCCATCAAATGATCAAGCACATTTATGGCAAACGTTTGAAATGTTGCAAAAAACATCTAAAAGAAAATGCAAATTGGACTCGTTTTCCGTTAATCATTGGAGCCAACAAACGAGGCTGCAGAGTGGAGTCAGAAGGTGGCAGTATGTTGCACAAAGACAGCAATCACAAATTCATTTTAAACCAGAAAGTTGACCCAAAATGACCCAGACTTTGTCTAAAATGACTCAGAATTTGTCCAGAATAGCAATACTTTAACTCAAAACAATGCAAAAAAAGTCCAAAATGACAGAATGGTTGCCTAAATAACTGAAAATCTATCAGAAATGGCTCAAATTTTGTCTAAAATGGACTCAAAATTTGCTTAACGTGACAGATATTGTCCAAAATGTCTTGTCACTCAAAAATGTCCAAATTGAGATAAGATCTGTCCAAAATTATTCAAAATGCGTTTCAAACATCAAAATCTTTTCCAAAACGTTAAAAAAAATGTCAAAATAACATAACAATGGTCCTAAACGACTGATAATTTGTCTAAAATGGCTCAAATTCTGTCAAAAATGATTCAAAATTTGTGCAAAATGACTCAAAATATGTTCATGACTCAAAATGACAGAAAATCTTTCAAAATGTCTTGAAAACCATAAAAAGACGCAAAAGTGTCCAAAGTGAGATAAGATCTGTCCAAAATGATTCGATTGTTTCAAATATCAAAATCTTCTCTAACTTGGCTCAAAAAATGTCAGAAATAACAGAATTGTCCTAAAAGACCCATAATCTGTCTAAAATGGCTCAAATTTTGCCAAAATTTATTTAAAATTTGCCCAGAGTGACTAAATCTTTGTCCAAAATGACTCCATTATATTTTCATAATGACTCAGAATGTCCAAAATGACAGAAAATCATCCAAAATGTCTTGAAATTTGTCCAATAAAGGAACCAAATTGTGTCTAAAATGAGTCTAAAATTATTTGAAATGTGTCCAAAACAACAAAACCTTAACAAAAATGACTCAAAAACTTTTATTTTTCAAATGCTGCCATTTCTATAGACTTTCTTCTAATGTAATACTTCAAAGTGTGCATAAAAATCCTTAATGGAAACACAGCTGGTGAGTCATTTACTGTAGCTACAAACAGTCCAGTGCAAAGGTCTGTGGTTTACATGATAAGCAGCACTGGGAGGGTTCAACGCTGAAGCCTTCATCAGGTCGGTGATTCTGGGAACACGATTATTTCCAAAGGCAGCTTCAGATCTGCATATTATTAGTGGAAAACATCCCTTTGTCATCAGTGCATTAGTATTTATTCCCTTTTTTTCCCTATCCTGCTGGTTGCAGTTCAAAACAGACACTATTTTAAAGGAATGGTTCAACATTCTGGTGGAGGTGGTTAGCCTAGCTTAGCATAAAGGCTGTAGAGCAGGGGGAAACGGCTAGTCTGGAAAATACACCTCTAATACTCATTAGTTCACATGTTTCTCTGCCACAGGAATGAAATCAGACAAGGTTCTCAGTCAGGATGATTTCTAAGTAAACAACAGGTGCTAAAGGAGACTGTACTGGCCAAGTTTTGGAGAATCTTGTCTGTAAAGAAAGCAAAATCTAAATTTATCCACAAATCTAAACAGCAAATGGGTCAAACTAGAGCCTGAATAACAAATCAGTTGGTTAATATTGTCGTTTGATATCAGATACATCGAACATAATGCAGAAAAAGACACTAAAAGGTCATTTAGAAATAGTGTCATTGCATAACTTGTCCAGCAGGGCGGCTCTGATTCCATTATATCCAAGATTTAGCTGTCTGCAGCACATGTAGCAGAGCAGTCGGTGGTGCGGAGTCAAATGGTGTCTTCATGGGGAACTGATAACTAGTACGTGGAATACATCCTGTAAATATTACTCAAGCATACATATGATATATATAAAATACTGGCCAATAAAACAATATTAAGATTGAAGATGTTTTTACCTTCTCAAAATCAGCATTGGCCCCAAAAATCCACAAGCAGTTGGGTGCTGAATCAAACATCTCTGCTCATATACAGGTCACATTTCATATAGTTAGTGTTAGAAGTGCTTTTCCAATTCCCCTCCTTCCAGTCTTTATGCTAAGCTAAGCTAATATCGATCCACTCATCTCACTTTCAGCATAATTACCTAACTGTCTAATCATTTCTTCAACAATGCAAAAATCAACAAGTGCTTCTACGTCAAGGACTCACTTCATAGTTTCAACAAACAAACATTATGGCACTTTTCCACTAGCACCTACTCGGCTTGACTCTACTCGGTTTGTGAGGTTTTCCATTAGGTACCGGGTACTACTTTAGTACCTACTTGGCCGGGGTTCCCAGCGAGCTGATAATGTGACGTCTACAGAGTGCAGGCCACTGATTGGACAGGGAGTGACGACACACGAGAGGGACTCCTTCATGAAACCAAACCCGCCATTTTAAAAAAAAAACTTGCAACAGCGACGGTGCGCATTGCTCTTCATGGAACTTGGCAAAATTTGAATATGACCGAGCAGCAGGTATACCATCATTCTCCATTGTTGTGTTGCATTTGTGTCGCACACAAATGACGTTAAGGGACTTCTGGGCTGCCGTGCTACAACGACTCCATCCACAATGAGGTGGTACTCAATTGTAACGGAAAACCACCTAAATCGATTCAAGTCGAGTCGAGCAGAGTAGGTGCCAGTGGAAAAGCACCTTTAATAAACCCTCTCTGACGGATGTTTGGCCCCCGTACGGCTGTTTTTAGTTACCAGTCAAAAGTCTACGTAACCAATGCAATAACTTAAATGAAGTGCAGTCTACTCCTCTCTAGTCACCCTCCATACTGAACTCCAAGCTACTCAGGAGGTTGTATTAAAATGTGCTGAGTCCGAGTCGGTCTCCTCTTCCCAAATGCTCTAAATCCATAGATGTATCATTGTTTTTGTTGTGTAGTACTGGGACTTGGACTATGTTCATGGCTTCTCGATGTTGGTCACCTCTACTGATGGCACAATTTAACACGACCGTGAGTGCAGTACAGACGAGTTACTCGACCTTCTGTCCTTTGTCCTTGGACGAACCTTTGAGGTAGCTTTTGTAGAAGAACGAGGCGAACAGGACCAGGTAGCTGAGGTACATTAAGGAGCCCCACGTGATGTTGTGCAGGTTGGACGGACAGCGGACCTCGTGCATCCAGCGGTACACCAGCCCCACCACGGCCAGGCCCATCACCATCTGCAGGATCTGGGTGGCCGTGATGATCATGGCGAAGGGACGAGGCACCCGGAGGCCGGCGGCCCGGGCGGCGTAGTACGTGTACATGAGCGAGTGGACCAGGTAGTTCATGGTCATGAACCAGCCGCCGCCCGCCACCTGGTCCTTGTAGGAGTACCAGGAGTAGAGCAGCACGGTGATGTGGTGGTACCAGTGCAGAAAGATGAGGCGCTGCTTCCTCAGGACGATGAACACTGTGTCTCCTGGGACAGACAGCGGACAGGAAGTTATTTACACACATGGACGTTGATGGGGCTTGTTCTTGAGGACTCCGTGTAAGTTGTTTGAAATGTGTAGACGTGGGCTTTGTACAAAACAGCGTTAAAGGGACATTATGTGTAATGTAGACAGGGATATGTGCAGTAGAAGAGAAATGTGCAATATTATCATGTGCAATAGTGACAATGGGAAATGTGCAATAGAATGTAATAGTGTCAGAGGGATACATGTAGAGCAAGGGTGTCAAAACCAGCCCACCAGAGGATCCAATGCAGCCCATGGGACGACTTTGTAAAGTATAAGACATTAACCCTCCGTTTGTCCTCATTTACGGGCACCAAAAAATATTGTTTCCTTGTCTGAAAAAAATCCCAAATTCTGCAAAAAATTTCCCATAATTCCAATAATTCCTTAAAAGTTTCCCTTAAAAGTTGTATTTTGAAAAAAAATTCCCCAAATTTGGTAAGAAAATTCTTTGAAATATTTTCAAAAAATGAATAAAAATCTTCCAAAAAAATCCTAAAAATATCTAAAGTGATTCCGTACATATCAGTAAAACTGCTAATATTTTCTCTAAGAACATTCACAAAAAAATCAACCAAAATCCAGCACAATTCACTGGATTTTGGTTGACTTTTTTGTGAATGTTCTTAAAGAAACATTTTTTTTCCACCAAATTTTTTTTTAAAAATTCAGAAAAATGTTGAAAATGTGGACATCAGAAGTTTCACTGTGAAAATCTATTTTTTTCCCCACATTTTCAAACTTTAAAACGGGTCAATTTGACTTGCAGGACAACACGAGGGTTAACTGTAAACTGTAAATTAGCAAAACTAAAAATTTAAAATAATTTCTAGACCATGACAAGTTGTTTTGATCATCAAGTAAAATACTAGATTGTTCATTGTTCTTTCGTCATTTTGAGTCTCATTTTTGGGATACTTTGTCTCGTTTTTGTTGTTTTTGTCTTCACTTTTGTAGTTTGTCTCATGTTTTTGTCTGCTTTTTGGTTGTTTCTTGCTTTTGTCATTTTTGGTCTTGTTTGTCAGTTGTGTAATTTCTTTTCCATCTGTCCATTCTTTTGTCGCTTTGTAATGTTTTTGTCTCGTTTTTTGTCTCTTTCTTGGTTGTTTTTTTGTCTTTTTTTTGTCGTTTTTATCATAAAGTAAAATCCTAGATGGTTCAGTTCCAGATGACTAAATGTTGTGTTCCTTTGTAGACACTCTGTGATCTGGAAGTTGTAATGTGGAAATGATAAACTGAGGCTGAATGTTGCTGAAATTGAACGTATTTTTCTTAAGAAATTTCAGGTTGTTGTTGTTGGATTTATTCCCAGTTATTACCAACGGCAGCCACACATATTAAACTAAAACCCAGGTAGTTATGAACCAGGATTACTCTTTAATTCTGCTTTAAACAGGTCAGATTACATTGTGTTCCTTCATAATGAGGTTCGGTTCAGTCTGTATCCTGCAGTATATCGTTGGTCTGAGCAGCAGGAAGGTGAAAGCGTCCTTCCTGGCTGCCATCAATCAGCACTAATGGAATTTTCCTGCCACCTCAGCATCCGACTCCATTTCCCAGAACGATTTCTTTCCGACGGAGACGAGATTACATGGAGACAGAATCATCATCCAGAGGAGCAGCTCTTAAGATAATTGTCTGCTGATACGTTTATTGGAAGGTTTTGAGGTTCAAACAGTGACACGATTTGGTCGCTGAAGGTTAACGTTTGGTTCAGAGTAAAACCCTGTTTCAGCTGCATGCCTACCTGGAGATACAAATATCATCTGGACAGTGACTTCTCACACTGTTCAGATCATGTTTTTATTCCCATTTTTACTCCACTACTCAACAAGCAGCAGTTTAATCTGAACTACTGATGTGTTCGACTACATATTTAATCTATATTGTTGATCTTTTTTGTTCTACTGGCATATTTTATCTGCTTTTCAGGGAAAAAGGGGTAGAAAGGTCGAAGTTACACGGATTAATTCCACATTTCAACAGCATTTAAATAGCTCTGTTTTCATGTGTATAGGATCTGCTACACATTTAATTTATTTTTTTAACAGTCAACATGTAAATAATACTTGCATTCTGTAACTTTAATCTGTAAAATAACAGGTCAGAAAATTATTTAACATTTTTCAGTCTGTAATATATGGAATACTTTTCCAAACAACAGAAAATATCTGTAAAATAGCATCATTTTTTGAGGACAATTTCATGATTTGTAAAAATATTGACTCTTTTTTAATGAAGATTATTTGCAATTTACTCCTGTTTTTACAGTCAACATATAAGTTATACCTTTATTAAACTTAAATTTACAAAATATTATCTGTAATTAAACAAAACAGGGAAAATCTGGAAGGTAACTTCTGGAAAAAAACGGTAAATTGTTCACCATTTCTCAATTCATGATATATGCAATTTTACTTAAATTAAATAAAATCAAATATCTGAAAAAAATTACTTTTTTCTAATTTTGATCCAGTAAAAAAAATTAATAATAAAAAATTTGAATTTCACAGTCAAAATGTTGCAAAAGAGTAAATGACTATTGATGACTGACAGATTTTTTTTTTTTAATGAAGATTACTTGCAGTTTAGGCAAGTTTTTGTGTTTTTTGTGTTTGTTTTTTTTTTTACAGTAAATAAATACATAATTAAACTTAATTGTACTAAATATTTTCTGTAATTAAACAAAGCAAGGAAAATTTGGAAGATAACAGTTTAAAAATATTTATTCACCAATTTTTATTTTAAATAAAAACAATAGTTATCATTATTATCATCATATATATATATATATATATATATATATATATATATATATATATATATATATAAATATATATATATATATATATATATATATATATATATATATATATATATATATATAAATTAAAAAAAGAGCAAATAACTATTTGTAAAATACAGATTTTTAATGTTGACAGCATTTACAGTTTTTTTTTTCTGTTTTTACATGTAAATTAACACTTTTTTCTGTGATTACACCAGTTATTATCTCTAATTTATCAGGGAAAGTCTGTAAAAAACATTTTAATAGCATTTAGCACCTCTATTTCCATGTGTATGGAAGTGTAAGTGGAACCTCAAAAAATTTAAAAAACTTCCAATTTTCTACCAAAGTGAGTCCGTATGTTTTCTTGCCGACCTCCGAACCTCTGGACCAGTAACATTTCAGTAGCTGCTGTGCCTCTTTAATAAAAGTATATGTGGATATTTAGGTCTTGATGAGCAGAAACTAAAAGAATCCTCACCCAGCTCCGGAGCTTTGCTGAGGACGAAGGCATAGGCCCAGAACTTGGTGACGGGGGCGCTGTAGAAGCTGTTGTCACACACCGACTGTCTGAAGCCGCTGTTTGCCAGGACGTGCAGCATGTAGAGTCCGGTCCTGAACGCCCCGATGATGCTGCAGAGGAAACACAACCAACAGCAAACAGTTCAACACAAACATTTTCACTGTTTCCAAACAACAACTCAAAGGATTTTCGAAATTTCAGCAGAATAACCCAAAATTGACCCTCAAAAACACAAAATTATAGTGGATCTGCAGTTTCTTGTTTTCTTTTCTGTCTGTTTTAGTCCCAGACTGAAACTACCCCAGATGGTCACTGATCCACCCCCATGTTTTACTGTAGGGGCAGACAGTCTGGTTTGTAGCTTCTCCAGGCTTCCTCCTAACCAGTAAGTTGGCTGGAGTGGACATCAACTGAAAACTGGATTCATCCCTGAAGAGAACCTTAGTCCAATCATCAACAGTCCAATCCTTGTGATCCCAGCAAAGAGTAACCAGCTTTCCCCTGCCTTTCCTTGATGAAGGGCTTCTTCCTGCCCTGTGGGACTTCAGACCAGCTTCAACAATTCGCTTTCCAACTGTCCTTGTGGAACAAGTCACACTTCTCCACAGTGTCCACTCATTTTAAGGTTCCTGGAGGTCTGAGGATGATTCCTGACAGGAATGGAGGAGTGACGGTCATCTGGTGGGTAGAAAGACGTTTCCTGACCAGCTGGCAGTTCGGTAGAACCATGTTGGGCTGTTTTTTCTTGGTGGAATGAATGGCTGTCTTGGAGATCTTCAGTTATTTCGCTACCTGTCTCTCACTCATGGTGGCTGCCTTTGTGGCTTCACATAATTCTCTCATTTTAGGCATTATGTGAGAGCTGACAGCTTCTGAGTTGTGCTACGGCTTGAATGTCAGCAGGAAACCACTCTAGGCCTTTGCATGTGCTGCTGATGACATGAAATGTCCTCTTATAGACCCTGGAATACAATGAAGCTGAAGCATGTCAAATAGGACATAAAGTATGATGGAATCAGCCGCACTTTTTGTCCTGTTCATTGTATTCTTCAGGTAATATGAGACAGTTTTAAGTGTTATTTTGCTTTACGTCATGCCATCACAATGTTGAAATTATTAAATGTTGCTGCAACAGCATTCAGAGACAAATCTTGGCTTGTTTAGGTTAAAGCAGCACCAGCTAGTGAGTTAGCAGTGTTGTGAAATCTTAAATCTGAGTATAAATCAAACCTGCAGGAGCAAGTTGATGAGTTGATTCAACAAAAACCAACATGTGCATCATTCAATGTACAGCTTCTTTATAAGCCCCATAAACTAGGAGCGTCTCTGAAGGGTGACAATTCCACGAGTGTTTACGGAGGAAGGAGGAACTGGCCACAAACGTTTCTCATAAAACTACAACTGAAGCAGAGCTTTGTTCAAATTTTACTACAACCATAAAGACTCGCCCCACTAATGTCAATAAACTCTCTCAAAGCTGCAGTCACACTTCAGTGCAACCAAACTCTGGATTATTAAGTCTTCTGTAATCTGTAAAATAACACTTAAAACATTTTTTAAAAATATTTGCCATTTTTAAATCATTAATTAGGATTAAAAATTTAAAAAAAAATATATATATATATATTTTTAGCACATTTTAAAAAAAATTTACATATAAATTAACAATTTTACTGGTTATTATCTGTAATTTCACACAAATCTGAAAAATAACAGTAAATTGATTTTAAAAACTGGTAAAACCGGCTTAAAATGTAAGTTTTTTTGCAGAGTGCAGTAGAAACTTTAAAAATTAAAGTGTAGTTTATATAATAATACAAGCTTGACTAATGTAGAGCTACAGTTTTGATCTCACAAGAACATACACGAAAATCCAACAAATCCAAGTACAACCTGAATTCCCTTTGTTTGAGTGAATCGTTCGGTGTTTTAATACATTAGATTAATAAATGATGTCATTGATTGATTGAATTTCCTGTCTACTGACCAATCAGAGAGCGTTTCTCACCTGAACACGGCGAGGCTGAGCGACCACAGCACCAACGGACGCCTCAGGTTCAGTTTGGGTCGTTCCCTCATGTAGTGCTGACCGAAGAAGACGAGTGCAGCATAAAGGCCACAGAACATGAAGGACTGCCTCCTGCACAGAAGGAAAAAAAGACTAAATTTACATAATACAATAAAAAAGAAGAAGAAATTATAATAATAACATAATAATAAATCATTTTTGGCAGGGTACAGGTATCTTTCACTGTAAATATAAATAATTTTTTACTGACTTTTAGCTCCCACAAATAACAATAAATGTAAATAACCTGATAATAAATAATAATAATATAATATAAATAATAAATAATTATAATATTTAAATATATAATACAAATAAATATCATAAGAAATAAGTAATCCTTTAAACATAAATGCAGCGTGTAGATATCTTTTACTGACATCCAGCACCTGCCAATAACTAAAAGGATGTGCTCATATTTGTTTTGTTTGATTATAAGGACATTTTCCTTCGTCATTCTTTGAGCTCTGTCAGGTTACAATAGAAGAGGAAGATGATGATGAAGATCCTCCGACAAACAGCTGTTCAAGCCTAACTCACCTCCAGATGTGGAGCTCTTACATAAGAAAGTTACACAATTAGGGTGAACGGACCAGACGGCTGCAATTAAAAACAAATACGACTCGATGTGACCGTCTGCTGGGATGTTTGTTTGCTCGACACGCGGAACCTGTCCAGGTCAAACTGGAAGTTTAAAGAAAAAAGCCTCCTGACTGCAGCCTCCTGGTTTATAATCGAAGCAAAGGATGATGGGAGATTAACCGCTGACTGATCGGTTCTGGGTGATGAAGCAGTTTTCTGTTCGGTTTAATCAACAAAAAAAATAAATCACCGTTTCAATAAACAGAAACGACAAGATAGAAAAAGTCGACTCTGATGTTGATTTTTCTTGCATTAAATTGGATTTTTGTTACAATCCTGTTGGTCTTTATGTGTAAATAAAGCGACATAAAGCTGCTGATGTGCGTGAGGTCGTTGGAGAATACAGCAGATGACTAATCCTGATTGATGCAATATCAGTAGATGCTCCTGCTGCCTGACCCACTTTAACCTGCGGGGGGTTTCTGATCTCAGTTCACTTCTGTGGGAGTTTATTGATGCACAAGCAGGAATTTCCTTAAGAATTCAGCTTTTTTAGTGCAATTGAATCATGATTTAGGGGTTAAAATGTCAGAAAAAAAGTGAAAAACGCACAAAAATGTACTTAATTGTTGGCTTTGTCTGATCAACAGGCTGATAATTAGGTTTAAATAAGAAAAAACATTTAAAAAAAGCAGCAGATTTATGATACATTACACTGTAAAATTAAAATAATTTTGTTAAAAAAAGTGAAAATTTGGCAGCTGTGACAATAACGGTAAATATCTGCAAAATAATAATATAAATGCAGTGTACAGGTATCTTTTACTGTAGATATGAAGCATTGTAGTGACATCTAGCACCCACAAATAATAATAATAAACATAAATAATCTGATAATAATAAATAATATAATGATAAATTATCTTATTTTTCGCTGATTATAGCAAAAATTTAAACAAAAATGCAATGTACAGGTATCTTTTACTGTACATATTAAGAATTTTTACATCTAGCACCAACAAACAACAATATAAATAATCTGATGATAATTATTATTATTAATAATAATAATAATAATAATAATAATAATAATAAATAACATAATAATAAAAAATCTTATTTTTCGCTGGTTATAGCAAAAAATTTAACAAGAATACAGTGTACAAGTATCTTTTACTGTACATATAAAGAATTTTTAGTGAGATATAGCACCGACAAATAACAAGTATAAATAATTTTATATAATATAATATAATATAATATAATATAATACAATATAATATAATATAATACAGTAGAACGATGCAATTTAACTGTCATAAATTGCAAACAAAAAAAATGTATGTTGTATTCTGGCGTTGGCTACGGCCCACAGTAGCCTGTATGAAGGTTCAATAAACCAGCAGAAAACCAGATAAAGTCTCACTCATTCATCACAGAGGGTCGCTACAATATGTTGACCTGTTTTTACAACGTGACCCATGTTGGTCGGTGTTTCTTCCTGTTCCCAGCATTTTATTCTATCTAATTTCACTTCTATGGAGACGCTTTCCTTTTCTTCCAAGCATCAGAAGAGTCTGACTTACGCTGGGAGTCATAATGAAGGACAAAAAGTTAGTGAATGTAGCACAATCCAAGGTGGAGTACAACCAGAGAATGGAAACAAAGACGTCTGATAGCGCCGTGACGACGTATTCATCTGCTCAGCTGGTCAACTAGTTCCATGTAACCAGTTCTGAAGTAACGATGAAACGCTGTAGGTCAATGATGTCGTAAACCGAGGACCCCCTGTAGTGCTTAAAACAAATGACTGGTATGAGGAGAGGCTGTATGAAGTGATTCTGGACATCCACACCTTTAGCTAACAGAGTTGGAATTAAAACAGTTGCTGTAGAACTCTGGAGGTGCTTTTTTACGTCGATGGAGCCCAAAAACAGCAGGAAGTCCTAAATTCTCCAGAAGTCCTGTGCTATGTCCACCCTCTGTGGACCATTTACTGCCTCTGTAGCTGCTGTTTCCAATAAAGTATAGTGTTTTTATGGGTTGGGCTGCCGTCTACTTATCAGCACACCGACATGGAAAGCATGAATTGGCCTCATAAATCTTGTAAGATGGGACTTGAGAAAGGGCAGAGGTAAATCCTTTCATATCTTAACAGCTTTTACTTCATATATCCAAATTAAAAGCGCAACAAAAATGGATTTTCACCATATTGGACCTTTATTTCTGCAGAAAACGCGTGTGCTGTCCCTTTAAGGAAGACGTGGAATCTGCAGCGAGTTATCAGCGACTGAATCAGAAGCTTTCATAACTGCAGTGACACGGACACCAAGACGGAAGCAGGTTTACCTGCAGGCAGCGGCTCAAAAGAGGAAGAAGAGATAATTAGTCTCTGCAGAACTTCACCTCAGAACGAGCTGTTGAGAGAAAATTAATAACCCGCCAACTCTGAGGCTTTACAGCAAAGTTATGGAGCTGCTCAGGAGAAGAAACCTTAAAAATTCTGCATTTTCACAAACGTTAAATCACTCTTTTACAACTGTGGATCGTAAAATTACACAATTTATTTTATTTTTATATATTATCTTAAAGATTTTCCTTGTTTTGTTAAATTATAGATCATATCTATGAAAATCACAGACTGCAAAAAAACACTGCTACATTAAAATTTTTACTCAAATAGTCACTTGTTCTTTTATAATATTTACAAATATTTGTCATAATTTTCAATTTTCAAACATGACAATATTCCACAGTTTTTTATGCATTTCTTCTGGCACCCTTACTGACAGATTTTTATGATTTATTTTGACTTTTTAAAAATGTTTTTTTAAAAAGAAAGAGACACTATTTTTTACTGTCTTTTCTGTATTCCAGTCAGGAAAAGCTGTTGCTATTTTACAGATATTTGCTGTTATTTAGCAAGAAAAAGATGGCTACTGTAGATTGAAAATTGTTATTTTACAGATTTCCCCTGCTTTGGTAAAATACAGATAATCTGTATAAAAATCACAGAGATATAATTTACATGCTGACTAGTAAAATACAAAAAAACAACAACAAAAAACAAGCCAAAACTGTACATAACGTCCACTTCAAAAATGTGTATTTTTACAAAAAGGTGTAAAATTACACTATTTATACTGTATTTAAAGCAGCAAAAATAAATAAATGAACATCAATAACTGTTATTTAACTGGTTTTGACAAATTACAGGTAACATCTAATAAAATCACAGAAAAAAAGATTTACTCACTGACTATTAAAAAAACCCCACAAAAATCTGTATTGTTGCAAAAAGTAATTTGTTGTTCTACAACATGTGACAACAAAATTACACTAGTTTTACTGTATTTAAATTCACTGCAAATATCAGATATTTTTAGTTATTTTCTGTGATTTTTTAAATTTTTTTTCAGGGTATAAGATCTAAACTATGCAAAAAAAAAAACAAGTAAAGGTGTGCACAGTTTTTCATGCACACTGTGGAGAATAAATGCTGTTTTTGGCTCTTTACCAGCTCTTTATTTACACTGCTTCAGTTTCACTGCTGCTCGGTGAGATGAGGGTGAAAAATGTGGTTCTGCAGGGTTGAGGAGGAGTCACAGCCTCTGACAGCTGCAGCTTATTGACACTGAGCTGAAAACACATGACGCTAACATGCTGCTAATTAAGAAACATGAAGCTAACATGCTGCTAACTAAGAAACATGAAGCTAACATGCTGCTAAGAAACATAACGCTAACATGTTGCTAATTAAGAAACATGAAGCTAACATGCTGCTAACTAAGAAACATCACGCTAACATGTTGCTAATTAAGACACATGAAGCTAACATGCTGCTAACTAAGAACCATCGCGCTAACATGCTGCTAATTATGAAACATGAAGCTAATATGCTGCTAACTAAGAAACATGACACAAACATGCTGCTAATTAAGAAACATGAAGCTAACATGCTGCTAACTAAGAAACATGATGCTAACATGCTGCTAACTAAGAAACATGACCCTAACATGCTGCTAATTAAGAAACATGAAGCTAACATGCTGCTAACTAAGAAACATGACACTAACATGCTGCTAATTAAGAAACATGAAGCTAACATGCTGCTAAGAAACATGACGCTAACATGCTGTTAATTAAGAAACATGAAGCTAACATGCTGCTAAGAAACATGACGCTAACATGCTGTTAATTAAGAAACATGAAGCTAACATGCTGCTAACTAAGAAATACGTAGCTAACATGCTGCTAATTAATGAAGCTAACATGCTGCTAATTCAGACACATGACGCTAACATGCTGCTAACTAAGAAACATGACACTAACATGCTGCTAATTAAGAAACATGAAGCTAACATGCTGCTAAGAAACATGACGCTAACATGCTGTTAATTAAGAAACATGAAGGTAATATGCTGCTAATTAAGAAACATGAAGCTAACATGCTGCTAATTAAGACACATGAAGCTAACATGCTGCTAATTAATGAAGCTAACATGCTGTTAATTAAGACACATGATGCTAACATGCTGCTAATTAAGACACCTGAAGCTAACATGCTGCTAATTAAGACACGTGAAGCTAACATACTGCTAATTAAGGAATATGAAGCTAACATGCTGCTAATTAATAAAGCTAACATGCTGTTAATCAAGAAATATGAAGCTAACATGCTGCTAATTGAGGAACATGAAGCTAACATGCTGCTAACTAATGAAGCCTACATTCCGCTAATTAACACAAATGAAGCTAACATGCTGGCAATTAAGACACATGAAGCTAATGTGCTGCTAATTAAGAAACATGAAGCTAACATGCTGCTAATTGAGGAACATGAAGCGAACATGCTGCTAATTAATGAAGCCTACATTCTGCTAATTAAGAGAAATGAAGCTAACATGCTGGAAATTAAGACACATGAAGCTAATGTACTGCTAATTAAGAAACGTGAAGCGAACATGTCCTGTTAGCTGCTAATTAAGACACATGAAGCTAACATGCTACTAATTAAGACACATTAAGCTAATGTGCTGCTAATTAAGAAACATGAAGCTAACATGCTACTAATTAAGAAACATGAAGATAACATGTTCTGCTAACTGCTGCTAATTGAACCATCAGTGTCCACACAGAGCAGATGTGCAGCTCCAGCGGCTCAGCTCACAACATCCTCTAATAAAACTAGCAAAAATTTCAATTAAATCCAATAAAATATGCTTCTTTAAACCAGTTTAATCTGATTCTTGACACTTTTGTTTTGATTATGAACCGAATTAAAAGTAAAAAAAATAAAAAGATGAAGCTGGCTGGACAAACACGGAGGAGACACAATGTGGAGACAGAAACGTGCTTCTAAAATCGGAGTTTGTGGTTTAAATGATATTTTAAAGGGTTGATTTGTGCTCTAACTTCCTACCAGTTCTTCCTACCAGTTCTCCTGCATCCATTCCAGAGCCCGTCTCTCGTCGAACCGCCGCTCGAAGTCGTACTCCGCCAGCGGGGAGCTGCTCGGCTCGCTGTCGTTCATCTTCCTGCTCCGGAAGTTTCTGGAAGCGTCGATAAAAGCGGAGGAGTGAAAGTGTGGAGCTGTGGAGAGACTCCTGCTGCTTTAACCCGCAGATATGATCAGGTTTATCAGCGGGGAGAGCCCGGAGGATGCGCTGGAGCAGAGGTCCTTCTGACGGGCTGCAGACAGGAAGCTGCTGCTGACACACGCAGCGGATCCGGTCTGGACCTTCAGAATAAAACATCTAGCGCGGCAAGCGAGAGGCTCTTGTTGCATCGCTCTTTTCATTGTTTTTCACTTCACCGTTCTTTTAATTAATTATATTATATTATATTATATTACATGTTGATCATTAAAATTTCATTTTCCATCTTGTAGTGACCATGTTGTATTTCTTGACTGTTGTTTTGTTTTCATTTTATTTATATTTTGTTGTTGGTTTGTGTCTTTGTGTCTTGAACAATAGTAATAATGTAACTTTGTATTTTTTAATTTTCTTAAATTAATATATTTAGATTTGTAATATATTTGATTTAGACTAATTCTGAGCTTTAATAACTTCTCACATAATTTTCATCTCTAATAATCTGATCAAGCAGTTAATCTCTTAATTCATCGTGGACTCTTATTTTGAAGGTGGATGCGTCCATTTGCGGCTCTCCTCGCGCTCTCACTCAGTGTTTTGACGCGATCGGAGCACATTCTGCGGCGTGCAGTGGACGGAGGAGGGGAGGAGAGGGGGCGTGGCCTGTCCGTGACGTCATATCGTCAGGCGTCAACGTGAGCAGTGACAGAATGGAGAGGAACTGGGACCAGTCAGACCAGCGAGACGTCCAGATGTTCAGACTTTATACCAAAATCAGCTCATGTTTCATAAGAGTTCTCTGAAGGTTCATGAGCCAAACGTAGTTTAAAGTCCAGTTTAGTCAGTTTCCATCTGTTTCTGGTCGTCCTGACGTTTTACAGACACCAGTTTCTGTTTCTCTGCAGTTGTTTTAAATCATTGTGTTCATTTTATTTGTTTTTTGTTGTTGGTTTGTGTCTTTTTCTGCTTTGCTGTCATTCTGAAACTCATAGTTTCTGTTTCTCTGCAGTCATTTTAAATCTATTTATTATATTTTGTTTGTCAGTTCGTGCCTTTTTGCCTTGGTTTTCTATCTGTTTGTGTCTTTTGTGACTCTTTTAATCAGTTTGCGTCTGTTTTTGGCCATTTTTTATCATCTTTTTTGTCATTCTGCAGCTTCTAATTGACATTTTGTATTCCTTTGCAGTTGCTTGAATCTATATTTGTTCATTTTTTGTAGCTTTTAAAAAATTGTTTTTGTCTCTGCTTGCTTTAGTTTTGCTCTCTTTTCTGTATATCTTCTTTTATTTTTCATTTTCCATCTTGCAGTTACCATTTTGTGTTTCTTGGCAGCTGTTTTGCATCATTTTGTCTTCATTTTATTCATATTTTGTTGTTGGTTTGTGTCTTTTTCTGCTTGTTTTGCATCTCTTTGCTGTCATTCTGTATCTTGTCGTTATTTTGTGCACTTTTGTTGGTGTTTTACATGTGTTTGTGTTTATTTGTGCCTGTTTGTTGTTGGTTTGCGTCTCTTTGCATCTGTTTTGTCTTCATTCTATTTGTGTTGACTGAACATATCTTTCTTTTCATGTTGCTTCTCTTTGTTTGTTTTAAACATTAATTAGAATTCTTTTTTAAATTGTAGTATTTATTATATCATATTATTATAATTATATATACAAAACAACAGCACATATGCCATTATATATATATTATATTATGTTTTATTATATTATATATTATTTATATTATACTATATTATAGTATATTAATTATATTATATTATGTTATGTTAAATTATATTATATTGGTTATATAATATTGCATTATGCTATATTATATTATTATTATTATATTATATTGTGTTGAATTATACGTGCAAAAAACTGCAACACATGCACATTATTGCTGCAGTTAAAATAGTGTTGATGCCAGAATTTTATTTTATTTTCATTTATTTATTTGGTATCGATCATATTTATCAAAATGATACTAGTTTTTTTTAAATTAAAATCAAATTCCATTTTTCATATGTCTATATCCTTCATTAATTTTCTATTTATATATTACTATTATAGATTAGAGTTTTCTGAAAGTTTTCTTTGTATATTGAATATCTGTGCAGATGTGTAAGTTGCTTTATTACAAAATAAGCTCAAATTAAATGTCTTTGTTAGCTTGAAATGTGAATATTTGCAGTTTACTGTCTTTTGTGGTCATAAACTGATAATCTTTGGATTCTGGACTTTTGATCAGTGAAAACCAGACACCTGATGATGGTGACCTTGGACTTTGGGAAACTACGATGAGCATTTTTCGCATCTTTCTGAAGTTTTATCGATCAGGAAAGTAGCTGCAGAACAACTGATCCTTAAAGTATTCATTAGTTGCGGCTCTAAATTGTTAATTTTATGGGGTTGTCATTACTTTCTTTACACGGGTGTGTTTATAATCTGGGGGAAACCCTTTAACTTTCATGTTTTAGTTGCATAAAATCCTCACACACCTTCTAATTCTCTGAGAACAGCTCTTTATCTTTACTGGGGCAATAGTCCGTCTGTACAAAAGGGCAGTGAGTCAGTCGCTGTACATCTGAACCTGCAGTTATGTAACGCCACACATCTGTTAGATCACCGCCTTCTGACACTTCATGAGAAACTCTGGACTCAAACCAGGGCAAAGATATCGTCCCAGGCAGGTTCACCGTGATGCAACCGCTTATGTGAATGAATGAAACGCAAAGGAAAAGTCAGTAAAAGTTGATTTGTTTCTCTCAAACTTCACAGACCTTATCGACAAAGAAAAAGCAAAAAACAAAGATAAAAATGCAGCATACCCGGCTGTGCAAAATGTGACTGTTTTGTTTGTCCAAAATGACAGAGGGTTGTCCAAAAAAACACTAAGGTGCCTCAAAATTTGTTCAAAATGGCTCAAAAAGTGGCCTAATTTACTACAAACATTCCAAAATGATTTAGGATTTGTCCAGATTGACATAAACCTGTCCAAACTTTACTCCAAATATATCCATAATAAGTTTAAAGTTGTCAAACTGACGTAAAATCAATTTATATTTGTGGAAAATTGCCCGACATGGCCAGAGCATCTCAAATATGACTCAAAACCCCTTAAAAAAATTATTCATATGACCCCATATCTGTCCAAAATTATTCAAAATGTGTCCATAACAACAGAAACCAGACCCAAATTATTCCATGTTAGTCCAAAATGTCATGAACTGGTTCAAAATGACTCAAAAATTGTTCAAGACAAGTTAAAAATTCCATTAGTTGATGTCAAGCTTGTTCAGAATGGCTCAGAAATTGTCTTATATGTCAAAATATGTCCAAAAATTATTAAATAAATTCAGGATTTGCTCAAATTTTGCTTACAATGGCTTGAAAGTTGTCCTAACTCAAATACTGTCCAAAACCAACTGAAATTTTTCTAAAATGTCTCAAAAAATCACATAAATGTGTAATAAATAACCCCAAATGTATCCTATATTATCATAATTCTTCCCCAAATCACTCAAAATCTGTCCAAAATGACACAAACTTGTAAAATATGTCAAAAAATTACAAAATAAAATCACAGTATTAATAAAATTTTACTTAGAATGGCTTGAAAATTGCCAAAATCTTTCCAAAATGACACAAAGTTGTCCAAAACAACTTGAAACTTTTCCTAAATGACCCCAAACTTGTCCTGAATCACTCAAAAAAATGTCCTAAATGACAGAAAAAATTCTAAACGTTGGTGGTTTGGTGGTAAAAACCAACCAAATGAAGCTGTGTCTTGGTGTTAAGTTCCATCTGCACATTCTTTAACTCCTAGTGAAGCAGATAAAATGAAGACAATGGACAGACGGCTGGAGGTCGAGGTCACGACTGTGGAAAAGATTCACGGCTTGGTTACATTCTCTAAGAAAACAATGAACATGAATACATTATTTCTCTGTTCTCTGAACGTTAGTTGCATGAATTCATCCTAATGCAACCTGGGAAAGTAAGAAACACAAAGCATGAAGGCCACCTGGTGGACAAAAAATGAAGCTACATCCAGCTTGGAAATGTCTCTGTTTCAGAGCAGCAGGTTGATTGATGCTGTTAAACGAGAAGATTTAACCAGCAGAGCAGCTGTCCAAAATGACTAAATTTATCCAAAATAACCTAGAACATGAATAACTGATGCAAAATTGGTTCAGAATGGCACTGAAATTGTCTTGAATGAGCTTAAAATTGTCCAAAATCTATGAAAATTTGTCTAAAATTACTTAAGCTATCTAAAATGACATAAACCTGCCCTTAATGACAACCAAAATGTCCAAAATGACTCCAAATGTGTCCACATTGACAGAAGCATGTTAAAAATTACTCCAAATTCATGCAAAATAAGTTTCAAATTGTCTAACTTTACTAGAAAACTGTTCTGAAAAGCTCAAAAATGTTACAAATGACAGAAGCTTGTTGAAAATCACCTGTTATTTGTCCCAAATTACTCAGAATATGTAGAAAATGACAGTAACTTCTCCAATATAACTATCCAAATAACAAAATCCTGTACAAATGACTGCAAATTTATCCAAAGTAATTTAAAAAAATGGCCAGACTTATGTAGAATGGCTATGGGATTGTCCTGGATGAGTTAAAAATGGTCTAAAATCAATTAAATTTGTCTAAAATGATTTAAAAATTGTCCAAAATTACACAAACCTGCATTAAATCGCCCCAGACATGTCTAGAATGACTCAAAATTTGTCCAAAATGAGTTTCAAATTGTCGAACTTTACTAGAAAGCTGTTCTGAAGGCTCAAAAATATTATAAATGACAGAAACGTGTTGAAAATCACCCATTATTTGTCCCAAATCCCTCAAAATATGTAGAAAATGACAGAAACGTGCCCAATCGTACTATCCAAATAACAAAAACCTGTACAAATGACTGTAAATGTATCTAAAATAACTTTCAAAAAGGCCTAAACTGATGCAGAATGGCTATGGGATTGTCCTAGATGAATTAAAAAAGGTCTAAAATCAATAAAATTTGTCTAAAATTACTTAACAGTAGTCCAAAATTACATTAATCTGCCCTGAATGGACCCAAACATGTCCAAAATGATTCCAAAATTGTATAAAATGACTCCAAATTTGTCCAAAATAAGCTTCAAATTGTTTAACTTTACTACTTTAACTTTAAGTTGTTCTGAAAAGCTCAAAAATTTAAAATGACAGAAACATGTTGAAAATGGCCCATTCTTTGTCCCAAATCCTTCAAAATAAGTAGAAAATGACAGAAACTTGTCCAGACTTGCCCAAAGCAGTTTAAAAGCGTCTGTCCTAAATGACAGAAACATTTTAGAAACTACTCAAATATTGTTAAAAAATGTCCTAAACATGTCCTAAATGATCCAAATGTTGTCCAAAATCACCCCAAATGCATCCAAAATGACAGAAACCTGTCAACAATTATGTAAAATGTATCCAAAATAAGTTACTAGAAAGTTGTTCAGAATGGCTCAAAAAATTCTTAAATGATAGAAAACTGTCAAAAATGACTCAAATACTGTCCAAAATCCCTTATAATTTGTCTAATTTGCCCAAAATGCCATGAGCTTGTCCTAAATGACACCAAGCTCGTCCAAAATCGGCCAAATGCACTCAGAAACTGTCCCAAATGAGTTTAAACTCATCCAAAATTACTAAATATTGTCTCAGATCAGACAAATATGTCCAATAATTGTAAAATGTCAAAGCATGAAGATCATCTGCTGGACAAAACCATGAAACTACATCCAGCCTGTAAATGTCTCTTCTCCTGTGCTGCGAAAAACTGCAGACGTTTTCTGTTTCCAAACAAGCGCTTTGTTTCTAACAGCAGACTGATTGACGCAGTTTAACGAGGACGATTAATTGGTCGTCAGAGTGTCGGAGCAGCAGCTGGTGGAGGACAGAAGAGTCTGCAGAGGAAACAAACCGAGTCTTTCAGCAGCCCAGATTCTACTAATCGCATCATTTAGAGAGTAGAAATGTTTCTTTTGATGGAAGTTTTGTCATCTGGGCATGCTTCTCTAGGAAATTTGAATTTGTGGCACCAATTTGTGTCTTTTCTGCATCGATTTATAGCAGAAATGTCTTTATTTATGTCAAGGAAAACAAAAACATGTTACGCAGCGAGACTTTCAGGCTTTGCGTGTTGCTTTTAAAAAGTAATTCTCCTCTAGATCATTCATTGAATCTTTGAAACACATGCATCTTTGTCATAAAAGACAATCATGCATTTTGGTTCTTTCACAGGTTTATTAAAGGTTTTCTGGAAATATGACCAAATCTGCTGGGTCAAAAATCTACATGCCCCCCAACTAGACACTTTTAGCAGCCGTCTACAAGCTCCTGGCAAGTTTCTGATTGTATCTTTGAACCTGAGAATCTGTAAAATCTGCTGACTTTCTGACACAGACTGGTTTCTTGATGAGGTTTTAGTCAGAACTCTGGGGAGGCTGGTCTAAAACCTTAATTCCAGCTTGGTTGAACCATTTCTTCACCACTTTACATGAGTTTGGGGTCATTGTCTCGTTGGAACACCCAACTGCATCCACGATCCAACCTTCTGCTGATGATTTTAGGTTTTCTCGAGGAATTTGGAGACAATCCTCCTTCTTCACCAAAAAAGCCCCAGAGCATGATGCTGCCACCACCATGCTTTGGTGCTCTTGGGGTTAAACGTCACCTTCTCCCCTCCAAACATATTTCTGGTCATTGTGGCCAAATCTTTAAATTTTCGTTGTTTTGTTGTTGTTGAAATGAACAAGGAATTGAAGAAAACAAAGGTGGTCTAATCATTTTTTACATGAGTCTATGTAGCATAAACAGAATATTAAGCCAATATTTAGAGTGAAAGTGGAGATTTTAATGCTCTTTCTGCTGTCCACAGTATAAACACATCAGTCAGACAGCAGCTTTACACCCGTTGTTGGTGAAGAGTTGAATAATTAAGGGATTACATGGAGACGTAGGTGTAAATGGACAAATTAATGTCTTAAATCTCAGTCCTGACAGCTGCAGAAGAAGCCAGCAGACACACATAACGCAGCCAAACTGCCTCCCTGTGGTAGATATCTTTAAATTATTCACTCTCCTGTCCTGACTCCATTTATAACGGATCCAAAGGGATTAGAGCAGGAATTATAGCTGCTGCCATCTAAATGCATTTGAGGTAAATTGGCGTTGATGCTTCGGGCTGGAAATGAGGTTTGACGGTTGAGACAAGCGTGAACATGATCTTCAGTTAATGTGAAAGGGAGCACGTTTCAGTGGAAAAATACCTGCTGGTGATGGATGATGGGATGCAGTTTTATAGAATACGTCCATGAAGCATCAGTGGCACTAAAACTGAACCAATAATACATGAAGGGAAATAAATAAGGAGGTTTTTCTGCCACATTTGGAGCCAGTTTTCTGTATGTTTCACAGCTAGCAGGTGCTAAACTAGCTAAACAAGCTACTGTTGTAATTATACATTTAAATGATTTGATTGTAAACATAGTAAAACAACTGAACAGCCTCCAGAAGTTCACATTTTTTAACATAAGAAGGAATTTTGCAAAGAAATCACAGATCACTGAGGTTCCCATAGAAATGAATGGAATTATATGGTATTAAAATAAACTGAACTGTGAGCCCTTAGGGTGTCACTGATTTCCTGTTCATTTTGGAGTTATGCATATTTTTTGTTGTTTGCATAACTTTTCTGCATGTTTAACATTTATTTATGTTTAATATTGTACATGGTCCCATTTTAAATAAACTGATAATAAATAATAATAAAGGCTGTATAAGGAGCAGTTGTTATATAAAGGAACATTTTTATGCAATTTAAATTTTATAATTTAATCTTCAGCCATTTTACACACATAGGACTCATAAATATCTTGTAATATCAGCATTTTAAAGTCATATTTTCCAAACTTGCACACCAAAAAAAAAAACAAGATTGAAGAATGCAAAGGGGAAAAATGTTAAAACAAAACCAAAAAACAAATCAGAGATGGTCATTTAAAGCCCAGTTTACTGATGCACTCCTTTCATATATTGATCTTCAAAAACCACTTTTTTTTACTGGTCAGCTTGTATTTCGATATAAAACAAACAGAACAACAACAGAAAGTTGTTCTGAAGGTCTCGAAATGTTATAAATGACACAAATGTGTTGAAAATGACCCATTATTTGTCCCAAATCTCTCAAAATATGTAGAAAATGACAGAAACTTGTCCATTTTGACCACAAATTTGTCTAAAATAATTTTAAAAGTCTCTACATTGACTCAGAATATGTAGAAATGACAGAAACGTGTCTAAATCCAGATTTGCCCCAAAAAGTTTAAAGTCTCTACGTTGACTCAAAATTTGCCCTAAATGATAGAAACTTTTTGAAAATGACTCCAATATTGCCAAAATACAACATAAACATGTTATAAATTATCCAAATTTGTCCAAAATTACTCAAAATATGTCCAAAATGACAGAAACGGGTCAACAGTTATTTAAAATTTGTCCAAAATAATTTTCACATTGTTTACATTTACTAAAAATTTGCTCAGAATGACTAAAAAAACATGTTATATTACAGAAAGTTGACAAAAATGACTCAGAGATTATCCAGAATCACTTAAAATTCGTCTTAACAATTATTCAAACATTCTCCCAAATGACTTCTTATTTGTCCTGAATATAACTAAGTTCATCCAAAATCACTTAAAAAGTTCCCAAAATGACAGAAACTTGTCAAAACGCACTCAGAAACTGTCCTAAATTAGTTTAAACTCATCCAAAATGACGAAATATTGTCTCAGATTGATTAAAATATGTCCAATAATTGGTAATTACACCAAGTTAATACTGTATGTAGTTGAAACTCTAATTCCTGCATTATTTCATGTAAAACTAAACTTAAGTCGCATGCAATAAACAAAACTGTCTTGATAATTTTATTTTTAATAAAGCTTGAGTTCAGGTTTTAAAGCTCCTCCTGACAGAACATGTCTGAACAAGTTCAGATAGTTAAGATTGCACTAATAAAACTTTCCTGAGGCAATATGTGCTCAAATACACAACCACAGTTTTAAGGAAACAAGATAATTACCTAACAATTATCTAGTTAAATGATTTAACCTCTTTAAAGATTCTACATGAACAAAACATGAAAGAGATAAAAACTGATTAAAAAAATATAATCAAGGCAACTTTTTTTTTCTGAAATGACGGTAATTAGGTACAACACTTGGAACTGAATTTCAGGTAAAAATGGAAAAACTCGGAACAACCTGATTTTATGAGAAACCAACTTTAAAACTTGTATTTATCCTACCAATGAATTAGAAGGCTGTAATTAAAATGCCTTTGATTGTAAATGTAGTTTGTTGGTTAAAGATAATTTCAGTAAAAGTTATCATAACTCAAAAAGACATGGAAACTGTATGTTTTTTACATTTTATTATTGTCATTATTATTGTATTATTATCATATTTATCATTATCAACATTTTTGTTGTGTTTCATGATGTTATTCTTCTATTGTTGCTCAACTTTTTTTTTTTTACATTTTTTTATTCTTACATGTATATTTCAATCAAATATATCAGCTAACATATTTAAGGAAAATTATGTTTGCTCCAATAAAGATCAGTTAAAATCAGTTTCTTTTAAGACAAGTATTGTGTGAACCTTAAAACCATTTTTTACACTCAATATTAAACAATTACCAATATTTTTTTATTATTTATTAAATTTTATTTTAATAGAACGTAATAAAAACTTATTAAATTCATAAAAAGATTATAAAATTCATGAAAAAAATAATTTTAATTTATTGAATTAAATTTTGTTTTTACATTTTTTTGACGATGCATTTCATTAAGGGGTGGGAATACAGTGCCTAAAACGAGTCTTGGGTTTTGTTCAGTTTATTTCCTGTTTTATTTTGACATTTCCTGTCCTTGTGTGTCTCTTGTCGCATTACTTCCTTTGTCTTGATCGGCTGGCTGATTAAATCGGTAGATTATAGCCCTTTTCAAAATAATCGTCATCGGCCGGAGTCGATATATTCTTAATTTCTCATAAAACAGTAAATGCTGTTGAGTGTCAGAGTCGCGCAGAATGATTTCCTTGTGTCGTTTGTCCAATACATAGAGCTCTTTCTCCATTTAATCCTCAGTAAGTACAAGAGTTAGCTCCAGCCAGGCTACATTACAGGAGTTAGCTATAGCCGGGTGAAATTACAGGAGTTAGCTACAGCCAGGAGACATTACAGGAGTTAGCTCCAGCCGGGCTACATTACAGGAGTTAGCTCCTGCCGGGCTACATTACAGGAGTTAGCTATAGCCGGGCTACATTACAGGAGTTAGCTACAGCCAGGAGACATTACAGGAGTTAGCTACAGCCGGGCTACATTACAGGAGTTAACTACAGCCAGGCTACATTACAGGAGTTAGCTACAGCCAGGAGACATTACAGGAGTTAGCTACAGCCGGGCTACATTACAGGAGTTAACTACAGCCAGGCTACATTACAGGAGTTAGCTACAGCCAGGCTACATTACAGGAGTTAGCTACAGCCGGGCTACATTACAGGAGTTAGCTATAGCCGGGCGACATTACAGGAGTTAGCTACAGCCGGGAGACATTACAGGAGTTAGCTACAGCCGGGCTACATTACTGGAGTTAGCTATACCCAGGCTACATTACAGGAGTTAGCTCCAGCCAGGAAACATTACAGGAGTTAGCTCCAGCCAGGAGACATTACAGGAGTTAGCTACAGCCGGGCTACATTACAGGAGTTAGCTATAGCCGGGCTACAATACAGGAGTTAGCTCCAGCCGGGCGACATTACAGGAGTTAGCTCCAGCCGGGCGACATTACAGGAGTTAGCTACAGCCAGGAGACATTACAGGTGTGGGCGGAGCCGACAGGTGAGTTTATAACAACGTTGTGAAATTAACGATGACTCAACATGTTGTGAATGTTCTTAAGAAACATTTTTAACATTTCTTTTTTCCACCAAAAAATGTTCAAAGATTTCCCGAAAATGTGGACATCAGAAATTTCACTGTGAAAATATATATTTTTTCCACATTTTCAAACTTTAAAACGGGTCAATTTGAGCCGCAGGACGACACGAGGGTTAAGGAGGAAAACTCTGAGGAAACATCTTACACAGTGAAGGTCAAACCCTGAGGTAGGATTTGTTAAAACACATTTCTGAGTGGAAGATGACTCTGAATGCATGTTTTTAACAGATTCTTACCCTGCTGAAATAAGGGATGCGCGTGTTCCAGCACTGCCTTCCAGAGCTAAACTGCGCTGGAGGAGGCAGGGACTGGGCATGCCCAGCCCGGTGGGGAGGGAGGAGGGGAGGCAGAGACACGCACGGTGAAGAGTTGAGATGTCTGACAGTAAAATCCCGACGAGGAGCTGCTCCTTTCACGGCATCACGTCTGTTTCCACCTGACACGCCGTCCCTCCCATCTCCTCACACGACGCGCACGGTCACGCACGGCGGAGCGGCGGGGAGGACGCGGATAGATGTGGACCGCAGTGGCACCGGCAGCGCGCCGCCTGCAGCAGACGGCGACGCAACAGCAGCTCAGCATCTCCGGCACCGCTGCAGCCGCACAGCCAGCACCGGCAGCGCGTCTCCTGGTGAGTAGCCGCTCCGGTGCACGCTTCACCGCCGTGTTGCGCCTTTTCAGCCCCCGCTCTTTGCGTGTTTTTCCCCTCGTTGTGTTGTGTTGCTGCCTCGGATGCACGCAGTCAGGTGCATAACTTACAGTGAGTGTAGCTGCTGCTGCATCACCGACACACCGAGCCGGACCTGTAGGATGCAGAACCACCGGAGAAAGGTCACGGTTACCGGTGTCATTGACGCAGCTGTGCGTGCACGTCTCAGCCCCGGACAGCGCCACTAGCAAGTTTGTGTCCTTGGCAGGAAAAGTTGGCGCTGGAGTGTTTTTATCCGAGGTGAGTGTGTACGTGAGAGGATTGTAGATAAGTTAGTCTGCACCTGGAGACGCACAGGTGAATGCAGCATGGTGGTGATTAGTGCATGAGCTGTTGCAGGACGTGCACGTTACCTCTTAATGACAAATAATTCACATTTGTGGCCCTTTTTACCTTGATTCTTGCATAAATGATGAGAATTTATGATGAATGAAAAGCAGGAAATGAAGATTATCATTAAAATTTAATCTTTAATCATCATTTAAGCTTCTCCATCCATTCAGAGACTTTGCTGCTGCAATAATTAGTCAATAAACCAATTAGTTGATCAACTAAAATGGATATTTTAACCAAAAAACACTGGTTTTCAATGACAAAATAAGGCATTTGAAGAGTTTATTTCTGGCATTTTTCAAACAAAACAATATTTAGCAAAGTAATTAGTCCATTAGCCATTTAGTTGATCAACAAAAACCTCATTTACAATAAAATGTTAAGCAGAAACCTACTGGTTTCAGTTCATCTATTATATAAAGATTAATATTTTTAGTGTTTTTTGACAAAATAAGGCACCTGCAAATGCATATTTTTTTTCTGGCATTTTTCCAAATAAAACATTAATTAGCAAAAATATCTGAATAACCAGTTAGCTGATCAACAAAAAGGTCATTTGCAGTATTTTTAGGCCAAAACCTACTGGTTTCAGCTTATCTATGGTGTAAAATTAATATTTTTATTGTTATTTGACAAAATGAGGCATTTAAAAATGTGTTTAACCAACACTATAACAGGTTAATTGACCAGTAGTCTGATCAACAGAGTATTGATTTGAAAAAAGTTTTAAAGCAAAAATCTACTGGTTTCAGCTCGTCTTATTCTTTTTTTAATATTAGGGTGAAAAGTTAATTTTTTTGACAAAATAAGGCATCTGAAAAAGCTTCTTCCTGGTATTTCCCAAACAGCAGATTAATGAGCAAAAATAATGAGTTAATTAACCATTTACCTGATCAAAAAAAACTATATTGCAGTATTTTTAAGCAAAATTCCGTTGGTTCATGTTTGTGTTACTTTTCTAAGATGGTAATATGAATATTTTTAGATTTTATGAAAGATTATTCCACAAAATAATTACCTGATTAACCAATTAGCTGATCAACTAAAACTTACGCTGCAGTTGTTTTTTTACACGAATCCCGTCCCAGCTCATCTCTTCTGCGACATTAAGCTGAATATCTTGAGAATTTTTTTGGACAAAACGTTTTTTTCCAAACCACAAGACTAATCAACGAAACAATCAGTAGATGAACCAAAAATCCTCACTTGCGGCTGCGTGAAATCTATAAATATCCTGGAGAATCTTGACAGCATCAGATTGGGCTGAATGCTAATGTAGCTCCCAATGATGAATCGCTCTGCAGGAAAAGTGTCCTCTCTGCAGCTCGGAGAGGACGAAGCTGCACGACCGGTTCAGGACCCCGTCAGACGTCCCTTCATACCTACCTGAGAGCAGATCTGTTCGCCGCTGCAGCTGGAAGCATTTTGTCTTCATTTGTTGCAGTTTATGAATCCCCCATGTGGGACTCGGTCTAGACTCTGGGCTTCGGTGTGACGGCGGTGGGGGTAAAAAAAGACTCCATTCTTTTCACCTTTTCCAGGACATGCAGTGAAGTAAAACACAGAAAACTCACAGCTACTCCATCATGTTTACTGGGCTGCTGGTCGACACGTCTCTGAGGAAACTGGAGGTGTTTGTTAGACTGCAGATGTACAACTTCATGTCACTGCAATTCTGAGCTTGTGCTACAATTAGGATCCGTTTCAGGGACCAAACTCTGACAAAGATCTTTTTAATTCTAATCAAATGAAATGACCAGAACCAGCAGCTCTCAGTACTTCCAGACTGTTCCAGACTTGCATACATATATTCAGTAGTGTCTTAAAACAGCTAGGCGCTGTAGTTTTTTGCAACGATTACTCAAACCGAAGTAACTGGTGCATTTGTTGGACTATTTTCAGCCGCTCACTGTTGCAGATTTGCTTCTCCGAGTCATTACAGCATCATTATTTTCATATTTTTGGACCATTTAGTTCCATTATTTGGTTGCATTTGCCCAAACAAACAGTGACAGAAGAATAATTCAGCACTTGTAATTAAGAAAATTTAGAAGTCATAGTAAGAACATAAGAAAAAAAAAGTAACAAAAGTAAAAGTAGAATGGGCATGGAGGTGGCATCATCATTGTCTGAGCAGTATTAATGTTGCAGCTGGTAAATGTTTGTCTATACACCAGTTTATTTGGGTTTGTATTAATAACCAGGATCTGTAAAGTAACTAGAGCTGTCAAATAAATGTAGTGCTGTGAAAAAAAGCAATATTTCCATACAAAGTGTAGTAAAGTGGAAGTATAATGTAGGATAGAAAGCTTAAGTCCAACGTACTTTGTTGAATTCTGCCACTGCTCGCCAATGAGTTTGTACTATATATGTTTTGCTAACTCCTTCAAAACTAAACTCAGAATGCAGGCCAGTAGTTTTGTGGAGGCTGGGTTGCTTTTCCACTAAGGCGGTTCGAGGTCCGGTCCGGTCCAGTCCGGACAAGGTGTTTTATTCTGAACCAGTTCTTCGCATTTCAACAATTGAAGAACTGTTGCTCCATCAGGAAAGCTGGTTCCAGAGTGACACCAACACTTCGCTGCTCTACAACCAGGAACCACTAACATCAAGGACTCAAAATGTCCTGAACAACAAAACCAAGTAAAACTTTGTGACGGTCGTTAACAAAAACCCAAGCTAATCTGCCCAATCCAAAGATACCAAAGCTTCACTGTGAAATCGAAGCAGCAATGTGTGGAGAGCCAATGAAGACATTATTCGTGTCGTATTTCTTGGGTTTTGATGTTTTCATATTGCTGGCTGGCATTTATAGAGTGGCTTTCAAAAACACAGACTGCTACAGGAGGTCCTCGGTTTACGACGTTTTCGACTTACGTCGTTTCGCCGTTATGTCGGAACTGATTGCAGACCAGTCCTCCGTTTAACGTACACCATTTCATCCTAACATTGGAACTGATTCAGTGGAACTAGTTGTTGAGTGGAGTGGACAAATACTGTATGTACAGTAGTCACACGGCGCTATAAGACAGCTTTGTTGCTAAGTTCATTATGGTTCCCAAGCGTAAGTCAGACTCTGCTGATGCTTCGAAGAAAAGGAAAGCCGTCTCCACGGAAGTGAAACTGGATGTAATAAAATGCTCGGAACAGGACGAAACACAGACAAACATCAGCCGGTTGCTTGGACTACGTTACTGTCTCAATGATCATCAGTGATAAAAAGTGGATACTTGAACATGTAAGGTCTTTGTTTACATTTTTGCTGGTATTTTCCTACTGAGTTGTGTTTCAGTGTGAGCTAATGACAGTTTGTCGTTACTGTAGTTGTACAAGTATGTAAACTGATTGATATCGTGATACACGGCTTTGTTTACATTTTCACCATTTATAAACTGTAAAATAAATAAGAATAAGTCTGTTAAAAAGCCTTGAGTATGTGTCAGAGGTGCCAGAAAAACTACATAAAAAGGTGGAATACTAAAATGTTTAAAAATTGTAAAAAAAAATGGCAGAAATAACTGGTAATATCTATAATAAGTAAGTAAATAAATAAGTATATAATACAGTCAAGATGTAAATAATAAATCCTTTTTTACTGAGTTTTTTTCTAGACATTTTCTGGTAATTTAAGAAAACCTGTAAAATAAGTTTAAAAAAGTACCATTCTTCAATCCTCCATATACATTTTTGCCGTAAATAACAGCAAATGCTCAAATATTCTTAAAAACAAAAACAAATATATATATATATATATATATATATATATATATATATATATATATATATATATATATATATATATATATATAAATAAAAAAATATATATTAATAATAGCAAACATTCTTTTAAAACATATTGAAAAATAGATAAACCAAATATATATGTATATATATATATATATATATATATATATATATATATATATATATATATATATATATGTATGTATATATATTTTAAATATTTGCCATTCTTAAATAATACTGCTACTACTAATAATGATGATGATTAAATTATGTATATGGAGGATTGAAAACTGGTAAATGATTTTATATATATATATATTGATTTAAATATAAATTATTTAAATAAATTTTTTTAAACATTCATCTTGTAAAAATTTATACTTTTTTCTGTGAATTTACTAGCTATTGTCTGTAATTTCACAAATACAGAAAATCTGTAAAAAAAAAAGAAAAAAACAAAAACCAGAAAGTTGTTTTTAAAAAATCTGTTTATTTTTTAGTATTTTGAGACAATTTCTAACAATCTAATCTGATGATATTTGAGATTGCTGCAGAGATTATTGACTCCAAACTGAATTACTGATATTTCTAGCTGTTGTTTTTCTGGTCGGAATATATGGTTGTTGATATTTTGTGTAAAAATTCTGACTATTCACGGTATAATTAGTCCAAAGGACATCTGTTTTTAAATTCCTCATAGTCAGACTCGGCTATTAAATATTAAATCAGTGTGTGTTTACTGCTGGGTTTTTACCAGTGGAGCGCTAGTGTTTGTCGACAGTAAGTGGAAATATAGAACCTGAGCAGCCTCCATAATAAAAGCTTACATTGTTTAGCTCTAACAACGTCTGGGCTCCATCAGCTCTTATTGGAGAGCCGGGCCTCTTTTTATCCTCATGTTGTTAATGGTGCTGAGGAAACAGCCTCACAGTGTCCAGAGCGCTTCTGAATTACTGCTTTTTTTCTGCTTCCCACGTCTGTTTTTATTTCTTCCTACACTCTCCCACTCTTTGCGCCCTCTCGCTCGCTGCCTCGGCTCTTTTCTCATCGTGTTCTCTCAGCTTTCTTGTCTGGAGGAGAGCAGATATCACCTCTAGAGTAGCTGGAGGTGTGGTCTGAGGCGGTCAAAGAGGCCTTTTAGCGTTTGGATGATGGTGAGAATTAGCATTTTGCAATCCTGCTGTGTTCCCCCTGTAATGACTGGTCGTCTGCTGCTCCAATCTGCGAGGCTTTTCTTTTTTTTTTGTTGTTGGCTCTGGTGCAGATGGAGCGCTTTGCAGTGGCCTGGATCCTGTGTGATTAATGAAATCTGTTGTAGAGGCGCTTCTTTCTGCCCAAACGCCTTCTCGTTCGGTCACTCAGTAACGCTGCAACATGAGTGCAGGGGATCGTTCTTGGCCGTCTGCTAATGTTTCAGTGCCAGTGATCGATTTATTTTTTTATTTTTTAGCCCACAGCGTCCTGCTAAAGTGTCCAGCAGCAAAGTGAGATCACAGTTTATCAGATTCTGAGCGGCTTCATTGAGGTGTTGAGTTGCATAAATCACAAGATTCTTCAGAATCAGGATTTACACTAATTTGATGCTATAATTGTCCAGTTTTTCCCTCGTTTGATGCTATTTTGTTTGGGTTTCTCCTTGTTTTTGACCATTTTGTCCAGTTTTCTCTTCATCTATGGCTATTTTATACACATTTCTCCTTGTTTGTAGTCGTTTTGTCCAGTTTTATCCTTAATTCTGTCCGTTTTTGTCAGTTTGTGGCTGTTTTCGTCTGGTTTTACACTAGTTTGAGGCTATTTTTGTGTGGTTTTCTCCTTCTTTGTGACCATTGCCTCATTTGAGGCAGTTTTTGTTTGGTTGTCTCCTCATGTGTGACTGGTATTGTCCAATTTTTCCCTCGTTTAACACTGTTTTGTTTGTTTTTCTCCTTGTTTTTGGCCATTTTGTCCAACTTTCTCCTCATCTATGGCTGTTAAGTACACGTTTCTCCTCATTTGTTGCTGTTTTTTGTGATTTTATCCTAGTTTGATATAGTTTTTTACATTTACATTTTTTTGCAGTTCTCTCCTCATTTGTGGCTTGTTTTTGTCAATATTCCTCATTTGTTGCTGTTTTTTCCCAGTTCCCCAGTTTATGTTCAGGTTTTCCCCTCATTTCTGGCTGTTTTTGCCCAGTTTCCTCATTTTTCTTCAAATTTTCTTCTCATTTGTGGCTTCTTCTTGTCTGGTTTTCTGGTTGTCTGGTTATTGCCAATTTTTCTCGTTTGTGGCTGTTTTTGCGCAGTTTCCTAGTTTATCTTTGGGATTTCTCCTCCTTTCTGGCTGTTTTTTGTTCAGTTTTCTCCTCACTTGTGGCTGTTTCTGTGTGCAACCAGTAAACATTGCGACTGGTCCATTAATGGGGTCTAATCGTTTTATAACTAATCTAAATGCCAGCCTCTGTGTATTCCTGACCTTACACGAGTGTTGAAAGGCAGTTGAGAGTGAAGGACGTCCAGTGTTGATCCTCCTCTTGTCTCACTGAAGAGTTTATTTTTAAACCCCGTCGATCAATGAGACCGTTGTTCGTCCTCGCAGGACTCTCAAGATCACCGGCGGAGCCAATCAACCTAATCTCCTTGATTCGATTGTCCTTAACTTTATTTGTGGGGAATAGAAACGGGGAGCTGTTGCTTGAAAGCTTTTGAGAAACTCTCCTCCGCATCTGCCTGCGGACTGCTGACGCTGCTGGAAGCTGAAAGCTGGCGAGGTGGACGATGGTGCAGTCTGCAGAGAGATGCTGCTGCTGCTGCTGCTGATGGCCGCCTGTCACTTTCACCTGTTTCACCTCCAGCGCTAACAAACACTTTGTTCAGTCGGACTTCAGGGAGGAAGTAAAAGCCAGATGAGTCCCCAGTCAGAGGTACGTCATCCTCCAAACTCTCCGAGGTGTTAATGTGAGCAAATGTAAGCTGCTTTGGCTGTGAGTTTGTCGGATCCGTCTTCTTAGAGGATTAGCTGATGTTGTTGCTCGGAGCCAGACGTGATGCTCGACGTCGGAGGAAACTGAGTTGACGGCGCTGACGTTTCACTCAGTCGAGGTTTTATGGAGATAAATGAGCTGCTGCTGCTGCTGCTGCAAGGGCTGACTGGAGGTCAAAATACCAAATCATATCTATTTATATGTGGATGTTTTGTCCAGTTTTATTCTAGTTTGTGGTCATTTTGTCCAGTTTTATCCTTGTTTCTGGCTGTTTTTGTCAGTTTGTGGCTGTTTTTGTCAGGTTTTACCCTGATTTGACACTATTTTTGTCCAGTTTTCTCCTTCTTTGTGACCATTTCCTCATTTGAGGCTGTTTTTGTCAGATTTTCTCTTCATTTGTGACTGCTATTGTCCAATTTTTCCCTGGTTTGACACAATCTTTTTTGGTTTTCTCCTTGTTTGTGGTCATTTTGTCCAGTTTTATCATTGTTTCTGGCTGTTTTTGTCAGTTTGTGGCTGTTTCCGTCAAGTTTTACAATAATTTGAAGCTATTTTTGTTCAGTTTTGTCCTTGTATGTGGCTGTTTCCTCATTTGAGGCAGTTTTTGTTTAGTTTTCTCTTCATTTGTGGCTGTTTTTTTGTCCTTGTTTAATGCAGTTTTGTCTGGTTTTCTCGTTTAACTGTTTTAACTTCCTTTCCCCTCAACTGTGGCCGTTTTTTCTGGTTTTCTCCTAATTTGTCCGTATTCATGTCCACTTTTGTCCTCACCTATGGCTGTTTTGTCTACTTTTCTCCTCTTTTGTGGCCGTTTTCGTCAACTTTTACCCTAATTTGATGCTATTTTTGTCCAGTTTACTCCTTGTTTGTGGCCATTTCCTCATTTGAAGCCGTTCTTGTCTGATTTTCTCCTCATTTGTGAGTGCTATTGTCCAGTTTTTCCCTCGTTTGACGCTATTTTGTTTGGTTTTCTCCTTGTTTTTGGTCGTTTTGACCAGTTTTTTCCATGTTTCTGCCTGTTTCTGTGAGATCTTATCCTAACTTGATACTGTTTTTTGTCCATTTTTTTCCTTGTATGTGGCAGTTTCCTAATTTGTGGCCGTTTTGTCTGGTTTTCTCCTAATTTCTGCATGTTCATATCCAGTATTGTCTTCATCTATGGCTGTTTTGTTCACACTTCTCTTTTGTGACTGTTTTTGTCCATATGTGGTGATTTCTATCCAAGTTACCCCTAGTTTCTGGCCATTGTGAAACAATTCTCCTTGTTTGATAATTTGTGCCCGTTTTTCTCCTTTCTTTCTAATTGTTTAAGATCGTTTCTGTCCAGTTTTCTCCTCATTTGACACTGTTATGTTCGGGTTTCTCTTCATTTGTAGCTTTTTTTTGTGAGGTTTTATCTTAATTTGATGCAGTTTTTGTCTAGTTTTTTTCCTTGTTTGTGGTGGTTTCATCATTTTTTCTGTTGTGTTTATTTTCTCCTTGTTTTTGGCAATTTTGTCCAGTTTCCTCCTCATCTGCGGCTGCTTTCTCCACTTTTCCCTTAATTTGTGATAGTTTATGTCGAGTTTACCCCTCATTTGTGGCCATTTTGGTCTCCTGTTCTCCTTGTTTGATGCTGTCATGACCGGGTTTCCCTTCATTTGTGACTGTTTTTGTGTTTGTGGCCATTTTTGTCCAGTTGTCTCCTCATTTGTGGCTGTTTCTGACCGTTTATGGCTGATGTTTGATGATGTATGCCCCGTTTTCTCATTTGTGGCAGTTTTTGTCCAGTTTTCTTCTCATTTGTTTCTGTTTTGTTTGGTTTTGTCCAGTTTTCTCCTTGTTTGTGGCTGTTTTTATTTGGTTTTCTCCTCATTTCTGGCTTTTTGATCAGTTTTTTCTTTCTTTTTTTTTTTAGATGTTTTGTCTGGCATTCTCCACATTTGTGGTCATTTTGTTCATTTTTTTCTCCTCATCTGTGGCACTTTTGTCAGTTTTTCTCCAAATTTGTTGCAGTTTTGTCCGGTTGTCTCCTCATTTAATGCCATTTTGGTCCAATTTTCTTCTAATTTGTAGCGGTTTTGTCAAATTTTCTCCTCATTTGATGCCATTTTGGTTCAGTTTTCTCCTCATTTGTGTCTGTATCGATATCAATCACAAACTCATCAGGAAAATTCTTGGACGAACGTCAGCATGTTAAGAAGGGCCTAATGACAGAAAACATATATTTGGGGAAGAGGTATACTGTTATTAAAGGCTGGAAAGACTGTGTGAGTCCTTGGACCATTTAGAAAGTTTCAACTCAGCAGGACTTTGATTTGAAGGACCGTCATGTTTACGAGGTTTGAGTCACTGAAGGCTGTTTGGGAGGAGAAAGTGATTTTTGAGAAGGACACAGTATATCGCCGGGTGTAAATCTGAGAGTTTATGGGTCAGTCGCAGTGACAGTACACAGACTTTACTGACAGAAAAACAGGTCAGACACACAGCGCTCAAACGCAGACTGTGTTTGTGCCTGAATCAGATATTGTGGATGTAAAAATCGTAGTTTGAAGTGGCTTGTCTGGTGTGTATTTGTATCAAATCTTTCTTTTTACGTGTTGACACTATCGATGCGTCTCCTCTTTCAGTCCAGGAACATTTTGGGAGCTGAAATTCCTCCTCTAGCTGCTTTGTTCCACATCTGACTGACACATAATCTCTTTTTTGTCTCCTCTTACTGATCGTTGATTCCACTGAGTTTGCTTATTGATGTATTTTTGGCAATAAAGATAAGATATCACACTGATCTCAAGGACATTTTCACTATTTTTAGAGCATTTTTATCAAATAAACAAGTAAAAGATTATTCAATTGTAGTTTTAAGAAATTTAAATTACACCGTGCGGAAAATGTAAAATGCAGGGAAATATTTCAGGCCAACTTACAGATTTATTGACTTACAGTAATAGACTGTCAGTCAAACTAATTAAAACAGGGGTGTCAAACATGCGGTTGTTCATGATCTTTTGTAAAAACATTTTTACACTAAAACAAAGGAAAAGTTATGGTTATTTATAGGTTATTATGCTGTTATTTTATTGGTCACTTGAGATCAAATTGGGCTGAAAGTGGCCCCTGAACTAGAATGAGTTGGACTCCCCTGAATTAAAACAATGTCTTTTAATTAATAAATGTTCTTTAAGTCCTTTTGCAACTCTGCAGTTTAAAATAAATCAGCAGGGGAAACAGCACAGTTTTCGGGGACTACTTTTAGCTGAGGAGTAATACGCGGTGTAACAACGATGCAGAGGAAAACTACACCCTTTCATCCAGTGTTTGTGTGTTTCCTGTAATGACAGATATGTTAATAACAGTCTGTGCATGTGACACCGAGGCCGTTTATGTCAGTTCGACCTTCTACCTCCGATGAAGTCCATCTGTCTGCATGTTTGTTCATCCTCTCCGTCTCCTTGACCTTCACTTTCAATACAGTCGCACTGCAGTGGATTCACGATTATATGATGATAATTAATTCAGGAAACATTTATTTAAAGAGGATGATCACCTAAGCCCCTTTCAGACATGCACACCTCGCTGTTAATCTGACGGCATCGCGTCTGAATCAGCAGCCTTTTCCAGAAATCTTATTAGGTTGAACCTGGTAACGTTTCTGAATCACTTTTAACTGTCTGGACTGCATAACGCCACATTAATGGTTGTTACGCAGGTGTAGTGTTGAGTTGCATGAAGGGAAATGGAGGAATTTTACTACATTTTAGCACAAATATTGATTCAAAGACATCACAGAGAGCTAAAGGCAGTTTGTGTTTTTTCTGCTGCACAACTGAACTGTCCATAAAAGTAAAATTAATGAGACTTACCAATAACCATCAACCAAATGGGTTCTTTTTCTGTGATAATCTTGGTGTCAAAACTAACTCCAACACACACAAAAAATGAAATGCCTTTATTTGTTACTTAATTAATCAAAATAACTTTTCAAGATTTTCTACTATTAAATTAACAACCAACTATTTTGATAATTGAACAATCAGCAGCCTCTTAAACATACATATCTTCTGGTTTCTTTCGTCCTCTTTTACAGTAAGCTGAACAACAAGTGACGTGATTTTACTAGGCATTATCTATAATCGTACTAAACAGGACAAATCAGTAAAATAACAGTTTAAAAGTCATTTATAATTTTTCACCTGTTAATTTACAGAAACTTTCTTTCAAATAATGATAAATATCTGTGAAAGCTTTTTTTTTGCTAAATATAGCATATAAATATATATATATTAATAGCAGAAACATTGTATGAGAATGAATTACCGTCATGTAAATATGCAAAAACCTTAAGACGACAAGGTAGCTGTAAATGCGGCCAGAAACCAGGCTGAAAACATGTTTATTTTTACTGTAAAATTTGCTATTTTACATTAGAGATGTATAGGATATTGATATGCTTTTGAGGCCAGCTCCAAGTGGATATTAGAGGTATTCCAGGTTTACATGCATGTGTTCTCAGGGCCGAAATAGCTCAGTTGGGAGAGCGTTAGACTGAAGATCTAAAGGTCCCTGGTTCGATCCCGGGTTTCGGCAGCAGGTATTGACTTTATGTTTGTACAGCAACCATGTTTCAATTGATGATTATGACAACGTCAAGGAGTTCTTCATATAGCCTTTAAAATATCCTGAATTTACTGTACTACTTAGTGTATAATGTACACCACACTTGTTCGATCTTGGATTTTGGCCATTGGAGGAACTGCATGTTTTGGCACCTTTATGTTTGCTTTATTGTTCTGTCTCTTGACGTTGGTGGAAGACCAGCACAAGGGCCGAAATAGCTCAGTTGGGAGAGCGTTAGACTGAAGATCTAAAGGTCCCTGGTTCGATCCCGGGTTTCGGCAGCAGGTGTTGACTTTATGTTTGTACAGCAAGCATGATTAAATCATTTACTATGACACACTCAAGGTGGCTCTTCAGAGTAGTTCTATGAATCGTTATGTCAACAAGTTAGCTGGAAATGCGTCCAGAAACTACCTTCGTAACATGTTTGTTTCTGCTGTAAAGTTGGGTATTTTTACATTGGGATTTATGGGGATTGACTTGCTTTTGGGGGCAGCCTCTAGTGGCCATTGGAGGAACTGCATGTTTTGGCACCTTTATGTTTGCTTTATTGTTCTGTCTCTTGACGTTGGTGGGAAGCCAGCACAAGGGCCGAAATAGCTCAGTTGGGAGAGCGTTAGACTGAAGATCTAAAGGTCCCTGGTTCGATCCCGGGTTTCGGCAGCAGGAGTCAGTTTTATCCTTGTACAGCAAGCCATCTCACAGTATGTACTTAGGATCTAACACTTTTCAGAAACAAGAAGCATGTTTTTATTTGCTGTGTCTAAAATCAAGCACCCATTTGTTCACAAATTGGATTTGAGTGGTAAATCTTCCACTGCCCATTGCTGCAAAATGCATAATTGGTGAGCATGAACGAAACTCTGGCAAGAAACAAATTAGAATCAGATTTTGCACAAAACATCTTGTAAGTAGCAAAGCAGCTGGAAAACTCAGGGGGAAATCGTGTCAACAAGTTAACTGGAAATGCAACCAGAAACAAGCTTCTAAATGTGTTGGTTTCTGCTGTAAAGTTGAGTCTTTTTACATGTGAATTCATGGGAATTGACTTGCTTTTGGGGCCAGCCTCTAGTGGCCATTCGAGCAACTGCAGTTTCTAGCACATTTGTGTTTCCTTTACTGTTCTGTCTGCAGATGTTGGTGGATCGCTACTTTCAGGGCCGAAATTGCTCAGTTGGGAGAGCGTTAAACTGAAGATCTAAAGGTCCCTGGTTAGATCATGGGTTTCGGCAAAAACAGTCAGCTTTATTTTTATGCAGTCATGGGCATTGACTTGCTTTTAGGGCCAGCCTTTAGTGGCCATTGGAGGAACTGCATGTTTTGGCACCTTTGTGTTTGCTTTGTTGTTCTGTCTCCGGATGTTGGTGGGCAGACCATTTTAGGGCCGAAATAGCTCAGTTGGGAGAGCGTTAGACTGAAGATCTAAAGGTCCCTGGTTCGATCCCGGGTTTCGGCAGCAGGTGTTGACTTTATGTTTGTACAGCAACCGTGTTTCATTCGATTATTATGACAACATCAAGGAGTTCTTCATATAGCCTTTAAAATAGTCTGAATTTGCTGTACTACTTAGTGTATAATGTACACTGTACTGGTTCGATCTTGGATTTTGGCAAAAAGAGCCAGCGTTGTGTTTGTACAGCAGCCAGAATTAATTGCTGTGACACAGTCAAAGTGGTTCTTCATAGTTCTATGAATCGTTTGGCCTGTTCCAGAACTTTACTAGTATATAGCATCCCAGCACAAGTTTTAGTTTGCCAGGAGGTTGTGTGAATCGGAATCAGATTTTGCATCAGAAGCATCTTGTAAGTAGCCTGTTTTTATCTGCTGTGCATGAATGGAAAATGCTGACATTGTGTACAAACAAATTAGAATCAGGTTTTGCATCAGAACAACACGAAACATTTTGTGAGTAGTGAAGCAGGTGGAGAACTCAGGAGGAAATCATGTCAGCAAGTTAGCGGGAAATGCATCCAGAAACTAGCTTCTAAATGTGTTTGTTTCTGTTGTAAAGTTTGGCATTTTGACATGGGGATTTATGCGGAGTGACTCATTTTTGTGACCAGCCGCTAGTGGCTATTTGAAGAACTGCAGTTTTGTTGGTGGTGTGTGTTTTCATAGCTGAAATAGCTCAGTTGGGAGAGCGTTAGACTGAAGATCTAAAGGTCCCTGGTTCGATCCCGGGTTTCGGCAAAAGGAACCGTCTTTATCTTTGTACAGCAATGAACCAAAATTCCATGAATAACCATGGAGTGTTTACAGAAAAGTTACTGCCTGTTCCAATACTAAAGTTACCATACCACTAGTAGAAAAAAGAATTCAGGAAAAGGGCTCAGTGTGCCAGCTTGCATCTGCAATCCAGCATGTTTTTTTGGGGGGGCTTTTTTGGTGCCAACTTCTAGTGGCCATTTGACAAACATCATTTTTTGACACCTTTGTGTTTAATTTGTTGTTCTGTCTCCGGATGTTGGTGGGTGTACAGTTTTCGGGCCGAAATAGCTCAGTTGGGAGAGCGTTAGACTGAAGATCTAAAGGTCCCTGGTTCAATCCCGGGTTTCGGCAAAAACAGCAAACTTTATGTTTGTACAGCAAGTATGATTAAATCAATTACTATGACACACTCAAGGTGGCGCTTCAGAGTAGTTTTATGAATCTTTCGGACTGTTCCACTACTGAAATTACCATACTGCTAGTGTATAGCATCCCAAATGAAGGTTTAGTATGCCAGGCTGTTGTACAAAACCGGGAATCAGATTTAGCATCAGAAACATCTTGTAAGTAGCGAAACAGCAGGAAAACTCAGTAGAAAATCATGTCAACAAGTTAGCTGGAAATGCATCCAGAAACTACCTTCGTAACATGTTTGTTTCTGCTGTAAAGTTGGGTATTTTTACATTGGGATTCATGGGGATTGACTTGCTTTTGGGGCCAGCATTTAGTGGCTATTCGAGGAACTGCATGTTTTGACACCTTTGTGTTTGCTTTATTGTTCTGTCTCTTGACGTTGGTGGGAGGCCAGCATGAGGGCCGAAATAGCTCAGTTGGGAGAGCGTTAGACTGAAGATCTAAAGGTCCCTGGTTCGATCCCGGGTTTCGGCAAACGGAGCTGCTTTTGTTTTTGTACAGCAACCATGATTCAATCAGTTACTATGATATGGTCAAGCAAGGTTTATAGAAAATCTGTTGTTCATCATAGCATTTCTAGGATTTTTTTGCCCTAATCTGCCAAATGAGAAACAAGAAGCCTATTTTTGTCTGCTCTGTCTGAAATCAAGCACCCACTGGTTCACAAATTAGTTTTGAGTGGTAAATCTGCCACTGTCATAAGTGCTGTGCATGAATGAAACCCCTGACAAGGTGTAGAAACGAATCAGAATCAGGTTTTGAATCAGAACAGCACGAAACCTCTATTTGAAACCTCAGGAGGAAATCATGTCAACACAGATATCTTGCCATTACAGATCTACAAATTATAGATTTTAAAAGTTTCAAGGATTTTAGGCAACATAATTGTAAAAATGTGCCTATAGAAATTGAAAAAAAGGATAAATTAGTTTTTAAAGGTTTCATATCCTTGAAAGAACCCTTAAAGATGTTTGACTGCGGATGTTTAGTCAAATATGTTTATATTGGGAAAAACGGTGAGCAAAAGTCTTGTTCATGCATCTTTTAAATATTTCAGGAGCGAGCTTTTACTCTCTATGTCTTTGTTTCTTCAGACCCTTGAAGAGCACATATGTAGCAGCCGGATCTCACATACGTCTCATTTTTCCGTCATTTTCCATAAAACTTCTTCTATTTAACGGCCGTCGTGTATCGTAATGTGTCTCCTCCAGCAGCATTAATACGTGGCTCTTCCATATATGCTCCACTGAATTATTAAAAAGCTGCCAGAGCAAAACAAACACTGTGATCACAGCATGTTCCAAAGATAGATGTTACACAACGTGGCCAAAAGTATGTGGACAGCTGATTATCACCCACATATATAATTACTGAACATGTCACGTCTTGTACTGATGAGGTCTCATTAATGGCCGCTGTTCTACTTGTGGTTCTGTGCAGAGAAGTCAAATTGGGTTAACCGTGTCGAGATTTCCTCTGATAGCAGCTGAAGGTCTGAAAACCCAGAGCAAAATGGCTCTTCTCCGGGGTAATTTTGAGGTACTTGTACGTCTTTATACTTCTACTTAACTCCATTTTAGAGGAATGTTTATTTACTAGCTAATTCCTGGTTACCTCACAGATCAATATTTTGCTTATAAATATGAAGTTTTGTTATAAATTGATTTCTTGCAGTAGATTTAACTAACCAATGTAGCTTTTTTGCGCATTTAAAAGGTTTAAATGCCTCGTTCAAAGTCCAGCTTTACTTCCTTTACTTGTCTACATCATTGTTACACATTTGCAAAACGCCTGCCTACACTGTAAAAAAAATACACTTTAACTAAAATGTCTTGAACAATTTTCAGTTATTTTACATATTTTCCCTTGTTTTGTTAAATTGCAATAAGTAGTGAAATCAAAGGACTAATTTGTAAAATATACTAGTTTGTAATAAAAGAAAATTGAGCAGAAACTTTAAATAATGTTCACATTAAAAATCAGTATTTTTTACAAATATGAATTCATTTTTTTTTAAACGTTTGACTGTAAAACACCTTTTTTTAAAACTATATTTAAATCAGCAAAAAATATTATTTGAGATATTTTCTGTTATTTGAAAGAAAAATGATGTATATTAAGGATTAAAAGGTAAATTGTAGATAATATCCAGTAAAATCAAGCATTAAAAAGCATTAATTTGCATTTTTACATTTTACATTGTTCTCTTACAATATGTTACCATGGATTTACACAGTTTAATTGTATTTAAACCCGCTAAAAAATAGTATTATTTGACAGATATTTGCCATTGTTTTTAAAGTCTTTATGAAAAAAGGATATTATAAAAATGTGATGTCATGCATCCCCTAATTTATTACATCCGAATTACTGAAAAACTTTTTTGTAAAGCTTAATCATATATTTGTCATATTTGTGATTATGCTTTCTTGTATTTTGTGTCTATGAAAAGTATTCACCCATCTTAGAAGTTATTTCTTTTCAACTTTGAGTCATGGTCTGTATAATTTGGTTTTTCTGGCAAGAATTTACCCCCCAAAAAACGCCTCGTACATGCCAAAGTGAGAACTGATTTATACAAAGAAATGTCAGTTAATTAAACATATAAAATGTCTATGCATGACAGATCAACTTTATTGATCAGTCTCTGGGGAAATACAGATAAGGAATTAAAGAAGCAGGACAAAAATCACAATAAATATATTACGGCTTAAAAAAAGATATTATAAACATGTGATATCATGCATCCCGTAGATATGGTGAATTTATTCCATCTGAATTCCTGAAAATCACATGTTTATAGTTAGAATACTGGTATACATGTGATAAATTCCCTCTTTTTTGTGAAGTTTAATCATCTCTTTTCATATTTGTGACCAGCTGGGTTTTAACTCCCCATCTTTGACTTGTTTTGGAGGAGGGGGTTCACACGTGCTCGAGACTTTGGCGCCCTGCAGATCCGACCACACGCCCCGTTTTTCATCCCTTCACATCTGCCGCCTTTTATTTTCAAACTGAAGCTGCCTTTTAAACGCTTCACGCCCCACTCCCGTCGTCGTCTTCCCCTCCTCCCAGCACCTCCCATGCCTGAACAGAGCGCTCCACACTGACTCAGCATGTATGTGAGAGGCAGAGAGAAGGGAAAAGGGGGCGGGGCTAGGTGATATGAGCGTGCTAATAGGCTGAAGGCGAGGAAGGGAAGGGGAGGCTGGCTGTGCTGGTCGGACAGGTCTGCACCGACTGCTCAGAGAGAGAGAGAGAGAGAGAGGGAGTGAAGGAAGGAAAGGAGGTGAAGATGAGAGGGAAGGAGGAAGGGACGACGGAGAGGATGAGATAAAGCATGTGGGAGGTGTGAATCCTGCAGGATGAGAGGAGGAGAGGTGAGTGTGAGGTTGAGATGAAAGATTCGGTGTGTGTCTGTAGTACAAATGTAGCTGCGAGAGTCTCCGGTTTGTGCTGACAGCGCCGGTTCGATGAAGATAAACAAGCTCCCAGGCAGCTGACAGCTCCGCACGGCCATCCAGATGATCCAGATGATCCAGATGTGTACGTCAGCAGGGGGGAAGAGACTGGCAGAGAGACGACCGGTGGACACGGGAGAAAGTGTGTTTTGTGTGTATGTGTGGGCGGGTGAGAGTGTGAAGGCATGAATGAGATTACATGAGTGACATGAGGGACTGCATATTTTTGTATAATCAGTTCGTGTGGGCATGTCAATGCATGCGAAGCCACCCCTGTTTACGACAAGTTCCTTCCCGGTGTCATTTGTAGCATCAGTGAGCTGCTGAGGGTGGTGATTGGTTGTTGACAAATCATATGTTTAATCGATTTCCTTATCTGATTTCATCTAAGCAACATAACATACGCTTCCCTCTATTTGCTGTCTAGAAGTTCTTTCTTTTCAACTGGATTTTTTGGCAGGAATTTACCAAAAAAGCCTCTTTCATGCCAAAGTGAGAACTGATTTCTGCAAAGTAATGCCAGTTATTTTAAACATATAAAATGTATATGTGCGACAGATCACTTTTATATGAATTTGTAATCCTATTTAAAGCTGCTCAATTTCTCCTCGATAGAACTTTAGTTGAGATTTAAAGAAGAACTCATTATTCACTGCACTCAGATGCTCCTTCTTTCAGTAATTGTGTGATTTCTAGCACCAGTTGACTGCACCTGTGTTAAATTAGGTGCTTATACTTATGCAGTCACTCAGTTTACATTTTATTTTTTAAATTAACTGACATTGCTATGTAAAAATCTGTTTGCATTTGAACACAAAAATCAAGTTACATTGACCGCGCTTCAGTGTTAAAATGCTAAAAAAGGGGAACTACCTTTTATAAACACTTTTGTCTTTCTGTACCGTTCGATGCTGCAAATGTGTTGTCAAGGATGTTTAGTTGGGGCTTGTTCACATTAATTCAGAACAAAACAAACACTTTTCTCTATGCAATGGCCTCTCAGCCACACGCAAATGGTGTTTTAGTTCACTGTTGCTTTGTGTAATCAACAACAACAACGGCGGATACATAACAGTCTGTTTCATGCTGAACTTCACGTTGCTGCACCACTTCTGCAAATTTCTTCAAGTCATGCCAAAGAGGTGCATTAACACTGGCAAAACCACTGATAATTATCAGCTGCTCTACAGAGTGTTTTAGCACCTTTGGTTTAATCGCCTGTAAATTTGGTCCCGTTCTCAAGTTGACAGCTCTGAGTAGTCACTTCACACCTGGCATTCGAATCCGTCTAACCTGTGATTGAATCTCTACTTTTCTCTGTGTGCAGTTAAGCTTGTGCGTGATTCCTGTTTGCATTGTTGTGCGACTTTGCCTTTCCAATCAGAAAACAGAAGAAGACGTAGCAGCTTCTCCTGTTTTTGTGGCCTAATGTTGCACTTTTGGTTCTATGGCTGAACGATTTGGGGAAAATATTGATCATTGTAGCAGATATTGTGATTTTATTTAAACGTAGTTTGTTCAAACCATCAAACTTCAGTTCATTTTCCACTTTGGTCTGATTTAAAAACATGATGGAGTGTTACCAACATCAGATATCATCAAAATTGTGACTGTCCTACATGGATGCGTAACCTTTATCCTGAACTGCAACCATTGTGATTTGGTAATTGCTTTGTTTCCAGTTGCAATTTCAATTAATTGCTCAGCCCTAATGTGCATTTAGGTGAAGTTTGCAGTGCCCTTCTCTGACAAGTCCAATGAGTGCTTTTATTCTTTGCATTTTTGCATTTAGTTCTGCTCTGATTTTGGTCTTCTGTCATTGATAAACGATGTAAAGTTGTTGGTTGAAATGGCTGTTTTTGGTTTATCCAGAAGGGTTTTTGAAATCTCTCTGGTCTGACGCTGTATTGAAGAACAGGAGGTCCTGTTTTAGCCTTTCACTGAGCTGCTGTCCTCTCTGAAGTCCACCACATTGATCCATTCAGTGGAACACGACCCCTCAGCAGGGATTTTAGCCTGACCTCGTGGGAAAAAGTGGCCTCTGATTTGCTTTGAAATGTGAGTTACTTTCTGAGATCCCAAAGATGTCGCTGCTAGGATAAGAAATCTGAGGATACGGTCCAATAAAACCAAATTAGATGTCGATTTTCCTGCAGGGTCACGTCTCTGTAGGCTTGGAGATGAACACAGTGAAGAAAGAGATGAATAAGCATGGAGCAAAATGAGGCATGAACGTAGGAGATAATTGAATAAATCCCACAAACGTTGATTACGTGTCACCGTGGCATTTTAGTGTCTTTCATAAAAGTGCAGTTTTGGATGGATTGCTGTGTAAAATAATACGTTCATGTTCATCTCTGGATGATTTTTGGTTACCAGTTAACATTTAATTTAGCATTATTAGGTCTGATTGTTCAGCAGATGGCTACAAGCTAAAGGAATTATCATCCTCTGCTGTGAAAATACAGATTTTTGATGTGGAAATTGTTTATAGTTTTGGCCTTTTTTTAATTTTGTAAATTGACATTTTAAAAAAAAAAATGATTTAATAATATATTATTTGTAATTTAGCAAAAATCTGTAAGAACAGTTTAAAAATTTATGGACAGTTTTCTAATACTTATTACACATAATTTTTCCTTCAAATAACTGTAAATATCCATAAAATAGAGATGTTTATGCTGATTTAAATAGAAATAAAAATAATAAAAGTTGTATAGTTTTACTGTCAAATGTTTAAAAAATTGAATTAATGTTTGTTAAAAGTAGTAATTTTTGATGCAGACATAATTTACAGTTTCACCCTGTTTTTTTTGTAAATTAACAGTTATTTTTCTGTGATTTTTTAATATATTGTCTATAATTTAGCAAAACAGGGAAAATCTGATAACAGTGACCATTCTCAAATTTTTAGCATAATTTTTTACTTATAACTATAAATATCCATAAAATACAGATATTTTTGCTGATTTAAATTATATTACATTATATTATATTAATAATACAATTGTAATTTAACCAAACAATAATCAAAAGTTGTTAAAGAACAAATTACTGTTTGTAAAAATAAAATTTTGATGTTAAGATTCTTAAAGTTGTAAATTAATGCTTTTTCTCAGATATTTATACAATTAATTAGCCTAATTTAACAAAATATGGAAAATCTATTGTTGAAAACTGTTAAAAACTTTAATTTTTTCAGGTTTGTGTACAATTTAAATACAAATATCCAGAAAGCATTTTGGTCTCTCAAATTCATTAAAATTAAATAAAATAACAAAATACATGAAATACTATAAAATAAATTTAAATTGATATATAATACTGTATGGTCTTAGCTATATTATTACATTAGTTTAGGCACTGTAGAATCTCAGCCTTAATTTGCATTATAGCTAGGAAAAGTAGTGTTTTATGTAGGTTTGGTAGGGTTTTAATCCCTAATATTGAGTAAATATTAGGCCATTTAACTCTCCAATATTCATTCTTGTTGGGTTAATTTGTGACAAAACACTTTGGCACCATGGACGTTCATTTAAATATGCCTTGACTAAAGCAATTTAAATACGTTATTCATGTATCTTATTAGATCTAAGGCCCGTGTCCAGCTGTTTTTTTGCAACTTTCCACTCCAACAATCCCAAATTCATCATCATTTCTCTCAGCTATTGGCCAGCTGTGGAGGGGAAGAAATGTGCCAAAGATTCTGCATCCAAGACTGAAATAGTTCTCCAGAAGAGTTTTGCAGGCAGCATTATTTCCTATCCAGTGTGTCTGGACAAGTCATTTCAGCGTGACCCAAATCCTGGTCTTGTTTGTGCATGGATGGTTCTGCAGAGTCACGGAGACGCTCGTTTACTCCTGTTGTCCTCAATTATGGGCACCAAAAAATATTGTTTCCTTGTCTGAAAAAAATCCCAAAATTCAGCAAAAAAATTCCTCAAATTTCTGAAAATTTGCAAAACCTTCAGGAAGAAAATTCCAATAATTCCTTAAAAGTTTCCCTTCAAAGTTTTGTTTTAAAAAAATCCCCCAAATTTGGCAAGAAAATTCTTGTAAATATTTTTTTTAAAAATGAGTAAAAATCTTGATGATGATCGTGATTCCATATATATCAGTAAAACTTTATTATTAATATTTTTTATTATAAATATTATAATATTTTCTTTAAGAACATTCACAAAAAAATCAACCAAAATCCAGTGAAATTCGCTGGATTTTGGGTGTTTTTTTTTTGTGAATGTTCTTAAGAAACATTTTTAACATTTCTTTTTTCCACCAAAAAATGTTCAAAGATTTCCCAAAAATGTTGAAAATGCGGACATCAGAATTTTCATTGTAAAAATATTTTTTTTTCCACATTTTCAAACTTTAAAAGGGGTCAGTTTTGACCCACAGGACAACACTAGAGTTAAACTACAGAGGAAACAAAGCTGGAGATTAAACTCTGCATCAAGAGTAAAGACTTGTGCCTCGGTGCAGCTGCTGTGTTTATGTGGGATTCTCCATTCAGTAAGTGAAGGTAGTGAGTGGAGGAGTTGTGCAGCAGCAAGGTCATGGCCGGCGTGGTGCTAATTGAATGTCTCTGCCTTCTCTTCTCCACCAATGAGCCTCTGTGCATCTTTCTGTGCTGCCTCTGCATGAGTCACCGGACCTGGTCTTTTGTCTGAGTGTGTGTTTGAAGGGAAGCGAGTGAAGCAGCCTCGTATCGAAGCTCCGACGCTCGCCTTTTGTAGTTCCACTTCATCCTCTGTAGCCGCCTCTTTGTTGATTAGAATTCGACGAGGTGGAAGTTTGGTGTGTTTCGGGTGTTTTCTTGCAAACCGTGTGGTGAAATCAATAGTTTCTACACCATCCAGAATGGACAGTTTTTCCCTCACTATTGACAGCTCCTCAGTTCCTCCTCCCCTCAGGTTAAGAGTCTGGATGTCGTCCTCAATTACGCACTTTCCTTCCTTGTAAAGCGACCATGGGTGTCGAGAAAAGTGCTTACAAATAAAATGTATTATTATTATTATTATTATTATTATTATTATTATTATTATTATTATTAATAATAATAATAATAATAATAATATTAATAATAATAATAATAATAATAATAATAATAATAATAATAGTGTCTTTGATCCCTGAGTGAGGATGATCAGGAGCTGGCTGTCGCTCTGTGAATATCCCTCGTCTCCCCATGAACCCAACACAAGCCTTCCTTAATCTCCCAGGGCCTTAATGTGCGACTACTTAAACTGAACAACCTGTCATGTTGCTGAAATCATAGCTGCTAGCGTTCGGTGCCAGCAACAAGCAAGCTGAGAGCTAATATTAGCATTCGCCCCCCCCCCTCCAGCTCCCCATCGCATCCAGGGAGCTAATATTAGAGCTGCACACGCTGACAGAGGCTTAATTACCTGTGTGATTTGACTCATAAAAGCCGAGTGTGAGGACCCGGCGGAGTTCATCCATATGTGTGTGCGAGTGCATGTGTGTGTCCTTCTGTTAGCGTTGTAACCCAGAGGGACGACAACAGGATGAGTCATCAATACCGAGCAGCTGCAGCGTTTTAGTTATGGAGGTATGGCGAGAGGTGCTTCTCTGGGTTTTACGTTTCATCCAGCTACATCCCGTCAGGTCTGTCACTGCTTTGAAAATGTGAGAACACGGACATGTTTAAGATTCACTGGAAGGCCACAGGAGATATTTTATTATGCTCAGTGCTGACATCAGTCGTCCTATTTCCATGGAAGTGTGAAACAAATTTGAAGCAAAAATATATTATTTTGTACATGAGGTTGGTATTCAATAGCATTTTCCTAAATAAACACACTAAGTATTGTAGATTAGCTGTAGCACTGAATACTGTTTAATACTGTAGCAACCAGATGAGGCAGGCAGGTCCATGTTGACAGCACTGTAGAGGTTTAGCTAGTAAAGGGGCACCATGACAAAGCCTTCTGTGATGCTAAATGACTTTTGGAGAGCATGCATGAGTTTATTGAAGCTAGAATTAGGTAGAAGAGTTTAATCTGAGTCATGTAGTGTTTAGTATCTGCAGAGATGGAGTTTCAGTTGGATAATAATTTCCTTGATAATACACAAGTAATGTAAATTAGTGCTAGATATCACAGCTAATCCACACAGCAAAAGATGAAGCTACTTACTGTTTAGTACTGTTGTGACCAGAGGTGGCAGGCAGTTCTGTGGCAAATAGAGAGCATTGTGAAGATTTAGCCAGTAAAGGAGCACCGTGACTAAGACTTCTGTGATGCTTAATGACTTTTGGAAAGCGTTCAGGAATTTATTGAAGCTGGAATTAGCTATATCAGCTTAATCTGAGTCATGTAGTGTTTAGTATCTGCCGATACTGAGTTTCATTGGATACCGATTGTCTTGGTAATGCACAGTACAGTACAGGACTGGAGGGGGAGTTTCCTCGTTGATTCATGTTCAAGTTTAACTAATTCGTGTGATTGAAGTGGTCGGCTGTAAATCAGGCCCAGTGTGGCAGGTGGCGAGTGGTAATGGTCTGTTTCTATTGTAACTGCTGGCACAACGGCAGCGTCCCACCAGAACTGCTGCCAAGTTGGACGACTGTCAGAAGACTGGGAGCTCAAGGGCACCATCACTGCAGCACCCAGGATTTAAGATTATTGTTCAGATCTGTGAAGAAGGACGGTACTAGCATCGCCTTAAAAGATGTAAAAATTGGGAATTTACTTGATTCCTGTAATGTCATACGTGTAGGATCATCTTTTACCAGCTTTTAACTTTAACTCAGTGAGGCCTGGACTGTTCTCAGGGTAATTCCACTTATCTCTCTTTCACCTACATCTCGTTTTTTTTAGATTTTCTATCATTTGATACAATAATACTTGCAGATTTTTGCTATATTAGACTTTATTATAGTGGGCATTAACATTTCACTATGAAAATGTGATGTTTTTGCATGCATCTCATGACAGAATGCTGGCAGTAGAGATTCCTATTTATAGTTGTGTAGGTGAGTTTGGAATCTGGCGATATCAGAGCCATGATGGTGGGAAACTGTATGATGCAGAAATTGGAAAATAAAAATGAGCTTAGTGCTTTCCAAACGGAAATATCTTTATCTAATTCACTGAAATATTGGCATACAGTCGCCTGCTTGCAGAGGTGACAAACCAGATATGCAAAGTAGATATGTAAATATCTCTGCAATGATTGCTTTGCATAGATATGAACAGATCTGGATATTAACATGTCTATGCAGTGAGAGTTTATGAGTAATTCAAACCAGAGCAATAGCTGTGGAGATGCACTGTTGGTACTGTGACAGAAATATTCAAAAGAGTTTTTCTCACTGGCACTCGGTTGCACAGATAAGCAACAAGATCTACTAGAAAGGCCAAGTTGTGCCGTTTAATTTGGTATGTTTTGAACCTCACTACAATAAAAACTTCAACTGAGAAGAAGGGATGTACAATGTTGACCTCTAAGGGTTAACCTATAAACATTCAAATACCAAGACACTATTTTTATATAGCTGTGTCACATCAGCAAATGGTGATATTATTACTCTTTCAAGCGTCACTTTAGTCATATTTCTGCTAAAATTCATCCTCAGATTTGGTTCTGATTTTAGCCCATTTCTGCAGCAGCTGTTTTGGCCACATTTTCACTTGATTCTTCCAAAGTATGAATGATAAAACCTTTAAAATTTTGCACGTCTTGTCCGCAATTGTACCAAATTTTAGGTTGTTATGTAAAAAGGTTTTGCTGCACAGAAGGCTCATTGGTTTATCAATTACAGAGCAACAGTAGTACTTTTAAACTTCACATTTCTTGTAGACAGACAAAACACACATTTTAATCACAAAAACATTGTAAAAACATTAAAAAATGTAATGAAAGAATAAAAACAAAGAGAATTAAATGAACCAAAGATTTGGAACGCTGACAAAAATGTAAACAAAGCCATTCCGTGCATCACGATATCGATCAGTTCTTCATAAAGTCATGAATATCAACAACTTTCATGCATGTATGAATCATTTTACTAGAAGATAACAGAATATTGTAACGGACTGATATTGTTGTTGATGTTGATGTTTCAATGTTTATTGTTCAGTTCCAGATTTACCTAATGTCAGTGAACGTGCCATGTTTAGTTAGTTCACCTCTGATTGGCTGAGAGTCAGCAGTAGAGAGAGCTGGGAACGGTGGCTAATTCTGGAGCTAAGTTATGGGGTTTTTCTCGTTATTCTGGCATTGGCTACGGTCCACAGTATCCTGTGTGAAGGTTCAAAAAACCATCAGAGAACCAGATAAAGTCTCACTCATTCATCACAGAGGGTCACTACAATATGTTGACCTGTTTTTACAACCGGACCCATGTTGGTCGGTGTTTCTTCCTGTTCCCAGCATTTTATTCTATCTAATTTCGGCTTTCCTTTTCTTCCAAGCATCAGAAGAGTCTGACTTACGCTGGGAGCCATAATGAAGGACAAAAAGTTAGTGAATGTAGCACAATCCAAGGTGGAGTACAACCAGAGAATGGAAATAAAGCCGTCTGATAGCACTGTGACGACGTATTCATCCACTCCGTTAGTCAACTAGTTCCACGTAACCAATTCTGACCTAACGATGAAACGCTGTAGGTCAATGACGTCGTAAACCGAGGACTTCCTGTATACTGCTTTTTATCTGGTGCTCTTTAATTTAAACATGGAGGTAAAGGTTGTAAATGATCATAGGCTGTCAAATCTATGGAAGCTTTGTCGTCTTCGCTACAATTAGAGAACCAGAACTGCCTGCAAGACAAGATACCACCAGGGTTAGGGAGGCCACCAGTCTCTTGTTACTGTGTAGAAGAAGAGCGTTGTGTCAGATGTGCAGTTGTGTTGCAGCTTTTAACTGTAACTCTACACTCCCATCCTTCTGGCCGACTGCCAGCTCACCTCTCTCCTTCCTGACATCCCTCCTTCATCCTGCCGTCCTCTACGCTTTCTCTCCATCACCATCTATCTCGTGCTCCACCGACTTCATCTGGCTTCGCTACCATCAACATCTGTGTCAGTCGGATGATGAATTAATGGATCAGAGGGGCACAAACGAAGTTCAGGCTCATCAGCTCTGAGCAGGATCGATACCGGCCGTCGTCTTCCCTGCAGACTTCCTCTCTGAGGATCTGAGCCTCCAGCAGCTCTGTCTGCTGTGATGAAGTGAAGATTGTGTCCACATTAACCCTCTGAACCCCAAGCCATTTCTTTTAGCTCCTGTCATGTTTTTGCTCACTGTGGACCTATTTTTCACTATAATGTAAAGTCCTGTACCTCCATGGAAACAGAACAAGCATGGATAGAAATAGAGAGAGTTCAAACTGTTCTTCTGTGTAGTTTAACAAACCTGTAATTCCATAAATCGTAGAAAAAGAAAAGTTAAAGTAGATTCTCTTTGCCTATTTGTTTGACAAAAATTCAAAAAATCCTGGAAGCAAGATGTCCAACAATTTTCTAAGCGCCCATGGGTGTTACTAATACTGGGGAAAATGCTATAGATATTTTACAACATTTAATGTTTTTGATTTTCTTTCATACTTCATACACAGCCTGCAGTTCAGCCAAATAGTCCCCACGACTGTTGGCTTCTCTGTTGTGCTAATAAGTGCAGAATTTTTTAGGTTTTTAATCAAATCTGGTGCAAATCGTTAATTTTTGGGCAAATATTTTGGTGATTTTGATGAAATATCTCAATTTTAAGCTAATTTCTGGTTAGATTTCCTGACTTAATTGTACCTTTGGATTATGGGAAAGCTGAAAATCTGACGTTCTTCCAGTTTGTATAGTTTCTTGCTCTGATAATTGGTGTAATTCTGGCAGTTTTTAAAAAAACTGAACATGTCTGTCAAACCTTCTGGGTGGTGTTGGGGTTGAGAGCATTAAGCAGAAATGAAACTTTATGTAACTTTTGTAATAACTTCTGCCCACATAAAAAAAAAATCTTTATTCTTTATTTTAAACTGTAAACATCTGGCCAGAGGCGGGGCCCATAGTTTAGGGTTATATTTTGAAGTCTGTTTCTTTCTGCTTGCTGTAGTCACTTTTACAGTCAAACCCAATGATGCCTGCTAACCAGCCATCAGTTAATCCTGTAGATATATGCACAAAGGAACTCAAACCAGCTTGTTTCATTTTTCCAAAACCTCCCTTTTAGTCAGCCACACTGAAAGGACTGTTTACTTTTGTAAATAAACTGTCACATGTAAATAAATATGCAAGTATAGCCAGATAGAGATCACCAATTCGGCTAGTTTCATTTGGTTAGTTTCTGTTTTCCTCTTTGATCAGATTAAAAAGAAACTCTGCAGGGAACTTGCATTAATTGAACCTCAAATAAGCTGTTTGCTGGTTTCCATGACCCACAGAGACATAATACACTCATTAAATAAACTATAATTATCCTTAAAATGTGAAGCCAGCAATTTTTAGTTCCGCTTCCAGGTGAGAGAAATGTCCCCTTTAAATGCCACAGAGTGCTTCATCCAGTTTAAGGTGCTGAAGAGGTTATTCCATGGCATCTGCAGCAATCGCCACAATTAACATCTTTGGGGCATCATAGACACAAACCCCTATGAGAATGCCCAAAAAACTGCACATCGCTTGCGGCTTTAACACCAGAATCACCTTCAGAGCGGCTTTGAGTAAATGATTTGTCGACGGCAGCGCTGACCTTGAAAGAATCAGTTTTGCTGTGAAGGTTGTCCCTGCATTGATTTTCTGGAAGTCTGTTCCTGCTCTAATGAGAACTTTTGATCTTTATCGTGCTCATAGTTCGTCGTTCCACAGAAAAATGAACCGTTGATGAGTGTAGTAGGTTAGTTTTCCTCTGTTGTCCCTGATCAGTTCTTAAAAAGTAGCCTAAAATTAGAATAAAGTGGTATAACACAATAAACACATACAGATCATACTTAAAGACTAACAACCAGACCAGTGCAAAGTACACTAAGCAATGTAACACAACCATGATTAATCAAGAACAGTCCATATAAAACCAAAAAGCAAACTGCCACCATCAAAACAGATTGTGATTGTTGTGTGCTATAAAAATTATATATGTATAATTAAACTGCAAAAGCAAATATGGTTAGAAGGAATCGTAATGGTAGTATAATAAGGAAATATTCTTGTTTAACGTATGTTTTAAATACTATTATAGCTGTAAAATGTTTACTGACAACATATTTTCTGCCAAATGTACAAGAACAGTATCACGTTTTTTACGATTTTATGGCTGTACTTATTTAATACAGAAACATCTACAATTACTTGAGACCAAATTAATTTACTTAAATCCATACCTAAATAGTTTTTATTGCCTAAACCTGAAAATGAACCGATGTCTGGTTTGAGATTCGACCATTTTGTACACCCAGCCATCCACCCCAACCACCTCCGATGCAGTAACCATGAATAAAGTGATTATATTGTTTCTAAACATTACTTGGACAACAATTTGGTCATATAGAAACTTAATTATAATCTAACGTAGGTTGGTTTACCTTAAAGAAATAAAATTCAAACAAAAATTGCATCATCTTTGTGAACTCTGCACATTATTTTCTCCATTAAGTGATTATTTGTTTCATCAATAAATGTCAGAAAATGTGAAAAATGGCGACCAGTGCGTCCCAAAGCCCAACATAACATTCTAAAGTGTCTTGTTTTGTCCACAGCTCAAAGATATTCAATTTACTGTCACAGAGGAGGAACGAAACCAGAAAATGTTCCGATTTTAGAGGCTTGAATGTGAACATTTTTACTTCTTTTTCTCAGAAAAGTCTGATCAAATTCAGCTAATTACACTGTAAACAATGTATTTGAGCTAAATTTACAGTCACATACTGAATCTGCTTTGGTATCTTATCTTAAATTTTATTCTCTCCTTTATAGCTGGTATTCTAATTTCAGTGAAAATGTTAAAAAAAATCCTAAAATGTCTTGTTTTGTCCACAAAAGATATTCAGTTTACTGTCATAGAGGAGGAACAAAACCAGAAAATATTCCGATTTTAGAGGCTAGAATCTGAGAATTTTGACTTTTTTGTCTTAGAAAAATCTAACCAGTTAGTTGAACATCAAACTAATTGGCGCCTTTCCAAAAAAACATGCCAAATTCAGCTGTTTTAGTGTAAACTTACACTTTCTCTCTTGGTGGTGATGATTATTGCTTCATCCCTCCACCAGCCGAGGAGCCTCGTCGTCTTCATCACACCTTTTTAAACAATAGGACCTCTTGGAGGCACCAACAACTGCACAAAGGCCTTTGTTGTTGATGGTAGCTGTGGGAACAGTAGCTCCGAGGTGTGAAACACAGAGTGTGACAAATGGAGAGGCAGTAAAAGAAACAGAGAAACGCTTTATTGCATTTTAAATGAAGGTTAATGCTGTTGTCCACAATGAATAGCAAAAGCTTCATTAGGGGGTCGGCCCTGCAGCGAAACAGCCAAACCAAACGCTGTAGAAGCCGGATTCGTTAATGGAGAGCTAGTTGGGCTGGAGGTGAGATTAAATGTGACGTCTCTGAAGTGTGGGCTGGAGCATCGGTTGGGGTTAAAGATGGGGGAAAGTTGGCTCGCCTTCATGCCAACTTACTCACAAGTTCTCTTTGTTCTGTCAACTTGGATTTTCGACATGCACGTTGTCTCCCACTGCTACCATAAGGACGCCACAATCTGTCGCTGCTGGCAGCCGGCTGCAGATCACCATCCCCGTTTGAGTGACTTTTTTTAACACAATAGTTCTGTTGTCTGCGGCGTTATTGGCGTGGAAAGTCGTTCTGCATGAAACAGGCAGCGACAATTGGAGGGAAATCAGCTCGACTGGGTTTAGTATCCGTAGAAGGATTGAAACATGGAATAATAAAGACATTTTTGTGATAAGAGTTTGGTGTTCGGTGCATGAATAATGTTAGTGAACTTCAGTTTGACAGATGAGGTACTAAATGTCCCTTACTTTTATGTTTTTTGCATTTATTAGGCCGTTTGCATCAACATCACAGCGATTCCTGAAGTAAAATCTGATCAAATGTAGCTATTTACTCTGTAAAAAGTGTATTTGAGCTACACTTACAGTCACATACTGAATCTGCTTTGGTATCTTACCTTAAATTTTATTTTCTCCCTTTCAGCTGGTATTCTAATTTCAGTAAAACTGCAAAAAAAATAAAATAAAATCTAGGTTACTGCTCCTTTAGCATTGCACATCTGCCTCCGTGATGTCCACATTTCTTCAAAATTTTTAGCTGCAACTCATCTCAAAATTGTGTTTTACATTTTACATTTGGGTAAAGCAAATATTTAAGTTGGAAAATTGAAAACTTCATGTTGGCTTTTCTTAAAATTAAGCTGCAGCAATACATATTATTCATTTGAGAGGAGTTAGATTAGGGGTGTCAAACTCATTTTAGTTCTGGGGCCAAATGGGGGCCAGTTCTTCAGCCCAATTTGATCTCAAGTGGGCCGCACCAGTAAAATCAGAAGATAATAACTGAGAAATAACCACAACGCCAACTTGTTCCTTTGTTTTAGAACAAAAAAGAACGTTCTGAAAATGTTCACATTTAATGAACTATCTTTTAACAAAACATAAAAAAGATGAAATTTCACAAGAAAAACAAGTGAAATTTCAACAATATTGTGCCTCAGTTTTTCATTTACACATGACAACTTCCAGATCACTGAGTGTCTACAAAAAGGCACCAAACATTTAGTCACAGCTTTCTGGAACTGTACAATATAGAGTTTTACTTTATGATCAAAATGACAAAAGTCACAAAAAAGGCAAAAAACAGCAAAAACAAGACAAAATATTACAAAAACATGGACAAATGACACAAGCGAGACAAAAAAACCCACAAAATCACAAAAAAGACAAAACGACAAAAACGAGAGAAATGACAAAAGTCAGACAAAAAAAACAACAAAAATAAGATAAAATATGACAAAAATGAGACACAAAATGAAAAAAAACGAGACACAAAATGACAAAAGAACAGTGAACAATCTAGTATTTTACTTTATGATCAAAACAACTTGTCATGGTCTAATTATTTTAAATTTATAGTCTTACAAGTCGTCCTACGGGCCGGATTGGACCATTTGGCGGGCCACTTTTGGCCCGCGAGCCGAATGTTTGACACCCCTGAATTAAATGATTTATCTACTTAAAAACATGGCATTGGAATGACTTGTGTACTAAATTTAGGTGAACTAGAAATTCATTTATGTTCTGTTTCCAGTGCAGATCTTCTATGACTCATTTGAACCTGTGTATATCCTGGATTCCTGAGTGAATCCTGAATGTCGACTCGTCGCATTCAGTACCAGATAAACTCCGTCACCAGGTCTTATCTATGCTGGGTGAAAGAGCAGGACAGGAAGTGTCGGCTAATTTCCTGTTTACCCTCCTGTCAGGATGAGCTCACGTTCCCTCCGACACCATGTTTTCAGCTACACACCTCCGATATCCCTCAGAAAATGATCTGCATGGGAAGCTTTAAGGCGAAATTCAAACCCTAAAGGCAGCAGTGTGACAGAGCATAGCGCTGACATCTCCCTGGAGATTTGAGAAAGCAAATCATCTCTTTGCCAGTCATTATCTGCAGTTCCACATGCATGATTTAACGCACATTTTTAGTAAAAATAAGACCCGAGTGTGAAAAAAAATGACTGCAAAAAATTGAAAACTGCGCTTGACTGAGATAAAAATGTTGGTGTTAGGATAAAATCAATGTGACAAGAAGCGAACTGCAAGAAGAAAAAGTAGCTCCAGTTATAGAAGTTAGAAAGCTACAGTACGGTTGGAGATGATGAATATTTTTACTGCATCAAATTTGCATTTACAAAAACCCCAAACAATATTAACCTCTGTCTGACTGAAGGTGTTCATGTAGAAATTAGGGCTGCCTCAATTACTTGATTAGTTTGATAGTCGATTAATTGGTTTGAGTAACTTTTTTAAGAATAAAAAGGTCTAAATTCTTTGATTCCAGCCTTTAAGATGTGAATGTTTTCTGTTTTCTTTCCTCCTCTATGACAGTAAACTGAATATCGTTGGGTTGTGAACAAAAAATGACATTTAGGGAGATTACCGATTGATATTTTTTACTATTTTCTGCCATTTTATACACCAAACTAATCGATTAATTACTAAAATAATCCACAGATTTTTCAACATTTATAATAATAATCAGTTGCGGTCCTGTTTGTCAGACAAAATAAGCAATTCAAGGACATTTCTGATGCTGTTTCGTCATTTTACCCAGTTTTCTGACATTATATAGACCAGACAATTAATTGACAAAGACAACAATCAACATGTTCATTAATGGTGAAAATAATCAGTAGTTGCAGGCCTGACAGAGATTATCAAATTTATTTTTGTTTTAAAAATGAACTATTGCCCACTGCAGATGTTAACTGTATCTTGCCATCAATAAGCGTAGGTGGAGTTATGTGAGTTGTGTGTCTCTTCTTGTTTTTCTTGTGAATTGGAGTGGTACAACCAGAGATAAGCACAAATCTTTCTGAAAATGTTGATGTTTATGTTTTGAATTAACTACATTTTGAAAATCCCCTCCACTATGGAAAACAACAACCTCCAGGCTGCACCCAACCACAGTGAAAATGTGAAGTTTTTTGAATGTTTGAATAGTGCAATAAAGCGGACATGTAATCTGTTTCCCCCACTGAATTGGCCTTTTTAACCCTCGTGTCGTCTTGCGGGTCAAAATTGACCCCTTTTAAAGTTTGAAAATGTGGGAAAAAAATATTTTCACAGTGAAACTTCTGATGTCCACATTTTCAACATTTTTGGGAAATCTTTGAACATTTTTTGGTGCAAAAAAATAAATGTTTAAAATGTTTCTTTAAGAACATTCATTAAAAAAAATCAACCAAAATCCAGCGAATTTCACTGGATTTTGGTTGATTTTTATATTACAAATTTTACTGATATATATGTAATCACTTTAGATATTTTTAGGATTTTTTTGTAAGATTTTTTACTCAGTTTTTGAAAATATTTACAAGAATTTTCTTGCCAAATTTGGGGTTTTTTTTTTTTTTTAAATAAAACATTGAAGGGGAAATTTACCAATTATTGGAATTTTCTTCCTGAATGTTTTGCAAATTTTCAGAAATTTGTGGAATTTTTTTTCTGAATTTGTGGATTTTTTTTCAGACAAGGAAACCTATTTTTTGGTGCCCATAAATGAGGATAACAGGAGGGTTAAAGGCAAAATGAGGGAGAAAAAAGTTGGCAATTAAAAAGAAAGGGGAGGCTGGGTATCTCTTAAATATGCTTCTATCAGCACACAATTTCAGACAGTCTTTCCTGGAAGACATTCATGGTGTTGCATGGAAGTAGTTGTGCCAAGAATGACAGTTTACCAGTCATTGCTTAAAGTAGGTGTGATTTTTGGATGTTGGATGCAGAAATGAAACACAGCCGCCCAATCAGGAATGAGAGAGGTATGAGCAGATTTCCACTGAGCCGTTCTAAAAAAGCAAACCAGAGCTTTTATCTCTTTGTGGTGTGAGCATCACAGATACTAGAATATCGTCTGTGTGTCATGCGTCATCTGAGGATATGAATAAGCTAACAGTGGCTGCTTTCTTTCATTCACAGGTATGAGGAATAGGGAGCTGCTGGAGGTGTCCCGTGGGCATGTTTGTCCTCTGGCCGATCAGCCGCCGTGTCTCTGCTCTGCACACAGACGCTCTGGGAGGCAGAAGAAAGACCGTCTAAAAATAAACTGACACCCACCACCAGCAGAAAGCCAAAACCGACTCACAGAAAAGAGGCGGAAAAAAGGACAAAGAAGAACCTCTCTTTCACCCTGCCCGACTCCTTCCCTGCTCCACTTCTGCTTCTCTGTCCTCATTAGCGAGGAGGTCATGTCCCAGTCTGGAAAAGTCCTTCATCTGTATGTGGAAGTGAGGTCTGCCCCAGATCAGAATGCAGGAAAAGGGCCGTTTGGGGAGAGTGAAGGAGGGATTGCTCAGGGGCATTCGGTTCAGGACAGTCCTGCGGAGCTCCTCTCTCAGCTAGCGAACCAGACGACCTGCCAGACGGTCAGCAAGGCCTCCACGGCTCACCGTCTGGTTCAGGACTGCACACACAGCCAGTCTCCATCTAAAAACACTGTTAGCTTCCAGCTCCAGCAAGCCGGCAGCTCACCGACAGTCGCCAAGCGTTGGAGTTCGCCTGTCCACACTTCGCCAACTTTGGGAAAGGTTCCTCACGCTCCTCCCATCGGCCAGAGCGACGGGAAGCGATCTGTGGTCACCTTCAGTTACGTTGAAAAGTCGAACGTGAAGACTTTGGACAGTCCACGAAACTCTGTGTGCGAGAGACGAACCAGAGAGGAACGATCGACCCCTTCCCACGTCAGAAAACGCTTCAGCGACCCAGTTTGGTTTGGGAGTCCTGATTCATCGTGCAGCTCCAGTCCCAAGCTGACGTTCCAATCTCCGGGAAGTCACCAGCAGACATTCTCCCCCGGCTTTCGCCAGCCTCACCTGGACCCTATCGGCAGGGCAGCTACCCAGAGGGCTGTGGAGGAGTTCGGCTCCCCATTACTGAGGATTAAACTGGCCCATGCCCTCGAGCACACCTCATCCTCACGCTACAACCAACAGCCACGCTGTCAGTCGTGGGCCGGGTCTCCTGTTCAGCGGCAGAACATCAGCGTAAACCCCAAAGACCACCTCGCTGACAGGAGCCAGGCTATTTGTGGGCTGCCTCGGAGCCCGGCGTCCGACCAGCTGTCTTTCCAGTCCAGGCCCCATTCGAGACCTGGGTCCTGTGCCGAGCCCCAAAGCCCCCTTCACTGGTCGGGAGAGGACAGAACTATGGCAGGAAGTCCAGCCTCCAAAAGACACAGGGCCTGCAACAGGAGCGCTTCACCACAAGGAGCGATCCTACAACTTGGCAATAACGGAGTCGAGGGTTTGAACCAGTTAAGCGACAGCAAATCTTCGTCTCCAGCTCACAGCCCCGAAGTCGCCCGCAGGCTGGCAGAGGAGGCCACCAAAGTATCGTCGATTTTCACCGAGGCCAGGAGGTCCTCATTGCACAACGCTTTAGGCGAGCTCGCAAGCAGCTCAAACTCTGGAGAATCAGCTCCAAATGCACAACAGTTTAAGCAAACGCTTAAGATGAACATCCCTTTAAATGACCAACCCACGCCAGCAACTGAAAACACAGACTCTCACCAGCCTGAAAACTCTGTCTTGCAGTCACTTGAGACAAACTCCCATATTAACAATGACACACAGCAGGAGGACTGCATTCAGAAAGCCCAGCATCAGAACTCCGTTTTATCAGCAGCTCAGAGTTCTCCAGCTCTTCCCTCACGTGTCCTTCGTCCTTCTCATCCTCCCACTGAGTTCAGTTCTCCCATCAGGGACCCCAGGCTTTTCCAGACCGAGCTCCGAGCACCGGATACCCCGACCCTGCACCGCCGACAGCCACCACAGTACACCGGAGACTCCTGGTCCCCGACTCTGGACCGAAGAGGAGACCTGAGCTGCTTTGAGAAAGGGGACTGCACTGAGCTTGCTCGCAGGCTCTTTATTAATCAGAGTGTTGAGGAGGCACCGGTCAGCTGGACTTCCAGACAGCAGTGGGGCGACCTCACGGAGAACAACCCGGGGCAAAACCCTCAGCCTGACTCCAACAATGACCAAACTCCTGATCATCAACCCAGGCAGCGCCGCCGGCCGCTCAGCCCCACGGCTCAGCAGAAAAGGGCCGAGCAGAGGAGGAGGGAGATCCTTCTTCTGGGTCCTGTGGCGCTCGACTCTGCAGAGGAGGATGAGGGTTGTGATGAGGAAGGACAGGGCAATGAGGTGGAGGGATACGGTGCACCACAGAGGGTGGAAGAACCTGCAGAGGTGGAGCAGAATGGAGTGATGGGAGGTTCGTCCTCGCGGAGCTCCAGCGGGGTGACGGGGAGTTTGGGTGACAGAGACTGTGTTTCCCCAGAGTCCAGTCAGTCCAGTCACCAGAGCAACGAGACCGGAGCTGCTACCTCAGGAATACAGGTAGGTGCTGGCTGGTTTTTACACAGGGAACTGCATGATTTTACCATATACTGTAACTGTGGACTTAACCCTCGTGTCGTCCTGTGGGTCAAAATTGACCCGTTTTAAAGTTTGAAAATGTGGGGAAAAAAAATATTTTCACAGTGAAACTTCTGATGTCCACATTTTCAACATTTTTGGGAAATTTTTGAACATTATTTGGCGGAAAAAAAGAAATGGTAAAAATGTTTAAGAACATTCACAAAAAATCTTTTTTTTTTGTGAATGTTCTTAAAGAAAATATTCAAAGTTTTACTCATATATATGTAATCATTTTAGATATTTTTACGCATTTTTTGGAAGATATTTACAAGAATTTTCTTCCCAAATTTGGGGGATTTTTAAAAAAATGAAACTTTTAAGGGAAACTTTTAAGGAATTATTGGAACGGTTTTGCAAATTTTCAGAAATTTGGGGAATTTTTTTGCTGAATTTCTGGATTTTTTCAGACAAGGAAACAATATTTTTTGGTGCCCGTAAATGAAGACAACAGGAGGGTTAAAGGAATAGTTTGATGTTTCAGCAATCATTAACTTCCTTGCTGAGAAGCAATAAGATGAGATGATAACATTATCAGGTCCTTGCAATAAATATTAGAGCCCAACTGATAATAGATTATTCGGGCTAATACCAATTTTTAGCGAGTAAAAAATTAGATAACGATACTTAAGTCGATATCTGGATATATGTGTATAGCTGTGTATACGTACTCTGCTACATGTGCTGCAGACAGCGCTGAAATTATTGTAAACAATCACTGTGCTGACCCAACGACGTGATGACACCATTTCTAAATTATCCCAAGCATCTTTTTCTCTATCATGTTGCGTTAAAATTGAATATTTTCAGTGTGCATTTCAGACAACATACCGTACATGCCAGTACTGATACAAACAGTCAATAATATCAGCCAGCTGATATATCGATCGGCCTCTTGTGAATATGAAGCTGCAGTCAGGACACTGTTAGCTTAGTGCATAAACACTGAACTTGAGTGAAGCAGCTAAATCCCTTCTCTCTCAAAGAAAACAACTGTCTGCCAAAAATGTTTTAAGGGTTTTGCTTGTGTACAGACAAAACTAACAAGACACAACAAGTAAATTAGTATGCTGTAAACATGCTGGGATGAGCATTTTTGGAAGAAAAAAAAACATTTTCATCTTAGGACAAAGCCAGGCTAGCTGCCTCCACATACCAAGCTAGCTAAACGGCTAGCTTGGTATGTACCTTAGATTTGTTTTAATGTATTAGTTCAATTAAAGAGATGCAAGTCTCTTTCAGCTAGTGAGATTCATACATGTTGGTAGATGTATTTTTATTTTAGGAGACTTGCCTCCAGTCTTTACGCTAAACAAAGCTAATTGCAGCACATTCATGTAGCTTCTCTCCTCTAACTCCCTGCAACAAGGTGATTATTTCCCTGAAATGTCAGACTATTCTTTAACTGCTGCACTGCAGAGTTATGATCTCCTTTGTCTCTGCATGTGTGTTGCAGACGGACAGCGGCTGTGCAGCTCCGGTTCCTTCGCTGCACTGTCAGAGGATCGCACGAGCAAAGTGGGAGTTTTTATTCGGGACTCCTGCTGAGGAGGCAGCTGGCAGGGGGGAGAAAAGTGAGAGCAACGTCCATCTACACTGCATCTGCATCGTTTCTGCACATTGTCTTTCATGTTATTCCTTTTCTTTCAAGATTGTTTCACACACAGATGAAAAGTCTGTCAAGCAGCAGCGCTGCTCATCACTGAATGTCATTTATGGCAGCGTGTTGAGAGTTAACCCTTGTGTCGTCCTGCAGGTCAAATTGACCTGTTTTAAGGTTTGAAAATGTGGGAAATATATTTTCACAGTGAAACTTCTGATGTCCACATTTTCAATATTTTTTGGGAAATTTTTCAACATTTTTTGGTGGAAAAAAATGTTAAAAAAGAATGTTTCTTTAAGAACATTCACAAAAAAATCTACCAAAATCTAGCAAATTTCACTGGATTTTGGTAGATTTTTTTGTGAATATTCTTAAAGAAAACAAAAGAAGTTTTGCTGAATTTTTTTGCTGAATTTTTGTATTTTTCAGACAAGGAAACAATATTTTTTGGTGCCCGTAAATGAAGACAACAGGAGGGTTAATATGTCATTCTGTGTCTTTGATAAAGCTGGTTATCACTTCAAAATGTTCTATACCAAGGCAAATATAATATCTCTAGTTTCGCTACCTTTGAGGAATTTATGGACATATTTCTTTGTCAAAGTTTTGTTCAATTAATACCAGAACACAAACTTAATGTTTAAAATGTTCAACATAAACATCACACCAACAACAAAATAATCCTACTAACAAGTGTTGTGCATGTATATAATACGAATCGGCAACCTCAGTTCTTGAGGATTGCTATGCAAAAAGATAAATATAAGAAAAAAACTTCTTTTTTAAAAAATTCTTTATTTAGACAGCAAAATACAATCCCTTGGTCTTTTGCAGCAACAGTGTGGTTATCTGTTAAACCCAAGGAAACACATATTTTTTAATCTAAACAACATCAACATGCAGGTCAGCAGTTACCTGAAAGTCTGGAAGAATTTTACAAGTATCTAAGATGTATTTATTCGTCTAAACCAGGAGTTCTCAAACATTTCAGCTCTTCAACCTCCAAAGTAAAAGTGCTGGAAATAATACTATTCCTAAAAATGGTTGACTCTTTAAACACGAGGAAGAGGAGAACACAACAGAACACAACGGCCTAACAGTAATAATGTCATTTTATAGTAATTTAGTATAGGCTAGTAACTGGACCCATCAGTCAAAAATAATCTTAATTCATAGACTGTAGTCCTGAGTGCACATTTAGTGGGTTATGAGCTGCAGATTCACAAGATTTTTAAAATATCTTTAGAAACAAATATGGCTTGATTGAATTGTGGCTTTTCTTACTCAATTTTGAAAGCACTGGGCTAAATAATAACAAGGTTAGTTTGTGTTTTTAGGCCATTACAAGAGAGCAACAGGACTTTCAACGTAATTTTAGGACTTAAATTTCATTTCCACTCATTGCATCAAAATTTCCTGACGAGGTTTTAGGAAAATATCACATTTTAGGTTAAAATACAACCCTTTAACAACATGTTTGAAGCTTGTCCTCCATTTTCTGGGTGAAATTTCCACCTCATCTAACGTATGATTAGTTTGTTGACGAGGAGTAAAGCAGTAAAAGAAAAAGTGTTTGAGGTATGGAGAGATGGAAAAAATAGAGTTCGCTCAAGACTTAATTGATATTGCATGGAAAAGCTATTTTTTGTGATACAGGGCTGAAATCTGAGAGCAGCGCTGGGTCACAAGCTGCTTCTCCACCATCACACTCAGTTTATTTAGTCTCAGTCCCACATACACTGTCCTGCTGCCCCAAATACTCACTAGAGCACCAAATGAGTATTAATCCACTCAAAATAGTCCTCAATAAATGAAACATTCCCACCTGCAGACTATAGTTCCCAGAAGACAAAACTATGCATTAGTCCATTAAATATTTAGATCTTTTGTAGGAACCAGATTTTTCGAGTTGTTGTAAGAATATTAGCAGCTTCATCATTTGAATCTAGCTAAACTAAACACATCTAGGTGGTATCAGAGGTTGCTTCTGGATATTAATTAACCACATGACTCATAAATTAGCATAAATATAAGGTATTTTATAAGGCTTTTATTTACATGGCATCAATTCACAGCATAGGTACTTTACATACCAAGGTAAAGATGTTACAAATTATAAACAGAGAATCCAACAAATTTATTGATTACAACGACCTGGATGATTGAAAATCTACACATGAATAAATATTGTATTGTATTGCAAAAAATGCTTGTGTTGTTGATTTAACCCTCCTGTTGTCTTCATTTATGGGCGCCAAAAATATTGTTTCCCTGTCTGAAAAAATACAAAAATTCTGCAAAAAAAATTCCCCAAATTTCTGAAAATTTGCAAAAACTTCAGAAAATTCCAATAATTCCTTAAAAGTTTCCTTTAAAAGTTTTATTTTAAAAAAATTCCCCAAATTTGGCAAGAAAATTCTTGTAAATATTTTCAAAAAATGAGAAAAATATTCCAAAAAAAATCCTAAAAATAACTAAAGTGATTACATACATATCAGTAAAACTTCTAATGTTTTCTTTAAGAACATTCACAAAAAAAATCAACCAAACTCCTGGATCTTGCTTGATTTTTTTGTGAATGTTCTTAAAGAAACATTTTTATTTTTTTTTTTTACATTTTTTTTTCCACCAAAAAATGTTCAAATATTTCCCAAAAATGTTAAAAATGTGGACATCAGAAGTTTCACTGTGAAAATATATTTTTTCCCCCACATTTTCAAACTTTAAACCAGGTCAATTCTGACCTGCAGGACGACACGAGGGTTAATAGGGTTGGGACCATCAGTTGTGTTGTGCAGGGTTGGTCTGCAGTTGACAGCCCTATTAGACAACTGTTAGAATACATATTAAGGCAAGAACCAATCAGCTAACCAAAGAGAAACGACAGTCCATCATTACTTTTAGAACTGCAGGTCAGTCAGTCAGGAAAACTGCGAAAACTTTGAATGTATCCCCAAGTGCAGTCGCAAAAACGACATGAGGATCATCAGAATTTTCAGCCACATTCTCACATTACTGAGGTTAAATTTCATGTCGTCCCTCTGCAGATTCTCTGGAAGCCTCCACAGCGCCTCCTAGTGGTAACTCCAGCGAGTCTCCCACCCCTACTCCCCCGTCCTCCCTGCCGCTGCTGTCGGCCAACCACGAGGTGCAGCACGTGGAGGTGGAGCTGGTGACTCCTCCCCCAGCCGTCATCGGGACGTCCCCCAAAACCGGCATCATCCGCCGGACGCTGAAGTATTCGGAGACGGACCTGGACGCCGTCCCGCTGCGATGCTACCGAGAGACGGACATCGACGAGGTGCTGCTGGCCGAGCAGGACGACGCAGACTCAGCGTTCGGGAGCAACCGGAGCGTCCAGGGAACCTCCGGGACCGGCAGCAGCCCTCTGGGGGGGCTGGCTTACGGGAGGACAGATGGGGAGGAGGTGGGGGATAGAGGAGAGGGACGGGAGGAGGAAGAAGAGGAAGATGAAGATGATGAAGAGGAAGAAGAGGAGGAAATGGTGAGCTGGGCCAGCGTGAGGATGCAAGGAGACAGCAGGAAGCAGCAATATGCAGCCGAGGAGGAACCGGAGGTGTTCGGACACCTTCTGAAGAGGTGAAACACAAACCAGAATGTTTTCCTCCTTTGGCCCACATTTTGATCTGAAACTGGATCTCACTCATAACCTATTTCTCAAGTCGGTCATAAACAGGCCTTTGCTTTAATTACTCACTTACAGTAGAGTAATTTTATCAAAATCACAGTTGGAGTGTCTTTTTACTCCGTCAAGGAACGCAGCGGAGTTATGTGACGATCGGCATACGTGAATTTGTCTGTCTGTCTGTCTGTCTGTCTGTCTGTTAGCAACATTACTCACAAACAGACTAACAGATTTGGATGAAATTTTCAGGGAAGGTCAGAAATGACCAAGTGATTAGATTTTGGCAGTGATGCAGCTTATAGTCTGGATCCACGGATTTGTTCAACATTTCTGTATCATTGCCAGATAGCAGCACGGCGTCACTGTAACCATGACAACAAGTGAACACTATGTCAGCTGCTGCTGACGATCACATGATTGTGATCCTACTACAAATCCACCACTGCAGACTTATCAGGACTTATCCATCAGAAATGATCCAAGGAACAACTGATTAAATTGTGGGGGTGTTTCTGAGTCCCATCAATTCCCGCCACCCGCTACATATTTAGGTCACGTGATTCAGTATCTGTACATAACGTACACATGCAGAACACACACTTGTGCTAAGCGAAAGTCATTTTATTGTGGGTACATCTATATTAAATGGACACATTTTATGGTGCCATGATTTCTGATCATCAATAACTAATAAACAAAGGCTGCGTTTCTGACATATGGGGGAATGAGCAGCCTTGGAGGAGGACTGCGCTCTCTGAGTGCTCTTCTTGTTCCAGATGTTTTCCTCAGTTGTGTTGTTGATGCAGTGTTACTGAGTCCTCCCTCTCTGTCCAGACCCATGGAGACGTTTTTCGACAACCACCACCCGGCCCTGAAGTCCCCCATCCTGGTGTCTGGGCCCCGCCTGGCCGCCGAGGACACCTTCAGCCGCCACTTTGAGAGCATCATGGAGTCGCACCGAGCCAAAGGGACGTCCTACAACAGCCTGGACTCCGAGGAGCTGCTGACCTCCAGCACTCAGACCGTCCTGACGTTCGACCTGCCCACGCTGACCCCGGCCATCCACGGCCCGGTGTGTCAGAGCGCCCGGCAGATCGTCCAGCTCAGCTTCGCCCCGCTGGCTCACGACGAGAGGCCCAGTCTGTCTGATTCTGTCTTCACGGTGACGGGAGACTCCGACGCCACCAGAGCTCCGTCCAGCGAGAGGCTGAGCAGCGGTTCGGACGATACGCCACCCAGAGGACAGGAGTGTTCACAGCTGGGCAGCAGCTGGTACAGCAACCCCACGTTCTCCTTACCCAGGTGAGTGACCAAAATCCCGTTTACATTACAACGGTTTTAGGATGAAATGCAGACATTTTGATGTGTTTCAGCCTCGTGTTTACACAGAAACGGTGTTTTATGCCCAATTAGTATTACCTAAGGATCTCTGGTAATTTGTGAATTACCCCCCCATGTCTGTGTTTCTTGCAGTACGTTCACACGGGGTAGGCAAAGTCTGTGTTTACTCAAATTTACTGACATTACAGCCCGGATATGATGTCAAATCTGTGCACGTCGCAACATCCGCTGTTGTCACATCCACATGCAAAAAAACCAGACAGTGGTCGCGCGAAGAAACATGAAATTTAATTGCTGTGTGGGGTGAGCTGCAGTACCAGAGGCTGTTTGATGATATGATACAGAATCAGACCGTCTGGGAGGACGTTGACAGAGAACGATACAGGGCTTCAGAGAGTGGGTGAAAATTAAAGAAAGGTTGGACTACCTAAAAACGAAGCTTAAAAATAACAAGAAGACCGGTTCTGAACGCATTAAGTGTCCCTATTTTGACGAGCTCGACCAAAGAGGTAGAAAAAGGTGTGCAATAAAAAAAACAAAACTAAAATACCCCCCAGTCACTGAGATGCAGATTCGCACAGGACTAGAAACATATTTGATCAGTAACAAATGATTGCAGCATTGGTTTAACCCTCGTGTTGAACTGTGGGTCAAATTGACCCGTTTTAAAGTTTGAAAATGTGTGAAAAAATATATATTTTCACAGTGAAACTTCTGATGTTCACATTTTCAACATTTTTGGGAAATCTTTGGACATTTTTTGGTGGAAAAAAAAGAAATGTTGAAAATGTTTCTTAAGAACATTCACCAAAAAATCAACCAAAATCCAGTGAAATTTGCTGGATTTTGGTTGATTTTTATGTGAATGTTCTTAAGGAAAATATTAGAAGTTTTACTGATATATATGTAATCACTTTAGATATTTTTACTCTGCCAAATTTGGGAGATGTTTTAAAAATAAATCTTCTAAGGGAAACTTTTAAGGAATTTTTGAAATTTTCTTCCTGAAGGTTTTGCAAATTTTCTGAAATCTGGGGAATTTTTTTGCTGAATTTTTGGATTTTTTTCAGACAAGGAAACAATATTTTTGGTGCCCGTAAATGAGGACAACAGGAGGGTTAAATATGCCGTTGCTTCTGCCTCTCTGTGAGGTCAAGAAGCATATGGTTTTCACCAGCCAATCAGCGAAGATCACTCTACGTTACATCACACTACATCATGACATTGGACTAATCAGCAGAGGCCTGGAACGTATCAAACGTTCTCTTTTCTCCCAAGTTGCAGAAAGACGGACTTGCGGCTCAGTCCTCTTCCATATTTGCTGTTGAAATGTCAAAACTAACCATGGTTCGTTGACCAACCTCACACATATTAAAGTTGAGTAGCCGTGCTAAGTGATGATATATACAGTTCTTGGAATGTGTTTTTAACAAGCAAGGCACCATATATGGTAACTTCATTGACCTTGAATTTCAATAGGAAAATTACAAATTTTGAAAAATGTCACAAAAGTCAAAAGGTCTTATGTCCTCCAATAACACTCTAAGTATTTCAGTATTGGACAGACTTGTCTTGTAAATTAGTCCTGGAAAATGAGAACCCTGCAAGTTTATTCTTAAATCAAGCAGCAAAAACACTCATATGATGTGTTTGAGTTCATTTGTTCACTTCACATCGCAGCTCTTGTGCAATTTTGATGCTGAAATAATAAATCCTGCAGCTCCAGTTGGACTCTGTGCTCCAGGCTCAATCTAAGCCATGACATGTAATCAAAAAGACGTTTTAACCCGTCTTTGTCAGATCAATAATCATGCACCGTGAGACGTTCACAGGCCTGAAGGAAACATCTACTGTTCATTAGAAAGTAAAGGAGGATTGACAGCTGGAATCAACCAAAATCCAGCGAAATTCTCTGGATGTTGGTTGATAAAACTGGACTCATATGCAGATATAAATGGCAGACTTTCTGATGTTAACTGAGTATTAATGCAGCTTTGATTGCCTCCTCGGCGAGCTCGGAGCCTCGTTAATGGACTGTTGTCAGACTCCGGATGAATGAGCGTCTCAGTCTGTCGTTCTCCTCGTACAGAGCGCTGCTGCAGAGCTTTTCTGGAGCTCGAAGTGAAGGTCGTTGGAGGGCTGCCTGTGGTCCCTCTCTGCTGTGTCAGGAAGTGTGTGTGTGTGTGTCCATCTGTGCATGTCGCTTCGTATATATACCTGTAGGTGCTTTTGTTGTGGGTGTGTGCTTTGTGTAGTCATGTCAGGACAGCAGCAGATGGCTGCTGCAGCAATCAGGGACTCACCTTGACTGTCGAAGTCCCAAAGACTTCATTTTAACTCCACAGACTCACCTGCAGTTCATGAGACTTCATTACACACCTGGAACCTTTTTTATTTTACCCCACATAAACCCTCCCTGTGGCAGATTCACTCTACAGCCATTATAAAAAGAGGGTGTGACAGGGAGGTAGTCTGGCTGTGTGAATGTCACCCTAACTCGGAGTGACAGCACTGCGGAGGTAGAGGGACTGCACGGTTGCAGGTGTGGCCACTAGATGGCAGGAGAGGACAGTAATCTCACCGCCAAGTGCAGGTCGACATGAGTGAATGTCATGTAGGAGGTTAACTGTGAGCAGCGGTGTGTATTTGTGTGTCCAAGAGAGGAATCCAGCGTCAGGTTTCAGCTGATTCATGCAGAAATGTTAAAAACAAAGCAGCATCAGGGCGACTCGATAGTAAAGCGGTTAAAGTACAAACTAGACGAGTGCAAACGTTCAAATCCCGACCACTACTCGCTTTACCCCTCACCTTAAAAACAAAGCAGCTTTATTTTCATGCACTCATGCTTTGGTTTTGGCTCAGATTTTTGATAGAACTCAAATTGTGAAGAAAATACTGTGCACATGTGGAGCCTGTATCTGTTAAATTAAGTAAAAAAAGAAGATAATTTACTCTGATTTAAGGGTTCTTGGAGTCATAGTTAAGTAATGGAAAATGAGAACTGAGCAAATTTTCTTTTTCTATCAAGCTGGTGTGACTTTATTCGCCGTGCTTCACACTGGATAGTCTGGCAATATGACTTACACAAGGACATGTCGCAATGTCAGGGCTGAATTCATGTACTGTGCAGCCCTAGTTGGAATCAGTCCAAGACGCAAATGTACGCAAAAAAACTCAAATAAAAAGTTTGAAATGCCCAAGAAGTCCTCTTAAAAACAAAGCAGCTTCATTTTAATGAACTCATGCTTCAATTTTGGTTCAGGTTTTTACTCAACACGCTGATGAAAATCAATTTGTCACAGTAACGTTGTTTATATGCGGAGCCAAATGCTGTATCTTTTAAATAAAGTTTAAAAAAGAACATTTAATTTACAGTACATTGTGTTCTATCAGACTGACTTCTCTGTAGGGTCGTTGTGAAAAATGAGAATCGAACAGGGTTTCTTTTTGAATGAAGCAGCAAAAAGAGTGATGCTTTTGAGTTAATTTACTGACTTCACGTTGTATTTCTTGGGACATTGTCGCTGTATAGATGCTGAAAATCACATTTTGTGCAGCCCTAGGTGGGACTGTTGCAATCCAAGCAATGATGTGTGCAAAAAAAACTCTGTGTTTGACTGTATTTGCCATATCATTTTCACATGGGCACATCAAAAAATCAATGCTGAAATGATTTTTTTTTTTTTTACCTGAAAATCTGCATTTTTAGCTTATTTTAATCTTTTTGGATACTTACTTGGGACCTTATTTCTAGATTTAAAAATCTTATTTCAAAATTTCTTACCAAGTAAAGTTTATTTGCTGCATGGACAGATAAATAGGTGATTTTCTTCTCAAATTTAGTGTTTATATCTTATATTTGGGCTACCCTTTTTGCAGTCTAATGCTTTACTATCCACTTTCGAAACCAAAATTGGAAGAAATAGCTTAAATAATAACATTTCCAAAAAGTGAATAAGTGATTGGGAATTATGGTTTGGATAAATTAGATCTAAAATGTGAAACAAATAGTAAAACAGCTGTAAGCCTACTTTTGACCAACCCTGTATTATGCAATCTCAATCAAAGCCAAATATCTGCAAAAATACTCAAATAAAAGCATTAATACAACCTTTACAACCAAGCAGCTTCATTTTCATAAGTTCATGCTTCAATTTTATCTCGGGTTTTTGTCAACAAACTCGGTATTTTTTAAATGAGGTAAATAAAAATGAAACTGTGACTCTAAGAACCCTTAAATCTTTTTAAATTATGTTCTTGAATTCCCCTTGGGATTAATAAAGTATCTATCTATCTATCTATCTATCTATCTATCTATCTATCTATCTATCTATCTATCTATCTATCTATCTATCTATCTATCTATCTATCTATCTATCTATCTATCTATCTATCTATCTATCTATCTATCTATCTATCTATCTATCTATCCATCCATCCATCCATCCATCCATCCATCCATCCATCCATCCATCTTACAGACTTCTCTAGTATATTGGTCATGAAAAAAGTTTTCTTTATGTATGAAAAAGCCAGAGCATGACGTCTTTGAGTTTATTTTCCTTACTGTAAATGATATACTATACAATCTCAAACTCAGTTTATCCCTCCTGTTGTCCTCATTTACGGGCACCAAAAGAAATTGTTCCCTTGTCTGAAAAAAATCCAAAAACTCAGCAAAAAATTCCCTGAATTCATAAAAATTTGCAAAATCATCAGGAAGAAAATTCCACAAATTCCTTAAAAGTTCCCCTTCAAAGTTTTATTTAAAAAAATCCCCAAATTTGGCAAGAAATAAAATTTTTTTAAAAAATGAATAAAAATCTTCCAAAAAAAATCCTAAAAATATCTAAAATGATTACATATATATCAGTAATGTACTTAAAGAAAACATTTTTTTTAGCATTTCTTTTTTTGCACCAAAAAATGTTCAGAAAATTCTCCAAATGTTGAAAATGTGGAAGTTTTCACTGTGAAAATTTTGGGGTTTTTTTTCTCCACATTTTCAAACTTTAAAACGGGTCCATTTGACCCGCAGGACAACAGGAGGGTTAAGCCACAGAGCCACAGAATATCTGCAGAAAGACTGAAATAAAAGCACTAAATGCCCCCAAATACAACCTTTAAAACAAAGCAGCTTCATTTTTCCAAGCTTCAGTTTTGGTTCAGGTTTTTGCTCAGCTTCCTGATAAATCTCAGACCGTGGAGGTAAATGTTTGCTTATCGCTGATCTTATCGTACTTTTACGAGCCGCCCAGAAGCCGTGGAATCCAGGAGCGAGACAACGAGGCAAATATCTGCGAAGGCTCGTCCATACTTTGATGAAAGTTGGAATTTCACTCCCCGTACCTCCTCCTCTTCCTCCTCCTCTCCCTCCTCCTCCTTCCCCTCTCATCACCTCTTTTCAGACGGCCTGCTCCGTCAGACAGTGGCTCATTGTGCCGAGCCGAGAGAGGGCTCAATTATGCGAGGATACCGTTAAAGCAGAGGCCGACGCCGGGGGAATTCTCTCAGGACCTCTGGGCATTGTGCTGCCCCTCTGTGAGACAATACCAACAGGTGGCAGAGCTTAATCTCACGGTTATGAACGCTCCTGCACATGAAGCCACTCCACCATGGCCTCCGATGTTTGCTAAAAGCCGCCAATTCCTTCCCTCTCAGGGCGGTTTAAACCTGACACCTCGTATCTTCTCTGTAGGTGTGCGATAAAGCTGACAAACACACAAACAAAGTGGACTACAATCACACCCAGAGGATGGGCTCACTGAGCAATTGGAGATGCAAGGAGAAAAAGGGACTGAGAGAGGAATGAATGGACTGTAGGAGGTTTTTTAGCTGAAAGACAAGCCAAGTCTCATGCCATGCTTTGAATCCAAGGTCAGCAGGGGACAGTGAGAGTTTACACAGTGGAATAAGGGAGGGAGAAAGAGAGAGGGAGGGAGGGAGGAGTGAAAAAAAAAGAGGGAAGAGAAACAACAGCAAACAGACTCGGAGGGGAAAAGATAGAGCCGGAGAGGCACCGCAGGACAAACGGCTCTTTTAGCTGGGGGGAAGGAGGCTTGCTGTGAAGATCAAATGACAGCAAACACAGAGCGACAGTGAGAAAGTGGCCGGAAAAAAAGAAAAGAGGAACCCATGAAGTTGGATTTAAAAGCGAGCTGAGGAAACTTCAGATGTCTGCCGGCCTCTTGGGAGCGACTACAGGTGTTACCTAGATCTGGACGGTGATGCGTTCAGGGTACGAGTCGAGGGGGAGACGAGGGCTCAGCCGGAGGCGACGTGCCGGTCGGGAAACGGGAATGAGGACGCCGTCGGTCTTCTGCTGTCATGTTTCCAATGCAGCCGGGGAGGAGAGGTATTTGGCTAATAGGCGGTCCTGCCACAGGTACGTCTCCACCCAGGAAACCTGTCCCACCTGTATTTCACATGAAGATCTGATTAACGGTTGTCCAGAAGGAAAATTCAAATGTGCTGTTTGATGCATCAGGAACCTGTTCACTTCCCTCATACAGCAGTATTATTTGATTATTCTGGAAAATATGCAACTCATGAACTCAAAAGCCTCAATGTTAAAGTGGTAACACTGAACTATATGTGCTTTCTAGAGTGTACGGTCTATCCTGAAAGCAAAAAATTACCAATTTCAAGCTTAAATAAGTATACTTTGGTCCCTTGGCAGCAGGAGAAAAAGAGAATTATATCAATATCACAGTTTAAGTTCAATATTTTCTCTCTTTTAGCTCCATTTTTGGTCTCTACCACCTTTCTGAGGGACATATATGGCTGTTTAAGGTGTCAGGCACCTGTTTGCCTCTAATACAACAGTATTATTTGGTTATTGTAGGAAGTATGCCACTCATGAACCCACAAGCCTCAATGTTCAAGTGGTAACACTGAAATGTGTGTGTTTGATTTGTTTCTCTTGCAACAATAAATGTGATTAGGTTGTGAGAATAGCCCTGCGACAGACTTTTTTTCTTGTTTTGAGAGGGGCATTTTTTCCAGTGTGGATGTATTCTTGTCAAATTCAGAAAGTCATGTTCAATGTTTTGATTGATGTCTACAAAGAAATACCATTAGCAGACTTTAGCGTGTTAACAAACTAAACTAAGGTGGTGAAGCTGGTGAACATTCTACCTGTTAATCGTCAGCGTAACGTTGACTCTTTTGTCTCGATCCTCTGTGTTCTTTGTGAAACCACGGCTGACCTTCAAACCCTGCTAGCTCGTGTTATTAATCACTGTTTGCTCTGGTGTGATTTGCCTGACTAATGCTCCGTCTAAGATGTGTAAATGAGAGAAGCAAAGCCGTGGGATTGTGGGTTTTCTTGGCTCGCTCCTCGGGCCGAAAAATCCAAATGAGAGCTGGCCTTGTTCAGGAAGTGTTTCTTGCTTTTTTGGATTACAACTCCGGGCTGCTGGACGGTCTTTGTTTTCTGTGGCCGGCTGACGTGACCAGAATGGACTCGCAGCTCAAGTCGCTGTCATGTCAAATATTCAGCGGATGAACTCAGAGACCTCGTTTCTATCATCCACACTTCAGCAGAAGCTGTTAAAGCAGCTCTCTTTTTACCTCAGTGTGACATAACATGCTTAAATTATCAGAATAATTCAGATAGAACTAGTTTAGCACTGCTGACTGCCAGCTAATGCTTCAGAGGGGCTTAATTGGGAAATGATAAGGAAAAAGGAGATTTGAGTGCAGCCATTAGGGTTAATGGCTGCACTCAAATCTCCTTTTTGTCGTCCTGCGGGTCAAAATTGACCTGGTTTAAAGTTTGAAAATGTGGGAAAAAAATATATTTTCACAGTGAAAATTCTGATGTCCACATTTTCAACATTTTTGGGAAATCTTTGAACATGTTTTAGTGGAAAAAAAATGTTAAAAATGTTTTTGAGAACATTCACAAAAAAATCAACCAAAATCCGTGATTTTTATGTGAATGTTCTTAAAGAAAACATTAGAAGTTTTACTGATATATATGGAATCACTTTAGATATTTTTAGGATTTTTTGGAAGATTTTTACTCATTTTTTTGAAAATATTTACAAGAATTTTCTTGCCAAATTTGGGGGATTATTATTTTTTTTTTTAAATAAAACTTTTAAGGGAAACTTTTAAGGAATTATTGGAATTTTCTTCTTGAAGGTTTTGCAAATTTTCAGAAATTAGGGGAATTTTTTTGCAGAATTTTTGTATTTTTTTTTCAGACAAGGAAACAATATTTTTTGGTGCCCGTAACTGAGGACAACAGGAGGGTTAAACTGTATAATCACCACGTTATGTTTGAAGATTTACATATAGAAATTAATATGAAAATGCTCTTTGTTTTCTCAGTTCTCTATTTACTCGTCCTTTGCCACATTTTTCAATCTCACTTCATTTAACACACATTTGTCTTTCTTTTAAGCTACTTTCTCTTGATCTGCTTCAGTATTTTCATCTCCCTCTTCTGTATTTTACTAATCTTGGCTCCATTATGTAACAGCTAGAGCCTCTGATTAAGGACAAATCAGATATTAGTATTCTTAAATTATTAATATACTGGAGTTATTAGTTTTATTATTATATCACTATCATTCATTGCTCCTTCTTTTATCCTTTTTTCACAGTTCTTTTTAATTATTTAGCACTTTGTTCCACTTACCTCTCCTGAACCATAATGTGCTTCATTTCCCATCTTTTTTTCTTCCTTTTCCATTTATTTCTTACCGTCCATCTGTTTCTCAGCGCCTCATTTTAATCACTCCCTCTGCTGTGTCTTCCACCTCTGACCCTCCTCCCACCGACCCTCCTCTCAGCAGGGAAAAGGCCCGTCTGGCGACAGACTCGGAGCTGGACCAGGACCTCAGCGACCGGCTGGGTCTGGGCAGCAGCGACACGCTCACCAACGGCAGCCACCGGGCCGACGTGGCGGCCGCCAAACGCCTCGCCAAACGTCTCTTCAACCTGGACGGCTTCAGGAAGTCCGATGTGGCGCGACACCTCAGCAAGAAGTGAGGAGGTTTCTTTGTCTTCTAAAGTTTTAGTGTCAAGAGACAGTTTGTTTGTTGTGTTCAAATGCACGAATCATTCCAGAACTGGAGGACATTTGGGCTTCAAGATTTATGAGAAATAAACCTTCTCTTTTACAATTTTCTGCAACATATTAGACAAAAACAAGACATAAAACAAGACACAAAATGAAAGACACGAAACAGAAAACGACAAAAACAAGACATAGAATGACTAAAACAAGACACAGAGCAACAGAAACAAGACACAAAATGACAAAAATGAGACAGAAAACGGCAAAAACAAGACACAAAGCAACAAAAACAAGTCATTAAAATGACAAAAATGAGACAAAATGAAAAAAACAAGACAGAAAACAAACAAGACAGAAAATAACAAAAACAAAACATAAAATGGCAAAACAGACCCAAAACAAAAAAAACAAGACTCAAAACAATAAAAACAAGACAGAAAATGACAAAAACAAGACACAAAACAACAAAAAGAAGACATAAAACGAAAAAAATGAGACACAAAACGACAGAAACGACACAAAACGATAAAAACGAGACAGAAAAGGACGAAAATGAGACATAATATGACAAAAACAAGACACAAAAAGACAAAAAACCAAACAGAAAATGACAAAAACAAGACACAAAGCAACAGACATGAAACAGAGTGGTAGCTCAGCTCAGCATTCACATCAGAATTAGTTTTCAGTGTTTCGGAAATCATAAATAAACCAGTCTGTAATTTATTTTTACAGTTTGATAAGCTGCCGTGAGTTTAGATTTAATCTATTGTTTGTTGCATCATTATGCATTTTACATCACTTGGTTCTTTAATATCACATGCATGACAAATATTGCATGTGCACTATGGCTATCTCTGTGTGAATGAAGCCATGAGAAAAATTAATGTAGAAGTGACCTAAGTCATAAAGACAGAGTGCCGTGACTTTAACAGACTGATGTCGCACCGATGTTTTGTCTGAAAGAGGCTTAAATAGACTAACACCAGCTTACTGGCAACAGCTAACAAAGCTAAAAGCAACTATATGAAGAATGCAGCGCAGCAACTTCTTAGAAGTGCATTAGCAACCACTGCAGTCGCCCTAGCAACCATACTGAATCCCATAGCAACACTGAAGAACACCTTAACAACATCTTTACCGCCATCTAACCACAGACTGTAGGTACCACATAGCAACCACCAACGATCTACTTAGCAACCAGCCAGGTGTGTGAGCCCTACAATAAGCTAAACTTGTTAGCAATCACTGCTAACCTTGGTGTTATGACTCATCTTGGGTTTAAATATTTTTTTATTTTAAAATTTTTATTTCTTGCCAAATTTGAGGATTTTTTTAAAAAAATAAAACTTTGAAGGGGAGCTTTTAAGGAATTTTTGGAATTTTCTTCCTGAAGGTTTTGCAAGTTTTCAGAAATTTGGGGAATTTTTTTTTGCTGAATTTTTGTATTTTTTTTTTCAAACAAGGAAACAATATTTTTTGGTGCCCGTAAATGAGAACAACAGGAGGGTTAATGTAGGTTTAGAGTAAAAACTAAACTAAGGTTTAAAGAGAAGTTCAAGTCGAATCTATTTTAATGATAGGAGTTCTGTGATTTAAAGTCAAACCAGGATTTAATGGGGTTAAAAATGAATCTTTTTTTTGGTGCAACTAAGCTCATCTACTGCATAATAATTCTGAAACTAACTGACATCCAACTGTCACAAAACAAGCAGCTAAACACTTTAAATTCCCGTCTCAAAATGCTAAAAAGCAGCTGATATGAAGACAACATATTAGCACCAGCAGTTTCTGTTTTTTCTACGTGACTTTTCCTACTAATGTCACTACATGTCCCACCAGTTATGATGCTGTATATAAACAACAGGAATCTATGCAGGACTCGTCTTATCCATGTTATGTATTCTCTAACTGTACTGTAATTTGCATGTTGTTGGAAAAACCTCCTTGCTGCTGCATCTTATGTTTATTTAATGGATGCTAATCTACCGGGTCCGGTGCTCGTTCTCGCTGCTGTAGTTTACCGTCTTCCTGTTACTTTCTGCCTACAAAGTGCTGCGTTTTTCCTTCAGCGCCGCTCGATCAGGCCGTCAGTCTGTCAGCTGCTGCCTCGTGCTGATGAGAAAGAATTCGGGATTAAAGGGTTTCCTCACTTTCTGACAGATGCACCCTGGGAATCTCCTCCCTCTTTTCTTTCTTCTTCCTCTTGTGTTTTTCTCGCCTCCGGTTTGCATCTCGAGCTGTGAACGTTGACTGACTGGAACTGAGCCGTTCACTGAGAAAGCTGCCTTTTGACGTTTTATTACTTGTTTGTATGTTGATTTTTATTGTGTCTTACACCCCATTTATATTATTTTCTGTCTTTTTGTTTGCTTGTCTGCAGTAATGACTTCAGCCGCATGGTTGCAGAAGAATATCTCAGTTTCTTCAACTTCACAGGCCTCGCTCTTGACCAAGCACTGCGGTAAGAAAGTCAGCAAAAAACAGTTGCAGTCCAGCTTTTTAAGCACAATTTATACATTTCTTTTGGTTAAAAATATATGTAAACTGTACATTTTTATGTCATGACTGTGTTAAAACATCGGTATTCACATTCTCCTGTTTCCTCTGAGTGTCCTCATGGTTTTGATTTAACCTCAGTTACATGGAAACTTACATTTTTGATGTCTTTATGCTGGCTTTTAGCTGTCAGCTGCTGGTAAACACTGCTCTCTAGAGGGCTGCTGTGGTGCTGCACTTAAAATGGAATCACAGTTTGAACAGTATCTAAAGTAAATAATTAGGTTTATTCAGTATTATGTTCATTTTATCTATTCAGATTTATTAATACTGGGTTGCATCCTGCATTTTGTGCTACTCATCGTCTTATTTATACTGTTGCAACATTATTTATACCGTTATTTAAATGAAAATTTTGGTTTAGGTCTGGATTTTCCTCAGAAAGTACAGAGATCCTTCACTATGGTAGAAGCAGAAATTATACTATACATATTGCAAGAAAATAGTGCCGTTAAAAGTATTTAATGTGCAGAGACCTGTCACATTTTCATGTTGCACAAGATTTAATATCATTGCATTATTAGTACTGATGTATTAATGTTTAATCCTCTAAACCCCAACGCGTGCTGGCACATTTAAAGGCCATTTTATCTTATCAAAAATCTCCTAAATTACACAATAAACCATAATAAAAATAGTTGGATGTTTAAGTTTCTGACTGTCCTTAAGTTAATCATGTGTGTCGAGCTTAAAATCATGATATTTCATCAAAATTACTCTATTCTACACGTGTTATCTATTTAAAAACACTGATCTAAAATAAATAAGTAAAATAAAAAATTCAGAGGAACTGAGCTGCCTTGAATGACTCAGCTGCTCAGTCACATCATTAAAATTAAGGGACTATTTGGATGAACTGCCAGCAACAAAGAAGAGGCTGGTAGCAAAATAAAACATACTTGAGTCATAAAATGAATTCAGCATGGCTCAAAAATGTTAAACAGAGGCATGAAGTTATTGGATGATACATTAAGCATGGTGAAACATCTTTGTAAAGTTGATAAATGTACAGAAATGTAAATAAATAAATATCTATAGCATGTAGATCCTCCTTGTTTCCAGTGCTGGTACCACCTCAGGGCACTAAATAGATCATTTTGGTCGATAATTTTGTACAATATGTACATGTTGTGCACAAAAAAATAAATAAATTAAACTTTCATTTTTTCTTTCTTTATTTTTTATGGCATTTAACTGCATAGGATACATATTGAGTTCACTTCTAGCAATGATTGTGCTGTTTCCATAGAGGTGCAGGACTTTATATTGGAGTAAAACATGAACCCACGATGAGCAACAATGTGAGCAACAAATGACTAGAAACTGCTTGGGGCTCAGAGGGTTTTTAATCCAGCAGTAGGTAACTTCTTATATCTTGTTTGGTAGTTGTTGTTTTTTTTTGTCAAAATGCATCATATTTTATTAGATGCAACTACAGCTGTTGTGTAATGTAGTAAAAAGTGCACTACACGGACATGTAGTGAAGTAGAAGTATAAACTACCTCAAAACTGTGCTTGAATATAGAACTTGAACTAATATACACTGGAAAAAATGCCCCTCTCAAAACAAGAAAAAAAAACTTACTTCAAGCAACGTTTACCTTGAAATAAGTGAAAAAATCTGCCAATAGAACAAGTGAAAAATGTCTTGGTCAGATTTCTGGAAATAAAATATGATATTTAGAATATTGAGATCTTAAAATTAGCTGGGAAAACTTATTTTAGGTTCTATTTTACCAGGATTGTCAAGCTTAGAGGTCTTAAAATAAGCCAAAAAAATAGCAGTTTTTCACTCAAAAATAGATTTTTGCTTTCATGTAACCTTTTAATTTGAGATGTATTAATCCTACTGCTGTCTTCATTTACGGGCCCCAAAATACATTGTTTCCTCCAACAAAGATTCCTCAAATGTCTGAAAATTTGCAAAACCTTCAGGAAGAAAATTCCAATAATCCCTTAAAAGTGTCCCTTAAAAGTTTTATTTAAAAATAAAAAAATAAAAATCGCCCAAATTTGGCAAGAAAATTCTTGTAAATATTTTCAAAAAATGACTAAAAATATCTAAAGTGATTCCATAAATATCAGTAAAACTTCTAATAGTTTCTTTAAGAACATTCACAAAAACTCAACCAAAATCCAGTGAATTTCGCTGGATTTTGGTAGATTTTTTGTGAATGTTCTTAAGAAACATTTTTAACTTCTTTTCCACCCAAAAAACAGCTCAAAGATTTCCCAAAAATGTTGAAAATGTGGACATCAGAAATTTCACTGTGAAAATATATATATTTTTCCACATTTTCAAACTTTAAAACGGGTCAATTTTGACCCGCAGGACGACACAAGGGTTAAACTTATTTTGAGCTTTCTTGTAAAATTCAACTCAAAACAAAATAATTTCAAGATTGTTTGACTTAACAAGATATTTCAGATGCATCGTCTTAAAACAAGTCCCTCCATCTGCTGAAATGTCTCTTGTTAAGAGAATTTATCTTAAATCAAGTGGAATGAGACATTTTGACTAAAAAATAAGACAGACTTGGTAAGATTTAGAGTTTTTGCAGTGTATTTGGTTCCATCGTGGGAATTTTATTTGTTAAATCCCATTAATGTGAGATTGTAGCTCATAAGCAGTAATGAAACACTCCGTTTCTGTGCAGTGACGGTGCTTTTTTAGCAGTTTAAAGCAGGTCATCTTTATTCTGTGACCAGTTTGGTGTTTGGTAACCATCTGCTAACTCTGGTTTGTGCTGCAGGACTTTCCTCAGGCAGTTCGCTCTGATGGGGGAGACTCAGGAGAGGGAGAGGGTGCTGTCACACTTTTCTAGGCGTTACTTGGACTGCAACCCTAAAGTCATGCCATCAGAGGGTAAGTGCTGAAGGGGAGTGTGCTCACAAGCAGCAATGGAAAATTTTGCAAAAAAATAAAAAAACTACATGTCTATTCTTGAATATTTAATGCACCCAGGCATCCTTGAATAATCAGCTCTGGTGTGATTTAAATATATAAATTCAGCATGAGAAATTGGTGTTGGAACACAGCGTGTAACATAAATAACATAAATAAATCATAGATATATGCATGTGTGACTGTTTTGAGATAATGTGGATCTGAAATGATGGAGGCTCTTGCCATAAATTCCAACATTTTAGGTTTATTTACATGAATAATTGTTAAAACATGATGGTGTTTCTTTATTTTGATGTACTCAGCGTTTCCTGGGAAGCTGTTAAAAATATTAATCAAGCAAAAAAAGCTTGCTGCTGTGAATCTTACCAACATATACAGGCCTATAAGAAGCATTCACCCCCGTGGAAGTTTTCTCCTTCAAATGCTTTTCAACATTGAATTATAGTCAAGATAATCTGGCTTTTTTGACCTTATTTTACCAAAAAGACTCTTTCATGTCAAAGTGAACACAAATTTATACAAAAAAGTTAAATAACTAAAAATCTAAAACAAGTGATTGCATAATTATTCACTCTGTTTAAAGTGACAAATTCAACACAGGTGCAGCCATTTGGTGCTAAAAGTCACAGAGTGAAATGGATTAAGGTGGAAGCATCATGATGTGAAGCATGGTGGTGGCATCATCATGATGTGAAGCATGGTGGTGGCAGCATCATGAGGTGAAGCATGGTGGTAGCAAATAATGACGTGAAGCATGGTGGTGGCAGCATCATGATATGAACCATGGTGGTGGCAAATAATGACGTGAAGCATGGCGTTGGCAGCATCATGATATGAAGCACGGTGGTGGCAGCATCATGATGTGAAGCATGGTGGTGGTGGCAGCATCATGATATGAAGCACGGTGGTGGCAGCATCATGATATGAAGCACGGTGGTGGCAGCATCATGATATGAAGCACGGTGGTGGCAGCATCATGATATGAAGCACGGTGGTGGCAGCATCATGATATGAAGCACGGTGGTGGCAGCATCATGATGTGAAGCATGGTGGTGGCAGCATCATGTGAAGCATGGTGGTGGCAGCATCATGATGTGGTGGCAGCATCATGATGTGAAGCATGGTGGTGGCAGCATCATGATGTGAAGCATGGTGGTGGCAGCATCATGTGAAGCATGGTGGTGGCAGCATCATGATGTGGTGGCAGCATCATGAGGTGAAGCAATTCTTAAATAACTGACATTAGTTTGCAGAAATCTGTGTTCACTTTGACATTAAAGAATCTTTTTTTGTAAATTCTTGTCGGAAAATCCAAATTATTTTGACCATTATGCTATGAATATGAAAAAGTTCCAATAAGAGTGAATACTTTTTACAGATTCTGCATATCTGAGGGAAACTAACATGTTGTTTTGATCTTTTAGATGCAGTCCACACCCTCACCTGTGCTCTAATGCTGCTCAACACTGATCTCCACGGTCAGGTAAGTGATGTTTGGGTTTGTTTATCTGAGCTAATCCTGTCTGTGGACGCTTGTATGCATAAAGCTGCTGTACAGAAAGTGTGCAAACGCTCGCTGCAAACAAAGCAAAGAAAGGTTTTAAAAGCTGCGTTCTCGTCAAAAGGCCCCTTTTGATTAAGTTTAGTGAATGTGCGACTGAGCCTGATCACCATCTGATCTGCAGGTCTGCCCGCTGAGCTTCTTTCACCGTCATTAATCTGCAGCTTTTATACTCAGAGCCTCCCTTTGCAAATCTGGGCCACTGGCGGCTCGTCTCTGTGATAGCGCAGCTCGGTGGATGAATGATTAATTAAAGTAGCTATCGAGGTGCCGGGATTGGGGATGAGCTCTGAGAGGGAAGTTTCAACACATTTTGAAGGATTTAAATTGACTTTTGTTGTGACTCTAAGTAGAGCTGTCTTCGTCATCTTGATCATTATGATGGAAGAGGGGCTGATTGATACATTGATAGAGGATTAGGGCAGATTATTTAGTGATTAATCCATTATTTGTATCGAAAATGACAGAAAAAATGTGAGAAACGTTCATCATAATATCCTAGATGAGTCCAAAATGACAACTTCTTAAAGCTTGTTTTGTCCAAGTTAAATGTAAAGTAAACGAAAAAAAGAGGCTGAATTGTTTTGGTTTTTTTTGCATATGAATGCCATTTATTAATTATTTGAATGTGCAAAACAGTTAAAAATGCCCTTGTTATTGATTATTAAACTGTTTTTACTTAAAATTTGGCAGTATTTTTGTCGATACAGTGCCCAAAATCCAATATAGACATGAAAAGTTCATTGTAATCTAACCAAATGAAAAGCTTGATTTTTTTTATTCAACAACTGTTTCATTGCTGTGTGAATCTCTTCAAACCATTACAAGCATTTCACAAAATGGCAGAAAACCTTGCTTTGAAGAAAAAAGTTTCTCAGAGAACTTAAAAATAGTACAAATTCTAATATTTTAGGGTATTTTAAATTTACAAAGTAAAAAATGATGCTAAAATGAAGCATAAAGCAGGTAAACGTCTCTAAACATAAGCAGCATTCAAAGAATTTTGCCTAAAAGTAGCGTAAAATTGCATCATTTTGACTTAATCAGTAACTATCTGATCAAATAATATGCAAACAAGCTTATGAACTATTATATCTCTTATACTCTCAGTTTTAAAGCCCCTGATCAGGATTATAATAGGTGTCACCAGCTTTTCTGTCCAACCTCCCTTTAAAAAAATCCACTGCAACACTCCAGTGACAGTATTTAATATTAATCATCTGCCTCTTTTTAAATCCTGCCAGGCGGGGCTGTGATTAAACTTTTAAATACTTTTAGCTGATAATAAAGTGTGTTTAAAAATAGAGAGAACAGTTGCACTTAACTTTTCACTTAATTCAAGAACAAGGGACATTTTGAGTCACTTATAGTGACATAGTTTAATATTTTTATTGTATGTTGTGTAATTCAGTCTGGAAACTTAACCTGGCCTCTGATGCAAATTATTTATTCTTGGCAATGCAGAATAAAGGTATTTGAATGAATTATTAACTATTTAAACTTAAATTTGACTGATTTGATGACAAAACATGACAGATTATTAGTTCAAGTTCTGTTAGAGGCCGAAAATATGATTTTTTCAGTTTTTACAGTTTCTAGCTCTGATAAATGGCATGATTTTGGCCATTTTTAAAAAAGATAATATACCTTTCAAGGCTGGTTTTTGGGTTCAAATACTTAAAGAGTAGAAGGAATGGATAGATGTACTTAACCCAAATCACTCATGGCTTCTTGATTATACAGAATCTAGTGCAAATAGTTTATTTGTGGCGATTTTTCCCATGTAAAATAAATATTCTTGATGAAATATTGTAAATTTAAGCTTTAAGTTATTTTGATTAAATATTACTTCTTTAAACTTAGATTTGTTAGATTTTCCTGACAAAACTTGACAGATTATTAGTTCAACGACTGTTAGAAGCTGGAAATATGATGATTTTTTCTGTTTTTACAGTTTTTACTCGGATAAATGGAATCATTTTGGACATTATTATAAAATCGCATGCTATTCAAACCTGTTTTGGGGGTTTAGATAGTTAAAAAGTATTAGGAATAAGCAGAAGAACAGAAATCAGAAATACTGATATTGTGTACCATTTGGAAACTTCACCTCAGTCACTTACGGCTTCTTGATTGTACAGAATCTGGCGCTAATTGTTTGTTTTCTGTGATTTTTCTTAGTTATTTTTAATGAAAAAATACAAATGTAAGCCTAGATTTGGTAGATTTTTCTGACAAAACATTAAAGATAATTAATTCAAGGACTGTTGGAAACTGAAAAGGTGATTTTTTTTTCAGTTTTTACAATTTTTAGCTCTGATAAATGATGTCTTTTTTGGCCATTTTTTAAAGATATCCTGCCTTTAAACCATTTTTTTGTATTAATGAATGAGTATTAATGAAATAATACAAATTTAAGCTTAGATTTGTGAGATTTTCCTGACTAAACAAGATAAATTATTAGTTCGTGGACTGCTAGAAGCTGAAAATGTGAGGATTTTTTCATTTTTACTGTTTGTAACTCTAGTAAATGGTGTCATTTTGGACATTTTTAAAGATAACATGCCTTTCAAACCATTTTTTTTTTTTTTTAGTTTAGATAGTTATAGAGTATTAGGAATTCGTAGAAGAACAGAAATAAGAAATACTGATATTGTGTGCCATTCGGAAACTTGACCTGAGTCGCTCACGGCTTCTTGATTTTACAGAATCTGGTGCAAATGGTTTGTATTTCATGAAATCATACAAATGTAAGCTTAGATTTGATCGATTTTTCTAACAAAGCATTAAAGATAATTCAAGTACTGTCGGAAGCTGAAAATGTGATGATTTTTTCTATTTTCACAGTTTCTAGCTACAATAAATGTCGTCATTTTGGCCATTTTGTTAAAGATAACATGCCTTCCATGGGTTCTGATAGTTAAAGGACTGTGAGGAATCTGTATTAGTAGGAAATAACGTGTGAATTTATATCATTTCTCCAGAACATCGGTAAGAGGATGTCGTGCACGCAGTTCGTCGGCAACCTGGAGGGACTGAACGACGGCCAAGATTTCTCCAAAGATCTACTCAAAGTAAGCGAGTGTCGGGTCTAAAATAGCTCCGACGCACACACAGACACACAAACATCCCTAATGAGAGCGAGCAGGCTGTGTTTGCCAGCATTGTATTGTCGCTCAGATCTGTGCGACTGAGCCTGGCTGCCTGGCCGCCGCTCGCTGCCAGCTGGCACTCGCCTCCTCTCCAGAGGCCTCCAATCAGAGCCCTGCCTGGGTCCGCCACTTCCTGGTACGCCGCAGCCTCAACACGAGCTGGAAGAACCATATTAACCCTCCTGTTGTCCTCATTTACAGGCACCAAAAAATATTGTTTCCTTGTCTGAAAAAAATCCAAAAATTCAGCAAAAAAATTCCACAAATTTCAGAAAATTTGCAAAACCTTCAGGAAGAAAATTCCAATAATTCCTTAAAAGTTTCCCTTAAAAGTTTTGTTTTTTTTAAAAAAAAAAAAAATCCCCCAAATTTGGCAAAAAAATTCTTGTAAATATTTTCAAAAAATGAGTAAAAGTCTTGCAAAAAATACTAAAAATATCTAAAGTGATTCCATATATATCAGTAAAACTTCTAATATTTTCTTCAAGAACATTCACAAAAAAATCAACCAAAATCCAGCGAATTTTGCTGGATTTTGGTTGATTTTTATGTGAATGTTCTGAAAGAAACATTTATAACATTTCTTTTTTTCACCAAAAAATTTGCAAAGATTTCCCAAAAATGTTGAAAATGTGGACATCAGAAGTTTCACTGTGAAAATATATTTTTTTTCCACATTTTCAAACTTTAAAACGGGTCAATTTTGACCTGCAGGACGACATGAGGGTTAATGCAGTCGGCAGCGGGGAGGATCTGTGCATTAGATTAGCCTATTAGCTTAACCCAGTTGGTCACAAAAGACGGTGCCGAGGTTCAGTCGGAGGCCTCGGGGCCGCATGGTGCGCCGAAATAACCCAATCAGAGCGGGTCGTCCATCCGTCCGTCCGTCGGCGCTCCTAATGACGACGCTGCTGATGGAGTTTAGTCTGCTGAGTGGTCCGTCGACATGCCACCGGGCCCCAGAGCGCCAGTCAACAAGTTGTAATGGAGTATTTATAATGCATGAGGGAGAGAGAGGCCACGTCCTTCAGCCCAAATGACGGGAATGAATTCTGCAATGAAAAGCCCCTTATTAGGAGCAGATAGTATCCACGCTGCGAGCAACAAGCCGTGCATTAGCTGTTTTATTTATGCTCGCATAAATCCAGGAACAGTCTTTTTAATCAGGCCCTTCCACTCTGCACCAGCTCTTTTATGCTCTCCACTTTCTTACCCTAAAGCCAAACTCTCTTGTCTTCAGACTCCCTAAATGTTCCTCCTTCCCGCTCTCTCGCTCCGTCCTTATCTGGGCTCTGTTTAGCTCCGTGTAGTTTCATCTCAGAGAAGCCGTTATCTTTCACCTCCACCCAGTTCTAGCCTCCCGACTTCTGTCATATCTGCCTCTGTCCTCGCTTTTCCCATCTCCCCTCGTCCTTTCCTGGGTTGTATTTCAGCAGATATTTACTCGTGTTGAAGGTCTTACTGGTTAGTGTCAAACTAAAACAATCAGAGAGGAGTTCTTATTTCCCATAGCAGCTGGGGTATTTTACCTTCGTGTCGTCCTGCAGGTCAAAACTGACCCGTTTGAAAATGTGGAAAAAATATATATTTTCACAGTGAAACTTCTGATGTTCACATTTTCAACATTTTTGAGAAATCTTAAAATTTTTTGGTGGAAAAAAGGAAATGTTGAAAATGTTTCTTAAGAACATTCACACAAAAAAAATCAACCAACATCCAGCGAATTTCGCAGAATTTTGGTTGATTTTTATGTGAATGTTCTTAAAGAAAATATTAGAAGTTTTACTGATATATATGGAATCACTTCAGATGTTTTTAGGTTTTTTGGAAGATTTTTACTCATTTTTTGAAAGTATTTCCAAGAATTTTCTTGCCAAATTTGGGGGATTTTTTAAAAATCAAACTTTTAAAGGAAACCTTGAAAGAATTATTGGAATTTTCTTTTAAATTTATAGTTTTACTAATTTACAATCTGCAGTTAATGTCTTCTCTGGAATCTTTACACTTTGAGGGCCGGATTGGAGCCTCTGGAGGGCCGCTTTTGGCCCGCGGGCCTCATGTTTGACACCCCTGATTTAGAGCAATACTTCGTCAAAGGTTTTTTTTGCAACTGAAACGTAAACCTAACTTTTAAATAATGATCTGAACAGTGAAGATCTTGTAACATCTGTAGCCTCAGGAGCTGTAAAACAACCTCTGAATATAAAATAAATGTATTCCGATGGACTCATCAGGTTTGCAATATTTGTAAAGCATCACATTGTTTGGTTTAGATCCGCATTATTTACACCAGAATGCATGTTTGTCCTGTAAAGAGTATTTCTGTCGTTTAGTGTGAAAATTATTCATTTAAAATATACGTAGTGGGAAAAGAATTCTGACTTTTGACCTTGAAAATACAAGAAACCCTAAATATTTGACCCTGTTTATGCGAAATTACCACACATTATCAATAAATGCATTTTTGTTACAGTGAAAACATTTCAGTAATTTAATATAAATAGATAAATAACATAAAAAAGAAGAAACAAGCTGTAAACTCACTGACGTATCAGTTTAGACTTGTTTTTACTATTAACATGTTAATTCGTATATTTTTTAGTGATTTTACTCTTAATATGTTTAACAAAATAGGGATCATCAGTAAAATGACAGTAAATTATTTTAAAAATGAGCAGTTTTTGAATTTTTTTTTTACAATGCAGTCTGTTTGTTTGTGTTTTTTCCTGTCCTCCTCTTGTTCTCTGTTATCGCCTCATGATTTCCTGCTTCTAAATGACTTGTAACCCCTCGGCACCTCCTCCACCCTCCATGTATTCCTCATTTCCTCCGCTCATTTCTTACTTTCCCATTTCCCCTTTCGTGTCTGGTCTCTGTGTTTGCTGTAAGTACATTAGCAAAGAGACACTAAACTGCCTCCCTCTCATTTCTGTCACACTGTTCGACACTTAGCATTATCTATTGAAAACTTAAAACTGATTGGTTCCATAAAAATAAGAAATTTTGAGTGTTGGGTCATTTTGGTAGAATTTAGTTTTGTTAGTTTTTCTTGTAAACAATAAACACAAAAAATATCATTTGTATTTGTTTGTGTCTGTCTAATGCAGCCACACCTTTTAAAACACAGAAAAGATTTTTCCACAGATGTTTCATGGTAATGTTTGAGATTGTGGTAAATTTTAAGGGCGTTTAAGGGAACGTGTTTCCACCACTGTATATGTATTTATTCTAAAAATGCCAACAATAACCAGTTTGCATTAATTCAGATGCAAACAACAGTTATGTGACAAAAATTCAGAGTTTTAGGTTGAACTGCAGGCTGTGTAAGTGTATGGAAACAAATCAGAATGTCTGCAGTATGTGGTAATTGTGTTTTTTCTTATTGATCTTGGTAACACTGGTTGGTACTGGAGAAGATGTTGTTCATGTTGATTTGAAGTTTTTTAATTTCATTTTTAAGTCATCCAAGAAATTCAAGTTTAATTTCCTTATTTTTATTATTTATAGGATTACAACTGTGTCCTACTGCACAGTATACATTTATGAGTTTTCTCTACTTGTAATCATGACTGTGCTGTTTCCAGAGAGGTGCAGGACTTTATATTGTAGTGAGAAATGACCCAACTGTGACTAAAAATGTGACAGGAACAGAAACTAGTTGGGGTTCAGAGGGTTAAGTTGCAAGTAAACATAGTTTAGAAAGCAGTTTAGCCAAATCTCAGCTCTTAACTTCAATTCTCATTAGAAAAGTAAGACCTGAATTGTAATAAACCAGAATAAACCTGCACCTCCGTTAGTTTGTAAGACTGGACTATCAAATTATGCATGTATGTGATTAGGAATGAGTGTTTAGCTGAGCTGCCAGAAGCCTGTCAGTGCATCACATGTCTGCTGACTGATCTCGCAGCGTGTCGGAGGAAATATCCTCCGGAGTGCATTAAGATAGTTTATGGGCTCATTATGAATCCAAGAACAAGAACATGCTGATTGAGACAAACAAGCGGCAGCACTCGATCGGACATGTGCTGCATGTACACGTCAATCCGTCCCCGCTGCTGCTGCTGCTGGGTTTTTAACGACGTCGACTCGGTTTCCATATGTGCCACTGTTCATATTTTATGAACATTTAATTGAGCTTCTAACTCCGCTGCAATCAACTTCCTATCAAGTTAGACGAACATATGGCCTGAAACTAATGCATGAATTAATGCTGCTCTGTTCAGGGCCGCAGCGAAACAAAACAAAGCATAAAAACACAAGGACTAAACAAAAATAACTCCGGGCTAAATAGACAGTTGTTTTCAAACCTGTTGATGGTGAAAAACATGATGCCACAGTTTCCACTACACAAAAACACTGAAATTAATCAGTTTGCAGTGTATTTGTGCTGTAAAATATGAGTAAAATGAGACAAAGAGGTTCGCCAACATTCTTAAAGGACTTTTAATTCTAATTTTATAGAATTAATGGATCAGATGACTACAGCTCTGCTCCTCTCTTCACCTTTACACCATGCTTTCCATTCTGCTGCTTTACTTCTTTGGTTCACTGCTCACGAAACAGCTTTAAACACTATTAAAAGTCACTGTTCACCCTCTGATCAGCACCAACCAGCAGACAGACACAGTTAGAGACTAACCTGAGAATATAATTCAACATTTAGCAGCTAAAGCTTCGCAGAATCATGACTTGCAAACTAGTGGGGAGTAGTTAAAGCTTGATGCTGGTTTAATTATCTCCACAAGAACGTAACCTTCTGAAACCCAGATTTTTGCTTCTTGTCATACTTTTTCTTCACTGTGGGCACATTTTTCACTCCAATATACAGAGTGTCTCTAAAGTCTGACCACATGGGATATCTTATTAACTATATAACTATATAACTATTTTTTGCCTCCACAGATTAAATATGGCTTTGTCAAAAGAAGAAAGAGTTGAACTGGTACTTCTCAGTGGACGTGAAGGATGGACATATCAAGAGATAGGGTTAGGGTTAGTAGGGTTAGGGCTAGTAGGGTTAGGGTTCATAGGGTTAGTAAAGTTAGGGTTTGTAGGGTTAGGGCTAGTAGGGTTAGGGTTTGTAGGGTTAGGGTTCATAGGATTAGTAAAGTTAGGGTTAGTAGGGTTAGGGTTCATAGGGTTAGTAGGGTTAGGGTTAGTAGGGTTAGGGTTCATAGGGTTAGTAGGGTTAGGGTTAGTAGGGTTAGGGTTCATAGGGTTAGTAGGGTTAGGGTTAGTAGGGTTAGGGCTAGTAGGGTTAGGGTTCATAGAGTTAGTAGGGTTAGGGTTCATAGGGTTAGGGTTCATAGGGTTAGTAAAGTTAGGGTTAGTAGGGTTAGGGCTAGTAGCGTTTGTAGAATTAGTAGTGTTAATGTTCATAGGGTTGAGGTTAGGGAAGTGATTTTCTTTTAGTGTAGCATGAATTTTAGCCGTGACCAATCTTTTAGTTTCGGCTGATACATTTGGTCGTCCAGAACGGGGTTTGTCCATGACACTGCCTGTTTCTTCAAACTTTTTTTGCCGCCTTCCCCACCGTGGAAAAGCCAAGTGGAATCCTCCTTAAATGACCTGCATTAAATTCATCTGCTATTTTTTGATATATCCATCCTTTACGTCCACTGAGAAGTACCAGTTCAACTCTTTCTCCTTTCAACAGAGCCATATTTAATCTGTGAATGCAACAAAATGATAGTTAATGAGATTTCCTATGTATCCAGGCTGACAGGGACACCCTGTAAAGTCCTGCACCTCTGTGGAAACAGCACAACCACGGCTGGAAGTAGAGGAAACTCACAAATGTCTTGTGCAGAATAACACAGTTACAATGCCATAAGTTCTGCATAAAAAAAAGACAAAACAAAAGGGAATTTCTTTGAGTATTTATTTATTTTCTAAAAAATGAAAAAACCTGGAATCGACATATCTAACATTGTGTTACTCATGCTGAAAAGAAAAATGGTGGCTCTAGCTGTTCTACTACTTGATTTTTTTTTCTTTTTGCTTCCCATCCTTTCTGCACTGCTTGCAGTTCTGCCAAAAAGTCCCCGAATTTCTGTAGCATGACTGTTGGTCACAGCTGAGACACTAATTTCTTTTTGGTTGCACCAAGGCCCACAGAATATTTGTTTTTTTACAGGATCTGGTTAGTGCAAATGGTTTATTTTTGGCAAAATTTATAATGAGACACATAGAATGAAATATTTTAATGAAACATGATTCGATTAATTTCCCAGTGGAACAGTGCATCTCAAATGACTGGTTTAAGGACTACTGGGAAGTCAATAATCCCACAATTCCTTCTGTTTTTACAGTGTCTGGCTCAGATAAATAGTGTAGTAGTTCAAATACAGCATGCTTTTCACACCTCCCAGCCGGTTTGAGGGTTCAAGAGGGTTTTCTTTCATCAATTTTCTCAACATTCTTTTAAAATTTGCTATAAATTGAGGTGTAAACTTGACCGGTGTCACTGACATTAGCTGTACCTGCTCAAGCACCTTGTCTTTGTTTATCTCCACTGTTTCTATGTCATGGACGTGGAGATGCAGTAAAAATCTTGAAGTCTATTACTTCAGTGTGCTGGAAAGTGCAAGAGCGGTAGTGAAGGCGAAGCGTCGTACACTCGGTTCAGGAGATTGCTCCATTCTGCTGCTCTATTGTGGTGGTAATGGGAAACATATCAGAGGGTTTAATCAAAAGACGCTGAACTGGTGAGAAGGAGAAAGCGAGGGAGAGTCCAGGGGAATAATTGGGAGAGTCGGAGAGAGAATCTGTGACAATAGAGAGAGCAAGATAAAGCCATAAAACAAGACAGGAAAAAAAAAAGCTAGAGAAAGAAAGGAGTTAATTGATGATGAAAGAAGAAGTGTCGCCTACCTGAGGGAGGGATGTGGAAATAGGTGTCATGGGGATGCAAAGCCGCTCTCATTATTTTCCAGTCCAGCAGGCAGCTGATTTCTGTTTTAGCCACCGGGTTCAATGGTTCAGAACCATTTTAATGTTTGCTGCTGTCAGAATAAAGCTCCACCATATGGCACCATCTGCAATAATCACACTGTGCTGCTCTTTATGATGTGTTTTTCATTTTATCCACAAATGTGTCCAAAATGTACAAGTTAAACCTTAGTTATCGCCTGAGCTGCACCAATAAATGCCCAGAATTTATCTATGTGGAGGTATTTTATAGAAGACAAAGATTATAGATGGATTTTGGAGTGGAAATAGTTGAAGTTACATCATATTTCTTGCTGGAAAGTTGCTCAAACAACAACATGAGACATGAAATAAAACCCAAAGCGACCACAAAGAGATGCAAAATTATTAGAAAGTTGGAAGGTGGTTTTTTCCAAGATTCGCGGTGCCATTATTTCCCTTTGTAGTTACTACTGAGAAAGACTCAGTGCTTGCAGTTCTGTATAGTTATATAGACGCTTTGGGCTAAATGCTAGCGTCAACATGCTAACATGCTCCACATGCTGAATGTATCTTCCAACAATTTGCTCCTCTAAATGTTGTTTTGAGCCATGCTGTCTGTCCCAGGTGACTAGGGGTGAAGGCAGAAACACCTGGACAGGTAACAGTCTGTCACAGACGTACATATACAGAGACAAACAATCACACTGACATTCACACCTACGAACAGTTTAGAATCACCAGTTAACCTCAGCATGTTTTTGGACTGTGGGAGGAAGCTGGAGAACCTGGAGAAAACCCACGTATGCACAGGGAGAACATGGAAACTCCATGCAGAAAGATCCCAGGAAGGCCGAGACATGAACCAGGGACCTTCTCGCTGCAAGGCGAAGGTGCTAACCACTACGCCACTGTGCAGCCCTAACCACCAAATCAAACTTGAAAATGATCAAAAAGATAAAAGTTGACACATTTCCCTTTGGTGTCTCTGCAAGACTGGGCTGTAAACGTCAGAGTTTTGTGACATTTAATAACTTGTTCATTTTAATTATTCATGTATTTATTAAGGTTTTCATATCATCAGTTTGTGCAGAGCTGCAGTATTTTGTCTAAATGTGTCCGCTGAGTGGCTCAGTGTTTACCACAAGGAGGAGTGATGAAGACTTGTGGTCCCAGCGCCTCAGTAAGCTGTTAAGCCTTCATAACCTCTTCATGTTCCTTCTCCCTTCTGTAGCAGCCTGCATGAAAAGCAGAGCTGCTGTGTAGCTACTGTTGCCCCCTGCAGAATTTGAAGCTCTGGCTGCCGGCCCAAGCCTGTGCTTTAGAGGAAACTTTCTTCCTTTTATTGTGAGGCTCAGAGTTACATCGGTTTGCACTCCCTCCTTCCCTCTCTTCTCAGCAGTGCTCAGGGCTTAAAGCTTGAAGTGGGAGCTAATGATGCACTGAAGTAGGTTACCAGCCCGCAGTCGAGCAGGAGAACAAATTCTGCTGAAATGAAAATGTTGTACAGCTCAATCAGACGCCGAAGCGCGCTCTTCAAACAGTAATTAGGTACACTGATGTTATCGATTGCGTGGCAGCATCGATTGCGAGGGTGAGGAAGGGGGGAGAAGACGGATGACTTATTTGCTTTTGTAAATGAGGGAAGAGGAAATCATTCTCGCACGTGTCCCCCGCTGTCGGCCTGGCCTGGCTATGAATGTGTCTGAAAATCTGCACAGGAGACGCAGCGCCAGCCCGGGCAAAGACAAGCAGGTCACGGCTGAGGACAGATGCTACCATTGACACGCACCGCTATGTGCACGCACGGAGACAGAACACGCAGTGGAAACGGCGAAACATGCGACTTCTGTGTGAACCTCCTGCAGCTTCGGCGTCTGAACCTCACATGACTGCGGGGTCATGAGACGGGTCGTCCTCTTCTATTTTTAACTATTTACAAGCACTCCAGATCCGAGCAACCCTTCGCTCTTCCCCTCTCCTCCTCCTCATATGGCATACTGCCCTTTACTAGTGTATTGCTGCTTTATTTATGGGGAGAAACCTTCTTCCTGCTGCAGGAGAGATTGGTAGCAGTCGCATTAAACTCCATGAAAAAATTATAAATTCTCCTAAAGCTGAGGACGTTTCGGGTAAATCAGAGAGCGGTCGGCTGCAGGTTGCTGAATGTTAAAGGATGAGTCTGTATCAGTGTAATCAGAAAAACCCACAATAAATTAGTTAGAAATATCCCTGCCAAGGAGCTCCGTTGAAAGCACAGCCATTGTTTATTTTGACTCAGTCCCACATGCACCGTCCTGCTGTCGCAAACACTCACCAGAAATCAACAATGCACCATGCCCGGATCTTTCATTTTAATTAAAGCAAAGTATATGGTAATTTTTAAAACACTTATATATTAACCTTGCATCCACACCAGGCAGGCTTAATAAAACGCAGCCTGCTGCCATTTTGAGAAGGTTTCCAAGTGTGATGCACTGAATTGGACAGATTGCCTGGTAAATCTGTGGTTTATATCGGTTGCAGAATTGTTGTGCTTCGTTTCTGTTGCAGCAAATTTTGGTAGATGTGCAGCTGAGGCCTTTCAGAACAGGTTCAGTAGCATCAGTTTTGCCAATTCAATGTTATAAGGCTGTTATTTACATTAAACACATAACGTATGCAGACTGTTTGTGGAGCTGATGTGCCACAGAATGTATATTTTTAGTGGCTACATGTGCAGTACAGAAGAACGGTCTGACTGCACCTCATTAAGAAAATGCTTGTTTGTATTTCCTGAAACCAAACCAACCTTGGCGCTACACCAGAGAGACTCAAAGATGTGAATGTAGGAATAATAATTGTTTTGGTGGTACATTTAGATACAGGGAGGCAAGCACTGTCTTTAAAATGGATAATTCACCCCCAAAAAAGTAGCATGGCTGCCTTACTGCACGAAATCCTCAGCAAAACTTGAAATCATGAGTGGTAGTGTAGGAACTCATACAGTCATGGAAAAAATTTGTATCAAAAACAACGGTTATGAAATGAAGTACTAACTCCTGTGTGTGACATTTGACTAAATCAGACAGAAAAGAAATCATGGAATCCTAAAAGCTGTTTTTGGCAGAACAGTGCCATAGCTACTGATGGAAGAACTGAAATGATTTTGGTTATTATCAAGAAAACCATAGAAAATGTCTGATATCAGCTCTGAAATTAAACTCTGATGAGCTATTTTTGTTGTAGTCATTATGTTTGTCCAAACATTACCTTTAATGGTACCAGGCATTAAAATGAACAAAATGAACAACAAAACAAGGGTGGTCTAATCCTTTTTTCCAATGACTGTCGATGGTTGTTTTCTGTAGTGAAAGGGGTTTTGAAAACAGTCATTTGTAGATACTGGAAGGGAAGGAAACCCACAGTCTACATCTGGTGAGTCAGTCTATTTAAAACCAGTGCAGCACTAAGTTTTTCTGTGAGTTTTTCACAGAGTTTGTATAATATGGATTTGCTAACATCTATAGACTGAAGTTGACTCTGGATGTGATAAAGTTACTAAGCAACCGACAGCTGGTACCGCCAAAATAAATGATCAAGATTCTGTTTAATACAAATGTGTCATTTGCTTTATAAAAATAAAGATAATGTTTTATCATTTTCTCGTGTAAAAGGGCTTATCTTCACATTGGAAGTCCACATTTTCACAACCCATATGCATCGCTTATGGTACATGCCCATATAATCGGTTATTTCTACTCTAAGCCGACATGCGATGCATTCTAGTAGAAGTGTGCTGTGTTTCGAGAAATGAGGCGTTACGTTACTCTCTCCTCATTTCTTCTTGTAAATCAGGGGTGTTTAGTTGCCGTTTTCCATCTCTGGAAACTCCCAAAAACTTTTAAATAGCTAGTGATGATCTAAAATGAAGACAGACTCAGCAGCTACATGGCTTGTTTCTCACCTTTAATCTGTTTTTGGGGATCTTTTCAGAATAAAAGCGAGACTTTCCAAAAGACGTTAGCAGCCAGTGTTTACATGCTTTTATTTCAAAATTCAGTTTGTTAATTTTGTCCTCATAGTTACAGAGCTGGTTATGACTGAATTTGGATTTTTTTGAGGCAGGAATATAAAAGAAAAATAGCTTGAGGGTATAAATAGGAAAGAATGGACCGTGGGCCCACTATCTCCAGCCTTGTTTTTTCTTATCTTGTAAAGTGAAAAGCTAATTTTAAGGCCTCAGTTTTGCAGCCTTGCTAAAAAACAAAACAAACAGAAAAGAATCCTGTGGGAAGGCTTAGAAATGTGCCTGTGGTCAGTAGTTTGAGACCTCTGCGTTAAGTGCTGTGGTGTTTTTAGCATGTCTGAGCTGAGAGATCAGCTGTGAGTAAAACTGTGCAGCTGCCCTTTTGAAGCCAGTAAATAGAAAAATCTGTAGGTGCAGCACTGAAGAAGCGGTAGAAAAAGAATGGAGGCTGCACGTTTGTCCACGTGGATCAAAAATGATTCATTTTTGTCTTTATTTTGATTTGTCCACTCAAGACGAGATCGTTTTTTTTTCTAGCCACTCGCATCCTCAGAGATAAACGGATTTTCTCTTCTCCAACACCTGCTGTCCAGAGCAACAAATGCTACAACCAGCAGACATTGATGGGATCTCGGACAGTTTTACTCCACTAGAAATAAATGTATGAAATGCAGCGTTATTGATGGGGAAGGGGCCGAGGAAGATGTAGCGATCAAGGAAAGGCAGAGTGTGAAGAAGAGACAGCTGCTTAGGTCAGCGGAGACATGTGGCGGTGGAAGCATCCCCCTCTCCCCGAGCTGTCTGGACTCTCCGAGAGGGACAGAAGGAGACATTTAGACAGGATGTGAAATATTGAGTGGGAGGGAGGCAGGGAGGGGAGAGACTGACAGATGATAGAGAGCATAAGGTAACAGGAATGACACTTTTATTCTGATCTGCGCCGCTGTTTCGGTTTGCTTTTGTCGAGCAGGTGTTCTTTGTCGGACGTGATTCGAGTAATTCGGGGTTAAGTGCCTTGCTCAGAGGCACCGCGATGGTTGCCGCCGCCCACAGAGCGAGGGAGGAAGGGTAATTGTCAGAGAGAGGACTACTTTTACCTCCCGCTCTACCAGGCTGCTGTCTTGATGCAGGTTGTTTGGGTTTTTGGGCGAGTTGTGTTCCCCCCGGCTCGCTGATGTTCCTTTTCTTTTTCCTCCTGATAGAGTCGCAGACGCCAGGGGGAACATCTCGACTCACCAAAATGTCCACACTGATGTCAAAAGACAGATGCTGGTCATGAGGGGGAACTGTCTTTCGTCTTCTTTCTTTTTTTAGTTCATGCTGCATAGTACAGCAGGCATAAATTTAACAAAGAACCAAGAGACAGAAGAATAGGAGTCGGGAGTCAAGTATTTTAAAAAAAAACCCACAACAATCTAATTTATTCAATGTTTTCAACTCTTTCTCTGTAGTGTAGTGATATAAGCCATCTAACAAGCCTGTCAAGGAGAATATACATTCCTGTGTTTGTTTGCCACACGCTTCAGGTAGCCAGAATTGCCTCGTAATAGCCCAAATCTGGCAGAATAGAAGAAATAACTTGGCCTTAGTGTGTTTGCCAAAGTCTTGCCAAACTCAGTATTGGCCAAAGTACATTGGCCTGAGTCCTGGAGCTGAAAATGAGTCAACCTTAAACAATTTTCCACTGCAGGAACTTGCTGGCAGTTGCATTGTCCTGAACCTTTGTGCATTGTTCAAACCACAAGAACTGCCCCTGTGGAAGCGCTGTGGAGAAAACAGTGCGTACTTCAGCAAAGGTACTTCTCAGCGGGACTAAAACGCTGCTGTCTGGGTCGTAATACTCACTTTGAGAGGACGACAACCGCCACTTTTTCTGTCCTCTTCAGCGATATCCCTTAGCATTGCCGTTTGCATTGTAAAATTTACTATTAATTGATATAGGAAGGGGCTGCACAGTGGCGTAGTGGTTAGCGCTTTCGCCTTGCAGCAAGAAGATCCCTGGTTCACGTCCCAGCTCGGACCTGGGATCTTTCTGCATGGAGTTTGCATGTTCTCCCTGTGCATGCGTGGGTTTTCTCCGGGTACTCCGGCTTCCTCCCACAGTCCAAAAACATGCTGAGGTTAATTGATTATTCTAAATTGCCCGTAGGTGTGAATGTGAGAGTGATTGTTTGTCTTTGTGTGTAGCCCTGCGACAGACTGGCGACCTGTCTAGGGTGTCCCCTGCCTTCGCCCGAGTCAGCTGGGATAGGCTCCACCCCCCTCGCGACCCTAGTGAGGATTAAGCGGTGTATAGATAATGGATGGATGGATGGATGGTATAGGAAGGGGGCTGCACAGTGGCTTGGTGATTAGTACTTTGGCCTTGTAGCTAGAAGATCCCCGGAATCTTTCTGCATGGAGTTTCCATGTTCTCCCTGTGCATCGTAGGTTTTCTCCAGGTTCTCCAGCTTCCTCCCACACTCCAAAAACATGCTGAGGTTAATAGGTGATTCTAAATTGTCTGTAGGTGTGAGTGCAAGTGTGATTCTTTGTCTCTATGTGTAGCCCTGTGATAGACTGCTGACCTGTCCAAGTCTCGCCTGACTTCGCCCTAAGTCAGCTGAAATAGACTCCAGCGCCCCCACAATCCTAATGAGGATTGAGTGGTATATAGATAATGGATTGATGGTATTGGAAAGAAGCTAAACCCAATTTGCTTTGCTTCCATTGTAAAACAAGTACATTTGCTCTGCTTGAACTGGTACTAACGCTGGTCGGAGGTTATTAAGCGCCACATAAGACTTTGTCATGGTGCCCTTTTATAAAGCTAAACTGCTAAACAATGCTGTCTGCTTGCCAGTGCAGAACCCCCCGCCTCCTCTGGTGGCTACAGTATTATATAGTACCTAGTTGAACCGCCTGGTGTACTCTAGCTAATTTACAATACTTGAATTGTGTATTACGTAGGAAAATTGTATTGGGTAACAAAATCATTTTGATTAAGGTTAGCAAAACCTTATCAAAGCCAAAACCTTTGATAAGGTTTTGGCTGAATAGTAATTAAGTAAACGTGTCCTGCTTTTTGCTTATTGTATGTCCCCACTGAGGTCAGCCCGAGGTCACCAAAACATAACTCGACATGAAAACTTTAGTTTGAATTTCCCTGAGAAAAACCTTTACTGTTGTCAGAGATTCATAGAGATCCTCAGACCCTTTGAGTATTTCCTTTTCATCCATTACCTTGACTGTTTCTTTATGCCGTTCATTCAATAGTGTCCTTTTAGTTCCCTCTTAGGATTTGCCTGTTGATTTCTTTGCTTTTTTCACGGTAATAAACATCAACAGCTGTGGCTCCATTTTGGGGTCATTTGGAGTTCTTCAATCTGTGAGAAAGCAAAAAATTCGGCAAGTAGTATTTGAAAAGTGACGTGCACAGCAGCAAAACACCAAGTATTTTAAAGTCTGCTGTATGTTTACATTGTGCATGATAATTTTTATCAATGAGGACAAATATAAGATGAATGGACTAGACCAGGTTTTTCCATCAAATCCTCTCAGCCCATTTAATATACAGTCAGGATACTGTTACAGATCTGTTGTGATTGTAGATCTTAAAAAAATCTGTTCATTTTTTGTCCTACTCTTGATTGACAGGGTCATTAAACTCTAGGTCACACTCCTGGAGCTCCAGATTTTGAAGTCAATAATTGTATTTGACCAGCCTCCCTTAGGGAAACCCTTCATTCATTTGTCCTGTAAGCAAAGGTTTCAGTCAGACAATCAGTCTTTTCTATCTTTTTCTCTCCTGCTTTCGCTTGGCCTAAATACTGTGTGGTTTTTGTTTAGTTTTCTTGTAGCTGTAATCACCAAAAGGAATTTGATCCGGCTTCATGTAAGTTTTAGTTCTGTCCCTAGATATGACACTCAGATTGTTCTTTTTTGGATTTCCTGCAGAGGTTGTGTTTGGTTGCTTTTAAAATTTGATGTGAGGTGGGGTGAGTTAGCAGAATAAAAGCAAAAGTGTAAATACAGATGAATAATTAACATTGTTTCTGGAAGATTTAAAAGAACTATTTGCTTTCTTTCCAAGACTGAGTTTAACATTATACTGTCCTGATTTGAGTTCATACTTGTGCACCTGCTGGAGGTCATTAAGCTCCAGAGAAGACTTTGTCATGGTGCTCTCTTACTAGCCTGACTCACCGGATGTAGGATGTTGGATGTAGATATGTTGGCTTTGTCCTTCCTTCCAGAATTCACCATATAGGCTAACGTAACAGTGGTTACAGCCTTAGCGTGGGGCTGCCTGTTTCCTCCAGCTCTGTACCATTAGTTTTCTTCCCAAAATGATGAACTGTTCCTTTAAATCAGTTTGATAGCTTGGTCATAGACACCTTTTCTTCGCTGTCCATGGGCAAGAAAATTGTTAAAAAAAAAATTCTCCCCAATAAGCATACTTCCTAGAAGTCATTAAGCCTCAGAAAAGACTGTCATGGGGCCCTCTTGCTAGTTTGACTCATTAGATGTAAGATGTACACTACATTTCAAAAAAATTGGGCTCACCCCGGGAATTTAATTTTTCCATGAAAACTCACACTTCATTCATTTGCTAACATAACTGCACAAGGGTTTTCTAATCATCAATGAGCCTTTCAACACCATTAGCTAACACAATGTAGCATTAGAACACAGGAGTGATAGTTGCTGGAAATGTTCCTCTGTACCCCTATGTAGATATTCTATTAAAAATCAGCTGTTTCCAGCTAGAATAATCATTTACCACATTAACAATGTCTAGACTGGATTTATCATTCATTTAATGTTATCTTCATTGAAAAAAACTTCTTTTCTTTCAAAAATAAGGACATTTCTAAGTGACCCCAAACTTTTGAACGGTAGTGTAGATATAAGCCAGCGTTCATTTCAGTTGTCTTTCCTTTTAGTATTTACCATATAGGCTAACATAAGAGTGAGTACAGACTTATTGTCGGGCTACCTGTTTCTTCCAGCTCTGTACTATTAGCCTTCTTCCAAAAATGACAGACTACTCCTTTACATCAGTTTGGTGTCTTGGTCGTAGACAACTTTTTTACTATTCTTGTGCTGCAGATCCTTCACATTTCTCTTCCAACTATTGGTCAAGAATATTATTAAAATCTTTCATCTCTAGTTGTTGCACAGTAAGTATACTTGCTAGAGGTCATTAAGCCTCAGAGAAGACTTTGTCATGGTGCCCTCTTGCTAGTTTGACTCTCAAGATGAAAGATGTAGATAGAAGCCAGCATTCGTTTCAGTTGTCTTTCCTTTCAGAATTCACCATATAGAATTGTTTAAAATTCGCTTCCCCAGTAAGTATACCTGCTAGAGGTCATTAAGCCTCACAGAAGACTTTGTCATGGTGCCCTCTTGCTAGTTTGATTCTCAAGATGAGGGATGTAGGTATAAGCTAGCATTCATTTCAGTATCCTGTCAGAATTCACCATATAGGCTAACAGAACAGTGGTTGCAGACTTAATGTGGGGCTACCTGTTTCCTCCAGCGCTGTACTATTAGCCTTCTTCCCAAAATGATGAACTATTCCTTTAAATCAGTTTGGTATCTTGGTCACAGACACCTTTTTTTTCGCTGTCCCTTTGCTGCACATTCTTCATATGTTTCCTCCTGCTCTCACCTTACCTCCCAGCACACCACCTCTGCATACTAATTGCTGTCGCGAGTGTATTTTTAAAGAAGTGTCCCTGTGTATAACCTCGGCTGCATGTGTGTGTATATGCATGGACGAGGCAGCTGGAAGTCTGTGATTTGCTGGCGATGACTGAGAGCAGGAGGGAGGGAGGTTTTCGCATTGACGAAGCGAGAGAGAGAGAGGCAGAGAGAGGGAGAGCACTGTCCCTATCAGCTTCTTTCTGTGATTCGGGCGGCCAGCTCTCCTTTTCCTTTCCTCCTCCTCCTCTTCCTCCTCCTCCTCCTCCTCCTCCTCCTCCACAGCAGCAGCAGCAGGGAGAAGGGAAGAAAGAAAGAAAATATCGCAACAAAAAAAACGAGGGATCAACAAACAAAAGACGGGGAAGGTATGAAAGACATCAGCGGCAGGAGAGCGGCGTTTTTTTCTTCTTTTTTTTTCATTTCCCTTCAAACACCCACACCCGCCGATGGGAAGAAACCAGTGCAAAGAGAGTGTGAGAGCAAATACTGACTGAGAGAAGTGGATCGCAGAGGTGGGGGGGATGAGGATGACAGCGGACCTGCACTCGTGGACAGAAAGCAGGAGGAAGAAGTGAAGCAGATGATCTGACAATCAGCGCTGTGACTGTTAAACTGATGGTGTCCATTTTACACCGGGAGCAACAGGAACCTCCACTCTTCTTCCTCAGCTCTTTCTGCATCTTTTTCTGTTTTTATTCGTTTTACTCAGTTCAATTTATTTCCCTGATATCTTTGGGTTTGTGACGAAATCGAGGGCTCTCTTTGGAATCCCTGCTCTGAAGTCCGAGGGTGGCCGTGCCTCCCTCCCACTCCTCGGTATCTCATTTTATTGTCTGTTTTTTTTTCCTACTGTGCCTTCATATAGGCATAAAGAGCTTACTGTATGTGTGTTTTTTACCTCCATCTGTTTCATGCTGGCTCTCCGTTCACACCTCTGCCATCTGTGAGAGTGTCAGCTTCTTTGTGAGTGCATCTTTTAAGGACAGTAGTGTGCTGTCCTGTCGAGGCGATGCATCATCCGGCTACAAACTGCAGTTTATTTCTCCCGTGAGCGTCGACGGACGAGCCGAGGAAAAGTTGCGAGCGATTCTCACCTGCAGGAGAGAGTCTCACTGTCTCAGAGGATGTACAATACATGGCTGCCTTATCAATAATTCAGCATCAGGTGGGCCCGCTGAGCCTTGATCAAGACGTCCAGGGGATGAGAGTGTTGGGTTTTGATGCCTGCTGGTAGCTTGGTCTGCCGATGCCTGACAGCAGCGTGATGATGTGTTGCCTCCCTCCACGGCCTCCGCTGATCACCGGCTACTTTCTTTAATAGCTGAATTCACTCCCAGCTGTCTGTTGGCACATCAGCTTCTCCCAGCGTCTACTGGACTCCTTCCAGAACCTCATTTCACACTGGGATCAACTTTTCTTTTTTCCTTCTAGCAGCAGCGGCAGCGTGGTTTTCGGCAGGACTTAAAAATAAAGCCTGAATCATCTGACTCTGAACGATCTCTGGACTCTTCTGTGTAATCTGTGCTCCCTGACCATGATCGGTGTTAACAGCCTGCACTCGGCAGGGCGCCTACGCTCACGCTCTCTTTGCACTGTGCGCTATGGAAGGGACTTCCGGATGATGGACCCGTTCCGCTACCCCAGAACCCCGCGCTCACGCTCCCTCAAGCCCCTGGTGTTTCCAGACCTGCTGGGCAAAGCTCAGGACGGACAGAACCACCCACAGGCCCGGAAGAGGAGGAAGGTACTGAAAACTGTCCTGATCATTTTAAGTTATCACACAGAAACCCACAGACGAATCATTTAGTTACAACACATCTTAATGGGTGATATCATAATTTGTTTATTCATAGCCACCTACTGAAGCCTCTGAACCCTATAACCCGGCAACAGGTTTTAAAGGCATGTTGTTTCACCTCAATTACATCATATATCAGAGCCAAAAAAAACTCTGTAAAAGCCAAGAGAATCTTCATATTTCCATCTTTCCTGCAGTCCTTGAACTACTCATCTGTGACATTTTGTCGAAAAACAAGCAAATCTAGACTTAAAATCATAATATAGAATTGAATAATCCTACATTCTAAATGGATCTCTATTGTCTTTGTTATAGAACAGTGGAAGGCAGTTTTGCATCTCTTTGAATTAGCATTTAATAAACCAACACAAAGGCATCACAGAAAATATGCTAAGTAAAACATTTTTAGAGCCATCATTTAAGCCACAGAAACTCCAAACCTGCCAGGAAGTTTGAAAAACATGTTGTTTCAACAAAATGATATCACTTATTTGAACCAGAAGCCACAACATTTCATAGCAATTCATTTTTGATACATTATTGATGATTGGTGCCAAAAATAAATATTCCTCCTAAAACATGCAGCCTTGTGCAGTGATACTCTGCTCCCAGTGCTCCTGCAACACTTCTAGCTCTCACTGGAAGTCTTTGTAAATGTGTTACATTTAACAGTTTAAATGTGCTGCCGTTAGACACTTTAGTAAACATAAGGTTTGAAACCACATAGGTTAACAAGAAAAGCACACAGAGAGCGCAGCACTCCTCCAGAGCTGCTCAGTCGTATCATTTCTTGAAATCTTGAAAAAAATTGTGGCAGAAATAATGACAACATAGAATGTGTCCATTTAATATAGATGTACCCACAAACAAAATTACCTTGTGCTGAGCACAGGTGTGTGTTCTGCATGTGTACATTATGTATGAATACCGAATCACGTGACCTAAATATGTAGCAGGAGGCAGGAATTGATGGGACTCAGAAACACCCCCACAATTTAATCAATTGTTCCTTGGATCATTTCTGATGGATAAGTCCTGATAAGTCCTCAGTGGTGGATTTATAGTAGGATCACAATCATGTGATCATCAGCAGGCAGCTGATGTAGTGTTCACTTGTTGTCATGGTTACAGTGACGCTGTGCCGCTATCTGGCAATGATACAGAAAACTTTAACAAATCTCCACATTCGTCCAAAATTATTAGAAATTTGTCCCGGAACTTGCTCAAAAAATCCTCTGTTCCTGTTCACAATCTTTCCAAAATGAGTTAAACATCTAGGATGGCTTAGAAGGGTTCTAAAAATGACTAAAAACAACAAAAGCACGTCCAAAATGACTCAGATTTGACCTCAGAAAAGAAGTATGTTCTCAATATGTTGTTAAAATTTCTCAGAAATGACCCAAAATATGTGCAAAATGACTAGAAATGACTCAAATTTGTCCAGAACTTGCTCGAAGCAAAATCCTCCTTAACTGTTCAAACCCTGTTCAAAATGAATTAATTGTCTGGGATGGCTGAGAAGGATTACAAAAATTACTAAAAATGTGTCCAAATGACTTTAAAATGTTCTTTAAAAAGTAGGAGTTACAGTTACAGTTTTCAGCAGTGGATTTTGGTGGAAAAAAAGAAATGTTAAAAATGTTTCTTTAAGAACATTCACATAAAAGTCAACCAAAATCCAGCGAATTTCGCTGGATTTTGGTTGATTTCTATGTGACTGTTCTCAAAGAAAATATTAGAAGCTTTACTGATATATATGGAATCACTTTAGATATTTTTAGGATTTTTTTGGAAGATTTTTACTCATTTTTTGAAAATATTTACAAGAATTTTCTTGCCAAATTTGGGGGAATTTTTATTTTTTTTTTATTTAAATAAAATTTTTAAGGGAAACTTTTAAGGAATTATTGGAATTTTCTTCCTGAAGGTTTTGCAAATTTTCAGACATTTGGGGAATTTTTTTGCAGAATTTTTGGATTTTTTTTCAAACAAGGAAACAATATTTTTTTGGTGCCTGTAAATGAAGACAACAGGAGGGTTAACCATTAGCAGCCAGAGTGTGTATAAAGGCCTCGGCTTGGTGCAGCAGATTATGTCCAGCCACCACTCAAGACTAATGGCTCTCATTTGTCGGCACTCGGTGACGTTGATGAAGCAAGTAGGTGAAGGTGACGATCATCCATCCTCGACTCACTGAGTCTCCAGACTGAATGACTCTGATTGATTTGTACTCCACCTCCGTTTACACAGTCGCTCCGCTGCGAATACTGCGCCTTCCCTCAGGAGTTACAGTACAAGTAAATGTATTTGCACAAGCGAGAAATATTCCTTAGCTGTGACACAGTTGTTCTGGAATTGCGTCACTTGTACTCGACACAGAGAAATGTGGAAATAGGTGCAAATATATAGATTTTAATATGTGTAACCTTTATTTAACCAGGATGTCCCTTAAGATTAAAACATTTTCTTCTTAGGAGATCAAACCAAGAAGCCATGCTGTTACACAGGTCCAAAAAAATGATAAAATCAAACATGACAACAAGTACATTAAACGACCACGGTGCTAAACTTACATAGAACAAAATACATCTTAAGATGCTCCCAGAAAGACAAAATCCTTTAGAGATTTAGTAATCATTAAGCACATTTAATATAATTTAAGAAAAACTTGACAGAAGTGTTCCTTCTAATGCGACCAAGATTCATTTTTTATTACTTTTTGATATTTCCACCTGAAAAACTTCCCCAGAATTAGTCGCTAATGGCTCAACTGTAAATCAAAATGTTGAATTTTTAATTTTAAAGTATATTAAATCTGTGTCCTCTCTGTCACCAGGACAGATTTGAAAAACTCCTCGACTTTTTTTTTTACTTCCACGTCATCAAAACTGAGCAAACGACAACCTTTTTAACAATGAGTCAGTGACAGTGATGTTACTGGACCTAAAAACTCTCAACTGCAACTCTGCCGAATTTGATGCAACACAAATAAAACACTACAAATGCAGCCTTTTTTAGCAGCGCTGGGCAGCCTCTTTGTTCTGCAACCTTCAAAACATGGTTTTAGTAACAGATTCAGGCTGGAAAGGGCACAGCTAACAGTTATTTTCATTGTCAATCAATTGATTGTTTTCTTGATTAATCAATAATTCATTTGCTCTGACAAATGTGAAAATTGTCAATTAGTGTCTCCCAAAGCCAAAGCTGTCGTTCTCAAATGTCTTGTCTTGTCTACAATCAAAAGATACGATAGATATATAGATATATATGTAGATAATGCTCACATTTTTAGCCTTTTTTTTTCTTTATTATGAAAATAGTTGGACATTGCACCTTTATTACTCACTCAAGTTTGTGTTTTAATTATCAATTCATGGATTTTTCAAACAAAGTACAAACAATTTCATGTTCGACCTGCTTTTGTTTGCCTTTAACCCTCCTGTTGTCCTCATTTACAGGCACCAAAAAATATTGTTCCCTTATCTGAAAAAAATCCCAAAATTCAGCAAAAAAATCCCCAAATTTATAAAAATTTGCAAAATCTTCAGGAAGAAAATTCCAATAATTTCTTAAAAGTTTCCGTGAAAAGTTTTATTTTAAATAAAACAATCCCCAAATTTGGCAAGAAATAATTTTAATTTTTTAATTTTAAAAATAAAAAAATAAAAACTGTAAATATTTTCAAAAAAGAAACTTTTTTTCATATTTCTTTTTTCCACCAAAAAATGTTCAAAAATTTCCCGAAAATGTGGAAGTTTTCACTGTGAAAATATTTTTTTCCCGCATTTTCAAACTTTAAAACGAGTCAGTTTTGACCCGCAGGCTGACGCGAGGGTTAATCATCTCCCACGTATTTTTCGCTATTTGTTTTACATTTTATGCATCAAACAACCGCCTAACTGCTGTCTCATACACATATAATCATTACATTCAAATGTATTCCATCATTACATCCTTCAGCTTTGTTTTGCTGCCAGATCATCTGAAAATGAAGCACTTTTTCCCTCACTCGTACATAATAAGCCTCAGATCAGTGCACTTCTCTGCTTAAAAATTCACTCTTAATATTTGATGTTGACCAGATTTGTGCTACAGAAGCAGTTTGTCTTCTGCTTCCTGGGAAGAGGCTCGTCTGTTTTTCTGTCTGATTATTAAAATGCATGAGCGCGTTTTAACGTTGTCCAAACGCTGAGATTTTTTAAATTTTATTTTACAGTAGAGCGAGTGAAACAGAACCAAATCTGCAACGGTCCACGCTGGACGCTCGTTAATATTCATGAAGTATTTGTGATTAGGGGCGCCGTTTCAAAGAAAACGCAGCAAGTGAACCTGATTAGGCACGCGGAATCAAAGCCCATTATAAAACCAATTTCATTTGACTTAAACTCACAATGCACAGAATGATATTCATAATAGGTTGAGGGTCTAAAACGACGAGCAGCAGCACTTCTTTAATCAAAGAAGTGTAATGGAAAATGAGGTTTCTTCCCCCTCTACATGGCGATTATGACGTGGCGGGGTGTCGGCCTACGAGGAATTCGAAGGTGAACGAGGTGGAGATGAACTGCCTCCAAGTGTCCTCTCCATAACCTCGCCTGTCACATCTGTCTATCAGCTGCCTGGATCTGAAGCTCTGAGGACTCCCAGCTCCTCTGCAGCACACCGGCTGTGAAACTGAGTCGCTATATCACGTTCAAAATCACCGGCGGCCACTGAGTGAAAAGTGTCTAAAGGTCCCGATTGTCACTGCACATTCTGAGGAGGTTAAAGCCAAATGTGTGGAGCTTCACTTCATTAAACCTCCTCTCTGCTGCGCCGCTTTTTTTCCTCTTGATCGTGACGGTAATGAAAGTAAAAGAGGGGAAAGAGTGACCCAAAAACACTACAACAACTGGTGCAAAGGAGTTGAAATGGATTAGAGATGACAAAACATAAACATAGCCCAAATAAGGTTTGCAGAAACGAAGCTTACATGCAAATACATGCAGTGCTTCTTTGCACTAACCGGTGATGATGCAGACTTACTATACATTCGTTTTCTCCAGAGTCAGCCCTCAAAAATCACTTTACGGTACAATTAAAATGCATTCTCAAGTAGGTTGAGAGGGAAGCATGTTTCCTGCCGTATGTTTGTGACGTACGGCAGAGTTATGTGACGATCGGCATACGTCTGTCTGTCTGTCTGTCTGTCTGTCTGTCTGTCTGTCTGTCTGTCTGTCTGTCTGTCTGTCTGTCTGTCTGTCTGTTCGCAACATTACTCATAAACGGACTAACGAATTTGGATACAATTTTCAGGGAAGGTCAGAAATGACACAAGGACCTAGTGATTAGATGTTGGCAGTGATGCAGCTTATAGTCTGGATCCATGGATTTGTTAAAGATTTCTGTATCATTGCCAGATAGAAGCATGGCGTTACTGTAACCATGACACAAGTGAACACTACATCAGCTGCCTGCTGACGATCACATGATTGTGATCCTACTACAAATCCACCTCTCAGGACTTATCAGGACTTATCCGTCAGAAATGATACAAGGAACAGTTGATTAAATTGTGGGGGTGTTTCTGAGTCCCATCAATTTCTGCTGAATGTGCCGCTACATATTTAGGTCACGTGATTCGGTATCATAACGTACACATGAATAAGACACGCTTGTGCTCACCGCAAGGTAGTATTTGATTAAAGACTTCGTCAGAAATGAAATGACTGAGCAGCCTTGGTGGAATACTGCATTCTCTGAGTGTTTTTCTTGATTAGCATCTGCTTATACCAAGTTCCAATTCCATACCATTGCAGAAAATATACAAACTTAAAGTATTTTACTAGCTGTAGTACCTAGTAGCCTCTGGTTAATACTGTAGCGACCCGAACAGCCACCATGACAAAGTCTTCTGTGTCGTTCAATGACCTCCGGCCAGCACACACGGCCAGGTTTACTCAAGCTGGAAATATGTAGAACAATCCAGTCTGTTTGTTCATTTTTTTGGCTGTACCATTAACAATTCATAATTGGACACCATTTTCACGGTGTAGATTAACTGCAGTACCTGGTTGTAGCACCAGGTGGAGCTTCTTACTGTTTAATACTGTAGCGACCAGAGGAAGTGTGCAGTTCTGTGTTGGCAAGCAGACAGGATTGTCGGGGTTAACTCATAACGGGGCACCATGACTTAATGACTTCCGGGCCAGCCCTCGTGAGCAAATATAATGTTCATGTAGCCCCAGTGAAATTTGCTTTTGCTTCATGCATTTTGTTGTTTTAAAATGTTTTCCGTGATTGCTTCGGGGTCATTTATATGTAAACAATTTCCCAATTGAGTTTATAGGAATTGAAAGTCATTACACCTGTAAATTCGAAACACATTAAGGAAGCTGGAATTACAAATTATTTTACTTGTTAAAAGAAAAATATACTCAAACCAGATATTCTGCTAGCGCTGGAGAATGGTCTGACTTCATTACTATTCTGCTCTAGAAGGAAACATTGCTTTGATGTGTTTGTATTCCTTTATTCCTTCATATTTGTATTGGTTGGAGCTAAGCCCGGGATGTAATGATGGTGCCCCTGCAAAATAGCATAGAGGGAATTGTTGTGATCGAGCATTTGCATACAGGGAGTCCATAAAATGGCAAATTCACAAAATTTTATTGCACAGTCTTCTTCAAAGCTTGAAATTTTCAGCATGCAAGTTGCTCCTTGGAGGTTGTTGTGTGCAAACGGCAGACTTATACTTGAAATCTACATCTGGCAAGTCAGACGACCTAAATTTTGGACTTAGATGTAGTAGTGTTGCTACTGATGCTTGGTACAAGGTTTTATTACTTAATTAAAATTCTGCACTTTAATAATGAATCAATCTAAAGTAATTTAATTATTCAGTTCAAAACACAAAGCAGCAAATCTTTACAGTTGAAAAATTGTAAGCAGCAAATGTGTGCTTTAAAAATGAATGAAATGACCGTTTCAGGTCTGCAGCATGAAAACTAATAATTACGGCTAAGTTACCTTTTTTTTGTTGTTGTTGTTCCCAAAGTGTAACTTAATTTTGCCCCTCGCAGGTCGATGTTTTTGCTTCAAAGTCTAAATTATTCATTGCCTCGTGTACGTATCGACAGGCCGGGTAATGGCTTCGTTAGCGATGTGGCGGCCGGCTGATTGGATGACTGATGGATTGTGCTGCGAAGAAAATGAGTTAAGCTCGGGCGAAAGGGCGGCGAAAAGAAATGGCTTTCCTCCGAGTACAGTTTATTGAATGAAGCCCTTCACAGGACAAACACAATGAGGCCGCCTACCTGTAGCCGTCTGATCAGATCTCCACTTGAGCTTGTATTTGTCTGAAAATGTGATTTTCTTGTTTTCCCTCCGCAGGCTCTTTACAACTCGATCAAGAATCAGAAGCTGCAATGGACACTGTAAGTCATTTTGCATCGACTTTATTGTACTATCACTCACCTTAAACTGCCATTTGTTTCCACCTGTCCGTCCGTCTGTCGTCCACGACGCGCTCAGAGGAGGGCGGGAAACAATGACGGGGTATTGATGGGCTTGTTTGCGTCCTCAATCATGACGTGAGTGTTGTCTGGCATGTGAGGGAAACATTAGTGTGTCAAGGGTTGCTATTCTGGATCACAGCTCCGGAGCGCCTCAGAGATGCCAATTAAGTCAGCTTTCCGAGCTTTGTTGCCATGGCGACGGCACCATGGATACGACTCCATAGCTACCGCATTGCTCTTTCCTCCCTGTGTTCTCTCAGCGAGCGCACACACACACACACACACACACTCTCTCACACACACACACGGCAGCAGAGAGATAAACTGTACATGTAAATATTCGTACGTATGCGAACACGATGTCCCCCTCGCACTCGAGAGAATAAAAAGATAAACGGAAAAAGAGAACGAGCCGCAGAGAGAGAAACTCCATATGAGCGGCTCTTTTACCTGCATTCTGTACAAAGGTGTGACCACAGCCTCCCACTGCCTTTCCAAAAATAGCAGCAGCAGCGCTCCCGAAGCAGCCGAATAAAAAGTGGTCAGAGGAGCAGATCGAGGAGGAGATCCACAGAGAGGCAGGCAATCCAGTTCTGACATATAGACGGCTATTTAAGCAGCGAGGCCGCGCTGGGATGGAAGAGATGTCATTTCTGGGCACATAAACACCATGAAAAGCAGGAGAATCCACCTGCCAGCCCAAATAAATTACAGATTAAGAGATTGTGGTGGTCTGAGGCCTGTTCATTTTGTATTTTTTTGATATTTTAGTGTCACTTTTGCCACCGCTTTCACACCCCAATGCATATTTCATCACATTTCACTTGCGTTGATGCAAGTTCTGCATCGATTCGGAGGCTGCAAACACTCGCCACAAAGCGTGCCTTCTATTCTTCTCTATGTTTAGGTCGGCCCGTCTTTGATTCACTCATTTACTCCCAGATTGGGGCTCGATGGAGGTGCGATTTTCAGACACTAAAACACAAACTGGTGTATGTGAAATCTCCTCACAGGTGTGTGCATTTGTGGGGGTTTTTTGCGCCCCGGTGCAAAAAAACGGTGGATGTTGTTTCACACCCCCGCGAGAGAAAAAAGACAAGCACATGGCCACTGTGAGCGGTGCAGTTGGATGCACCCACATGTTCTCCACAGACGTACACAGAGCACACATGCTTCCTCATTGAACGGCGGGGGTGGAGAGCCGAGGGATGGAGCTGCTGCTGCTGGTGGTGGTGGTGCTGGTGCTGCTGGTGGCTGTGGTGGTGCTGCTGCTGGTGGTGGTGGTGCTGCTGCTGGTGGTGGTGGTGGTGCTGCTGCTGGTGGTGGTGCTGCTGCTGCTGCTGCTGCTGCTGCTGCTGCTGGTGGTGGTGGTGCTGCTGCTGCTGGTGGTGGTGGTGCTGCTGCTGCTGCTGCTGCTGCTGCTGCTGGTGGTGGTGGTGCTGCTGCTGCTGGTGGTGGTGGTGCTGCTGCTGCTGGTGGTGGTGGTGCTGCTGCTGCTGGTGCTGCTGGTGGTGCTGGTGCTGCTGCTGCTGCTGCTGGTGGTGGTGGTGCTGCTGCTGGTGGTGGTGCTGCTGCTGCTGCTGCTGCTGCTGCTGCTGGTGGTGGTGGTGCTGCTGCTGGTGGTGGTGGTGCTGCTGCTGCTGCTGCTGCTGCTGCTGCTGGTGGTGGTGCTGCTGCTGCTGCTGGTGGTGGTGGTGCTGCTGCTGCTGGTGCTGCTGGTGGTGCTGGTGCTGCTGCTGCTGCTGCTGGTGGTGGTGCTGCTGGTGGTGGTGCTGCTGGTGGTGGTGGTGCTGCTGGTGGTGGTGGTGCTGGTGCTGGTGAGCATCATACTCTGAAAGGGAGACGCAACAAGTCGGAGATGCAGGAGGATGCATGGATGGCGTTTGGAGAAAGATTCTCCGCTCCTTTATTCCTTCTAATCCCTTTTCTCGTCCTCCCTCGGTGCCTCTAATCATCCCGTCTTTCTATTGTCTCACCTGCAGCGGGAGGCCAGATTTGGTGGCGTCGACTCGAATCTGTAACGCCGGGGTATTAAAAGCTCGGCTGCTTGTGCCAGCTTTGCCTTTTGCGAGCCGTTTAATGCTCAATAATCTCTAATTTAAACGTAACAGAAATCTGGTTAGGGGCCTTAATTGAAGAGGACACCTGCACCTTTAAATAGATGAAGATAGATGACTTGATTTACTGATCTGAATGGAAATATAGTGCAGCCTTTTTGTTGTTTAATTAAACATTTAATTGGCAGATATTCAGGTTGAAAACTGTGTTTAGTGGTGAAATAAAATGACAGATTAAATGACAGAGTAAGAGGCGCAAAGAGATGCACAAATGTGCCGCTCCTCTTTCACTCCAGCTGGTTCCTGATCCAGCAGCTCAAACATCCCAGAATGCACTGCTTCAACTTTTCATCTGTCCAGGTCTCACCAGAAAGGTCTCTTTCTCTTTGTTTCATTTCCTTTTCTTTCTTTCTTTCTTTCTTTCTTTCTTTCTTTCTTTCTTTCTTTCTTTCTTTCTTTCTTTCTTTCTTTCTTTCTTTCTTTCTTTCTTTCTTTCTTTCTTTCTTTCTTTCTTTTTTCTTTCTTTCTTTCTTTCTTTCTTTCTTTCTTCTGCTGTATTTATTCTGTCTTTTCTTGTCCCTTTTTCTTTCTTTTTGTTGTTTTTGTCTATTTCTTTGCTGAGATTTCCTTCTTTCATTCCTGTAATTTCTTTCATTTGCTTTGTTTTCTTTTTTCTTTCTTTTTCTTTCTTTCTTTCTTTGTTTCTCTCTTTCTTCTTTTTCTTTCTTTCTTTGTTTCTCTTTCTTTGTTCTTTTTCTTTCTTTCTTTCTTTCTTCTTTTTCTTTCTTTCCTTCTTTCTTTCTTTGTTTCTCTCTTTCTTCCTTTCTTTCTTTGTTTCTTTCTTTCTTCTTTTTCTTTCTTTCTTTTTCTTTTTCCTTCTCTTTTTCTCTTCTTAGTTTCTTTCTTTGTATTTCTCTCTCCCTCTTTCTTTCTTTCTTTCTTTCTTTCTTTCTTTCTTTCTTTCTTTCTTTCTTTCTTTCTTTCTTTCTTTCTTTCTTTCTTTCTTTCTTTCTGTCACTCTGTCTCTTTCTTTCTGTCTGTCTGTCTGTCAGTCTTTCTCATTTCTCGCTCTTTCATTTTCTCTTTCTTTGTCTTTCTCTGTCTTTCTTTTTCCTTTCTTTCTTTGTCTTTCTTTCTCTCTGCCTTCTCTCATTCTCTCTATCTCTTTCTATCTTTGTCTTTCTTTGTCTTTCTCGCTGTCTTTGTTTTCCATTCATCCATTATCATCCATCCATCCATAATATCATCATTATCCATTACCATCCATCCATTATCATCATCCATCCATCCATTATTATCCATCCATGATCATCCATCCATCCATCCATTATCATCTATCCATCCATCCCTCCATCCATCCATCCATTATCATCCATCCATTCATCCATCCATTATCATCTATCCATCCATTATCATCCATCCATCCATTATCATCCATCCATCATCCATCCATTATCGTCCATCCATCCATCCATTATCATCAATCCATCCATCCATCCATTATCATCCATCCATCCATCCATCCATCCATTATCGTCCATCCATCCATCCATCCATCCATCCATCCATCCATCCATTATCATCCATCTATCTATCAATCATCCATTATCATCCATCCATCCATCCATCCATCCATCCATTATCATCAATCCATCATCCATCCATTCATCCATCCATTATCATCCACCCATCCATTATCATCATCCATCCATCCATCCATCCATTACCGTCCATCCATCCATCCGTCATCCATCCATCCATCCATCCATTATCATCCATCTATCTATCAATCCATCCATTATCATCCATCCATCCATCCATTATCATCAATCCATCCATCCATCCATCCATCCATCCATCCATCCCCCCACTCTCAGCTCCACTTTGTCTCGGTGTGAAGAGGGATCCAGGCGGTTACCAGGCAACAGGCTACAAGCTCATTGGCTCCGTCTCAGCCTCTCGTTCTCTCTCCGGTTCCTGCATGGGGTTAACTGCTGTTATGTGCTGTTGGTTACTCATAGCTTGGTCTCGGGGGGGTTCGGCATCCAGCCATTTTCTATTTTCAGGCTGAACTTTTGCATCGGTGCTGCCCGGCGAGGTAACAAGTGGAATCGCCACGTTACCTCGCTGGGCAGATGCTGCTGCAGCCCAAAGCATCTATCATCTCCTAATGTGACAAATCCCTTTACCAAGCAAAAGATGCATACCGTGCATTGTAGGGGATTATTTAGGAGAGAATGGGATTATCGCCGCTGTGGAGACGTTCATTGTTGGTATATTCAATCGGTTGAATGTTTCAGAAATGTGTAATATACCCACGGATGAAATAATGTTCTGTATTTGGACTCAGAGAGCAGAGGCAACCAAGAGATTAAAGGTTCAAATAGATGCTGTTGTTAAAAATGACAAAAAATACCAGTAAGAAATAAATATTCAAATGTTAGAAATTAATTAAAGGGCTACAAGAAATGCACAGTAAAAAAGAAAAAATTGAAATAAAACACAATACAAATGCTAAAATGTGATATGAGTTAGACACAAAGGGACATTATAAAGTTTAATTTACATAATTTAAAGAAATAAACTAAAGCAAAGAAGAAAAATGCAAAACACTAAATCAAAAGAAAAATTATTAAGTCAAATTTAATTAAACTGTAAAAACTAAAATATATTAGAAATAAAAAAAATGGATGAGACCAAAATGCAAAATTAGGTGATAAAATATTAAAAAAAAACAAAAAGGTGAAAAAAAATAATAAGGCATATTGCAGTTAGGAAAAATTGGTTGAAAAAAATAAAGATTGATGAGAAAACATTTGACAAATTCAACAAAACTGTAACAAAATTAAAAATATTAAAAACAGGATAAAAATCTAAGAAAAATATAAAATTTTCTAATGAACTATATTTTTAAAAAATGGCAATGATTTTGTAAAAAGAAACAAATAAAAACACAACAGAAATAGAAAAATAGGCTGGAAAAGGAAATGTGCAAAATAAATTTGTTGAGAAAACATTTTACAAAATAAAACTAAATTATTTACAAAAAGAAAAATGCGACTATATGAGCAAAAAAATGCTAAAAATTGACATTAAAGCAGTATTAATATTAATAAAATACATTAAAAATAAAAGAGGGGCTTGTGAAGGAGAATATGCAAAAGCTGAAGTTGATGAAACATTAAAAACTGGGTAAAAATTGGCACCAAAACAGTAAAAAAATGTTATTAAAGCTCATTTAAAAACAGAAAAGGGGCTAGTTATGTAGGAAAGACAGCCTTCTAAAACACAGATTCTTTTGACTTTTTAGATGAAGAGTTGGAAAATAAAGTCATAATGAGACTCTTCTTCCCAGAAATTCAGACTCACAGTTAGAAAGAAATGAAGCCTCATCATTTAGACCGATGCTTCCTGGAGGCCCGTTTCTAATGAATGGAAGCTTCAAATCAGCAGCAGCTCACAGCCCCAAAACTCAGTTTAATAAAGAGACAAGTAAATCATCCATCAGCGCTCCAGTTTCTTCACAGCAAAGACTAACAGTCAGATAATCAGACAAGCTGTAAACACGATTCCGAGTTAAAGGTGAAAACATCCAACATGTCACTTTTGTTCTGTTATTGTACCAGAAAACTGCATTTCTTTCTGCAGTTAAATTGGAGAATATTTTTTTATTATTATTAGACAAAAATATGGCTAAAAGTATGTAAGATTTTTAGTAATTCTTTGATGTAATGTATGGTTCAAATGATATGAACAGAAACCAAAAGAACAAGGAGATTTCAAATAATTAAAATGGTAGTGCGGTACTGATGGCATAAAATATTAGTTTACTAAATAAAAATGGTGAAGTTTCGATGGAGAGAAATTATTCATCCTCTGAAGCCCTAAATCCATCATTTAAGTAGTTTTTTTTTTTAAAAAATCAAAATTACGCCATTTCTCATAAATTACACCATTTCTCATGACCTAGAAATTGTAAAAACAGAGTGAAAAACTAAAGAAGTAGTATAGTATAGTGCAGTGTAGCATAGCACAGCATAGTATAGCATAGCATAGTATAACATAGTATAGTATAGCATAATGTAGGACGGTATAGTATAGTATAGTATAGTACAGTACAGTATAGTATAGTATAGTATGGTATAGTATAGTATAGTATAGTATAGTATAGTATAGTATAGTATAGTATAGTATAGTATAGTATAGTATAGTATAGTATAGTATAGTATAGTATAGTATAGTATAGTATAGTATAGTATAGTATAGTATAGTACGGTATAGTATAGTATAGTACGGTATAGTATGGTATAGTATAGTATAGTATAGTATAGTATAGTATAGTATAGTATAGTATAGTATAGTATAGTATAGTATAGTATAGTATAGTATAGCACTTTATAGTATAGTATAGTAGTGTGTAGTATAGTATAGTAGTGTGTAGTATAGTATAGTATCGTATAATGTAGGACAGTATAGTATAGTATAGTACAGTACTTTATAGTATAGTATAGTATAGTATAGTATAGTATAGTATAGTATAGTATAGTATAGTATAGTATAGTATAGTATAGTATAGTATAGTATAGTATAGTATAGTATAGTATAGTATAGTATAGTATAGTATAGTACTTTATAGTATAGTATAGTAGTGTGTAGTATAGTATAGTATCGTATAGTATAGTACAGTACTGTACAGTATAGTATAGTACAGTACTTTATAGTACAGTACAGTACAGTATAGTATATTATAGTATTGTGTAGTGTAGAATAGTATAGCATAATTTACTGTAGTTTTCACAAGAATAATGAAGTTCATATGAAGGGAAGACAAAAAGCACAACAGACCATCTTCTGCTCCATGAAATGAATTTTATTTTGAAGAATTCTAATGTGAATTTATGCAATAAAAGCTGCAGACGAGCAGTAGACCGCTTTTCCACAACTAGTAGTATAGTATAGTACAGTACAGTACAGTACAGTATAGTATTATGTAGTATAGTGTAGTGTAGTGCAGCTATTCAGTTAAGTTTGTATGATCTAAATAGAGACCTGGATTCTAATAGTCCAGAGTGAAACTTGCACCTCTGTTAGTTTTAAATGACAGTGAGTAAACATGTTACAGGAATTAAAAATAAAAGCTCACATTAAAGACAAACTTAAGTCATGAACACATTAGGTATAAAAAACAATCAAGATATTAGGTATAATATAGTGTAATATAAAATAAGGGTGCGATAAAAATTCAGATTAAAGATGAATAACAGTAGCCTGTGATGTTCAAATCAGTCACCTTCCTAAAATAATGGCTTAAGTCATGATTTTTTTTGCCTAAATCATCTCCTCATGATGCCGGCCACCTCTGGTAAAACATCCTCAGCTGAACAGATGATTCAAATCTACCTGTCGTATAAAGGCCTGGCTCAGGGGTGTCAAGCATACGGCCCGCAGGCCAAAACCGGCCCACCAGAGGGTCCAATCCGGCCCATTTTAAGACTTTGCAAGATGTATAAATGATGCAAAGTTTCAGGAGCAAATTAAACAGTGAGTAAAACTCATTAATGTAAAATGCTGCTTCAGACACTTGAAAACGAATTGTACTTTTTGTTGCACTAAAACAAAGGGAAACATTAGTTATTTATAGGTTATTATGCTCTGATCTGAAATCAAATTGGATCTGTATTTGGCCTCCGAACTAAAATAGTATCAGAGTTCAGTGTGGTGTGGCTCAGTTTTTTCTGTTTTCTGAAAAACCTGAAAAATGACTATTTTAAGCAGGTGTCAATATTTTTACTGACTTAACACCTATGTTGGCTTGTAAATTTCAGGTTTGTAGACTGAAAATGGCCACAGAAGTTTCATTTTGGGACAGAATCAGGTTTCCTACATCTTGAAAAGTCTTCAGAGCCTCAGTTTGTTGCAGTGAAGTCTGTTCTGCTGCTGCTTCTTCTCCCTGTGAGGAGTCGCAGTGATGCATCCGGCCCTCTGGGTAAAGATGCCCCTGTTTTTCACCTCAAAGCTGGAGCAAGATAGATGGTGTCACTCTGTTCCTGTGCTGCCTTCTGATCAAGGAGACTGGACTTTGTTCTCCGGAGCACCGAGAGGGAAATGTACAGTTAAAGCTTTGAAGAGTCAGGTTTCCCCCAGCGATGCGGCGCTTCGTAAACGTCTCGGAGAGCAAAAAGCACCGACATTACTCATGTGTACATGTGAACGAGTGTGAAATCTCTTGTCCTCGTGCGACAGAGTGCAGGGAGGCGAATGGAAAGGATGAATGATGATGTGTTTATTGCTAATGAGACATGACACATAAGTGTTGATCACCATGGAGTCTTGTGGTTGTCTCCATAGAGACGAGGAAGAACTGCGGAAGTCGTTTTCGGAGCTCGGGGACAGTCTGTGCGAGCCCAACACCTCCAGGTCCATGAAGAGGGTCGGCAGCAGCGGGAAGCCCCTGTCGGATGAGATGGAGCCATCGGGAATGCTGCTCTACAAGAACGGCTTCCTGGTCCGGAAAGTCCACGCAGACTCCGACGGGAAGAGAAGTACGAGATGCAAAGCTCGTGCAGTTTTCATCAGTTCGTCTGAGTCTCACTGCTGCCATGTAGACGAGTACAGTACCAACACTATTATATCAGTCTTGAAGAGCAGGAACATAGCCTAGTTTCACTGCAGTTAAACCTCAGTTTAAATCCACCACACACCACCGTAACGCTACTTTCATTCCAGTTAAAACAACCCATATAAACAATCATATTAGCTTTAAAAATGTAGTTACATTTAGCCCATTTTTGAACAGAAACCTCAGTAATCACAAGAATAACAAAGCTCAAATGAAGGGAAGACAAAAAGCAAAACCCACAATCTTCTGCTCCATGAAATTCATTTTATTTTGAAGGATTTCTAATATGAATTTATGCAGTAAAAGCTGCAGACGAACAGTAGGTCGCTTTTACACAACTAATAGCATAGCATAGCATAGTATAGTATAGAAAAGTGTAATATAGTATAGGATAGTGTAGAATAGTATTATATAGTGTAGTGTAGTGTAGTGTAGCATAGAAAAGTGTAGTATATTATAGAATAGTATAGAAAAGTGTAATATAGTATAGGATAGTGTAGAATAGTATTATATAGTGTAGTGTAGTGTAGCATAGCAAAGTGTAGTATAGTATAGAATAGTATAGAAAAGTGTAATATAGAATAGGATAGTGTAGAATAGTATTATATAGTGTAGTGTAGTATAGCATAGAAAAGTGTAGTATAGTATAGAATAGTATAGAAAAGTGGAATGTAGTGTAGTATAGTGTAGCATAGTAGTATAGTATTGTATAAAGTAGTATAATGTTGTATAGTATACCATGGTGTAGTGTATAGAAAAGTGTAGTATAGCATAATGTAGAATAATACTTATAGTATAGTATAGTATAGTATAATATAGTATAGTATAGTATAGCATAGTATAGCATAGCATAGCATAGTATAGAATACATAGCATAGCATAGCATAGCATAGCATAGCATAGCATACCATAGCATAGCATAGTATAGTATAGTATAGCATAGCATAGCATAGCATAGCATACCATAGCATAGCATAGTATAGTATAGTAAGTCAGTGCTGATCGGCTCCTTGTAGTATGCAACCCATCAGAAAGGGCTGTAGATGGTCATAAATCAAGAAACGTAGGAGAGAGTAAATGGCATATATGTTTTAGATATCAAACTGAAATTTCAATGTATTATCAAAGTAGATTCATACACACAACTTTTGGATATTTCTATAAGAATATTTAGATGCTAAATCCCATATCTACTTTTGTCTCATTCTTGCGTTTTGATCTCAAATTTAAGTGTTTAAGGTCGCCTCTAAAACCTTTTTAACCAAACCTGAACATCACAAAAGTAGGATTTACTGGAGGACTGTTGTGTCAGAGTACATTTCTACAGCTCAGTCTACCTAATAAACTAGAAACTGAGTGTGTATTTTAGTGTGCAAATGTAAAGAATGCAGCACATATAAGACACAGAGCAGTGAAAGTGTCCAAATACATTCAAAGAAATCCAACATTCAGCTGATAAGGAGCAATTTGACTTGAAACTTGTGGATAAAAATCACCTGCAATAGAGAACACTGCATTCTTTACTTTGCATGTTGGTGATTCCTATTTAAGTGTATTTATATTTTACCATTTTACGTCTTTTGTGATTTTTATTCATTTAAATTTGGAGAGCGATTAACTGCACATACAAAGCATCTCCTCCTGTTAGTGTCCATTTTAATGCCGTTTGTTTAAGTGTAAAAGTAAAACCTGGCAGCCTGATAATATCATATTTGCATCCATGTCGTATTTACATTATTTACGTGCTTTCTCCTCCTGCAGCACCGAGAGGGAAAAGAGGCTGGAAGACTTTCTACGCCATCCTAAAAGGGCTCATTCTCTACCTGCAAAAAGTAAGTTCCTCATGTCGTTGTACACACAGTATTGAGAATGTATATCACCTGCACATTTACTACTGCCAGTAAATAAATTAAAAAAACAGGCTGAGCGATTTGTAACAGCTACTGCTTGATATTCATTATTCAACCTTTTAAAAAACACTTGACTGCATCTCCGTAAACATCCTGTTTCACTCTGATGCCAGCAGAAGGAGAACCTTCATCCCGGTGGTGTTTGTTTCTCCAGAAAAAGAACAGAAATGTTTGTTTTTTTTTTTTTTTAAAAGAAACCCGATTCTACCTGAGGTCAGAACTATGAAGCCAGTTGAACATATCCAGGCTTTCTTTGTGTGAGTCGGCCAGACAAAAACTAAAACCTCATTCAGAGCTAACGGATATCACAAAGGTGGTTTTCAGCTTTCATTGTCAACTCAGACTTTCGACTGGATTTATCATTCATTTAATGCTATCTTCATTGAAAAAAAACAGCTTTTCTTTCAACAATAAGGACATTTGTAAGTGACCCTAAACTTTTGAACGGTAGTGTCGATATAAGCCAGCGTTCATTTCAGTTGTCTTTCCTTTTAGTATTTCGTAGTCCAGCCCTCGGCTCTCTGAGAATGCTTTATTTAAACTAGATATCAGGGACAACAGCAGGCCGTCCAGCATCAGGGGGAGTCTTCCTGTTTACAGTCTGAAAGCTGTTGTGACATAACATCCTGGCGGCCTGCAGAGAAACCATACGGAGCTAAAGGACCTGGCTGTGGTCCGGGTCAACCTCTGCCAGCACAACAGAGCCGCTGCTGCTGCTGCTGCTGCTGAGAAAAACGTGATCGACTCAACCTGCAGTCAGACTGGAGCTCTGTTCTCTAGAATAATCACAAGAAAAACTGTATTTATATGGCATTGTTCAAGACAAAGTGCCTCACAGAGCTGAAGCAGGAAGAAGAACACTCAAAATTGCAACGAGACAAATAAAATCATTCAGTTAAAGACAAAATAATATGACATTAAAACATTAAAACAAGATATGCTGGTGTGTAAAGATTCTCTTACTAAATGTGGCTCCATATGTTATAAATATGTCATTTGACTAGTCAGTACAATAAAAATAAAACTAGCAGCAAGGTGATGTGCTGTAGCATTCAAAAACTATGAAAATAACAGCAAAAACCTGTAAAATGGTGATTTTTTTAGAGTAAAAATACAGTAAAATAGCTTAATTCTATGGTCACGCTTTGTAAAAAACATAACTTACTAATAGATTATAGATTTTTTCTGTGGACATAAAAAAAATACAAAAAATACAATAATAATAATAATAATAATAATAATAATAATAATAATAATAATAATAATAATAATAATAATTGTATATTTGCTTTTCTGGTCACTCAAAGACACTTTACAGGTAGGAAATAAATAAATAAATAAAAACAACAACAGTGAAATAAAAGAGAGCAGGTATAAAAGCAGAAAACATTAAAAGCGATCTTAAAAAGGTGAATTTTTATCAGAGATTTAAACGTGTGGAGGTCTGAGCCGTCTCATATGTGTGGTGGGTTTATGTACAGGTTTTTATTTTTATTTTACAGTCAACATGTAATTCAATAGAATTTTTATTTAATAAAACTACAGTTAAAATCTGTTCATTACCTGTTTAAATCTTACAGTCTCTGGAGAGATGTTTCACCATGCTGAATGGATCTCCAGCAACTTGCTGCTCTGTTCCCTGTTTCTGAGCCGTGCTGCATTTAATTTATTGATTATTTATGCTTTATTTTTCTCTCAGTTTCTGCTCTGTACTATACTAATAATGAAAATGGTTTATTTCTTGAATGAGGCTTTAAAATATTGAAATTCTGATGAAGTTGTTAAGCTTAGATTTGTTACAGATGATACGTTTAAGGACTGTTGGAAAGTTGACGATTCTTTCTGTTTACACTAGTTTTACGCTTTGATCTTTTTTTTTCAACAAAATGTAATAATCTGAGGATCTCAGGCTTAAAAGGCAGCAGCAGTTCAACAATTTAAACAGAAGTCAGTTCTAAAACTACACTGTTAAAAGCTGAGTAAGTGTAAATAAATGATAAAACAACAAATGTATTGACAATAAATGACAGTAATATAAAGAAGATGCTATAAAAGGGCATGTAGACCTGTTTGAGATCAGGCTGAGAGAGAAAAACCTGATTTTTGAATTGGTCTTGAACTGGATTGAGCTGTGTTTTGCATAAATAAATATATTATTTAGAGAGTTTGGAGCTTAGATTTGAAATATTTGTCTTCTTTTGCTCAACAGAATATAATTTTGGAGAAGAGACATTTATATTTCTAAAAAACATTATGTTTTTGCTTAATGAGACTCATGTGTTATATCTCCATGAATATCAAATCACATTATAGCAAGTTAAAATAAACCAGATGTCACCCAGACAGTTCCGTGTTTTCCAGTAAAACTCCCACTTTTATCCATGTTCTAACATAACTGCACAAGGGTTTTCTAATCATCAATGAGCCTTTCAACACCATTAGCTAACACAATGTAGCATTAGAACACAGGAGTGATGGTTGCTGGAAATGTTCCTCTGTACCCCTATGGAGATATTCCATTAAAAACCAGCTGTTTCCAGCTACAATGTCTACACTGGGTTTATCATTTAATGTTATCTTCATTGAAAAACAAACTGCTTTTCATTCAAAAATTGGGATATTTGTAGGTGACGGCAGTAAAAATATAGAAAAAATATAGTAAAAATATAGAAAAAATACAGCAAAATACAGTAAAAATATAGAAAAAATACCGTAAAAATATAGAAAAAATATTGTAAAAATACAGTCAAAATATAGTAAAAATACAGTAAAAATATAGAGAAAATATAGCAAAATTGCAGTGAAAATATAGCAAAAATACAGTAAAAATATTGAAAAAATAGAGTAAAAATTCAGTAAAAATATAGTAAAAATACAGTAAAAATATAGTAATTTACCACATTAAGAATGTCTAGACTGGATTTATCATTCATTTAACTTTATCTTCACTGAAAAACAAATCGCTTTTCTTTCAAAAATAAGAATATTTCTAAATGGCCCCAAACTTTTGAACGGTAGCGTACGTATATTTTTTGGTTTTGAAAGTTCTCAATCTTTGTGCTTCTTAATCCAGAAGTCGATGAGTTTCAGGTTGAAACTGGATGAAGACGGAACTGTGTCTTTGGAGAATATGGGCTGTTTCTAATCAATATCTTCTTTAATAAATGTGTTAATCGTAGTGTTTATTTCTGTGTTACAGGGCGAGTACAGGCCTGACAAGCAGCTGTCAGACGAGGACCTGAAGAACGCCGTTTCCATCCATCACTCTCTGGCCATGAAAGCTTCCGACTACAGCAAGAGACCCAACGTTTTCTACCTGCGCACCGCCGACTGGAGGGTTTATCTCTTCCAGGCACCGTGAGTCTTCATGCTCCTCGCTGAGCCGGAATAAACACAAACACGTGATGTCCGATCAAACACACCTACAGTGAACAACATGCATGGATGGATGGATGGACATCAACATCCAAACCATGAAGAATGTGCATAAAAACAAGCTCCAGTTGACCTGCAGTCCCCGTCCAGACTATCCTGTATAGTCCAAAGCGTGCGGACGCTGCTGTTCTTATGCACATTTTGGGTTATTTTCATCTTAAGTTCAAATGAAAGGAAATCTGAACACAGTTTATTGATTTTACATGAACTTAAAGCTGATTTGGTTCATTTCCACCTGGTGTATTTCTAATTATTTGGGTTCTTTTAGAGATAAAACAGACTAAACAGTGTACATGTTTGCAACAAGCACCAGCTCCCTGTGGTTTTCCAAAAAGCCTGATTTTTACATGAGTCACTTTAAAGGTTTGTTTTCAGTCTGACTCAAAGGAAACACAGAAATTAGCCTCCTGCTACAGACATTTAGAATTCCTCCGCACACGTCATTTTGTCAGCACGTGTCAGGCAGACTCTCTGGAAACTCAGTGATCAAATGCATTTGACTAATATAAGGGTGCAGGTTATTTACTGGGATGGGTAGCAGTATTTACTGGAGTCCACAGACAGTGATCTAAATCAAACAGAAGACCAAAGATGGAAGCAGAAAGACGACAGAACTGGAAACTCTGCTGCTGGCTGAGGAGGAAAACCTGTTAATGGAGACGTCTTTTCTGGCTCTTATTCAGGTTCTTTTCTCCTGACTGGATCCCTGCTCGTGTTGCATCTCCTCTCAGATGTACGTTGCTTTGGATTAAAGCCAAATTAAACTGTAGACGTGGAAAAACTTCTGCAAACGAATATGCAGCTCAGAAGGTGATGTTTCACCTCCCCAGCATCAACTGGAAGAAAAAGACCCAGAAAACCGAGCTGCTGAATGATTTCTGAAATAAAACTAATGGAAAATACCAAAATAACAAGACATGACAAGACAACTTGGAAGATTGATTTCTAAAATAAAACAAATATATAAAATAATTTTAAAGAGACAATAATGCAACAACTTGTGAGATTGATTACTGAAATAAAATTAATTTAAAATACCAACAAAAAGACAAGAAGATAGCAACTTGTAAGATAAATTTATACAATAAAATAAATAGAAAATACAAAGAAATACACAAAAATATAATAACATGTAAGAGAAATTTCTACAATAAAAAATACTAAAAAAAAAATCACAATAACATAAGAGCTTGTAACACTGATTTGTAAAATAAAATAAATATAAAATATTATAAAATGACAGCAATATGACAACTTTTAAGAACAATTTCAGAAATAAAACAAATGTAAAATACAAAAAAAACCATAATAAATAATTATGGTATCTGAAGTATAAAATAATATTTTTAAAAAAGTAAAAAAAATATAGAAATTTGTAAGATTGATTTGCAAAATATAATAAATACAATACAAAAAATATACTTTTATATACTTTTATATTTATTGTGTGTGTGTGTGTGTACATATATAAAAAAAAATATATATATATATATATATATAATAAATAATTGTAAAAGAAAATAATGTAGCAGCATGTGAGATCGATTATTGAAACAAAATACATTTAAAATACCAGCAAAAAGGCAAGAACTTGTAAGATAAATTTATACAACAAAATAAATATAAATTCTAGAAAAAATCACAATAAGATATAGAGCTTGTAACATTAATTTGTAAAGTAAAATAAATATAAAATATTATAAAATGACAGCAATATGACAACTTTTAAGGACAATTTCTGAACTAAAATAAATGTAAAAAACAAACAAAAAGACACAATAAGATAACAACTTGTAAGATTGAATTCTAAAACAAAATTAAAATAAATTACTAACAAGAAAACAAAGAAATGTCTAAGATCGATTTCCAAAATATAATGAATATAAAATAAAAAATATATGTCACAACAAGGTAAGGCTAAGAATTATATATTATTTTAATAAATATAAAATACCAAAAAAAAGACAAGACAACTTGGAAGGTCAAATTCAAAAATAAAATTCTAATAAATTAGTAAAAAAGATTTAGCAGTTTGGAAGTCAGGATCCAAGCAATACATTACATCACATACTTTATGGTATCTCAAGTATAAACGGACGGCGACAGTCAAAGTTTAAGGCACATTATTATTATTTGTATGGAAACTGATTTTTTTAGTACAAATTTTACTGATATATATTTAATCACTAGATATTTTTAGGATTTTTTTGGAAGATTTTTCTCATGTTTTGAAAATATTTACAAGAATTTTCTTGCCAAATTTGGGAGATTTTTAAAAATAAACTTTTAAGGAACTTTCTGAAGTTTTTACAAATTTTCAGAAATTTGGGGAATTTTTTTGCTGAATTTTTGTATTTTTTCAGACAAGGAAACAATATTTTTTGGTGCCCTAAATGAAGACAACAGGAGGATTAATGCACCCAGTGTGTGAGTGAAGTAACTTTCTAAAGCTTTTGCTCAAACCAAACTATCTTTGTTCCCTCGTTGGGGGAAACCAGGATGCTCTGATCACCTACATCCAGCCTGCAACCCGGTTACACGAGCGCCTCTAAACACACTTCTTCTTCTTTTTATTCCCTCCAACTTTGCGGTTTGAAGACGACTCTCTGCTGCTCCACATTCAGCTCATTTACCAGCTGTGGATCGAGCCGTGTTCGTGTGCACACGGATGGCTTCACATGTTGAGCGTGGTGAAGGTGAAGGTGTGTGGATGTAAAACAGGATCCAGGAAGTGGCACACCACTGGCCACATGTTCCATCCCCCAGGAGGACGGCTCTGTGCTCCAGTTGCAGTTTGTCCCAGATACCGAACCCTCCCAGAGCCTCTCCTCTCTCTTTGTCTCCACCTCGCCTTCCTTCTCTCCTCGGGGATTTAGGCGAGGCTGTCTGATTCCGTATGATATTTCTCTTGGGCCCCTAATGGGTCTGTTAGTGTAAAACAGGCCCTCTTCTCTCACGCCTTAATTGGTTCCAAAATAATTTCTTTGTCAACAGCAGCTCTTTTCTCTCTGATAATTACCCCTTTGATGCTGTAATCCGGCCGAGGATCAGCGGCTTTCTACCTACACCGTGTGTTTGGGAGTTGGGCATTTGTTTGTTCATTAATTTCGCCTGTTTGTTTGTTTGTTTGTTTGTTTGCAGGAACGCGGAGCAGATGCAGTCCTGGATCACTCGCATCAACACGGTGGCGGCCATGTTCTCAGCTCCTCCCTTCCCAGCAGCCATCGGATCCCAGAAGAAGTTCAGCCGACCGCTGCTGCCGGGGACCATGTCCAAACTGACCGAGGTACCGCCACAATAAGAGACGCTCGTCAGCCAGAAAGGAGGCCGAGCCGGTTCTGACACGAGTCCGAGTCCAGTCCAGTCAAATTTAATCAAGTTCACGGAGGCAGAACATTTTAAAACAGTTATTTATGTGTTATATCAGCATCAAAATAATATATATATGAAATACAAAAAAGACATGGCAAGACAACTTGGGAGATTCGTTTCTAAAATAAAATAAATATATGAAAATAATTTTAAAAAGACAACATTGTAACAACTTGTGAGTTTGATTATTGAAATAAAACAAGTTTAAAATACAAAAAAATGACATCAAGATAGCAACTTGTAAGATCAATTTCTACAATAAAATAAATAGAAAATACTAAAAAGAAAAACACACAACAAGATAATGTGTAAGATCAATTTTGAAAATAAAAAATAGACAATACTAAAAAGACACACAAGATAACAGCTTGTAACACTGATTTATAAAATGAAATAACCACCACCAAATCACATAAAATTCCCCGCTAACAAGGTCTGCATTGCTACTTTGGGCAGGATTTTAATTATATTAAACACTTTCTGACCAAAATAGTAGCTATCAACAACTTTGATAAAACCAGTAGAACTTCATAAATTCAAGATATACATTCCTGTTAGACAGTCAGTGTACTTACCCTGGAACAAGTGCAAACTATGCTCAGAAGTAGTTTGAGGTGAGCTCCAGCAGAGGGCGACTTTAAATTCCCAGTCACAGACCTTTTCCATCTCCTACTGACCAATCAGGCAACTTTACTACTAATAAATAAATGAAAATAGATGAGGACACTATTTGGTTTCCTCACATCAGAATCACCAACAAAGATGCAGATGTTTGACTTTTTGTAACGTTCATCCTAGAAAGCTAAACAAATCTGCGATCCATTGGTCTTATCTCAGCAGCATCTATCTGTTACTGTTTGTGTTCAAACTATTTGAACTGTGAATGAATCACGAGATGAGTAAGAAATGAGGAGCAGGTGTGCAGGTAGCTGTGTGAGTCAGTGGGACAGAATGAGAAGAGTGACAGCAGCAGATGTTTATTGTTTCCTTCAATGTGTTCGTCTTCACTCTGTGCTTCCAGGAGGAGCAGGTCAGATCTCATGAAACGAGATTCAGAGCTATTTCCACCGAGCTGGCCGAGCTGCGATCGTTTCCTCCCGACCGCAAGGTGAAAGGCCGCGAGCTGGAGGAGTACCGGCAGCGAGACGAGTACCTGGACTTTGAGGTGAGGAATCATTGTGGGCAGTCAGGCAGCTCTCAGGAGGATGTTTTCCACCGCAGGCGGGTTTTAGGACGACTTGAACCTTTGAACATCTTCCAACCTCAGAAAACATCCCTGGAGAACCTCTGGAGAACCAACAAACAAGACAAACAGTAAACACTAAGAGATGGTTCATGTGTGCTTTAACCCACAACAGAGGAGCTGATAACTGAAGGCTTTACATCCCATTTTACTTCTGGAAACTCTGGAACAACAAAGAAACCTGCAGTCTGAGAGCAAAGCTCTCTGTTAAGGAAATATGGTGCAATAAGATCTTTAAGATAAGATGGAGTTTGGTTATTAAGAGTTTTATATGTGAGAAGAAGGATTTTAAAATCTGACCTGGATTTTACAGGGAGCCAATAAAGAGAAGCTAATATGAGTGAAATTTTTAGAGACTTTAGATTAATCACAACGCAGTCATGATCGTCTTAAACTCATTTATTTATCGAACAACCAACTGAAATATACAGACAGAGTCATAAAGAATTATCTACAATCACAAGGAGGGAGTCAACATCAGCATCATACGGAAGTTTCCCACTGCAGGAACGGCTCATTTTAGTGCAACTTGAACCTTTAAACATGCTCTAACTTTAGGAAGCAACCCTGGAGAAATTCTTATAGAACCGTTTGTGGGGAAAATACCCTTAAAAACTGCTGTTAGGGTCCCAGCACTGATTGGTTAAACTCAACAAGCATCGTTTTTCTGTCCTCTTGATGTTCTCGTCAAGCAGCAGTCTCCTCCATTCTAATGTAGGATGTATTTTTCCTTGAATGTTTTATCTTCTTCTTAAATTTCTAAGACTTTGAATGGGAGTAACTGTAACGGATCAGTGAAGTATATCTGGTTCTGTTTTCTGAGTCTGAAGAGAAGGGATGATTTCCGGCTGCATGGAGTCTGCATGGTATTTTATTTTTAAAAATGACTAGATCGTCTTTCTGTCACTGGACTCTGTTTTCATGCCTGGCTGTTAAATGAAGCAATAAAAAGGAATTTTATTTGTTAAGGACCCTTTTTTAAAATAATAATCCATGCATTATCTATGTACAGCTTAATCCTCATTAAGGTTGCAAGGGGCGGAGTCTATCCCAGCTGACTTCGGGTGAAGGTAGGGGACACCTGGACAGGTCACCAGTCTATCACAGGGCTACACATAGAGACAAACAGTCACACTCACATTCACACCTACGGACAATTTAGAATCATCAATTAACCTCAGCATGTTTTGGACTGTGGGAGGAAGCTGGAGAACCTGGAGAAAACCCACACATGCACAGGGAGAACATGGAAACTTCATGCAGAAAGATCCCAGGCCGGGACATGAACCAGGGATCTTCAGGGCGACAGTGCTAATCATCGAGTCACTGTGCAGCCCTAATAATAATGATTAAAAAAAGAAAAGCACTCAGAGAGTGTGGTCCTCCTCCAAGGCTGCTCAGTCATTGTAACATTTTTGATGGATGAAATCTTGAAAAAAAGTCATGGCAGAAATCACGGCAACATAGAATGTGTCCATTTAATATAGATGTACCCACAAACAAAATGACCTTACGCTGAGCACAGGCGTGTGTTCTGCATGTGCACATTATGTATAGATACCGAATCATGTGACCTAAATATGTAGCAGGTGGCGGGAATTGATGGGACTCAGAAACACCCCCACAATTTAATCAGTTGTTCCTTGGATCATTTCTGATGGATAAGTCCTGATAAGTCCTCAGTGGTGGATTTATAGAAGGATCACAATCATGTGATCATCAGCAGGCAGATGACGTAGCGTTCACTTGTTGTCATGGTTACAGTGATGCCATGCCTATCTTGCAATGATGAAGAAATCTCTAACAAATCCATGGGTCCAGACTATAAGATGCATCACTGCCAGAATCTAATCACTCGGTCTTTGTGTCATTTCTGACCTTCCCTGGAAATTTCATCCAAATCCGTTGGTCTTTTTTTGAGTAATGATGCCAACAGACAGACAGACAGAAAGACAAACGTACACCAATTGTGCTATAACTCTGCTGAGGCTCCGACTCAATGGCGGAGGAATAAAAAATAAATAAATTCTGATTTGTTATGTGTGCGATGACCGGTCCGCAGAACATTTTCTTGCTTCAAACCAGTCCGTGGTGCACAACAGGTTGGAGACCATTGACTTAGGGGTAGTTCCTGTAAATGTTCATGCTACCTTCCACCTGCAGAGAAAAGCCACCTTTAGTTGTCAAATTCTAACTTTATTCTGTCTCTTTCTCTCCCATCTTTCCAGAAAACGCGATACGGGACTTACGTGATGCTGCTTCGAGCTAAGATCCGGAGCGGCGAGGAGGACCTGTCGGTGTTCGAGTCCCAGCTCCTGGAGGACAACGGCCTGCAGAGGGCGCACTCCAGCCCCACGCTGCAGGACAGCAGCCAGGCCAGCCTGGCCAGCAGCACCAGGGACGGAGGCAACAGCAGCAAAGCCAGCGGCTGCAGCGGCACCAAGCCTCGGCAGGAAGGCCAGAGACACAGCTACCGGCAGGCCGTGAAGAAGTGAGGCGGGGCGGGGGGCCGGGAGCGGCACGGCGTTGCACTGCCAGCATCAGGCCGTCTCCCTGCACCGGCTTTTATTTGAGATCCAGGAGGGTTTGGAGCTCTGCTTGAAGGGGGGAGCAGGAGTGAGGGTCTGACCCCACCGCCCTCCCCCGACCACGACGCCCCACCCGGCACCCCCAATCTTCTCATCCAACAGAGGAGGTGCGGATCCTGTGACTGGCGGAGCGGCTGGAAGCAGCAGCAGTGAGGTGCAGGAGGTCACAGGTGTGCAGGGTTGAAGGTGTCTTCAGGACCTGGGAGCAGCAGCAGACTGAGCTGAGCAGCCTCACCAGGAGCTGCAGACGGATGACCGGGGCTCCGCAGGGACCCTCGTCCAGCATCCTTTCCTCCCCTTCCGTTCTTTCCAGGCACCTCACATTCTCCCGCCTTTTTTTTTTTTCGTGACCTTGCACTCTGTTTTTTCGGGACCAAACACGTTTACACACTTTAACTTTGTCATCGCATCGCAGCCGGCCGACGGTTTGGCTTCAGCCGAACCGCTGCGGACTTATGGCCGGCTCCTTTCTTTTTGCCACATCACCACGGTGTGTTCACATTCCACACAGGAGCCGGAAGTTACAGGTTTTTTTAGCTTCTCTGCGTTTCCCCTGAAGGCGGCATCAGGTTGAACGAGTCGCCTCTCTTCCGTTAGCAGACGCTACCAGACTCCTGATATGCAGCGACAGAACTGCATCTCACAGACAGAGGTGGTGTTTTTGTTTTTGTTCTGTTTTCCTTTGCTCTACTCGAACATCTCTCCCAGTTTGCTTTGCTTCTTGTCCCGTGACGTGCTTCTGTTCTCCTTCTACTTCTTGGCTGAATGTTGTTTTCTGCAGTGATCCGCATGCCTGCATCCAGCGCAGCTTCTTTTAGGGCCTTTTTACTACTCTGAGCGCAGCACCAAATCAGTCATTCTCTGGGGGGTTGTTTTACATCATTCTCCTCATGCCGGTGCCATAATCCAACAACCTTTCGTCTGTACTTATAGCCGCTCATTTCTACTGTAAACCCTGTGTTGACACTCACCGGGCAGACCCTGAATGTTGTTGTTTTCTCTGTATTTTTACGGTATTTTACAGTCATTCGTTGTTGTTGAGCCTCCTGTGTGTGTCAAGTGTACGATGAAATATGATATTGAAGATGTAAAAGGAAATATGTTACCCATACTCTTTGTAAACACCCAGGATATGTTGTATATAACGCACCACCTGCTTATATTGTAGGATACATGATGGTATATTTACAATATATTCAGCACACTGATGTGACGATGCATTATAGGTACACTTATCTTCATGTAAGTCCCGCAACATGATAATCACGTGTTGCTTTTTTTATTATTTAATATGAATATTATAGTATGTACCTATCAAAGATTAGTAAAGGGTGTTTTTGGCGGCGGGTTTGCGCAGGAAGTATTCCAAAGACAGCGCATGGTTTGCTACGAGCATGATTTTAGTCGGATCAGGGCTGATTCTGTTCTTAAAGATGCATGAAAAAGGGTGAGGAATGTAAAAGTGTGTGTTTTTAGGGGGACGGACTGGTCTAAAATATGGAACCACGTAATGTTTGGTAGCCATATACACCTCATAGCATTATCGATGCATAGCCATTTTCTACTCAGGCTTTAAACAAGAAAAAACACACCTTTGAGCAGCTGCAGCGCCAGCGTTCAACCAGCAGGGAGAGCTGTCAACATTTCAGCCATAATCACACCTGCTGCACCTGCAGTCAATATGCACGGCGTCGTTTGCTTAGAAGGAGGCGACGCAGGGCTAAAAAACTACTTCAGAAAACAAGGAAACAGGACGTGTTTGTTTTTACCTGCGGATGTGGAGTCTGTTTGTGTGTTGGAGTGCATGCTGGGAACTGCGCTGGTTCCTTCACTTTGGGTTTGTCGTCATCCAGCAGCAGCTCCACGTGTCGTTGTACTTTAAATTTGTACAGTTTCTAGCACAGATGATTGAATATTCAGGCTTCAGCATAGCAAAGCGTTTGTCTCTCAGTCGTGTTCCTGCTGCAGTGTGGAGCTCAAACATTTACAGGTTGACAGAATATTAATCCAGCAGTGTTTTCGCCATCGTCTGAGTTATTGTTACGCAAAAAATCTGAAACATTCTCAGCTCCAGCTTCTCCATCATGAGGGTCAATATACAATTGAGGGACTTTTGAAGTTGAAAATTGTCCAAAATGACTTGAAAATGATCCATAATTACAGAAAATTAGACCAGAATGACATGGAATTTGCCCTAAATGACTTGAAAATTATCCCAAAGACACAAAAATGATCCAAAACGACAAGAAACGATCCAAGCTGACATAAAACTTGTTGAAAATGACTCAAAAATTGTCCAAAATGACTCAAAACTTTTCCAAAATGGCTTGAAAATGATCCATAATTATAGAAAATTGTCCAGAATGACATGAAATTTGTCCTACATGACTCGAAAATTATCCCAAAGACACAAAAATGATCCAAACTGATGAGAAATGATCCAAGCTGACATAAAACTTATTGAAAATGACTCAAAAATTGTCTGGATCAGTAAATAATTTAGGGTCTTTGAAGTCCATGGGATATATCTTCATACGCTTTTAATAAAAATAAAAAAACTAATGTTTTTTTATGTTCACAGTGATCATGTCTTCACAAATTCCATAATTATTTATTATGGAAACCATCACTTATTAATAAAAATGATTGGATATCGCTAAAATATCAACTAAATAACCGTCCAAATTTAATACCAACCACCTTCTAATGAGCTAAACAATAATAAAATGAGCTGATTCAGAAATAGTTTGGATTCTGTTCTTTTTATGAAGTTGAGATGACTCAAAACTTGACTGAAAAAATGTTCAGGATAACTTGAAAATGATCCATAATTACAGAAAATTAGTCCTGAATGACATGAAATTTGTCCTAAATGACTTGAAAATGATCCCAAAGACACAAAAATGATCCAAAATGAAAGATCCAAGCTGATATTAAAACTTGTTGAAAATGACTCAAAAATTGTCCAAAATGACTCAAAACTTGTCCAGAATGACTTGAAAATGATCCATAATTACAGAAAATTAGTCCAGAATGACATGACGTTTGTCTGAAATGACTTGAAAATTATGGCATGTCAACAGGTTTACTACAATATCTTTATAAATAACTTTCAGTTTTACTCAGTTGTATATATAATCTTTAGAAGAATCTTTCTCTAAAATGCCATGTGGTGTTTGGTTATAGCAAAAATGTCAACTATGATACAAAAAATCCTGCAATTATATATTGACCCATGAGGATTTATGTCTTATTATTTGTCTTGTGTGACAGTAGAACTGACTTTCTTTGGGCTGTTTGTCAGTAGAGCTGCAACAATTAGTCAATTAATCGATTAGTTGTCAACTAAGTAAGTCATTTTTTAAGCTTGAAAAGTCTAAATTCCATAATTCCAGCTTCTTAAAACTGATTATTTTATGGTTTATTTCCTCTTCTATGACAACAAACTGATTATCTTTGAGGACGTCATTTGGGGCTTTTGATTTTCACCATTTTCTAGACCAAACTAATCGATTAATCAGGAAAATGCTCAATCATTAGAATAATCATTGGTTGCAGCCCTATTCGTCAGACAAAATAAATAATTCAAAGACATTTCCGATGCTGTTTCTTCATCAGTAATGAAAATAACGGCTTATTTTCATCTCGTCTTGGGCTTTTCTTGTCTGCACTTCCCACCTTTTTGTTAAACTTTTTCTTCTCCGTGGCTCACTCTGGTGTTTTTACAAAGGTTCATGTGTATATTGTTGCCATAACTGACGCCCTGTACCTTTTAGCAGTTATGTAACTTGACTTTACAGTTGTGTATTTATTAATAGTGTTTGACTGTGCTGTTTATAATGTCAGAAAGCAGCCAGACTCACGTTGAGCTCCTCAGCGTTCACTTACACAGAAATCTCATGCCCACACTGCGTAAATGTAAAAGCACTTCTCAGATTTTTCTGCTTTTTTATTATAATTTCACTCCTAACAAGCTGTCATCTGTGTTACTTTTGGACTGACAGTAACATCTTTTTGCACGTTTGAATCGTTTTAGTATCACGGTGTCAAAACATGTCATGAGAAGCCGCCTGCAGCTGCTCTGAAGCTTTCAGTCATCTTCAGGTTTAGAGAAGAGTCACATTTCTAGTTTGTTTTGCTGCTTCCCACATCCAGAAATCATTCATTGATTTACAGCTGTTTCGTCAGTCGATTAATCGCTGCAGTCTTTAACCCTCCTGTCGTCCTGCAGGTCAAAATCGACCCGTTTTAAAGTTTGAAAATGTGGAAAAAAACATATTTTCACAGTGAAAACTTCTGATGTCCACATTTTCAACAATTGTAACAACTAATGTAACAGACTAATTCAGGTGATATTCTGATATAAGATCCAAAAAGCCACTAAATCAAACCATTTAAAGAGAGAACATCCACTGATTCCTGCTCTTTAAGGCTCCCTCTGCTGCAGATGGATGTCTAAGGAAAGAAAAGCAGCTCTCCAGAGTCTCTGAGGTCCCTCCTTCCTCATGTTGTCACCCATCGCTTCCATCAAAGAGCAGCTGCTGGGTCTCTGGTTAGCGTGGAAATGTCTGGTTCCCGTGGCGACGGCGAAGCTGTCAGAACCAGGAAACGCTCCTTCAAACTGCTCCCGTCATTCTGAATGTAAATAAAGCATGAGATACTACGGCCTGCTTTCATTTCTACTACAGTTAGAGGGTTAATATATAAGGTAGGTCGACGTTTTGTTCCTGTCCTTGAGCTCATGGTCATTTTTCTTTATTTTTCTTTCTTTTTTTTTTCTTATTTTCAATGTGAATGATATTTAAAGCTGTCGTCGTGTTTTAGAGAATCAAGCCAGCTCATACGAGATCTTTTTACACGTTCGGAGGTTCTGATCTGATCCATCTCAGTGTTTTTTAGACGGTGCGGGTAAAGACGTTCATTTGATGCTAAACATTACAGTGAGCTACGTGTGTCACTGCCTTGTTGAAAACTCACCAATGGAAAAATGTTGTTTGTTGAGCCTCTCATTCCGGGAGGCGTAGAAGATCAAAAATAAAAGTGTTTTGAAAGGTTTGCTGTGTCCTGTGACTGAAGCGCTGCTGCTCAGGTACTCGGCTTCAGTGCATTTCTGAGGTATTATGAGTGTTTTTATGCAAATTTAATGCTAAGACACTTTAAAAGTGTGCATTAAACTGCGATAAAACGGTTCAAACTTGTGACCTACGGTATTAAAATGCTGCTTATATGTTAATGTATGAGTAATGATGACCCCATGATACGGTGTATAATAACCAGGAGCCATTCTGATGCATGATTAGTACATTTTTATGTGCATTTTCAAGATAAGAGCTGCTTGCACTAAATTTCACACGATTATACCACAATAACACCATCAAAACTGGATCCTACACCTGCTAAATATTGGAAAATGACAGCATATGTGGCACATAAAATGTCAATTTTGAGTACTTAAGTAATGCAAATTATCCAACATATCATTTAAATGACAAAAAATCAAGTGTTTGCTGTGAACATGTGAGTTTGAAGGAACCTCAGGATCTTTCTGTTTCCCATTTTGACCTATTTTGGGTATTCCAGCGCTGTTTTGTGCACAACAACAAAATAAATGTCACTTCTCTGCTGCTGAGGAGTGGAAATCAGTTCACTCACGTACCAAATGAGGTCCTGATCCACTTTTATTCAGTCCACATACAGCAAATAGTGACAACATGTGGTTCAAATCACAGCTGTAATAACAAGTCGATGCAGCCAGTTCTTAGTTTTAGTTCTACCACCACATGTGAGCATAAAGTAAACTTAAATTAAACCACCTGTCAGCTGCATTCATCATATTTCACCCAGATTAAAGATACCATAAGAGATATATTCCATTAACATTGGTATAATTAATAAATATAAGAGAATTCAATGTAAAATTTTCAATTAAAATCTTCAAAAACCCTAAAAGTGTACTTGAAATAGTGATGTTCATATTAAATTCTAAAAAGTTGATCTACAAGATAATAGATAATAGACAACTAGGTTCCATTATTTGAGCCTTACTACATTAGATTGCATGCATCTTTATGAATTTTCCTTAATTGTCACCTGGCCCCTGAATTCAGTTTTCATGTATATATATATATATATATATATATATATATATATATATATATATATATATATATATATATATATATATATATATATTATATATATATATATATATATATATATATATATATATATATATATATATATATATATATATATATATATATATATATATATATATATATATATATATATATAAATAAAACTGAATTAAACTGAAGTCATTTTTAAGTGTAATTTTTAGGTATATAAAATTTTTTTTAACTCAATTCCAGGTCGGTGTAACTAGTTATGTGAGATGCATTCACTGTCATTTGCATCTTTTACTTCTTGTGAATTTCTACTACTTTGTCTTTTTCAGAAGTTACGTATTTGCATGGTTTTGTATTTTTATGGTGAGATGAATGATCTTTTTGGTGGTATTTGGTTTAAATTCGTTCTCTGGTGGCTGCCAAAAAGTTCGCGCGTCGTTGAACGCAGCAGACGTTGTGTCCCTGAACGCACCCCGCTTCATTTCCAGCCGGGGTTTGGTGGTGACGTATTAATGGGAAAGTACAGCGCCGCTGCATCGACCTGAAAACAAGAAGACTCTGACACAGAGACTCACTTTCTGGCGACGACGGCTCATGACGCTCTCATAGAAACCCCAAGTAAGTCTGAAAACGCTCTTTAACGGCGGCTCGACTCCCGAACATTCACAAAAACGCCGCTCAACTGGCGTCGACGGCTTCATTTCCTAATGCTACGGAGCTAGTGAGCGGCGCCGTCTATTTCCTGGCCTGTGTGTATATAGGGGCTGTTGGCTAGCTGTAGCCTGCTGCCCGCTTGTTAGCAACACAAAAACAGTTGCTTGTGTATTTTTCTTACCTGTTATTTAACATTAAGCATGCCACTTTAGGATTGAACAGTCTATTGTGCCACACCTTCACTTATTAACCATTTAATTTTTGTGCTAATGTTAACTGACATTAGCCTGGCACCTGTACCAGGATGTAGCCCTGCCCCGGTGTTTTGTAGACATTTAAAGAGGTTAGTCGGTTATAAAACAGTAACAATGAATGCTGTTAAGTTGCTGACTTGTGTATTTTGTCCACATTTTGGTCCAGCTCGCGTTTCAACCATGGAGAAACCTCCCTTCAGGCAGAACCAGAACTGCGGAGACTGGGAGCTGAAAGAGAGGCTGGGAATAGGCGGCTTTGCCCATGTTTACCTCTACCAGCATCAAGTGAGTTTGGAGACACAAACACACACACTAAACCCGTGCACAGTAAGCTCCAGAAGTTCGTGCAACACCACTTAAATGTCAAATGATTAAAAACTGCATCACCTTTCAGTAACAGCATTATTTTTAAGAGTATTTCCTCTTATGAACAATCAAAAACAAAAGCTTTGGAAGGATTCTGAGAACAGGCTCCAAATGCAACACAAAGCACATGTGATCTCTGAAAACAACCTGAGATTGAGCTGTCTTTTCCAATTAGCCTAATTGCATTAATGTGCTTGTGTTATTACCAGTGGACCAGTGTAGTGCCACTATTTTTTTATGTATTTTATTTAACCTTTATTTTATCAGGTAAGTTAGTTGAGAACTATTTTCGATAACGACCTGGTCAAGAGGCAGCATACAACAAGATGAACAGCAAAAACAGGTTACGTATACAGCAAATCGGACACAAAGACTTTAAAGAATAGAAAGTTTTAGGGACTTTTGTCCAGAGTTCCAGTCATTAGCGGCATAAAAACTGAAATAAGGATCGACCGAGAGTGGTACGAACTTTGGGAGTGAGGAAGTGAATGAAACTGTTGGAACAAAGAGTACGAGTGGAGCTCTGAATGGTGAGTAATGAGCGCAGATATGGTGGTGTTTTACCAGTGAGGGTTTTGTAGATGAAGAGAAGCCAGTGTAATTGTCTACGGCAGTGAAGGCCAGTTCACCAGTTTGTACAAGCTGCAGTGGTGGGAGCTCCGGTAACAAAGCGGATAGCAGAGTGGTAAACGGTGCCTAATTTACGGAGGAGGTTTTTTGAAGCGGATCTATATAATGCGTCACCATAGCTAATCATAGCTGCAGCAGTCCAACTTCAAGATTTAATGCCGCAAACAGCGCACTGATTGTGCTGTCTGTCTCTGACAAACAGCTGCTTCAGACTTACTACAGGGTTTATCAGTGGAAATCAGTTTCTGGGACAGCTCAGACAGTTCATAGTGTCGGTCGTTATGGATACCGTCCAGGAAATACAACCTTGCTTTGCTTACAAACATAAAAATATGCATTAAGGAAATTGGCAACGCATTCTTTGATCAGATGAGACCAAGATAAATTAGTTTGGCTCCGATGAGGTGCAGCATGTTTGGTGTAAACCTGTCCAGGGCTGCCACAGTCGATGCGTAGTCCCTACAGTGAAGCACGGAGGTGTTACAGTGATGATGTGAGGCTGTTTAGCCCCTATTGTTATGAATTTGCATCATACCACTTTCATTCAGGCTGCAGCTCAGATAGCGTATCCATTCCCCCAATGCCGGTTTGTGCACATTCAAAACGCACCTCGGAATCTTTTGCAAGCACTGGTTTCTGGTAGGACTGGTCAGAGTGGGACTTAATTATTATATATCTGTTATTATTATTATTATTATTATTATTATTATTATTATTATTATTATTATTATTATTATTATTATTATTATTATTATTGTATGTATCTATGTTCTATGTGTAATAGATAAATTAGCAATCTCCTTATTTTGGCATCAGCTGGAAAGCAAAAGCACACAAAAAAATGTCCATCCGTTATCTATACACTGCTCAATCCTCATTAAGGTCACGAGGGGGCTGGAGTCTATCCAACTGAATTGGGGTGAAGGTTCACCTGGACAGGTAGCCAGTCAATCACAGGGCTACATATACAGACAAACAATCACACTCACATTCACACCTACAGACAATCTAGAATCACCAGTTAACCTCAGCATGTTTTTGGACTGTGGGAGGAAGCTGGAGAACCTGGAGAAAACCTACGATGCACAGGGAGAACATGGAAACTTTATGCAGAAAGATCCCAGGAAGGCCTGGATGAGAACCAGGGATCTTCTAGACCACTACGCCACTGTGCAGCCCACAAAAAAATGTTTTTTTGTATTTAATTGTAAATAAATTCAGCCATCAGCTTAAACAGAGGCTGAAAGTGAACCAGTCTTGTGACCACTGACCTGTAACTTCTTTGTGTGCTTTTTGTAACGTCCTTTTACTGTCACCTATTGTCCTGTGTTTCATTGTATGTTTCACTGTTATGTTTTGTTTGTGTACTTTTTGTCGTGCTTTTATTGTGACCTGTTGTCCTTTGTCACTGTTATGTTTTTTTTTCTTCTGCTTTTTAAAAAATCTGCCTAGAGACTGCGGATGTAAATTAACATTGTTGTTATAATCCGGCATATTTACGTCTACTGCTGTCTAAATAGGTTAATGTGCACTGTCCCTATCAAATAAATAAAAAAATAAAAAGTGTACACGATGTTGGGAAGGTGACATTATACTGGCTGACTAGACGACTGCCAGTCTGCAGAGTCTGAACAGAAGAGGAACGTAACCTCCAAAGCACACTGCCAAGATCACACAAGAATTCCTGAAGGTGAAAGTGAAACTGAAGCAGCTGAAAACTGACTGCTAGAACATCTCTCCTGAAACCTTTTTGCAACACTGATCTACTCCATGTTGAAGAGAGTGAGTCTGTCATCAAAAATAGAAGTGGAAAAAAGTGATAATGAAAGGTATACAGCCTTATGTTCCCACTGTAGAGCCTGAATCTTTACTACATTAAATCTGAAGTGTTAGTTTTTAATTTTTCACAAGAGGAAATACCCTAAAATAATCCAAGCACTGTAAGGTGAATCATTTTAATATTAAAGCGAAATTACATTTAGTTGCTACTGTATACTGCAGGAAAGAAGAAGGCTAAACTTTAGAGACTGACATCAGAACATTTGTGCTTGGTAATCAATAAATTAGTATAATTAGCCATCTATTGTGACACCTCACAAGAAGAAGCAGCTTATTCCAAAGTACAACCAACCTGCTATTTTTGGGTTTTATGTGTTTGTGTAATAATAAAATCTCTGTTGCCTGTTTTTTTTTTTTTAGGAAACAAATGAAAAACTAGCTGTGAAAATGTGCCGTCTGGAGCTCACACCAAGGAACAAGGACAGATGGAGCAGAGAAATCCAGATCATGAAAAAGTTTGTACTTATTTTGTCCACTTTCGATCTCATACTCGGATCGTTTCTGCACAGTCCAGCTGCACAATGTTGGGAAAAACTGCAGCATATATTGTGATATGTAAAAGTGGCTTAGTAAAGATAGTTTGGGTCTAACTTAGCAACTGTACGATGGCAGCCAAAGCACTGCAGCCTGCTCCACTTATTCAGGGCCTTCATCATGTTCACTGATTTATCTGTTGTGTGTAGATTGTCGTCTCTTATCGAGGCCCGTCATCCAGGAAAAACTGGGGCTTTTTAACAGAGGATAGACTTACATAGGCCTTTGTTATCTCTTGTAGAGGCATAATATTCCTTTTGGCAGCTTTGTTCTTGTGCTTTCCAGTGTTTGGGATGGAAAATTGAGAAAAATAAGGCCGTGATGATGGCACATATCGCTAGTCATGTTTTTAAAATCATCCTTGTTGTGATAAGTTATTGCATCAGTGACACACTCTGACATTTTGAGTGTTTCTCATGCTCTCCACAGTAGTTTTTCGCTTTCAGTAGCATTCAGATCTGGCTTTTGCACTTGTCATACCGAGCTGAATGAAGTAGTTTAATAAATCTATTTGTGTTCTCTTATAATTACAAGACGGTGCTGACAAAGTACCTGCACCTTTCTGTCACCAAAATACTTCCATGTAGCTGACGTCGCGTTTCTGCTGTAAAATCTTCCTTTTTTCTCCTGTTCCACATTTTGCTGCACACGTATAGAGACTGTACGCCTTTTTAAATACAGTTTAAAAAACACTTCAACAACCAAAGTAAATGATTTTCTGTCAGACAGATTAGTCTTGGAAAAACAGAAGCGTGCAAGTTATGGCATTTGCCTTGCTTCACATCACCCTTTGTGCGATGTGATTATTACGTTGATGCTAAAAATGATATATTGTGCAGCCCTGCATCCATGCTAAGTTCTTAATTAGCTCCAGAAACCTGCAGACGGTGTTATAGCAGCGTTGCAGCAGTGGATGACTGTGCAAAAAAAAGTGTCTGGGGATGATTAAAAAGTAATGTGGTTACGTCTCCTCCTTCTCTCTCACTCAGGTTGAATCACATCAATGTTGTGACGGCTCGAGACGTCCCAGAGGAAATCGAGTACATAGCCTTAAATGATCTTCCACTGCTGGCCATGGAGTACTGCTCCAGAGGAGACCTGAGGAAGGTGAGCAGCTGGAAGGCAGATTTACACTTCATTCAGACGGAATTAACGTATAATAAACATCCTGAAATCCTGTTTGAAAATCTAGAAAAAATGCATCACATTTTTCATTTTCTTTCATGTTAAAGTAATCCAGTGATTGAGGTTTAGATATTTTAAATTGGAACTACTAATAGAACAAATACAAGCTTAAAAACAGGTCTCAAAGTAGAATAGCAGTATCTACCTGCAACTCTCCTCACAGCTTTACTTTCTAACCTTTATGTTGGTGTTAGTTTTTCCTCTTCTTACAAATGTTACACTAAACACCCTCCCGAAGCCACATTTGTTAGTTTGAGTTTCATTTACTGAAGCAGAATACATATTTCTGTTTACCAAAAGCTCAGAAATAGGAAACAGAAGCAGGAAAATGCACAGATTTCTGTCGGATAAGGAAATGCAGACTCATTTCCTTTACTGTATGCAGACCGAGCATGCTTCATTTCATGTATAATCACCCACCAAAGGTCCATCTGAACACACGTTTTCCTCCTTTTTCACACAAAAGCTGGTCAGAGATGCACTTTGAAATGTAAGACGACACTCCAAACTACACTGAAATTACAGGAGCAGAGTTTGCTCAGTAACAGGAGGTAAATACGGCTGTAATTATAGGACTGAAAATGTGTTTTCTGTGGACTAGATTAAAGTCATGGAACAGGGCTGTATTAAAATCATCCCACCTCTCCTGGAGAAATAAATCCTTTAAAGGGGCTTTAGTGGAGCTGAGTATTGAGCCATTAAACTGTTTGGTAATAACTGAAATGTGCTCATTTGTACGGACAATTTCCAGCAGATACTTTCTTTTTTTTTTAACCATTATATTGCAGCAAAATTGTTGTGCATCTGCTTGAACGGCTGTAAAATTAATTCCATGTTGAATTTGCTAAAAGCGAGACTTTAAGGAAAGTGCTGTGTTGGTATTTCTACTAAAACTTAGGCTGAACTCGTCTTAAATTCAGCTTCAGTCACAGGACAGAAGTGTGAAATCTAAACATCATCTCATACATTATTTATGCAGCATGTCGTACGTGATACATGCAGTCATGTCACGGTGTGTGAAGCCAGCGTTGGCAAGTTAATTCAGCCTGTTCTCATCTCCCAGGGCGACCAGCAAAGGTGGATGTAAAAGGTGTCCTTTGGTGTCAGTGACATCTGCATAAATATTTGATGCTGATAAGAGGCTGAGATTTGTGTCCCGTGTCACACCAAAATTACTTTCACACTAATTTTGTTTTATTTTGAGACTTTGGTTTTGTTCTCTCTTGCTGTTTGTTTACATTTAAGCACCAAAACTGTTTGGTTTCACTTAGAAAAAGATACTAGTTTGGGTTAAAATAAACTTTTTATGTGAGAAAAGACAGATGGCAACATATGGCTCTGGATTCATGGTGTCTGTTTCTGATATTCATGGATTTTTATAGATCTATGAGACTAACCTGTGAATTAAAAAATAATGCTCAAGGGTATCCAGAGGTCTGACAAAGCAGCAGTATGTCAAGTCAGATTTATTTATAAAGCACTTTAAAACAGCCAGAGTTGACCAAGGTGCTGTACAGAAGAGTAAAAACATGATCAGAAGATAAAAATAATGGAACTAAAGACAAAATACACACTAAAACATAAACAATAAATAGACTAAACAGACTGGACTGCCCGTCCCAGATACAATATACGTGCACATGGAAACAACAAACCTCCGTGATGTGAAAAGCCAAAGAAAAGAGGTGGTTTTAAGGAAGGTTTTGAAATTAGACGGTGAGGAGGCCCGTTAGATGTGTAGCGGCAGTTCATTCCAAAGTTTTGGAGCTGCATGGTGATGAGTTTCAACAGCAACGCATAAAATACATTATACATGAAAGATGTCAACAAGACAGTATAATGTAATGTTTGAGTGTGTTTTTGCACCATATTAATCAACAAACTCACCACAGTTCTGTCCTATATTGTGCTTTCCAGATGCTGGGCAAACCTGAGAACTGCTGCGGTCTGAAGGAGAGTGAAGTGCTTTCACTACTCAATGATGTTGGTACGTCGCTGTGCAGCTCGTTCCTTCATTCATGCCTTCGTTTTCTTTTATCACCGAGTTAAACCGCTGCCTTCTGCTCCAGGATCGGGTATCCAGTATCTGCACGAAAACAAGATCATACACAGAGACCTGAAACCTGAAAACATAGTGATGCAGGACATCAACGGGAAGGTAAACGGCGGCGTTTTGGATCTCTGCTTGCACTGTTTGACTGCACGTCTTTTATAACCTGCTGTTATTCTGCAGCTGGTTCACAAAATCATCGACCTGGGCTACGCTAAAGACCTGGACCAGGGCAGTTTGTGCACGTCCTTCGTCGGAACACTTCAGTACCTGGTAAACAAACTCTTAGTTTTCTCCTCTCGGTCTGCATTGTTCCAATTATGCATTTAAATCCTTTACTTTTCTTCCTGCCTTTGTCTATTTTTACATGTACAGATGTATAATTCATCTCTGGATCAGACTTCTGGAAATCCTGAGGGCAGCAGAGTGTTGATATTTTTAAAAGCAAACTCAAGACCTGCCTTTTGATTGATTTGATAGATGTTAGTTATTTTTTGCTCTTCTTAAAACTGATTTCATTTATTGATTTTTTATTTATTCACTTATTTACATACTGTTATTATTTATTTATAATGATTACTTAATTTTTTTTATCATTTCTTATTCTGTTTCTGTAATTTTCGCTTCTATTTCTGTCTCAGTTTTAATAATAGATATTTGATTGATTTATCTATCATATTTAGTTTCATTTGATCTTATCTAGTGTTTCCTCAGTTTCTTTCTACTTTACTGATAACTTGACTGTTGGAGGGGAGGGTTGTTTGTCTTGTTGTATTGTTTGTGCTATATAACTAAAGACCGATTGGTAGATTAACATCCTTGTGTTTTATGGTTTTCCGTCTGCAGGCGCCCGAGCTGTTTGAGACTAAGCCATACACTGTCACTGTGGACTACTGGAGCTTTGGCACGATGATATTTGAATGCAGTTGCGGTTTCCGTCCGTTCCTGGACAACCTGCAGCCCGTGCAGTGGTAAGAAGTTGACCTGTCACACAGAACAGTGATTTATTTTATCAGGCTGTCGCCGTTTGTTGGAGGAAGGCGCATTTAAGACGTGCTAAATCAAAGCAAAGTTACCTTGAGGAACCTTGTCGGTGTGCAGCAGAGAGAGGTGGAGTTAAACGGCTGCAGCGGCTTTAGCGCCTAAACGCTGCAATTTGCATCAGAAATCTCAGTCAGATCTAGACACAGACATGATACACATATTTTTAGATTCAATGTGACTTTTAGCTCACAAGGACATCATTGTTTCTGGTGTCCTTCATAAATATGCATCCATATGTCAGCTTAACCCTCTGAACCCCAAGCAGTTTCTGGGTGTTATTTTTGCTTCTGTCACATCTTAACTCACTGTGGGCTCATTTTTCACTGAAATATAAAGTCCTCCACCTCCGTGGAGTTAGAGAGAACTCCAGAATTGTCTTGTGTGCAGTTTAGTACTGTTATAATGCCATAAATCATAGAAAAAGAAAACACTAAAAATGGGGGTCCTCGGTTTACGACGTCCTCGACCTACGGCGTTTTGTCTGAACTGGTTACGTGGAACTAGTTGACGAGCTGAGCGGATGAATACGTCGTCACGCAGCGCTATAAGGCGGCTTTGTTTCCATTCTCTGGTTTAAACCTCGACAAACTTGATGTTTTCCATACTACCGTGCACAGATTATATTTCCCCATGCTGAATGCTGATAACGAGCTTCTCTGTGTGCTGTTTTTGAGCCATGCTGCTTTTATTTTATTTAGCATGTTGTATTTTCATCTTCAGTGCCGTTTCCTATCCACTCTGTATAAACACAACCTGCAGTTCAGCTGAATATTGCCTGAATTTGTGTCACATGACTGGTTCAAACTGTTTATTCTTATTGGATTTTTCAATCAGACCTGTAGATTAATGTGATTTTGATTAAATATCTTTCCTGACATCACATGACGTCACACATGATTAGTTCAAGGACTGTCCGACAGTTGAAAATCAAACAATTCTTTCTGTTTTTACAGCTTCTGGCTATGATAAATTTTGTGTAATTCTGACTTTTTTTCCAGCTATAACATACTTTTCAAGTCTGCCAGTGAGTTTTTGGGTTCTGAGGATTACAAACCTGCTCCTTGTATCAAACTTAATGAAAGTCAGCACACTTTCCTTCAGTGTCACAGTGATCCAGTGGAAGCTGTTTGTACATTCGTGGGTTCACTACAAACAGGAGCTGATAATGGCTAATTCATGCCACTTTTCACTAGTGTCAATTTGCCCACATTATCCCACATTAACCCAGATATTCAAGGGGAAAGGGAAGCCGCTATTACCGTTTTATTCCGGCTGTTGAAGGGTTTTACTATTAGAAAGTAAACAACGAGCTTCACAAATGCGGGTAAATTGGATACAAACACAGTATAATTAAATCAACTGAGATGAACAACAAAAGAAAGAGATACAGTGGAAGCCAAATCAAATAACATAATAATATTTTCTGGTTGTTTATCGCAGCAACAAAACCTGAGCTGATTGGCCGCTCAGACAAAACACAAGTGAGGAAGTCGCCTCGTGTTTTAAAGTGATCATTCCTACCTTTAATACACCTGTTATTAAAATTCAAACCATAGCTACTTCCTGATTTACCCGTTTCAAGAAGCAAAAGGATTTGGCAGCGTAGCAAACTGTGGTGCTCAGTGAGTGTAGATTGTTTGAGCTGATATGAAAGTAATAATCCAGACGGAGACTTTGAAAATGTGGTCTTGGTTTGCCTCCACGCCGAAATCTGCTGCAGTTAGTTTGTGATGTGAAAACAAACAGAGCAGCCTCAGGATTATTTAATGGCAGATTTTCAAAAGATAATGAAGTGAACAGTGCTCAGCAATCATGTAACTCGTCTATATAAAACATATTTATGTTTATGTAGTGATAAACCTGTTAAGATGTAGTCAGAAGCAGGAGTCTGTTGTATCTCTGTTCATTATGAAGCTCACAGTGGGACATTACTGTAGCCTTCAAAACATCTGGTTTTCCTCATTCATAACATTCAGCTTATAGACTTTATGACTTGGGTCGCTTTTACTTTGAGGAGGAGTCGCAGTTATGGAATTAGACTAGTTAGAATACACAAAAACACACAACAATATGAACAAAAAGGAGTGATCCATCTCATTATTTATACATTCATAAATTTGTAAAATTAAAGTCTGGTCTTTGTGGCTTTAGATAATTAACCCAGTTCTCCCATCGTGATACGCCTGCTACATATTTAGGTCATGTGATTCGGTATCCTTACATGACGTACACATGCAGAACACACACCTGTGCTCAGAGCAAGGTCTTTTAGTTTGTGGGTACATCTATATTAAATGCTGTGATTTCTGCCACAAATTTTTTCAAGATTTCAACTGTCGGAAAAGGTACGACTGAGCAGCCTTGGAGGAGTCCTGTTCTCCGAGTGCTTTTGTTGTCGTTTTTGTTTTTGCCATCAACCTCACATGAACACATGAATCTACACACACTAAAATCGTGCCATGTAGATCAGTCCCAGCTACTCTCATTCACAGAGCCTGGGTTGTGTACAAACAACAGATTTTTTTCTGCGCACACTTAGAATGGACGGTTGAAGAGATTCCTTTTGTTGTTTCCTGGTTTCATTCCACAACAGTGACAGTATGCCTTTAATATTGACCCTATGAGTGAGATTTCCCAGCATCACTTCCTGAACTGTCATCGACTAAACTTACCAACGCTCCTTGTCAGTATGTTGTAATGTTGAGCACGCCAAATATGTTGAAGTGTCGGCATGCGGATCAGACTTGTTAAAAGTGGAGTCTATCCCAGCTGCCTCAGGGCGAAGGCAGGGGACACCTGGACAGGTCAATAGGTCTGTCAGAGAGCTACACATAGATACAAACAATCACAATCACACTCACACCTACGGACAATTTACAATCATCAATTAACCTCAGCATGCAAACTGAGGATCTTCTAGCTACAAGGCGACAGTGCTAACCACCACACCACTGTGCAGCCCTACACCTGAATATGCACAATAGAAATACGAGTGATTAGCCCTTTGATGCCTGAATTTATTTACAGTTACAGGAGGTCCCTGGCTTACGTCAGAGTTGTGTTCCTACAGATCGATGTAAGTCGATTTTCACCATAAAAGTCAGAACAACGGTGAAAATGTAAACAAAGCAGAACAAAACCTTGAACTTGTGCAGCCCGTTATAACAAGATGATCGATGTTATTTACTTCACCTGTCAGTGGTCATAACGTTGTGGTGGATCGAAACATTAAAATGCAGACTGACGATCCACAATTTGATTTCCCTTCATCTCTCCTACCTTTGTACCTTTGTGTTTAGTCCTCTTGTTGTTGTTTTTTTGTAAAAACAAGTCATTGTGAGCGTGAACCAAACCAGAACTAAAATGCAGAAATATGTGATTGTTCCTCCTTCAGTCTGGACTAAAGAACTGAACTAAAAGTGTGAACTGAATTTAAAATAAATACATTAACGTCAGTAATGCCTAGAGAAAAGGAAACAGGGTGACGGATGTTTAACCCTCGTCTCGTCCTGCGGGTCAAACTGACCCGTTTTAAAGCTTGAAATTTGGAAAATATATATATGTTTTTACAGTGAAACTTTTGATGTCCACATTTTCAACATTTTTGGAGAGTTTTTGAACATTTCTTGGTGGGGAAAAAAAGAAATGTCAAAAAAAAGTTTCTTAAGAACATTCACAAAAAAATCAACCAAAATCCAGTACATTTCACTGGATTTTGGTAGATTTTTATGTGAATGTTCTTAAAGAAAATATTAAAAGTTTTACACATATATATGGAATCACTTTAGATATTTTTAGGATTTTTTGGGGAAGATTTTTACTCATTTTTTGAAAATGTTTACAAGAATTTTCTTGCCAAATTTGGGGGATTTTTTTTCAATAAAACTTTTAAGGGAAACTTTTAAGAAATTATTGGAATTTTCTTCCTGAATGTTTTTCAAAAAATTTGGGGAATTATTTTTTTTTGCTGAATTTTTGTATTTTATTCAGACAAGGAAACAATATTTTTTGGTGCCCGTAAATGAAGACAACAGGAGGGTTAAAGAAATTGCTGCAGCGTTGGTGAACTGAAAACTGCATCTTCCGAGACTAAAAGTCTATTTTAAAATGTTTTTGTACTGAACAAATTTCAATTTTTGTAACTGAGCAGTTTTAGAGCATTCATGATTGTGTTCGTTTCCCTCCACAGGGCCAGCGAAGTGAAGAATAAAGGTCCAAAAGACATCATGGCCACAGCGGAGCTGAACGGAGAAGTCCGGTTCTCCACACATCTCCCCTACCCCAACAATCTCAGCAGGTCAGGACCCTGGGACCACTGAAATCTCTTTAACCAGAAAACCTGTACAAACTACTCATTTATTGATTTGTTTTCCTGTCTATGACGACAAATTATGTTGTCAAAATGTCGCAGTGCTGCAGTAATTAAAATAAAAGCAACAGAACAGCCTAGAGCATGTGGACTGGAGCTAATTTGTCTCCTTGAATATACATTTGTAGGACGCTGCTGGAGCCGATGGAGGAGCTGCTTCAGCTGATGTTGAAGTGGGATCCTTCACAGAGAGGAGGCAGGATAAACTCTGAGACCAAGAAACCCCAGTGCTTTGAAAAGCTGGAGCAGATACTGAGCATGAAGGTGAGTCACTAGAAGAGCTGCTTGTCTTATACTTTCATTTCAAGATCCACTTTGATCAGTGTTCTTCAGCTGCATCTGGGTCAACAGTTAACACTTGCATGTCAAGCTCTTGTTTTTACTATTTATTACGAAGGCAAAGCAACTCTTTGCACACTTATTGTATCATCAACAGACTCTTGCACGCTGTCAGACTTTAAAGTATACATTTTTTGCACATTTCGGTGCGAGATCTTACAAATAGTCCAGCCCTGGACATCACAAGTAAATGGATTTTTGCAAGTTAGACAGTGTGTGGGAGTCTGTATGAAACATTTTAAGTTAGAAATGAGTATATATTGTTTATACAAGAGCTAAAACAACCGATTAATCAGTCGATTGACAGAAAAATAATCTGCAATGTCAGTAATGTTCTGTCATGCGATAATTAACTGATTATCTGTAGACTTTAAACTGTTGGTTGGACAGTTGAAAAATTGTATTTGACCTTTTTCAAGATTTCTGACAAACAGTAAGTAATTGATTTGACAAAAAATGATCTCCCAGTTAGTCAATAGTAAAAACACTTACAAATACTTGCAGTCCTAGTTTCAACATCGGCATCCGTTATGGCCCTGAGTATAGCAAACACTGCAGCAAATGATTGGTTACTATAATTCAGAATATTTATCGGAATTATTTGTATATTTTAGGTGCAAAATATTCCTGATAAAACTTACCAGCTGTTTTTAATTATCTTTATGAAATCCAATATAAATGAGATTTCTTTCTCTAATTTGCATTTTATTTAGTTTTATTTCATTAAACGTGCACTTTATAAACTCTATTTTGTTTTAGTTGACTTGTGATTTTCTCTGATTTGCTCATTAGCTAATCTTTGCATTTCACATTAGCACAGGTTTGCTTATAATAAGTAAAAATTACATATATAACTGTGGCCTTGAATATACAAAACACTGCAACCAACGATGGGTTACTAAAGAGCAGACTGCACAATTTCTAATCATAATTATTTTTGATCAGTTTTATTTATCTGGATTACATACATTTTTTTAGGTACAAAATATTCCTGTTAATCTTCAGATCTTTGCATCAAAATTAGACAACATAGATAAAATGTATTAAATAAAAGATAATTGTAGTCCTGAATATATCTGATAATGCAGCAAACGATGGATTACTGAATAGCAGACTGCACAGTGATGGCCAATATTCTGATCAATTTAGAGCTCATGTCATCATTATTTATGGGGATTATTAATAGATTTTAGAGACAAATATACGTCACATGAGTAAGACGGGCCCTTTTTTCCGTCTCCTACAAGCAAAACATAATAAAATTGCACCAAAACCTTTAACAAGAACTAAATCAACAGAGCTGCTTTCACTTTCACATTGTGCAATACAGTAATGTTGTTCTTCTTGGTTTTCGTATCTCAGGACTCTTAGCATATGATTTGTTCACCTGTCCTTCTTCTCTGCACATTTGTTTTAGTTTTGCCCAATGTTCTCGCTCTTTTACGCTGGAACATCGAGGAACTTTTTGAACAGGCAGGAGCATTATGGCTCCCCAAAAGTGAAACCAAAACAACTCCATCAGTTTAGGAAGCTTTTGATTTGATGTGGAACAGAGCTTTGATGATATGATAGATACATTTATATTCAAGATGCCACAGCCGTAATCAGGATTTAATTAACGGCCCAGCCTGATTAAAGAGTGTTTTTGTTCTGCTCTCCCTTTAGGTCGTCCACATCCTGAACATGACCACAGCTCAGGTCCACTCCTTCCAGCTGAGTCCAGACGAGAGTCTCCACAGTCTGCAGAAGCGCATCGAGACCGAGACAAAGATCGAGGTGGTGAACCAGGAGCTGCTGCAGGAGACGGGAGTGTCGCTGGACCCCAGGAAGCCTGCTGCACAGTGTGTCCTGGATGGAGTGGTACGTTGACAAAAACCACACAATTACAGTCATTGGTGACAGCTGCAGCGTTCGCCAAACCCCTGAAAATATCTGTTTTGTTTATGTTGAACGGTCACTCTGCAGATTAAGTTACTGTACACGTTGGCAGAGGTTGTATTTCACCTCTCACAGATTCCAGCCTTTAAATTTGATGATAATGATGCATGAACCCTTTTTTATTGAAAAATACAACCTTTGATTTTTTTTTTGACGAACTGTCAAAGTTAAAACCTTCATCAGCGGATGTTCTGATGGAAATCTGTCAACAACAAAACAACTCAGCATGTCTTTCTGACATTTTACTTGAGGAGGAGAACTGTCCCACACTTTCCCTGCATAGTCAGGCACAACCTTGCTTTTTTTCTGTCTTATGACTGCACCAAGAGTTTCATTTTACACAGAAAGATCTAAATCTTGTACCTGAAAACTGATTAAAGTGATAAAACTGTGAATTATTGAGAAAATAGAGAAGAACAACAGGAGATAAACTGATCAATCTCAGTCGATCCCACGTAAACAGAGGAGAGCGTTCTAATTTAATCCCTTAACGCTGATCGTTGCAAATTCACAACATACTGCTTTCATTCAGACTGCAGCCGAGAGCGTATGCATTCCCCAAATGCCGGTTTGCCATTAGTCAATACGTACCTAGGAACCGTTTAAAGCATTGGTTTCTTGTAGGACCGGTCGCAAATAATCAATTTTTTATTATACACTGGATCCTTGGTTTACGATGTCCTCAACCTACGACGTTTCATTGTTACGTGGAACTTGTTGGCGAGTGGAGCGGAGGAATACGTCGTCACGCGACGCTATCAGACGGCTTTGTTTCCATTCTCCGGTTATACACCACCTTGGATTGTGCTACATTCACTAACTTCTTGCAATTCATTATGGCTCCCAAGCGCAAGTCAGACTCTTCTGATGCTTGGAAGAAAAGGTAGCCGTCTCCATGGAAGTGAAATTAGATAGAATAAAACGCTTAAGTTGTAAAAACAGTGCAACATATTCTGTTGTCTTCTCGTAAAATGGCTCATACGTGCATGAAGGTCGTTGGTATTCATGACTTTTCCAAAGAACTGATTGATATCCTGTGATTGACTGGTGACCTTTCCAAGGTGTCCCCTGCCTTCACTCTAAGTCGCCCCCTGTGACCCTAATGAGGATTAAGCGTTGTATAGATAATGGAGGGATATTCAGCTATAGTCACCATTATCAGTGAAGAAGTGTAGTTATGATATCTGCTATCACTTGTGGTTAAAACATTACATTTAATGTATATAGGTTACAAATAAAAATCAGTTATTGGTTTTGCTTGAGTACCAATAATCGGTGGCAGCCCTTAAAAAAAGCAAACAAACATATAGTTTGATCCGTAGTTGTTCCATATATTCTCTCCACTGCTTCCACTTGTTATAAATGCGAAAATGACCACAACATAAACAAAACAGAAAGATGTGTGAAAATGCAGCGAAATCTTGAAATGGTGCAGAAAAAGCTTCATCCCGCAGCATTATGACTCACCCCACACTGACTGAAGGAATGTTAAGGGACTTTAACCAAACAGTAAGGTTCCTTTGAAACACAGGAAAGGTATTTTCAGTCTGTATAAGCGGTGATTTTCTTTCCTCCTGTGTAGAGAGGATGGGACAGCTACATCGTCTACCTGTTTGACAAGAGCATCACCACGTACTCCGGTCCCTTCAGCGCCAGGCGGCTGTCTGAGAAAGTCAACACCATCGGTGAGTTTACTTTGAGTTACTACTGCGCTGATGCTATCTAATCTACAAGATGACAGCGCTGTCGCCTCCTCCAGTCTGTGAAATTATCGTCGGTCACATTTTTCCTTCGCAGTGCAAGACGCCAAGACGCAGCTGCCTCTGGTGATGCTGAAGAAAGTCTGGGGGGAAGCTGTGAGTTACATCTGTGGCCTGAAAGAAGATTACAGCAGACTTTTCCAAGGACAGAGAGCTGCCATGTGAGTCGCATATTTAACCACAAATCATGCAGTATGAGCTTAATCAACTGCAGGGTATAAAAACGCAGATTTTTGTGCATTTTACAAAATCATAGCAGCAAAATAGCAGAGCTTTCTTCTTACTTTTAACTCCTTAGATTTAGTTTTTTGTTGTTGGTTGTGAAGTTAGTTCATTAAAAGGCCTCCTCAATCAATTTGGGAGTAACAAAAGCTCCAGCTAGTTTATCTTTTTGGAAGTTGGTGCATTTTATATTTCATTAACAGCCATGCCCTCAGTATGCACCCCACCCTGATGTTTTACCCTGTTTGATCATCAGATAGCACAGCAGATACACCAGCCCCAAATTCATATTAAAGTTATGTTGCAGACATTTTCTGTGCAGGAAATTGCTGAGGTAGAAGTTTGTTTATTTCATGTGTGCAACATATTTACAGACTTCCTCTCAGAACGAAGGTCACAGACTGTTCAGGGCGTAAGATACGCCAGAAAAAAATGCAAGTGATGCCAGTGATGCAGCTTATGTTTGGAACGTGTTCTATTTATTAGGAGAAAGTTATAAAAGAGTAAATATTGTTTATACAAAAACTGAAATAACAGACAAATAATCTGCAATGCCAGTCAGTCAAATAATTGAATATATGTAGACTTTCTGTTTTCTGACAAATAAATTATTAATTGTTAGAATAATCTGCTGGTTAATTGATATCTCGCAGCCCAAGTTTAAACACAAGCAGCCGTTATAGCGGTATTGAGATCACACTTATTTATTCGCATTATTAATAGGTTTTAGAGACAAAATGTAACTGCTGTCGTGCAAATATTAAACCACAAATTATGAGGTGCAATATAAACAAAACTCGAACTTTTACATTGTTATTTACAAATATTACAGGGGTTTAACAAACTCATAACAACAAAAAACTACCTCTAAATGACTTTTTTCTACCTTAGATTAAGTTGGTGTTGTTGGGTGTTGAGTCAGTTTATTAAATGGCCTCCTCGATTAATTTAGGAGTGATAAATTAGTTAGATTTTTTGAAGTTAGACTTGATGTTTTAACTGAGCTGAGTCTAAGTAAAGTGTTTCAATTAATATAATTGCCCCAAATTCATATTACAGTTATGTAGAAGAGATTTTCTGTGCAGGAAATTGCTGAGGTAGAAGTTTTTTGTTTGTTTTTTTAATGTGAGGTGCACGAAAGGCAACATATTTACAGACTTCCTCTCAGAACGAAGGTCACAGACGGTTCAGTATGTAAGATGTACCAGTACAGAATGTAAGCTATGTCAGATATGCAACTTCAGAGAGGCGAGTTGTCTTTGAAAAAGTTTCTCTGCGTAGCAAACATGGTATTTACAGGAGGAGCATTTTTCTATAAAATGCCTTTGGTATTTGCAGTTTGCAGGCAGACTGAGACTTTATACACCTAGAAACTAAAAGTGGGATCGTCTCAGCAGTGGATTGGGCATTTTTGGAGAGTTTTAGCCAACAGAATCAGACATGTTGGAAACACTGTCACTGCTGCTGCTAGAGGAGCAAAGAAACTGACTTAACTTACCTTATTATTAATCATTTTAATTAGTTATTGCGTCCTTGCAATGTTGCTGCTTATTTGACTCCAGGTTTATTATACGATTAGGAATTATTAGAAATACTGATGGGAAGTATTAAAAAATAATTACTGGCCTTATTGTCAAGGGCAAGGTATTCTTTTCTTTGAGTATGACCACACTGTAGAACAACACAGTAGACAACAAATATGACTATTACAATCACATAATGCTGTTGTTTCATAATTCATACTTGCATTGTCGGGTATGACGACTAGACGAGTAATAAATTGATTATATGTGGCATTTAAAAGTTTTTTAGAAGCATATTCATTTTAGTCAATTCCTGTACAACCTTATTGCAGCATTTAACTGCTGATTGAATATTGACAGTAATTCTTAGATACCTCCGTACCTCTTGTCTTACTTCTCTTCTTCACCTCCCCCATAATTCATATCTGGTCTGGTTAATACCTGAAGCTCATCATCCCCAGTACTTCTACTATTTTTGGCCGTAACTCCTTTCACTTTGCAGCAGTTGACGACTGGAACATCTTACAAAACACCCTCAAACTTTCAACTTTGCCATCACTCTTCACCTTCAAGCTTAAACTCCAACAAATTGTAGTTGATTCTTTCTCCTGCTGATCACTTTACTTTCACGCACACACACATATATAGACACACACACTTTCCTACACCTCATGCACGTTTTTGTCACTCATGTATAAGCTTCCATGCTTCGTACTTGTTGACCTGTTTACTTTAGTTCTATGTTATGTTTATATGTCTATTTGTGTCTGTAGTTTACTTGTGTATTTGTTCCTGCTGGCGCCTCTTGGACAGGTCATGTTTGCAAATGAGAACTGGTTCTCAAACATTTTTACCTGCTAAAATAACGGTAAAATAAAAAAAAAAAAAAATATATATATATATATATAAATTTTAGTTTTACTAGATGAGCAATCATAACAAAGGAACTAAGCAGTTTAAAAAATAAATAAGATTGAGGGTTAAAATTAGAAATTAAAAATCTGAGAAGTCAGAATTTAAAAAATTATAGACGACATTTAGAAAGTAATCATGCAATAGAGAGATTTTCAGTTTTGATGGTGCATTTGGACAAACAAGATGCAAAACTACACACAGATCGAACCTGTGTTTCTGCTTTGTTGTTTATTTCCCTTCGTCCTTCTTCTCCCTCCAGGTTGAGTCTCCTGCGCTACAACACCAACCTGACCAGGTGTAAAAACTGCATGTTCGGCTTCTCCCAGCAGCTCAAGGCCAAGCTGGACTTCTTCAAGAGCAGCATCCAGTACGACCTGGAAAAGTACAGCGACCAGATGCACTACGGCATTTGTGAGTATTGGCTGGCAGCTGTTTGCTCTCGATTCGATGACGCTGAGCAAGAGGAGGTTTGTTTTGATGAGTTGTCTGTGTTTGTTCAAAGCCTCCGAAAAGATGCTGAAGGCCTGGCAGGAGAACGAGGAGAGAGCAGCAGCTTTCGCACAGGTAAGACGTGTTTTGGAAAACTAAAACTGGCCTGTGATGTTGAGCAGCGGACGCTTGCTGTGGCAGCTGCTGTCTGATTCTCGGTTTGTCCTGCAGGTGGCGGAGGTGAGCCATCTGGACGATGAGATCATGGCTCTGCACTCGGAGATAGTGGAGCTCCAGAGGAGTCCTTACGCCCGACGCCAAGGAGACAAGATGGAGCAGCTGTGAGTGTTAATGTGGTCCAACATGAGGACACAGTCACACACTACCATTATTAGCTTACACAGTTACCAGCATCATTTTACAAGTATGTAAAGTTTTACTCAAGCAGAGGTTTTAGTTACTTTGCTAGCAGTGTGGCTAAAATAAGTAGTAGTATTTAATTTTCTGGTTGTCTGTGAGAGAAATGACTGTAATGAACTTGTGTTACCGCCTAGATTTTTTATTTATTTAGATTTTTAATAGATTTTTTAAATATATTTCCTGAGCAATGCCAAACACATCATTCACTCTGGTGATCGGTTGAATTTCGGATTTGGTTTTGCGGTGTTTATCGGTTTGTGGGTTTATTTTGAGAGTTTGACGGCACAGACTGAACAGTGTTGAGAGGATCACATGCAGCCGAGGCGCTCCAGACCGGGAATACTGCGATTACACGCCACTGCAGGCGCCTGAAGCTTAAAGCCGTTAAGCTTCCACTCAAAAGTGTGTTTTAGCCAGTGATACTTCTCATTGATGTGTAGAATGTAGGGATGGCTACTCTCACTGATGCTGCTTTTAAATCCAGTTTTTGATTTATTTTATTTTTTATTTTTTTAAAGCGGAAAACTGTCAGGAACAGAATTAAGATGCTTTTTTCTGTTTATAAATTAACAACTTTGAGTTGTGCACAGCCGCAGCATTGTTTTGAACAAAGCACTATAATAGACTAATATCATCATTTAAATCTAAAATAAATACGATAATTATTTCCAGCAAAAGAAACAGAAACCTTTTGAACAGATCCCCTCATAGAAACTAATGTTGTACTGGTGGGAATGATTAGAACGCTGTGGACAGGTTTTACCCACTAAATAAAATATTCATTATTATATAAAAAAAAATCTGTTTAGAATCAGACAATAAGTAAATGTAAGTCCACTGTGCTGAACTCTGCACAGGACTTTTTCTTTGCAGTGTTTTTACTGTGTAATGTTATTAGTTGAAGTACTTCTTCTACTGCGAATACAAACATCCAGTTATAGGCAGCATCCCCTGCTTCAGGCACTTTAACTGTGAAGCTGATTATCTGAAGGAGAGTTCCAATTAAGCTGTGACTATTTCAGACTGAATTTATCAGCGCAGCCACAGCGAAACAACGAGCTCGTTCATGGATATTTTTTCAATCATGGACTCATATTTGCATGATTTAATTAATCCTCCTATTACCTTCAAATTTACTAACATCTTTTATCCTTGGGGTCAATTTGACTCCAGCAATTAAAACCTCTAGAAAATAATTTTAATTAAAATTGTTCCCCATGTTTGTGTCTTTTTGTTGGCTACCTAAGTCACCTTTTCAATAGAACAAACCCCACCCATTTCCCTCATACATCCAGAATACCAGAAATATCCAGATCACAATAAAATCTCACTGACTGTCTCTTTTTGGTGTTTTAATGGCTTTATATCATTTCAAAGTACATATTTTTGTTCTCTATGATACATAATGAAAAACAATTTCTGTTATCAGGAATAGTAACATGGATTATGTTCAGGAAAAACGAACACAGTTTCAAAAAGTTTAGGGCCCTAAAGTTTTTTGAAGATGATAACTTGCATTTCGTAGTGACCTCAATATCATCCAAAACAATCAAAACTGAATTGTGTAAAATGTTGATATTTCTTCTGTTTTCTAGCTAAAAGCCTCAAAGAACACTGATGCGTACATGTGCACAGAACAATGAAAACATATCACATTAATTTGATGTTTATAGAAGTTAGCTGAGAAAATGTAATTAAATATGAATAAATAAAGAAGATGTCAATCATTTATTTAGAAACGTTAAACATTGAATGGGGCCAAATTGACCCCAAAGATAATTGGATGGATTATGTTCATTTTGTCGTTTCTTACTTTAGAATAGTGTTACTTTAAAACCAACAACTAAGTAAAGAAAGTATAGTTTTACTTTTGCAGCAAGGTAAAACCAAACTTTCCTTACACTGATTACGTTGATTTAAAAGTAATGCTCTTCTAAAGATAATAGGAGGATTAACTGTGTGAGCTGCTCATACACATATCATACCTGATTAGAGAGGCATAAACTGCGACCTCAGCTGTGGAAAACTGAACTTAAAATCCTGACACAGACAGAGAAAGATATGCGTCTTAGTTTTGCAAAGATAAAATGCTTCAAGGACGAATGTCTCATGGTTGTGAGAAAACATGTGTAAAGGCCTCTACACGCTGTGGGATTTTTGGCCGTCCTAGATGAAATAGCAAGAGTCGTGACAGAATGGTGGCGATATCTTTGGCCGTGGCTCTAAATCGGTGGTCCTGTGTTGTACAGTGAGACGGCCGTTGTCATGGTGACCAAAGACAAGCTGCCATAAAATTCTGACTCTCAGAAATTTGGGGTGATCATCTCACAGTGTGATGCTGCTGGACCTACAACAACTAACTAACCAATAGAAATGAGGTACTGATCAGCGCCACACTGGAGCTAAAGCCAAATAGATGATTTGCAGCAACAAAATGCATCAAAACAAGTATGTGGGATTTAAACAAAGAAGACAGCCTGGTAGAGTTGTGGCAACAGAAGCCTTTTTGACGTGTCCTCCAGCTCGTACCATCAAAATATCATTTTGTTTATGACGTTTACATGTACAGAGTGGGCCATAAGTTTCCATACACAGGAAAAATAAACATTTTATGTTGGACAACCATTTTTATTTATATAATGTGCTCTATGTGATTACCATTGTTTTGAAAACACATTAATATGTGTTTTCCACTGTTGATGAACTCGCATTAGCACAGTTGAAGTTCTGCTTGTAATGGTGTTGGTGATACGTTCCTTGAGATGATTTATGTCTTGTATCTTCACCTGATGCACCATGGCCTTCAAGTGCCCCCAAAGATAGCATCAAACGCATCTTCTAGGGTATGTGAAACATTAAAAAAATGTACATTATACATTTTGCTATGTATGGAAACTTATGGCCCACCCTGTAGTGTGTTTTGTTGGGAAATTGACAGACCATAGCAATAAATGCAAACATAAAATGCTAGTAGATGCTAAAAAGTGCTTACTTCAAGTTGCCTTTGCAAAATTGGCATCCCAGTTGGCCTCTCTTTCCGAGCCACGGCCGCCTCCATGTTCTCCTCCTCCTCCATTTTTTGGGATTTCTCTCCAAACACATAAATGCCAGCAGGGCGAGGGCTCTGTTCATGTTTGGCTAGTTTCCCTGTGATTTTAAGGTTCATGTTTGGCTAGTTTCCCTGTGATTGTAGGGTTCATGTCTGGCTAGTTTCCCTGTGATTGTAGGGTTCATGTCTGGCTAGTTTCCCTGTGATTGCAAGGTTCATGTTTGGCTAGTTTCCCTGTGATTTTAAGGTTCATGTTTGGCTAGTTTCCCTGTGATTGTAGGGTGATTTTAAGGTTCATGTCTGGCTAGTTTCCCTGTGATTGTAAGGTTCATGTTTGGCTAGTTTCCCTCTGATTGTAAGGTTCATGTCTGGCTAGTTTCCCTGTGATTGTAGGGTTCATGTCTGGCTAGTTTCCCTGTGATTATAAGGTTCATGTCTGGCTAGTTTCCCTGTGATTGTAGGGTTCATGTCTGGCTAGTTTCCCTGTGATTTTAAGGTTCATGTTTGGCTAGTTTCCCTGTGATTTTAAGGTTCATGTTTGGCTAGTTTCCCTGTGATTGTAGGGTTCATGTCTGGCTAGTTTCCCTGTGATTTTAAGGTTCATGTTTGGCTAGTTTCCCTGTGATTGTAAGGTTCATGTCTGGCTAGTTTCCCTGTGATTTTAAGGTTCATGTTTGGCTAGTTTCCCTGTGATTGTAAGGTTCATGTCTGGCTAGTTTCCCTGTGATTTTAAGGTTCATGTTTGGCTAGTTTCCCTGTGATTGCAGGGTTCATGTCTGGCTAGTTTCCCTGTGATTATAAGGTTCATGTCTGGCTAGTTTCCCTGTGATTGCAGGAGCTCCGTTCATGCTTCGGTTGTTTATTTTTCATGGATGGACGGCGCACACTTATATTTTTTTCTGGTGCATTCACGTCGACTCACATATATTGTAGGCTCAGATTCAGCTGCATTTTCATCGTGCAATCTGCACAGCGAACTTCACGTCGTGCCCAAAGATTATTAGATTTGTGTTGTGTAGCAAACTGTGTACTTGAAAGATTGTTGAAATCGCACAGTGTGTAGAGGTCTTAACAGAACGTTCTTCTAAACACTGATAGCAGAACTGCTTATCTCTTCTCCAGTATTTAAACATTTTTATTGAACACCAAAGCAGTACCCAAAGGCTGCACAATGAATAGATTTTAAATTAAATGTAGAAGTTGTGGCTCTTAAATAATGAGACTGATGCTGTAGTTCAGTTTTATTCAATTCAAGCATGTTTAAACTTTTAGTGATTGTTTAGATTTGCTGATTATAAACCACATAGTTCAGGCTGTAATTCAGCTGACAGCAGCACAGTCTTGTAGCCTAATAGCCACATATCTTATATTTTACAGCACATCTGAACCAGAGTTTATACTCTGTGGTTTTACAAACTCATGTTGTCACAGTTTTAATTTTGTTTCATGCTGTAAAGCTCAGTCACGCCTTTTAAAATTATTCCACAGTGAACGCTGAACTGAAGCTTGATGTGAAAGAAATGTAACCGCAAATCAAGTCGCAATAGCGTCAGAAAAGTCACAGAGAGGCTATTTTCAAACACATCTTATGCTAGAAGGCTATTTTCAAATTCCTCAGTGTGTTGCAGAAACACTGATAATTGATTTTCAGTAGTAGGAGGCATTTCGCATCCCGTAATTAAGATTTTGAAGTGACAAATATTTGCATTTTTATTGTCTCGGCTTTTCAAACAGGAAGGAGGCTTGGACATCATTTTAGAATTTACAAGGGAATTTCTGATGGAGAAATGTTCTCAGACAATGAATTATTCTGCAATACATGTCCTTGAGGTTAGCATTAAGCTTCATAGCTGACCTTCTCAACAATTATGGGATGGATAGCAGTAAAATCATTCATGTTCCCAGCACCACCATAATTATTTGACTGAACACATGCAAAACTCGTACCGTTTTGCTCAAAAATGTAACTTGACAAACGCCAGGGCAGCTTGCGTTTCTCTTTTCTGGTGCTATTGAACATTACTGAAGCAAAGATAAGTTTTGAAGAGTCTCAGTTCTCTTTTTCACTGATGTCTAGTAGAGGCATCTCCTCTGTAAACCCTGTGATCGCCACAACCCCCAACTGTTTAGTAAACAGAGAATGACGCATCAGAAATGTGCACAGATGCTTCCACCATCACTCATATCACAAAGTAAATGGAGCGAAGTAAAGACAATTACAGCAAATGCACAGTTGGTCATGAGTTTTTTTATCCTCTACATCACTGTAGTGTGCAAGAAGTTTGTAGGAAGTGACTGTAAAAGTTTTGAGAGAGTTTGGCCAATAGCGTTCATGCACATCCCGCAGACCTTTGGAAATGTTTACACAAATCGCTGCTTTCTCTTACTTTTCCTTTTGTAAATCCTGGGAATAGTTGTTGTGTCACCAGCAGGATTGCAGTCAAGAGTTTCGGCTTTGAAAGGATTGTTGTTCAAAGACAAACCGTCTTCTGTGCTGCTCTAAAGGCTTTGACTGGCGTCTTTTCCGTCGGGCAAACAGAAGAGGAAGCGAGGATGTTTGTAGCATTTTAAACACGAAGCGTCAGATTGTAATCTAAAGACGTTGAAAAGCTTCAGCTGAAAAGTTTCAATGCAACTAATTTGTTTTATTGCAGAGAAGAAAAAGCCATCGAGCTCTACAGACAACTGAAGTTGAAATGCAAAAGTAAGGAACAGTTTAATAATTGCAGTAACTCTTCACGTAATGTCTTGCTAATGTGTTGTTTTTTTTTTAAACTGAATGTGTGTTTGGATTTCTTTCTCTCAGTTCCTGACTCAGATGTGAGCAGCGACAGCTCAGAGATGGTGAAGGCCATCATCCAGACTGTCCAGAACCAAGACAAGGTCCTCAAAGATCTGTTCACACACCTCAGGTTAGACTCCTCAAGAGGTGTAAATTTTTTTTTGGCAGGAAAGTAAGGAGAAGAATGTGTGAAGACCTGCAGCAAAGGGCCATGAGCTGGAATCGAACCCAGACCGCTGCGTCGCAGATTATAGCCCTGGTTCATGGGTCGCCGGCTCAACCGGTTGAGCTATCTGGGCACCAAGAGTTTTAATTTTCAGGTTTTATTCACTGTGGGTTTATTTTTATTAATTTGCTGCTTTCGCACAACTTCCTAACATATTCATATTCTGCTGGTTCTCATTCCATTTCATTGACCTCTCATATTGTAAATATCTGGCCTCCCTTGCAGAGGTTGTCATTTTTAATACTGTTTTGTTATATATGTACATTTGATTTTATTGTTTAATGTTGACATTTTATTACTTATTGCTTGTTGTTGTGCACCGTCCAGCGGAAGCTATTTATATTTTCGTCATGCCATGTATGATGACAATAAAGCCATTCTAATTCTAATTCTAATTTTACAAATGGCAAAATAATCTTCCCTGTGTTTTCCTCAAAATGTCTTTTTTTGCTTTCTCAGATGTCAAATCAACACAACCATTTACCGTTCACTAAATCATTCCAGTACTGACTCTGTTCTATTCTGGCCGGCCTCATTCCAACAGTAAGATCCTTATCAGCAAACAGAAGATCATCGACTTGTTTCCACGAATTGAGAAAACTCTGGAGAGCATCAAGGACGCCGACAACGCAGTGATGCAGATGCAGATAAAGAGACAGAGAGAGTTCTGGCATTTACTCAAGATCGCCTGTGTAAGTAATCGTGTTTTGTTTATTATCGTCCATATCAGTTTTGTACATTTTTGCTTTTTTCGTTTACTAAGAAATACAGTATACGTTCTTACAAAAGGCTGCCTTTGTTTTAATAATCTGCTGTAGCTAAATTAAACCACACTGCACTGTCTTGGGGCTGAACAATGTACAAAAAGTAATCATGTTTTAAAATACTCTGACAGATATTATGACTTATGTTTTCTCTGTCACATAATAAGAAAATGAATGTGACTTTTGCTGCTGTCTATACCAAACCAGAAATGTTCCCTTAAGTCTTTAGAATATAATTTACAAGCTGCCGCTGCATCTCTGTGGCCACAATTCTTCATTTATAAGATGTTGTGACTCATTTTAGCTTTAGCAACAAATTGTAGCTGCTGCGATTTAAATATTGCACTTGAGCATATTACAGTTTTGACACTATTTTTAATTAATTACTCAGCCCAAGCTGCACAATTATTTTCATTATCTCACTTCCTGTGGCTCATTATTTTTATAATTAGCTGATTTGATCTCAAACAATTTTGATAAATCTTTACAATAGGATTATTCAGCCTCAAATCATCACCTTTTTAGAACAATTTCTGCTCAACTATCTCCAGCATTCTATAATGATGATATATAAAAAGGCATTTTGAAATTCCAGCTGATATATCGAATACTTTGAGGTTTCAAAAAAAAATACATAATAAAGACTCACTGACCCACTTCTAGCATGTTTTTTTCACACATCAAAATCTCTTTAAGTCTCCTCAAAGCCAAAGATTAGACTGAAGTGGCATCTGAAAATGAAAAATATGCCAATATTTGAAAAAGATTTGTCTTATTTATATTTGGAGAATCGTTTTGAAACTCCAGAACTTTTTTTTTGCTCGACTTGTATCAGGCTATCCAGCAATATTTTTGTTTTTATGGTACAACTTGTCATATCTGCTGAGTCAGTTTAATGAAAATGACTTTATTCTCATTTTTGTGACAAATTATTTCACATTAAAAACTTTTCTGTGTTTTGTTTTCTATTATAGCCTACGCTTGAGAAGACATCATTAGTTAACCTCTACTACATACATTTATTTTTTGGAAATATGTCCTCAAAGATGGGACGTTCAGCTCCTCCATAACTGGAAATTATTTGGCCTACATGTTCAATATTTTAGATTCTGAATCAATGAAATGATGAGAAATAAAAGTGAAAATTTGTGGATTTTGTCTTTAATAGTTCCTGAGATATTGTCATTCAGAAAACCTCAAATTTCAATGTGTGAACAGGGTCAACAGGCTATTTTGTTCATATTTTTTTACCTTGGAAAGTATTTGATATATCAGTCTAAATTTTACCATTTTAGATATTCGTAATTTATAATTAAAAGCCAGAGGCGATCGATCAGAAAGCCCCTGACGATTTCATGTTTGGTGTTTTTACTTGAGAAAAAAAAAATACTAATAAAACTGTCGATTTAATTAGATCCAACTGTCAATAAACCAACCACCTCAGCTCCACACTGTGTCCTGCTGGTCATCGTTTGCTCCCCAGCTGTGGTACTTTCTGTTCCCCGTTACCTCCTCAGACTTCTAAAACACTAAACACAGACTCGGAGGGCGTCCCGCCTGCATTCCTGCTCGAGGACAGAGACATCTTTTTATTATTGCTGCTTGAACCAGTGATCTGTTGTTCTCCTTCAGGCCCAGAACTCGTCACGAAACTCGATAGCAGCCAGTCCGGAGTCGTCCAACCTGCTGCAGGTTTCCCAGTGGTCGCAGTCAGCTCAGCCAGTCAGCTCCCCACATCCACTAACATCCCTACCTGGGCCTAATGACAGGTAACGCACTCATTCATGTGGTGTTTTCAGAAAGTAGTTTTCTTTTCACTCATCTCATGCCTCTCTCTGGGGAAAAATGGTCTAATTTCAGCTTAAACTGGAAACACAACATGGTTAATTCAGGAGTTCAGACTAACTTTTTCACTGGTAGCATAGTTACAACCAACTTTCTTCTTTCCTACCACTTTTTTTTGGTAAAGTGAGTTATTAATCAACCTTGCATGTTGATGAACAGCTGTCTTAATGAACATAATGTACTTTTACATTAATGGAAAAGAGTCATAGGAGTTCAGACATGATATTTGCAAAATATTTTAATCAAAAAATAAATTAGTTGTGCCACCAGCATGTTCCTAGAGATTGTCTGATGTTATTCCTATAATCTGAACACACATTAAACGTATCTACAATATCCTGATGTTCCCTGAACGCCTCGCATACAGGCTATGGTACACGCTCGCCAGCTGGTTGTACTCGTGACCAAAAATAACCTTGAAAAGAGTGAAATATGGTGCTCTAATGTCAGATTTTCTAAAGTTTAAACCAAGTCATTTTATCTACATCATTGTTTTCTACCAGCAGAGTTCGTTTTAAATGTCAACACCTCAGTTAATCATGTTCGTTTAATTGCAGGAAGCCAAAAGCATGATTGCGATTAGTTTTCATTTGTCTGGCCGTCAAATGCAGCCGTCATGGAGGAAAGTTTGTCTTTTCTAACGTTCTGCCTGCATCTGTACTCTTTTTCATGAGCTACTTTTGCTCTTATGAGACTAGATGAGAATAATTATGGATGATTCATTGAAAACACATTTATATAGAAATACATGCAGCCAACTGCGTGTAAGAATGAAGAATAACTTCTGAACACTTAAATATGTATCTGGAAACACATGTAGATGACTCTCTTCATCCACTAGCCTCCTCCTTTGTCTCTTTGTTTAGTTTTTTACAATAATCAGCGATAGATTGTTTATTTTTGGAACCAGCAGCAGTTAACAGACAGGAGAGATTGTCAGAGAAAAAGTACAACTTTCCATCGCTACGGCTAACGCTGTAGCTACCAAACTGTTGAAAGATCATCATACAGTCACATGAAATTTGACCTCACTCATTTCACAGTCTGGAGCCCTTTCAATCAATCAATCAATCAAGTGTTATGCCATTCAGCGTAGGCGATCATTTCCCTTCATCTAATCCGATCTTCTGCTTTCTGAATTGTGACTGTGTAGCCATGATGCCAGTCCATCTATCATCTTCATTCTCATCTCTTCCCATTCATTTTTCCGGTTGTGACGATACATTCCAGGGTCTCTTTCCTTATGATGCGTCCAAAAAATGTTGCTAGCCGTTTCCTAATTTTGTTCAGTAGCGTATAATTTGTGTTTAGTAATGTTAAAACCTCTTCATTGCTTGTTCTGGCCGTATAAGATATACGTAGCTGTAAAACCACATCTCTGATGCAGTGATTTTGTTTGACATTTTATTATTAATGATCCAAGATTCGCATCCGTACGTCAGAACTGGTTAAATGTAGCAGCTGATAGTCCTCATACGGATGCTAATTGCAATGAAAATGCCCTTTAATTGCATAAATGTTAACCCAATTCAAGTTAAAATTGAGTGGATTAACCTCAGTGATAACGGCTTGGAGTCTGTTCAGATTGCATCTTTATTTTTGTACATCTGGAGCCTGCAATGTTTTTTTCTCTCTTCTTTGCTAAACTTAACAGTCACTTTCAGTTACAATCAAAATGAAGTGCAGGAGTTTTCAAATACTGTAATTTATTTATTCGGTTGGGGTCTGGGCTCTAGTTTGTCCCAGTGTTTCCTGTGTGGAAGCAGGTTTTGGAGATAAAGCTCTACAAATTCACTACACGATGGCAGAGGATAAAGTTAGCAGCTCGCTTAGTGAAGCTTGTGGAGCATTTAGCAGCTAAGAGACAAATGTTTTTATGTTCTGAGAGGTTATAGAGAGCTTAAATCATCAGCTGGACACTTGCATGACTCCATATCAGTGCTTATTGTTGCTTTGTGCCTGCTGCATGTATATACAGTGGTCCCTCGCCATTTCTAAATTGCATTTGATATCGCAGATTTTTCACTATATCGCAGGATTTTGCGGTATATAGATATTTTTATATATTTACTATTGTGGAGAGCTGCGTTTAAGAACGCCGCTGGAAAAAGGATACCTGCCTTTTATGCACTCTGCAACTGACAGATGCTTTTATTTTGAAACACACAGATAACAGCATTAGAGAAAATGTGGCAGGAAGTGATGAAAAACACTCAACACTCACGGTCCTGACAACATAACACTTAACCAAACTAACTAGGCTGATTAAAACTCAAACACTAGTAACACTAACATGAACCACAATAATAACATTTAAACCCTCAACACCCCGAACTCCCATGATGCATTGCAGCACAACACTTCAGTCATAGCGACCGGCTCTGCAATCGCTACATTATTTTAATTATTTTTGCGGTAAAATAAGCATTTTCTAGCCTAGCAAAATTGAAAACAATACAAAAAATATATAAAATGTGATAATTAAAACATATTAAAAGAATAAGGGTTTATAAAGCCTTAAAATATATATAAAAATAATAAAATAAATATGGTTGTATATGTATATTTGCACTAGTATGTTACTAAGCTGTGTTTTTTTGTGTTTTTTTTCTCTCTTTTTTATTTTTATTCTCATATTACTTGCTCTAGATTTGTATATATATTTATCCCTATTTCTTATTACATCATTGTTGCACTGCCTGCTCTACGTACCTTTTATTTGCCCCCCGGGGACAAATAAAGTTTTCTGAATCTGAATCTAGATGCAGGACCTCTGTTTATCTAAATGTAGACAAGTTGGTCCCAGTTTTTGGCTGCACCAGGGTAGATTTATGTGCCAGTTACTTTGTGCTGTACTATAATTGTATGGGTAGTCTGTCAATCATTGTAAAAAATGCGTCCTTTCAGTGTTTGTAAAACATGAGAAAAGCCACAGGGTTGAATACTCGACCTCAGCCTTTGACACGGCAACAGATGGAGTGTGATAAACGTATAGACATGCTTTATGAGGTCAGTGAATTTCAGCCTCTGGGATTCCCTGCAGGTGGTAATACAGTAAACACTTTGTACACATGAAGGAGGTCCACATGTCGCTGACTTGTCTTCTGTATGTTTCAGTGATGCTGCCCCACGGCTGCTGCAGGAGAACCAGAAGTACCTCAGTCAGCTGACCAGCCTGATGCAGGAGGCTGCAGACGACCAGGCCAAGAGCATAGTGGTGAGTTCACTACATTTAACCAGTAGAGTGCTGCCTTTAAATTAGCCATCATTTTAATCTGTGCAGTCGATTTGTGCCTCGGAAAACCTTGAAAGTTTTTTGAATTTCAGTCCTCAGTTGCAGATGTTGTAGATCTATTGACAGTATCTAAAAAGTACTTGATATTAAAGGTATGTTTTAACTAGGAGACAACCACTGGTATTTAAAGAAAGCTTCTTAAAATGAATCTACAATTTAGAAAAGGGTTCAAATGTAGAGAAGAATATGATAAAGTTGTCATGTTGTCTTACTATGCTTTAGTTTGCTAATTTAAAAATATCTTATATTGCTCTTTTAAGATCATTTCGATTTGAAAGAAACTGATTTGTAGCAAAGAAAAAAAAAAACATGAAGATCACGCAGAAATAAGGTTGACCAGACACAAACACTGAAATGAATTTCTAGTGAAGTGAAATATTGAAGTATTAGGGGTGTAACAGTGCACGAAAACAAATAAATGCACAAAATAGACAATTCTGTGCATTTATTTCCAATAAAAGAAAATGTTCTGGTGTCTAATTCATCATAATTCTTGCAGTTGTGGCACTTAAATGCTCTTAAATACAGTCAATAAAAAAAAGTCTGAACTGTTGACTGTAAAATAAAATTTAAAATGTGCAAACAGGACAAGTGCAACGTATTCATACATGAGTAAATCATGTAAAAACAGCGGCACAGTTAAAGCTTTGGAGCCGCACAGAGTCTCACTAACGTTCTCTAGTTTTGTCGACTTTGGCAACGCTACCATCTTGTTTGAATAAACTTTATTGTTTGCGGACGAAGTCGCAGGTTCTGGCTGCAGGAAGGTTGATTCATTTGCTTGTGTGCTGATAATAATCTCACAAATCTGCCAGCACGCTGTCGGTGAAACATTGTGGAACTTGCACTTCAGATTTTTTTGTTCCAGGACACAAGGACATAAATTAAAGGAAATATGAAGGAAAAGTCTCACCCTAAACATCACGTACTGAATGTTTTGCGATTTATATACTTAACGTTACACCCCGAACAAGTGGAAAATGTTCCCAAGTCTGTGCTTTTACCAGTAGTGACACTAAAGAGGAACAAGTGTGTGCTCATAGCAGAATGTTTTCTATTTATTTTTTGGATTATTGAGTCTTACCTTTCCAGAGTGTTAATCTGACACCTGACTGACAGAAATCAACACAGTAAAATCTACAGTGTGTATAACAGGAGTGTCCAGTGTGTACTTCAGTGCATATTAGTTTGGCTAACAAAGGATTTATCTAAATTATAGTAATAAATATGGTTTGTTGTTATACAGTTAGAAAGTCCACTTAAAGGCAGTCCATCAAATGATCTCCTGTAAGATGGTGAAAATATCCCCCAAAAAAGGGGAAAAAAATACAAATATAATTCTTTTTTTGTTGCACAGACGCATGATATTCATCTGGTTGTTCATTTGATTTTCCTCTTTCAAGGACCAAGACTGGAGCTGGACGAAATACGAAACTTTAACCACAAAATTAAAAAAGCGAAACGCGTAAACCTCGTCCTCCATCCCCGCCTGTTCTCCGAGTAACACTAAGGACTGTAAGCTGTTCACGCAGCGGAGTGGCTTCAAACGTTGTACAGTTGTACATGGACTCGGGACATTGTCTTTAAAAAAAAAAAAAAAAAACAAACAGCTTTCCTGATCATCTTTAAAAACAAAAGACGGAGTTCACACATGCTCCGTGGTGTCGGTCTACTCCCAGCGTTGATGAATGATCTTGTTTTTATATGACAAAACAACAAAGCTGTGTCTCTCTACTCCTTTTCCTTATGCTGCACAATATTCATCATAGCTCATAAACAAAAAAAAAATGCTGATTTCACTGTCGTTGCAAAATTGTAGCACCAGATTTGAGGGTTTTTGAGGCGGATCGATCACATCGGACAGAAACACACGAGCTAGTTGGACTCTGCGACATGCAGGAAACACAGGAAGTGGTCGGGGGGAGGGTGGTGGGGTCCAGGAGGAAATTACAATCAAGCAAACAGCACTTTGATACTCCCAAATATCCTCTCTGTGAAGAGTAGCGGAAACGTTCCAGGCTGCCAAAACTGTTGCAGAATTTACAGAAACTGTTCCTATCGCTCATAATCTCTTTGATATATTTTACTATCAACATGTGGGGATTTAAATTCTATCTAGGTATGTCCTTTTTTTGGGAAATAATGTTATATATATCATAGGCAGAAGTGTTTTTGTCTTGTTTGAATCGACAGACGTGGCTGGCCATTATGTTTATAGGATGTCTATACTGTAAATGTGTCTTTTTAATTGTCATGGAGATGCAGTAGGTTTCGTTGTCTCATTCATGTGCACATCGTCGTTCAGTAGGTGGTTTGTTCATGTCAAGTAGAGTTGAAACGATTAGCCTTAGCCTATGGTCAAATTTAGCAAAAAAAAAGATTCAATTTGAGAAAATCAGCAAACAAAATTCAAAATATTGTGGATAATTGCATCAAAATAAACAGTCAGTGGAGCTATATCTTCAGTCAGTCCTAGACGAAGAGGTGACAAATAAAAGAAGAAGAAAATTATGATGACATGGAAAACATGATAAAAATTCGAGTCTACATCTGTGCTAATACATTTCCACTTTTTTCATTTAACTTCTGCTATGTTTTCAGCTAGTATCCACCCTACTCCAGAGTTTTAGGACCCCAAAATGGAGACTTTCTGCTGTCTCTGTTTTGGTTTGAAAACTGTGAAGTTGCCTTTATTCTGGACAGGCGACGGAGTAAATGGAGAATTTTTCAGAAAGGATTAAGCAGACACCCATGTTTGCTTTCTGGCTGGGTTTATGCTTCTATCATATGACTGTTTTCCAGAAGAAAACAAAGTGGTGGTTAATTCAACAAAAATATCAAGCTAGAGGCTTTGCTGCCTTTCCGCTAGAGACTGTTCTGTCATGAAGGTAATGTCTGGTGTTACCTTTCACCTCTACTGTTCTTCCATAATTAGTATGCACAGAGCATATTTCTGAAACTGAGCTAAAATGCTGCTCTGGATGGAGATCATTTCTGTTTAGAAGCGCCATTTTAAAGTGAAAACGTGGATGTAGCCTGAGTTTCAGCATTGTGTTCACATGCTTTATGCAATTTTGAGGGGGGATTTAGCATTTTGTTTTCATTGATAAACCAACTTTTCCACCTCAGTAAATGTGAAAATTTTGGCAATATTTAAACTTTATCCCGGTATTTCTGCTGCTATGTATAACTGGAAACGCACAAAAAATAAGTTTTCGTGTCAGAACATTCTCTCTTTCTTTTCTCACCAATGTGAGAATTTGCTCCTTTTCTTGGTGATCTATTCAGGTTAATAGTTTAATCCACAGACTGAAGAGTGAAGCCTTGAATCTGCATTCTCTGCAACAACCAGCAGGGGGCGACTCCTCTGGTTACAGAAAGTCTATGTGGAAATCACCCTACTTCTCCCTTGATTTATGAACCCTGTAAACATTAACCTATTGAGTTCATGGCCTCAATCTCCAGTTTCAAATCTCTGTCGAGACAGAATGACCATGATTTTGGAAATTGTGGTCCAGTTTAGAGGAAAGCGGATGATAAACAGGACATGTTTAATGATGTGGCTCTCTTGTGATTGAAATCAGGGTTTTCAGAACCCTACAGTTTTCTGTCAGTTCCACCCTTCGCTTGTCACATACTGTTTAAAAAGATCAAGATGGCTAAATTCTGATTGGTAGTCCACAAACCAAATGGTGACGTCACCGTGGCTACATCCATCTTTTACAGTCTGTGGTGGTTTTATTTTACCAGCCATCAACAACATGAAACCGAAGAGCAGCAAATCCTCACATTTTAGAACCCGGAAGATGAGAACATTTAGCTTTTTCACTTGATTATAAAAAAATAAAGTTCTGCCCAACAGTTAGTCATTGGGGTAATCGTTTCAACTCTTCGCTCCTTGCCACCATCCATCCCAAAGCAACATTACACATCTAAGTGTGACAGTCTGGTTTCCTCGACCGCTGATCCACAGCAACATGAATCCCAATGATTGGATCTTACAGCAGAGACGCTCACAGGAAACACAGAATGGTAAACCGTTGAATGCACTGCTGGTGTTAATTGCACGGCCGGTTACTTGGTTCCTTTGGGCAGAGAGACGCAAACCTTTTTAGTTGTATTTATGAAGTTAAAGTGCAATGTCAGAAAATGGTTTTTTGTATTTAAGTCAATCGGTCAGTTTTCTTCGCATTTGAGTATCGTTTCCATCTGATGGTTTGAATTTGTCTCTGAATGTTTAAGTTTTAGAAATTTCATTGTATGAAGATCAAATGTTTACCTGGTAATGAAATAAATGACTTTGACACGACTCCTGTGATGATTTGTCTGGTTTTAGTTCAATTAATTATTTAATTCCAGCTCATGATGTTTGATTCTGTGTTTCAGCATGTGGTCAACTTAATTACAGGAATCAAATAGAGATGCACGATGATAACATCATAGTCGATATAGACTTTAAAATGAAATACTGATATCAGTCCAGAATCGACACTGACAGGCAGATAACACCTGTCAGGCTTAAAGTTTAGTGCTGTTTCATAAAAATCAATTGCATGTTTAACTTGAATTCATCTTTCCCCAGTGAATGTGTACATTTGAAAACCATTGTATTTTCTCTCATTGCATTGAAACGTGGGCCAACATAAGAGTGAACTTAATATGTTAATTCCACTATATCGGAGACATGAAGTTTTTTTGCAATTGGTTTAAAAAACCCATATATCTATATGCGTTGGAAAATATCAACCCTTTGATCTTTTTTTCCCCCATGGCTCTTCCCAATGCAACAATTTCAACCGTGATGTTAGCTGCTACTGCACTAGAGTAAGAACAAATGGTAGATGGGAGGATGTGAGAAATAGAACAACAGTGGGTTTGTTATGCTAACCTACATTGTGACTTTATGATGTTGATGCCAATGTTAGAGGACTGCTGGATGAGGACATCTGAAGGGCAGAAAAATGACACTTGTCCACTCTGACTTTAACTAATCTCTGCTTGATTTCAACCAATCATATTGAGACCTGCTTAATAGTTTCTGAGGTTTGTTCTGACGCAAGTACTGTGGAATTGGTACTATTTTCCGACCCAATAACAGCCTTGAAAGAGGTTCGACAGAGGCAGTTCTTGTAGCACAAGATTTCTGGAGAATTTAGCACTTCCGACCGTGTTTGGGTGCCATTGATGGAAAGCATGTTCAAATCGAAGCACCTCCAAAGTTAAAATCTGGTGGAAAGATACGAGTGGATCTCCAGATATGTTTAGCTATGTGAACATACCTTTAAAATCTGGCAAAATGTTCCCTTTACAAAGCGAATATAGTTGTTGGTTTGTGGTGAACAAGATCCAGGATCCTCAAGACCAAACTTTTAGGACAATTACCCAAGAATATGAGCAGCCATGCTCATGTTCCCTGTACACGTATATAATTTTAACCTGCTTGTATAGACGCAGGACGTTCTGACCCATGACACATACAGGACCTTCCTGTGTGGTCAGCATCCCGACAAGTGTGAGGAAGCCTTCTTTCTGCCTTTGTCTCATAATTTACCATAGGGACTGGTAGTTTTAAACATGCAGCCTTGTTTGAGATTAAGTGCACCTGACCTTGAGTGTTCGGCATCTTTGTTTCCCGCTGCCTTTGGTCTGTACAGGAAGTTGCAGAGACGGCAAAAGGATGGATTGTAAAGATGTGGATGATGGCAAATCTCCTTGAACAGCCTCTCCTCATAACAAGACTTTGTTTGTTTTCCCGGAACATGTGCAGACCAGACAGTTCTGACGTCTGCAAAGGGGTTCTCATAGAGTCTTGTGGACGTCGACATATGAGAAAACTTGCGTCTTATTTACCCTTCCAAACCCTTGTGGATGCAGAAAGTAAGAATTGGCTCTTAGATTTATCTTGGGAGATCCTGAACCCCAAGCTGGAAACAATGGGTTGTCCATTTCACTAATTAAAATCAGGTTTAAGAACAGAGGAAATGGCTTGCAGTTGTGGAGTTGTACAAAATACAAAAGGAAGGAAAAGTCAACAAGTAAAAGTCTGGTATGAGTTTCTGTCACAGGATTTCATTCGCTGTAACTACAATGTCTTTGCTCTGAGAGGTTTTAAAGTTGTGACTCAGCAGAGGACACTGTTGGAAAAAGTACAGCAGCAGCTTCTCAGTCTGAAAAAGGAAAAGCTGGAAACAATTGAGATAATTTGACTCAACTATTTAACCAAAGAGGCTCAACCTTCGATCGGAATGATTAATAGTGAGTCACTAAGCTGAGCAGATTATCTCGTTCACTTCTTCCTCCCTTCTCATGACCCGTTTCAAGGCTTTTCTGGCTCAGTTCAAGCTTGACTGCTTTGCCGTTTGTGTCAGGAAATGATTTGTTACAAGCAAGAGGAGTCATGCCAGGTCACTTCTGTTTCCCTTACAAGTGTTTCAGATTACGATCTGAGTGTTTGGCACATCTGCACACTGAAATATTTAATAAGCTGTCATCTGTGATATCCTCTTGTTTTGCACTGGGCCTGAGAAAGCCAGAAAGCAGCCAAAAAAGATGAAGTTTAACTGTAAAAGCTCTTTCTGCGTTGTCCTGTAGTCTGTTCAGTTGGAAAGTCTTGTGGTTTTCTTGTGGATTATTCTGAAATAGGAGTTTAAACCAGAATAAACACACAGATGGCTGCACGGTTGAGTCAACGCCTTGAAAACCCTTTGAGGGGGGATGTCGTCATCGCATATCATCTCCTGCAGAATGTGAACAGTAAAACCAGCAACAAGCAGAGACGAAGCCTCGCTGAAGAACAAACCGCTCTCATTGTAAACCAGGATGTTTTATTAGCTGTTTGGTTTGTGAATCAGACTGAATCAGACAGTGAGAAACCAACCCCCTGCTCAGGAACCACATTCCTCGAAACTTAGCTCCCATGTCTGAGCTGCCGATCTGCAGCGGTGCTTGAAGTGTGGTTTTCCCCACATTTTTATTGTTAGATTTGCACATTAACACTTGTGGGGGTTAGTGTGAAGGACAATTGATGCTCTGCTCGTCTTCGGTATACGTTGATTTTGTAGAAAGAAGAAATGTTTTCCCCAGTTTGCTGTGGAAGAACTTGGCTGACCTGCTCAGAATCCTGACCTCAGCTCCATCAAACACCTTCGGGATTAACTGGAACACTGACTGTGAAGCCAGAACTTATCACCCAACATCAATGTTGGACCTCAGTTATGCTCTTATGGCCAAGTCTGGTGGAAAGTCTGAAACCAGAAGAGACGAGGCTGCAGATTAATGACATGTTGATTAATCAAAACTGAGCTGTTTGGGTGTCCACATATGTTTGAGAACCTAGTTTTAAAAATGTCAAACTTGCAGAACCCATACAGATATTGTTGGTAGGTATAAACAGTGCCAAGAACAAACTTCTAGACACTTGACATGTTATAACCCCATGCTTATAATCACTTTGTCTGCACATAATGTGACTTTATGGACATATTACACATAAAAGGCCTTCCTTTTTAATCAGTTTACCGACAGTTGTGACTAAAAACCCTTTCCAACATGCACATTAATCCATTAATCTGAGCATGTCTGCCTCATGTCTGAATAAGCATACTGTTTACCTTAACAGTCGCGATAGCACTTACTAGGTCGGATCTTGTAATATTTCTTTATCAGTCACAATACGGTACAAGTCTGAACCAGTCAAGTTAAAATCATTGTTATTTATACAGTACATTTGAAACTGACATTTCCCCATAGGGCTTTCCAGTAGGTATGATGATCGACTGCTTTGAGGTTTGGGAAGAGTTTTTTTTCCCACATCTGAACACAGAGGTTTTATCAACAATGTATAATTCGCCATATAGGATAACCTAACAAACCTCCATTGTTCTATTTCCTACATGTTCATAGAAGTACAGTTACATCCACTAGCTACTATTTGTCGTTGTTTTGGTGCATTCAGAGTTAACATTGTAGTCGAATCCTACACTGCAATGGAAACGAAAAAGCCAAGAGACACAATTACGAAGATGTTTCTGTAAACATTAGCATCTCTTTTGAGGTTCTGTAGTACATAGTTGTCTGCTAATGTCACCATGATTGTTTTAGTTGAGCATGTTAGCGGTTAAGTAGAGCGTCGGACAAATTTCAGAGTTTGACAGGGTTGCAACTTTCATGGTAGTTCAGCCAATATTTGTCAAGACAAAGCCATAAGAGTTTCAAAAGATACTTCAGTTTGGACTAGAGTGGTAAATTGACCTATATGTCCTTCCAGTTAAAAGCTGCTGACTAATGTTTACTATGATTAGCATTTTAGTTTAGTATGTTGCTGGTTTAGTAGAACATCGGACAATATTTCAAATTGTCCTAATAATTGCAACTTTTGCTGAATTCCAAACACCAGTTGTCAAGACAATGTCATAAGAGTTTTTGAAGAAAATTAAGTTTGGAGTAAAGTGATCTAGCCATAAATAGTAATACAAATCTTTACTATGATCATTATTTTAGTTTAGCATGTTAGAAGTTAGTGTGTTTCAGATTTGACCTCATGATTGTGTCAGGAGAGGAGTTAAAGCATTGATAAAGTTATCGTGGTTCATCCTGCATGGAGCATGAATGTATGTACCAACTTTCACAGCAGTCCAGCCCTCAGTTAACACAAAGTTGTAAGAAATTCAAAAGATACTTTAGTTTGGACCAAAGTGGGAAACAGTCCGTTACTTCCATCCAGTTAAAAGCAGCCAACTAATGTTTAACACGATCAGCGTTATAGTTAGCATGTTGCTGCTTAATTAGAGCATTGGACAATATTTCAGATTGTGACCTAATAAAGGCAACTTCCTCTGAATTCCAATTAATAGGTGTCAAGACAATGCCATAAGAATTTCTAAAGAAAATTAAGTTTGGACCGAAGTGGTCTTGCCATAACTAGTAATGTTAATGTTTAATAAAATCATTATTTTTAGTGTTATTATTTATGTTCGGAGTTAAGTAGAGCATTGCAAATTTGACCTTTGCTAAAGTTATTGCAGTTCATCCTATGTGGAGCATGAATGTATGTACCAACTTTCACAGCAGTTTAGTTTGGACCAAAATGGTAAAAAAAAAAAAACAATATTTCCACCCATATATGCTACTATTTGGCCACCTTACTTCTGCCCCAACTTCCTGCATATGGAAGCTATCTAATAATGTTAACCACCATTTTAGTTTAGCATGTTAGCGGTTAATTAGAGCGTTGATGGGATGATTGCAGCAGAAGAAAAGTTAAAGCATGAACACAGTTATTACAGTTTATCCTGAGTAAAACATGAATGTATGTCCCAACTTTCATGGCAGTCCAGCCAGTGGTTGCCAAAACAAAGTCATATGAATTTTAAAATATACTTTAAGAGGTAAACCGAGTAATATTTCCATGCATAAATGCAACTGTTTGGCCACCTCACATCTGCCACAAGTTCCTGTAGTGGAAAGCCAGGTATTAATGTTTACCTCAGTCACCATTTTAGTTTAGCATGTTAGCGGTTAAGTAGAGCGTTTCAGATCTGACCCGATGATTGCAACAGAAGGAAAGTAAAAGTTATTACAGTTCAGCCGGCGTGAAGCATGAATGTCTGTACCACTTTTCATGGCAGTAAAGCCAAGAGTTGTCAAGACAAAGTATTTTAAATGAGTTTATACCAAAGTGAACCGGCCAACATTTCCATCCATAAAAAAACAAACGACAACAAAAAAAAAAACACTACTGCTTGGCTACAAGGAAACTATCTGCAAAAAGCTAATATTGGCGCCAAGCGTTTTTCGATTCACTTTTAGAATTCTGTTATTTTCCCACAAGAACATCGAGTTTGTCTTAAAGTAGAAAGAGAAAAACCCATCAGCCTTTCTGTCCAACAGTTAAATTAGCTTAGCAGGAAGTCTGGATGATGAGAACTCTGACTCACTGCTGCCTCCCTTCCTGGAGCTCCTCACTAGAGAGCAATAAATACGAATTAACTGTTAACTGATGTTCGCTGGAAAGAACAATAGGAGGCTTATCGGCAGGTCAATAAAGATGTTACACAAGGACGAAAGAAAAGCAACACAGGACACTGATGAAACTCATTTCGCTGACATTGTTTCTGTAACATTGAAAAATGTGTAATCTGCTGATGCAATATGCTCTTGAAATAAAGTGCACTTTATTCAATGCAACAAAAAGCCACTCAGGAAAGTTTGAACAATCAAGTCATGTTTTAGTATTTTTGGAGCACTTGATTTAACATGTAAGGTCTAAAACCCCCGTGACTGTTGCCCCAGAAAGATATCAGTGCAGTAAAATAAAAACTGAAAAGTAATTGCTCCTCGAGGCTCAGTCATACACCCAACTGGGACTGAAAACAAACAAAGGAGAAGTGATTCAGGTTGAACCACAGTAACATACCGGTCATCTGAAGTGTGCAGAAACTCCCACACTGATGTACCATGCAGAGGTTTTCAAGTACAATGTAAAAAAATCACCTTGTAGAAGGCACAAACTGGCCTTAGACCCAGTTTAGGGACTGTATGAAAACTGAAAAAGGAAACTAGGCTCCCACTTGGCTTAGAAACAACTCCCACCTAATATTTTATGTTACAGTGTTCAAGTTTGAAATAGGATTTCTGCAATAATTGTAAATTATTCATTCATTTAAACTTGCAGTGCACAACTTTTGCTCAACCTTCTGGCAGTGAATGTAATTATAGAAATGTTGCTGCACGATTATAACATATACCTCGTCATGCTGTCTTTCTTTTAGTCCGTTATGTAGAGTTTCTTTTTTATCTGCACCATCAGAAGCTTTTCTTGAATGCCTCCTAGGTTTTTCCACCAGCTTGGTATCTGCTGCTACAGTTGTGGTTTCGGTTGCTACCGGTTGCACTAGCTCTAGATTAAAACCAGATTAAAACTCCCACAGAGAAATTTACCTGAAGCTAACAGGGCTTAATCAGCATTGCGTGAACTCATTTGGCTTGAAAGTAGCACACGTTCACTGATGCAAAACTAACACTAACTTAATATGGGTAACATTGAACTACAATTACAGATTTTTTTGGCCACTTTTGTGCAGCAGAACCAAGTTATTTTTCTAAATGCAGCAGTTACAGAATTTTATTATTCATTTGAAGTCATGTTTGTGTCCAGCTATCAACCTAAGTCCAATATTCTGTCTCTTTTAGCTCAGATTTTGGTCTCCACCACCTCCCGCTGCTAAACACAACACTGTGGTGGCCAGGTACACTACCGTTCAAAAGTTTGGGGTCACCCAGACAATTCCATGTTTTCCATGAAAACTCCCACTTTTATCCATGTGCTAAAATAATTGCACAAGGGTTTTCTAATCATCAATGAGCCTTTCAACACCATTAGCTAACACAATGTAGCATTAGAACACAGGAGTGATGGTTGCTGGAAATGTTCCTCTGTACCCCAATGGAGATATTCCATTATATATCAGCCGTTTCCAGCTAGAATAGTCATTTACCACATTAACAATGTCTAGACTGGATTTATCATTCATTTAATGTTATCTTCATTGAAAAAACTACTTTTCTTTCAAAAATAAGGATATTTCTAAGTGACCCCAAATTTTTGAACAATGGTGTATGTTTCTATTTTGTTTTAAGTCTGTAGAAACCACAGAGATACGATGTAGGTTGTTGCGTAGATTCAATGCAGGAGTGTTAATCAAGCTTTAGGCAGCTCAATGTAAAGCTAAACTAAAACATAAATCTAAATAAACCTGCCCTGCTCTCTCCATTAAAAAATGTTCATACAGTCCCTAAATTAGACATTCAATAAATATTCAAAAACAACATTTTCATTTGAGCGTCTTATAAAAGTGCAACAAGATAAAGTTAGCAGAAAGGACAGTTTAACAAACGGAGAACAATCACAACTGCAACAGCAGTTAAGTTCAAATGTCTGCAACAGAATAAATCACTTTTCCACAGCAGCTGAGCAGCTGTTGGTCTCATGTCTTTTAACACATTCTCAATCGGTGAAGCTTCGACTGATCAACTTCCTGAAGAGGAAACTTTTCCAAACTCTCTGGCCTCTGTGACTAAACTTGACGACGCCTCAGAGGATCCATCTCTTCCTGTATGTATATACCACAAACACTTTGGTTGAAGTTAAGTCTTAATGAGAATTTCATGAGCGTCTGAAGGCTTGAGGCTTCACTGGAGGCTGAGGAGGAGTAGAAGGTTTAAATCTTGCTGCAGGAGGAGGGCTGGGCTTCACCGGAGGTACAGAAGGGGGACTGGGTCTGGTTGCTTTGTGCTGAAACACAAAACAACATGGGTTTTAGTCAAAATGTGTAAAAGTGAAGTTGCTGCTTCTGCACACAGACCTGCTGAGGATGGGGGCAGGGTTTTATGTCATTTTTAGGGGAATTTTATTTGGTCCCAACAAAGAGTAGTGGAGCAACCCATGACTGAGATTCAGCTACAAGATTAGACTTGAATGATCCCCAGAGGGAGTCACAACAACTCAAGACATAGAACAGAAAAACATAACTATTAAAAAGTAATGAATAAAAGTAAATAGGCATGCGTTATGTGTCATGTCATGCATCTATTGTGTAAAATACATGCTTCATTGTCACAACTAAATAGTCACTGTATGTTCAGAGGCCTTAAACACACAATAAATATTAGAAAATGACTATACAGAGGAGAATATCAGTGTACAGGAACAAAAGAACCAAGACAGTTATTAGTCTTTGTCTTGTTTCTGTTTGAAGCTTATTCATTCTTTAAGTTTTGACACTACTGCTGTCGTATTATGAACAGCATCGACCAAATCTGTCAGTGATTATGCATGTTTTTGAACATACTAACTCATTGGCTGCTCCTGTAACTTCTTTCTCTTTCATAAAGTGAAATTCAGGTTGAAAGTTGCTGTTTTGCCAAAGTTTAGGAGGCGCAGATGGTTTTTACATGTTAACCAAATGTTACAGGAGCAGTGGGAGCAGAGCGTCGCTGCACGAGGAGATTCCATCGATGGGGATGGCAGTTAAATTTAAATCAGGTACGCTTTTTGATTTTTACTGGCCCAGTCTTTTAACTTTTTGATCGCACCTTGTAAACGTTCCCTTTTGTGCAGTTTTGTTTTATCGTCATAGCCTGAGTTTAGTTTTCTCATTTCTTCAAGTAAAGCAAACTGTTATTTTCAGAATATATCTGTGTGTCCTTGGACCAACAATAGGTGGATCTGCTACTGAAAACAGGTGAGCAAATTGAAACAGTGTTGAATTAGACAATGGTCGCATTTGTTTTTTTTCCAGAAAAGGGTCATGTCGTGACCCAACGACAAAGCGTTGTTGCTCCAAAAGTCTTAAGTTTCTGGCCATCCAAACGAAAACACAACCCTAAAAACTAGCAGTGTTTCCAAACGTCTCCATTTTAGGGCTCTAAACTCCAGAGTAGAGTGGACTCTGGCCAGTTTAAGGTGAAAGCAATCATTGTAGATGTCGTCCTCCAAGGAGTTTAATTTTTTACACATATTATGGCTCAAAATAGTTTCATTTATGGCTGCAACTAATCTGCTGTTCGTCCCATCATAGTTCCCAGCTACTGTGGAGACGCCTTCGCATGTTTACCCAACAGTTAAAACCCCAAAAAACAATCAGTTTACAGCGAATAAAACTGAAAAAAGTAAAAATGCTCATATTTTAGAAGCTGTAACCAACATGTTTGGAATCAGTTGTTGTACCACTGAATGTTTTGACCTGTAAAGAGACTCACCTGTGTTTTATTGAGCAGAGGTAGAGGTTTGGATGGAGGTAGAGGTTTGGTCTGTGGTGAAACAAGAGAAGAAAGTCAAAGAGACATTTGTGCTTCATTTTCCACGTTAAACATGCAGATTTTAGAGTTTATCTGTTCACAATGTAACTTTCTTTATTTCACTGCTTCACAAATTCTAAACAGATCGAACTGATTCATGGACGTCGATCTTAAACCTTTACAGATGTGGTTTTCTAACAGTTTCTGCTCAGACTTTCAGTTTCCTCAACTAGAACCAGATGGTCGACATGGGATCTGTCGTTTGTCCAACGTTTGACTCTTTAATCGTCTCATCAGACAAACATCCTGGAGCCTGAAGCGGCAAAGATAAAGTCCAGGTTTGTTTTGACTCGCATTTGAGCTCTACAGAGGAGGACCGCTGAATTTTGTCTTTAGATTTAGAACTTTTTTTTATCAGTACTCACAATTTTTTGTCAGAATTCCAGCTTGTTTCCAAATTTCTGACTTTTTATTAGCCAGATTTTCCTACAGTTCAAACTTGTTCTTTAAAATTCAAGCGAAAGAAGTCGGAAATGAAACTTTTTTCTGAGAATTCTGAGAAAAAAGTCAGAACCCAAAAGTTTTTTTTTTTTTTTTTAAGAAATTCAGTTTTTCTCCGACATTAAAATTACAATTCCAATTTTTTTTCTCAGGATTCTGAAGTTCAAGTCAGAATTTCAACATTTTTCTCGTAATTCCAACTTTTTTCTGACAATTCCCAGATTGAAGTCTGATTTCTGATTATTTTCTTGCAATTCTCAGAGACACGTTTGGTCAAAATTCAAACTTTTTTCCATCGAATTTCTGAAATTAAAGTCAGACTTTGTTACACTTCCAAATTATTTATTAAAATTCAGACGAAGTCAGAAATTAGACTTTTTTCTGAGAATTCTGAGAAAAAAATCTGAACTTTTTCAAACTTTAAAAAAATAAATAAATAAATTCAGAAGTTTAAGTCAAAATTCAAGCTTTCTTTCTCAGGATTCTGAAATGAAAGTCAGAATTGCGGCTATTTAAGAATTCCAACTGTTCTATGAGATTTCACAGATTTATGTCCGATTTTTGACTTTTTTCTATCAATTCTTGGAGATTTTTTTTCTAACATGAGAACAAAGTCAGAATTCGAACTTATTTCTCAAAAATTCTGAGAAATAAAGTTCAGAAGTCAAACGTTTTTTTCAGAATTGGTCCTAAATGAGAACTCTAATGTTCCTCTGTAGAACTTGGGTAGCTCCTCCCCCTTGAATTATTTAATGTGACTTTCTGAACTTTAGCAGACTTGAGGCTGAAGTTTCCATCTCTGATCTGATCTGATCCTCAGTCTGCATTATGCATTAGATCACGTTAAAGATTAAAAAGGAGAAAGCTCACCGGCTCAGTTTCTGCTGATAGGTTGGATGCTTTCTTTGGTGGCTGCAGAAGAAAAAAAAGCTCTTTGTGAACATTCTGGTGGTTTACAGTGAAACTCTAAGGCGTGGTTAATGTTGTGATGTCTGTACCTGAGGAGCAGGTCTGCTGGGCGTCACGGCAACCATCAGAGGGCTGCAGGCCTGAGTGGCCGTCGACTCCATGAAGGTGGGCTGGCTGATCTGAGGTCTGTCTTTAACGCTCCCCTCCTGGTACATCGGGTTCAGCTTGTCTGGAGCCGAATGCACTTTCCTGTGGAGATAACTTTAATCAGCTGTGAGGTAAAAAAAATAACAGCAACGAGAAGCCAAAAAAAAAAAAGAGAAAGGACCTTTTGGAGGTGTAGTTGTCCATGTTGTCCTTCTTGCAGCACATCAGTCCAGCGACCAGCACAATTATAACCAGCAGGATGGAAAGAGCTGCACAGATACCAGCTATGATCCCAGTCTGACCTGCAGACACACAAAGGACAATCATACTACAGTTACACAACACTTTCATGCACAATTTATGTCATTTTGTCTGAAAATGAAACTTTTAAGTCAAAAAAAATGCACAAAATGTTCATAGATTTACAAAAAAAAAAGTTGTGATACTGGTTTTTAACCACGTCAGCAGTGGAGCTTCAGGGATGTAAATGCTGTCCATTCAGCTCAATCTACAGTGAAATATCTGAGGAATTATTGCATAAATTACCCGGAAATTTGCTTTAGGCATTCATGGTCCTCAGATGATGAACTGTCGACTCTAACTTTTAAATTAGTGGCTTTATCGGGTAAAAATTTCAATTTGTTCAATTAATTTTTTGCAACGAAACGGCTGCAAAATTCTCAGTATTTACACGAAACTGTGATTCTGCAACGCTAATTAATAAATGAAAATGATACCAGCAGAATATCAGCATATCAGCATGTGCAGTCAAGCCCAAAATTATTCATACCCCTAGCAAATTTTAACTCAAAATTACTTTTTAATGTAAATAAAAGCTGAGAAATGATTTTTTCCACAATGATGCCTCTTGTACATCATCTTATTGTCTTTTGGGGAACACCTGTGTCATTTCCAATCAAAAAAATCCTGCTGGTTGAATATAGTAACTTTCAAGTCAAAATTTGTTAGGGGTATGAATAATTTCGGCCTTGACTGTAGTTTAAAGTAAAGTAGTAACTCAGAGCACAAGCAACTAATACAAATGAAAACACGAGTTATTACTGTTTGGTTCACCAAAAATGTCTAAAACCTTCTAGACAGGGAAGAAGAAGAAGAAGAAGAAGAAGCATTTTTTGCTAAATAAGAAAAAAAGCCTCTTTCATCGTCATTTTCTTGTATTAAAACATATCAGCTTATGTTATAACGAGGAGAAATGCAGTAGATTTTGTGTAAAGTTGCATGAAATAAGACAGTTTTATGTTTCTATGACCTGAAATGTTTGTTGTTGAATCAAACTAGTTGTTTAATAGCAGCATGACTAGATGTTGTTGAACTAAAAAGGCTCTTTTTAATCCTCTGAACCTGTTGGCAGTGTGAAAGGCACGCTAACTTTAATAAAAAATAACCAAAATTACACCATATATCAAAGCCAGAAGCTGCAAAACCTGAAAGAATCATCTGATCTTTGAACTATTCATCTGGAACCCACTGTTCTTTTGGGAAAATTAACCAAATCTGAGCTTAAAATCGTCGTGTTTCATCTAAATCTCTATATTCTACACGTCTTATTTAAAAAGCTTGCCAAAAATAAACAATTTGTTTGAACCAGATTCTTTAAAAAACTAAAAATTCTGCACTCGTCGGCACAACTGTGAAGCCATTAGTGAGTCAGCTGCGATGAACAACGATGTGAGAAAAATTCAGGGAGTTTTCAGTTGAACTGCAGGCAGTGTCTATAGAATGTAGCGTCACAATCGCATGTTTTTCAGTGTTCTGACATAGTTGGACACTTGGAAAATGATGTAGAAGCTGATTCCAGGTGTGATAAATCAAAGAAATTCAACTTTAATCTCTGCTTTTTTAAGATTTATGGCATTAGAACTCAGTTATACTACGTAATGGACATTTCTCTAGTTCTAGCCATGGTTGTTCTGTTTACAAAGAGGTGCAGGAGTTTATATTAGAGAGAAAAATGAGCAAATAGTGAGTAAAAATGTGAAAGGAGCAAAAAAAAAACGCCCAAAAGTTGTGTGGAGTTCAGAGGGTTAAATGAAAAGAATTGTTATAAAAGGAAGAATTTGTGGTTGAGGGGCAGGTTTAGTACTCAGTAAAGCTTAACTTTTGCATACGACCAAGAACAAACAAGACGTCCTTTTGTCATTCAACATATTTCGTAATATTCTGAGGAAAACTTGTGGTGAAGCCTGTTTGCAAAAAATAAATCCTGGCTTCATAGTTTCTTCATTTTGTTCTGTTGATCAGAGAACAAACTGCTTCTTCTTCCTCTTCTGCTCTGAGAAAAGTTTCACAATGCATAAAGTTTCACAATATATTGTTTGTGGAAAAAGCTCTGAGGTTTAGTTGAACATATAAGCATCAGTCGTAATGAATCATTCCTGCTTCTTACTGGAAGAATGATTCATCCAGCTGGTGTGGCCTCCTTTTGTCTGGACTACTGACCTTCTTTTAAACACAACAGTTTGTCCAGAAAGTTGACCTTTAAGGTTTAAGAAGTGTTGGGTACCTTGAGGTAAATCGGCGTACTGGACGTCGCAGTACGGAGGAGCCCAGCCGGGATCACAGTGACACTCCTTCTTATGATTACACACCTAAAAACAAAACATAGATTAGAGATGTGAGTCAGTGGAGTCTGAATTTAGCTTTAGTTTCAGGAAAACAGAACTTTACAGTCGCCTGATTCAACATGATATAATACGTCTTTAGTACAACCAAGCTTCTGTGATGCTTCTGTTCTGGAAATTAATGCAAATCAGTGTATATTTGGACGGATAATAACTCATTTGCATGTTTAACCCTCATGTTGTCCTGTGGGTCAACATTGACCCGTTTTAAAGTTTGAAAATGCAGAAGAGAAAAAAATTTTCACAGCAAATTTTGGGGAAATTTTTGAACATTTTTTGGTGGAAATAAAGAAATGTTAAAATGAAAAAGAAATAAAGCAAAAAAAGACAAAACTAGAAAAGCAGTCAGAGAGCACAGTACTCCTCCAAGGCTGCACATTCCCCCATATGGCATTATCAGAAATACAGCATTGATTTATTAGTTACTGATGATCAGAATGTGTCCATTTAATATAGATGTACCCTCAACCAAAATAACCTTATGCTGAGCACAGGCATGTGTTCTGCATGTGTACGTTATGTACGGATACCAGGCGGCTGACATAGTGTTCACTTGTTGTCATAGTTACAGTGACGCCGTGCCACTTTCTCACAATGATACAGAAATCTTTAACAAATCTCCACATTTGTCCAAAATGATGAGAAATTTGTCCAGAACTTGCTCAAAAAATCATTTTTTTCCTGTTCACAATCTGTCCAAAATGAGTTAAACATCTAGAATGGCTTCAAATGGTTCCAAAAATGACTAAAAACGATAAAAACACGTCCAAAATGACTCAAGTTTAACCTCAGAAAAATAAGTATGTTCTCTAAATGTTGTCAAAATGTGTCAAAAATGACCTGAAATATGTGCAAAATGACTAGAAATTACTCCGAAAATCCTAATCAAACCCTGTCCAAAATGAGTTAATTGTCTAGGATGGCTGAGGAGGGTTAAAAAATTTACCCAAATGTGTCCAAAATGACTTTAAAATGTCCTCAAACTATTAAAATTTTCTTTAAAAACTAGGAATTATTGACAGTTACAGTTTCATAAACGTTCGTTTTCCTCAGCGGTGGATTTGTAGTAGGATCACAATCATGTGATCATGTAGTGTTCACCTGTTGTCATGGTTATAGTGACGCCGTGCCGAATTGTCACTTTTTTCTCAGAATTCTGAGGTTAAAATCAAAATTCTAAATTCTACAGTAGGTTTAATCCTTTTCTGTAGAACACAGGTAGCTTCTGCCATAAAAACGTCCCAATAAAATGTAAAAAACAATTCTAGTTCTAGTCCTGTGTCCTTGAGTGAACTGTCAATTTTGAAACTTTCCTCTCAAAGATTTCCAAATTAGAGCTGCAACTATTTTGGCAACTCTTAGTTTGAGTAATTATTTAAAGGGGAAAAAAATTTCAGCATCTTGAATGTGTTTATTTCTGGTTTGTTTTCTTCTCTTTGATAATAAACTGAATATCTTTGTCGGACAAAACGACACATTTGGAGACGATATCTTGGATTTTATGAAACGCTTTTGCAAAATTTTCTCTCAATTTATCGACCACATAGCATAAATTGATGATTAAAATAATAGTTATTAGCTTCATTTTGAAGGTATGGAGGCTGTTTAATCATAAACATCTGTATAATTCAGTTTAAAAGCCTCAAACTCACAGAAATCAACACATTTTATATCTACAAACACAAAAAAAATCTTCCTCAGAGCAGCTCAAGCACACCAGCGTGAAAACATGACAGACTAAACTCAAAAAAGACACTAAAAACACTATAATAATCAACTCACCCCGTTGTTGTTGCATTTCTTGGAACATTCCTCCTTTTTCCCGTAAACAGAAACGTCCACACATTTGTTGCTGAGGCAAACCTGCAATAAAAATTTGATTTTTAAGCAAAAACGTCCAACACAATGTAGAAAAAGTCCCCTTGTCATGTTTTATTTACCTTGTTTGGTCCACATGGGGCTCCATTGGGCACCATGTCGAGGTTTCTGCTTTTATCGTCCTCCACGGCCAGTTTGCATTCTCGGCTGAACACGGTGTAGGCGGCTCGTTTCCCGGTTATAGATTCACCGCCGAATTCACAGAATATAGAGCCGCACTTCAGATCCCTGCAGAGTAAACACAGAGATGCAAATTAATCCAGACCGTGGTGAGAATTCACCGTCCGTCCGTTTGATGCAGCGATACGTACGCTAAAGCACAACGAGTGAAGCCGAATTTGGTTTTCCCACAGTTTGCACCTTCTTCCCCTCGTTTGTTCAGGTTGTAGCAGATATCTGGAGCATCTCTGGCCCCTAGAAGGAGAAACAAATGGAGGTTATTGGTTATTGGTTATAAACTTTATTTTTTTCTTTTAAGCCACTTTATCCTCATCTCTCACCCTTGTATATATTGTAAATATTGTTACTACTGTTCTATTGTTGTGTTCATATCACTACGTCTACTGTTGCATGGGCTGCTGTGACAATGTAAATTTCCCCTGGCGTGGGGAGAAATAAAGGACTTATCTTATCTTATCTTATAATCTTTAGGCTGTTGGGAAATTTTACATAAAAGTGGACATAATTTAAGTGAAAATGTGACAATGGCTCGCAAGAAAACAGCAAAAATGGTTGAAACATGCAGATTTAGTTGTGTTTTATCAGCATTAATTAGCATCTTAATTGGAGCCTCAGTATTTAGTTTTTCCACCTTAAATTGCCTCAATATTTCCTTTTTCCACTTTAAATGACCTCAGTATTTAGTTATTCCACCTTAAATTACCTCAATATTTAGTTTTTCCTCCTTAAATGAACTAAGTATTTATTTTTTTTCTACCTTAAATGACTTCAATATGTATTTTTTCCACTTTAAATGACCTCAATATTTAGTTTTTCCACTTTAAATGACCCCAGTATTAACATTTTCCACTTTAAATGACCTCAGTATTAACACTTTCCACTTTAAATGACCCCAGTATTAACACTTTCCACTTTAAATGACCCCAGTATTAACATTTTCCACCTTAAATGAGCTCAGTATTTAGTTGTTCCACCTTCAATGCCCCCAGTGATCAGTTTTTCCACCTTAAACTACCCCGTTGTTTCCAGGTACCTGGTCCAAACAGCCTCCAGCAGTGCTGCTGTCGGTTTGGGCAGCGTCCGTCGTGGCAGAAGCTCTGACTGTGGCTGTAGCAGGGTTTTCCGTTCATCTCGAAGCTGTCTTCTGGACACTCGTTGGACGCTCCGGTGCAATATTCGGGAAGGTCGCAGTCGCCCAGCGACTTCCTGCAGACGCTGCCGGACGCTTTCAGCTGAGGGTTGAAGGAACGTTTCAGGTCAGAGCAACAGCAGAGACTTTTAATCCATCAGTGTGTTGAAGGATTAGCTTGATAAATTCTGCTCAATCATCTCTGATTTGCTAATTTTGCATATTTAAAATGGCATCAGTGAAATTTTAGCTTGATATATGAAACACTTTCTGGTGCGTTTACCCGGAGCGGGACGCAGCTCATCTGCATAAAGTAGACTGACTTCTACTTTATGCAGATTCGATGCGGCGTGTGGAGATTCCACTCATCGTGAAACTGTCCTCAAACATCTAAACTAGTTGTCGGTGAACTAAAACGAGGACAGATTCAGCTGCTGCACAGATTATTTCTCACCTAAAAATGTGTTTTGTTGAAGCGTTTCAGTTCAGGCATATAGTTTCTGTAAAGCGTCTTGAGACAATTTGATCTGTAATTGGCGCTATGTAAATACAATTCAATTGAATTAAAAGAGAAAGTTTGTGTCCGAGCCGCTGTGTTTATCCGACTGGTCTGCTGGTCTGTCCAGCTGAAAGCTCGGTCACATGACCACATAGTGTCCCGCTGAAGCTCAGCGCTGTCATGTGACCACATAGCGTCCCGCTAGTGACCGCCCACTATGCGCGCGATTTTCAGGTGCGGCGCTTTTACATGCGGGGAAAACGCACCTAGTGGACACGCGGCTTTATAGACACTGATGCTATGACTACGGTTTACATGTTTTGTTGTTTTCTTTGCTAAATTATGTGCTAATGATTTTCATTGATTCATTCATATTTAAACTGGACTTACATTGAAGTATGAAGGCCTTTTTAACAGTTTAGCTGAGTGACAGAATAAAAGATGTTGGCACACAAATAAGAAATTTACATAGCAATAAAATATTAAAGGAAAAAATGTGTAAAATAGTTTAAAAATTAATTGGATCAAGGAAAACAAGAGCAACTGGAGGTAGAATCTGCTTTTTATACTCGTTATAAGGAGCTCTTGAATTGATTTCATGCTTTTCCTTCATGTGTTTTTACATTTAACCTGCAAATATGTCTTTATTCTGCATTTTTGGCCCAGATTTGAAGCTGTATTCGAGGCATCTGAGCAGCTTTTAGTACCTGGCAGCCGTCGCAGCACTCTCCATGAGCACACTGAGAGCCTGCAGTCAGCCGGCAGGTCGAAGCATCGCAGCACGGGTTGGTACATTCCTGGAAAACAACAAGAGAAAACACGGGTTGGTACATTCCTGGAAAACAACAAGAGAAAACTCTGAGCTGGACGGCAGTGATGAAAGCTCAGGGTCAACAGATCAGATCTAAACCTCCCACATGAGCAGCGTCTGCCAACAATCCCTCCTCTGTGATAAGAAGTGAGGACAGAACTATTTAAACTCTGTAAACAAACGTCATCTCCTCTTTTATTAGCCTCACACACAGGAAGCCACGCCAGCAGCTGCAACGGAAAACGGAGTCTCCCTTCACCAGAGGACGCGTTTAAAGGCCCCTAAAGCGACGAGCGGCTTCGTGTTTTACCTCCTCCGTGCCACAGTCGCAGTCCTCCCCGGGGTCCAGCAGGGCGTTCCCACAGCGGGGCCCCGAGGCCAGGGTCCGGACCGAGGCCGGCCGCTGCAGGCAGCTGGGCTGAGCTCGCTCCAGGAACTCGGCCAGCTGATCCACGCTGCAGCCGCTGAAGAGCTCCGGAAACGCAGCGTTTCCCGTCCTGAGGAGGAGCAAAGAGGTTCCAGATTCACAGAGGATTCAGAGCTTTGATTCAACGTAAAGCCTGAACTATAGAGCAGGGAGCCAAACTCATTTAGTTCAGGGCCACATGCAGCCTAATTTCACCTCTAGTGGACCGGACCAGTAAAATAACAGCATAGTAACCTATAAATAAATACAACTCCTAATTTATCCTGTACGTTCTGAAAATGTTCACATTTAAGGAATTATCTTTTTACAAAACATCATGAACAACCTGAAATTTATTAAGAAAATTCAATTTCAACAATATTACACCTCAATTTATCATTTACACATTACAACCTACAGATCACAGAGTGTCTACAAAGGAACACAACATTTAATCACATCTGGACCTGAATGATATAGTATTTTACTTTATGATCAAAGTGACAAAAGTCAGACAAAAAAAAGACAAAAAATAAAACAAAAATATCACAAAAAAGACACAAAACCACAAAAAACAATGAATAAAGCGAAACACAAAATGACAGAAATAAGACAAAAAACACAAGCGAGACAAAAAGGAAACACAAAATGACAAACACGAGACAAACGACAAAAGTCAGATAAAAAACAAGACAAAATATTACAAAAATGGGACACAAAACAACAAAAGAACAATGAGCAATCTAATATTTTACTTTATGATCAAAACGACTTGTCATGGTCTAGAAATGATTTTAAATTTGTAGTTTTTGTCTTTTTAATTTTTACACTTTACAAAGTCGTTCTGTGGGCCTGATTGGACCCTCTGGAGGGCCGGTTTTGGCCCACCAGCCGTATATTTGACAGCCCTGCCTCAACTGCTTCGGTGAAAACATACCGGGCTACGTAGCGTCACCAGAAGGAGGCGCTAGAGACGACATTAACTGTAATAAACACAGTAGAAGAAGCTGGAAGCAAAGCCAGCTGGGGAGGAAAAAAACTAAACTTTGTCCACAGAAAAATCGAATTAAATCTACAGTTTGAATGAATTTAATGTTTACTGCATCCAAACTAATTCAAAAAAGGAGTTTCTATCCGCTAATATAAACTTTAACTCTTTTTTGAAAAAGTCAAAAACCATCTCAAGTGAGTGAAAACTGTTTTTTTCTGAAATTGGGAAAGTTTTTTTTTTCAAATTTGGTGTTTTTCTAAAACGTTTCTCCAACATAATATGTCAAATTGCACCTTAAAATACTTTACAAAAGCATGTTGGGGTGTTTTTTTTAGTGAATTTAATGTTTATTGCATCCGAACTAATTAAAAATAATTTCGGAAATGTGTTTCTATCCACTGTCTTTAACTCTTTTCTAGAAAAGAAAAAATGATCTCAAGCAAGCAAAAACATATTTTTTTGCAAAACTGGGGAAGTTTTATTCAAATTTAACCTTTTTACTATTAAGTTTTTCCAATATAATACATCAAAATGCACCTTAAAATACTTTACAGAAGCATATTGTGGTGTTTTTTAGTGAAACATTCCCCAGAGCCCTGCCAGAGTAAAAAGAATCCAGCGTTTCTACTCTGCTGTCGGGTTCCTACCTGAGTTTTTCTGCCATCACACAGTTCCCGCTGCCATACGGACCACAAACACACCCCGCTGCATCATGGGAAAGACCGAAGTTGTGTCCCATCTCGTGAGCGATGGTGGAGGCGAGGCCGATGGGGTTGTCATGGTGATCCTGGAGGAGGAGGAGCACATCTGTCGCTTTAAATCAGGGGAGTCAAACTCCTCTTATTTCAAGTTCCACATTCAGCCCAATTTGATCTCAAGTGGGCTTTTGTTGTAATGCAGAAAAGTACGTTCTGAAAATGTTCACATTTAAGGAATTATCTTTTTACAACACATCATGAACAACCTGAAATTTCTTACGAACAATAAGTTCAATTTCAGCAACATTTAGCCTCAGTTTTTCATTTCCACATTACAACTTCCAGATCACAGAGTGCCTACAAAGGAACACAACATTTAGTCCATCTGGAACTGAATGATGTAGTGTTTTACTTTATGATTTTGTAAAAATGACAAAAGTCAGACAAAAAAAAGACAAAAAACACAACAAAAACAAGACAAAATATTACAAAAATCAGACGCAAAATGACAAAAGAACAATAAACAATCTAGTATTTTACTTTATGATCCAAACAACTTGTCATGGTCTAGAAATGACTTTAAATTTATAGTTTTACTAATTTACAATCTGCAGTTAATGTCTTCTCTGTAATTTTTACACTTTGAGGGCCGGATTGGACCCTCTGGAGGGCCGCTTTTGGTCCACGGGCCTCATGTTGGACAGCTCTGCTTTAAATCCTAAACATTTCACCACCACCTTCACCTGCAACTCAGAACTCGTCTTTCCCACCTGGTTGACTCCGCCTGAGTTCCCGGTGCACATGGCGAACTTGTTGGCGAGTCCGACCGTGTCTCCTTCGAAGTCTTTACCGCTGTTGAGGAGGAAAGTCCAACATCAGATGAAGCTGTGTGTCTTTAACATCTGGACTGATGTTGGATGGTGAAACTCACGTCACAAACTGAGCGTTGTCGTGCTTCGTCCTCTTCAGGAGGTCGGCCTGACGCCAGACCAGGAAGTTGTCCAGAGTGGTTTCTGAGTTCAGCTCGACGTTGATGAAGTCTTCGTACATCCAGATCTCCAAACCCACCAGCATGACGCGGATGTTCAGAGGTCGATACAGCTGAAGAAGACGAGGAGGCGTTCAGGAACAAAACACTGCCAAACGGATTACAGAAGCTTTAAAAGTACTTACCTTGTCGATGTGATTCACAGCTGTGAGGATTCTGGGTTTGGTCTCACTTCCGTATCGTTTATACTGAAGCAGGAGGAGACAAAAACCAGATGAGATCCATGTAGTGGTGGAGGTTAAGGTGTGAAAATCAGATGTTTACCTCAGTGTTGTCCACGACAACGAAGAGCTCGACAAACCTCTCTGGACCTGCAACTGGTTTAGTTTTCTGAAAGGGACAAAAAAACCACACAGAACCTTATTAAAAGTTTGTTGGTAGTAAAATGTGAAAATGTCCCTTTACATTAAGAGTCGTACTTTGAGTATTTAGAACCGTATCACCTCTATTTCCTGTTCAGGGACGTCTTGATGTTCAACATACCCATGATCTGGACCTGAAGAGGCTGGCGAGCTGAGGGCCCAGATCCTGGTCCTGGTTCTGGTCCTGGTCGTACATCATGGTGCTGTTAGATGATCCACAGGCGACGCTGCTGCTGATCTTCAGATGTTCTCGTCTGTAAACTGCATGTTCCCCGTCGTCGGTTCTTTCCAGAGGTTCTATCAGGTAAACCTGCTGCCGAGTTTTCAGGAAGCCGCTGCACAACGTCACACAAAACAACTTTTTATTTACAGAATCAAAGAATAAAACCTCCAGGGAGTGATTTAGACATCTCAGACTCTGCTCAACCATCTGACTAGCTTGAAACTATTTTCAATCAAACTCCAATCTAAATATGCATTATATCGGTCACCACACTCCACGTTTCAGCTTAAGAGCACAGGTTCAGCTTTTTAGTTTCCTTTAGTATGTTATAAATCTGCTGTCTGGTTCCACTTTTATTCAGTTTGTTATTTACATGATAAAAAAAATCATGTTTGGACTCAGTTACACACAATATTAAGTTTATAACGTCAACCAGCGAAATTCGCTGGATTTTGGTTGATTTTTGTGTGAATGTTCTTAAGAAACATTTTTACCATTTCTTTATTTCCATCAAAAACTGTCCAAATATTTCCCAAGAATGTTGAAAATGTGGACATCAGAAGTTTCACTGTGAAAATGTGTTTTTTTCCACATTTTCAAACTTTAAAACGGGTCAATTTGACCTGCAGGACGGGGTTAAATATTCCAGGTGGCGCTATTACACCTATGCAAGTTCCATAACATATCAACAAAAAGAAGAAACCCGTGGCTTTCAAGAGGGTCCTACACACCTTTAGTGCTCGGACCCTAATAAAGCAAAAAAAATAAAAGAAGAGATTTATTAACTAAATGAAGAGAAATGCAGCTTTAGTGCATTAACTTCACTTGATGAGGGCAATATTCACAAACAAAACAAGCTGATGAGAAACATGAAGCAACACGTTTCCACTGCAGATAAACAGTTTTCCTACCTGATGCCGGAACAAATCCCCACGCTGACCGAGGAGTCGTCGTCTCCTTGGATTGTTCCCTGATAGTAGCAGTGATCCTGGAGGAAACAGTCGGAGAGACGCTGGTCGGTCAAAGAGCTTCTTTGTTTTTAATGCCGCATGAATCCATGAATCACGGCGCAGGAATGTCAGATATTTATCATGTTTGGGTCAGTTACAGGCAATAATGTCTGAGAAATCCCACAAAGGAGAACTTATGCTTTCAGATATGAAGCCAAATAAACATTTAGTAGATTATTTTAACTATTTGTTTCACCCAAATGGGTTAAAATGTTAGTATTGTGTGTTTTTTGTAGCTAAAGCTCCAGATAAATTACAGAAATTTAACTAATTTTGCGAAGAAAAGTGTAATTCATCCACGGTTCAAAGAGAAAACCATTTTTTTGTTTATAAAACGCCAAAAAAACACAATTATTAACCATCACAATCAACTTTATTAACCCTCGTGTTGTCCTGCAGGTCAAACTGACCCGTTTTAAAGTTTGAAAATATGTAAAAAAATAAATTTCCACAGTGAAACTTCTGATGTCCACATTTTCAACATTTTTGGGAATTGTTTTAGCATTTTTTGGTAGAAAAAAAGGTTTTTTAAAAAAAATGTTTCTTTAAGAATATTCACAAAAAAATCAACCAAAATCCAGTGAACTTCGCTGGATTTTACTCATATATATGTAATCACTTTAGATATTTTTAGTATTTTTTTGGAAGATTTTTCTCATTTTTTGAAAATATTTACAAGAATTTTCTTGCCAAATTTGGGGAAAAACTTTTAAGTGAAACTTTGAAGGAATTATTGTAATTTCCTGAACTTTTTGCAAATTTTCAGAAATTTGGGGAATTTTTTTGCTGAATTTTTTTTTTTCAGACACGTAAACAATATTTTTTGGTGCCCGTAAATGAAGACAACAGGAGGGTTAATTAAATTTTACCTCCTTTGGTGATGTTTCTACTCGTCTTCCATCCTCTGAATAGTGTGTTTCAGTGTAGTCTCTCCCAATAAGATTCCTATTAAATATAAAACAGGAGCTTTATAATTTATTTTCAATATATTTAGATGCATTTTTATTGAACAGAAATGTGAATTTTACCAGTTTTTTTCCAGATGAATGGTGTGGTTTCTCCCCTCGATGGTTAACTCGTACCGAACCGTATCAGGATAAATCTGCAGAAAAAGTTCCATCATTGAGAATCCCAAAAAAATTAGCAAAAAATCACAGAAAAATGCTGTTAAAGGTGGAAATCCTGTATTTAAATATGTTTAAACACAAGCAGGAAGATGTACTTTTCCTCTACGTTTAAAACGTTAAATGAGATTTTGTACGATTTTAAAGTGAGCAGCGGAACTAAACTGATGAATTAGATGATCTTAGATTATTACTGCTTGTTTTTTTTATTGATAACTAACAGAAAATTTGGAACAGAAAAGCCAAAAGTCAATTACAGCTTGCTTAGAAGTTGACTTTTACACAATTATTTAAAATAGGGCTGATTATTTTTCATTCATGTCTGTTATTTTCTGATTGATTGATTCGTTGTTTGGTCTTTAAAATCTAAGAAAACGGTGAAAAATGTCGCAAATCTTTAATTTCTAGATCAAACCATAACTTAATAAATGTAGATAGATAGATAGATAGATGGATGGATGGATGGATGGATGGATGGATGGATGGATGGATGGATGGATGGATGGATGGATGGATGGATGGATGGATAGATAGATAGATAGATAGATAGATAGATAGATAGATAGATAGATAGATAGATAGATAGATAGATAGATAGATAGATAGATAGATAGATAGATAGATAGATAGATAGATAGATAGATAGATAGATAGATAGAATGACTGTAGTATTTAATAAGAGGAATGTGACGATCGGTGTACATTTGTTCGTCTGTTAGCAACATTTTTCAAAAACAGATTTGGATGAAATTTTCAGGGAAGGTCAGAAATGACACAAGGACCAAGTGATTAGATTTTGACAGTGATGCAGCTTATAGTCTGGATCCACAGATTTGTTAAAGATTTCTGTATCATTGTGAGATAGCAGCATGGTGTCACTGTAACCATGACAACAAGTGAACACTACATCAGCTGCCTGCTGACGTACTACAACTATAAATCTGAGGACTTATCCATCAGAAATGATCCAAGGAACAACTGATTAAATTGTGGGGGTGTTTCTGAGTCCCATCAATTCCTGCCACCTGCTACATATTTAGGTCACGTGATCCGGTATCCGTACATAACGTACACATGCAGAACATATGCCTGTGATTTCTGATCATTAATAACTAACTAACAAATGCTGCATTTATTTTAAAAAAATGCTGCATTTCTGATAATGCCATATGGCGGAATGAGCAGCCTTGGAGGAGGACTGCTCTGAGTGCTTTTCTAGTTCTTATTGGATTCATTTGTTCTCATTTATAAAGCAGTATCGGCCTTTTTCCTTCTTATTTATGGATCTATAATTGCCAAAAACTACTTTATTAAATCCAGAGCCTGTACTGAATTGTAGAAAAGACTCTTAATCTTAATGTAAACTTTATTTATGCCTGTGTGTCTGTAGCTTGTTGGTTTGTGCTGCTGCCTGCCTTTGCCAGGATTCTCCTTTTAAATGAATGATTGATAAATGAATTAATGAAAGGTGAGCGTTTCTTCACCTGGTCGTCCTGCAGGCTCCTCTTCTGTCTCTGCTGAAGCCTCCGAGGTCGAACCACCTGGAAACGCTCCACGTGAGACAACGAGCCAGAGCTGAGCATGAAACAAACTACAAAACACCAGCTGGAGTTAGTCGATATAATGCAGATATAATGACAATAAACAGTCAGTTAGGTTTTATCTACTGTTAAATACTCTTTGTAACAGAGTAGGAAGAAGTATTCAGAGCCTTTACCTTTACAAAAGTACTAGTAGCACCTTAAAATACTCCATTACTAGTTAAAGTACACTTATATCTTTATAATATTATCATGTATCAGCGTGGAAGCAGCGTTTTAATGTTGCATTTGGTCCCATTTCTGCTCATTTTTAGCTGTTTTTCTTCAGGACTGTAACTAATTTTTACTCTCTAATTGGTTGGTTTATAAATAATAATATAATCGTTATTACTGCTCCCAAAAACACCACCTTATCAGTGTGAAAGTGATCAAAACTATCAAAAATAAGATACAATTAGAGAAATAAATATAAAAGAAGAACATTTATATGCTTGTCAACATGTTAGTTAGTAAAGCAACTGCGAAGTACAAAATAAATATATATATATATAGATATAAAAACAGCATAAAGTGTCAAGTAACTCGAGTAAATGTACTCAGTTACATTCCCCTAAAACCACAAAAACAGTTTAAGTGCAGCTTTTCATCACATCTGAGGCTTTAAATTTAGTTTTTACATCACAGTGTTTTGTAAAAAAGAGTCCAAAACTATTAGAAATTAATTATAATTATTAATTATTATAAAGGAAAAGCAGCAAATCATCACATTTTAATCACTAAAACATTAAAAAATTCATTCTTTATCCAGTAGTGATGTTATCTCTCTTCTACAGTATTTGGTAACTTAATCTATAAAACATATTTATGTTTGTGTTCATTTATATGTGCTTTTTTTTTTTTTTTTTTTAGAAATGAGGAAGCATAAAATGGAAATGTTTGTCATTGAGTGAATGTGCTGCACAGAGTTTCACTGCAACGTTTCATCACATTTGAGGCTTAAAATCCACTTTATGCTTCACAGTGCTTCAAATAAAGCGTCCGAAACTACTAAAAACTAAATAACATTACTGAAAAAAATATGGAAAAAGCAGCAAAACTTCACAGTTTAAACACCGAAGACTCAGCTTCACTCTACTGCACTGCTGGACAGTTTAATTTATAAAAAGATACATAATTGTGATCATTTATTAGTGCATTTTTTTTAAAGAAATGAAGCATAAAGCAGAAATACTCAAGTAGTAGAGTAGATACATCAACCTAAAACCACAGTTTTATTGTCACAAAGACTTTAAATGCTGTTTTTTTTTTCAGTTTGAGGCTTAAAATACAGTTTTTGCTTCACATGCATAATTAAAGTGTCCAATATGATCAAAAAATGAAGCAAAATTAATGAAATAATAACAGGAATAGCAGCAAAACTTCACACTTGAAAAACTGAATCAATAAAACTTCATGAACTAGTTTTGTCAGCTGCGCTTTTCTACACTTCTGGACACTTTAATTGATAAAATATACATATTTATGTTAGTTTCTAAGTGCAATGTTGAGAAATTAAGTCATAAAATAGAAATGTTAAAGTAATTGAGTAAATGTACTCAGTTACATTCCTCTACAGCTGTCTGTGGAGTTTTAATGCAGCTTTACATTAAATTAGTGGCATAAAAATACAGTTTCTGCTTCACAATGTTTAAATAAATGTCTAGAAATCTTAAAATTAAAGTAAAATTATTGAAATAATAACAGAAAAAGCAGCAAATCTTCCCATTTCAAACACTGAAGACTCAGCTCTACTCTTCTGCACTGTTGGACAGTTTATTCTATAAAATATATACATGTTTCTGCTGTTTTTTAAAGTGCAGGGTTTTTTTTTTAGAAATAAAGAAGCATAAAACTAAAATACTTTAGTAATAGAGTAAAAGTACTCAGTTACATTCCTGTCCAGCTGTTTGTTTTCTGTAGAAACAGTTTTACTGCAGCTTTAGAACAAATATGAGGCTTTAAAATATCGTTTCTGCTCCAACATGAACAAGCTTTCATTCACTTTCCTCCTGATTAACCAGCAGCTTGTTTACAAAAACAAATAATGAACTGATGTTAAAATGAGAAGAAAGTCTCACCGCAGCTCAGCAGCACCGTCAGAGCTCCGGTTCCCGTCATGATGCTCCGTTAAACTCCGCCGAGGACCAGGCTCTTCAGGCGGCTGGTGGTCAGGACCCGTCCCCGGTGCTTATCTCCGCCCCCGGTGCTTATCTCCGCCTCACACATTTACCGGAAAGCACCGTCAGAGCAGCAGCTGTCGTTACACTTCCAGGAAATAAAACTTCAAAATCAAACCTGCTTCAGACTCTCTGAGGCTCAAACCAGGTCAGTGCAGGCTGTAGATCTCTTTCTATTTTCTGTATCCTTAATCTTATCTTATATTCTTTTATGTTAACTGTTGTCTTGTTGTTGAATATCCAGCTGCTGTAACAACAGAGTTTCCCTCTGAGGATTAATAAAGTCAGTCTATATTTAAACAAAATCCCAAATATGTTGAGTTTAAAATCACAGAAAGCTATGAAACCAGCAAATATTCACATTAAGGAACTGATACCAGTGAATTTCTGGCATTTGATGAACATAATATAATAAATCTAATATAATACATAGTGTTCATGAAACCTGGCTATAAATTAGATTGCAATGAATGCAGAAACAATAAATGGATCATTCCAGAACTGGAGGACGTTTGGGCTTCAAAATGTTTGAAAAATAAACCTTTTCTTTTACAGTTTTCGGCTCCATATTCATCAATAATAGGTAATAAACTATCAAAGACTGGATTGGCTCAGAAATTTAATTTTAACTGTTTTATTTGAGATGGTGGGACGAGAAAAATGGCATTTTAGAAGGAACTTCAGACTTATTTGGTATTTTAAAATCATTTTCAAAAATTCTTTTCTCCTATTTTTATTTAGATTTGGTCTCATTTACAAGACAACGGAATATTTTAGTATTTTGTACATGAACTATTTGAAATTTGATGTAAAATGACCCAAATCACAATATTTCCCCAAAAATATTTAGCTGTAATGCTACATACGAACATTGAAAAAGTCAACTATAAAACTTTTTTTTGCACTCAAATTATTTTTTTTTTTAATTTGACCAACGGCCCTAAAATCATAACATATTGAATTAAAAATCACAGAAAACTGCAGTGAATTTTTGGCATTATTGCTCAAACAGCGTCCAGAAAACGTTTGTAAATGCTCTATGCTAACTTTAAAGCAGCTTTTTTTTGTGTCCGACCAACAATCAGAAACAATGAGTGTTGTTTGCAGAAACTATGAAACTAGCAAATAAAGTTCACATATCAGAAAATATTTCACGTTTTTATTCTTAAACTCCACAAATAATTAATCAGTGATCAAATTAGTTTGCATGAATTGGTCAATTTTGAGGTTTATCCATAAAATAAAATAATTTACACAATAATAAAATACTAAAGAGACATTTTTGTTGCATAAGCAGTAACAGACGTGTTATTTTGGTTCAACTGTTTGCAGAAACCTGTATCTACTTATAATAATGCACATTAATCCACATCTGCCAACAAAAACAAACTACATGCTTTTATTTTGACATTTCAGTCTTTACATTTCATGTGCTAACTTGACCAGGGAGTGTTCATGCTGTAAGATCTTTGTTGTTGCTGGTGACACAAAAAAAAAATTTAAATTAATTCACAATCTGAGACTGATGACATCATCGGTTACACACTCACCTTAGACTCAGTCACAGCTGCCAGGAAAAGGCTGGAAAATCAGGTTTCTTTTCTATTAACAGCGTCTCACTGAGGCACAAATCAGGACTAAATAATTCAGTCTGTTCTGGTTTTAATGAAGATCAATACAAACATACATTTCCACTGTACAGGTACAATAACTTCCCCAGAAGGAGTGAGACCAAATGAGGCAGCAAACATGAGGACTTGATAATATATAATATGTAATTTACACACAGACCTGTCTGATCTGCTTTTAATCGTTTCTATCTGGGAGGTGAACTGATGCACGAGGAAACAAACTGTTATTGCAGTAAATACGCAGAAGCAGTGGCCAACATGCTACGCTGCTGCTTTCTGACTTCTCTCTACAGCCATCCTCTCCAGCCGCTCCGTGTAGAAACCATTGAAGTCCAGCCTGTGGAGTCGTTTAAACAAAAATATTAGAATATTTACAACAAAAAAACGATGGCTTATGTAAGATATTACAACTAGGGTGGATTTTAATCAGCTTTATCTAACTGCAGAGTTTCTGTAGCTCTAAAAAGGGGACGTTAGTGCTGTAAAATGTTTTAAAAATTAAAGATATTAACATTGTAAGTATTCTGTGGTCACTTGTAATGAAAAATACCAAACTCTCTATACCTCAGCTGTCTCTAAAGTTTATTGCATGAATTTTAATTCTGTCATTTTCTGGCGTCTGTATCGTCACCTTTAACCCTGTAAAACCCACTGTTGCAAAAATACACATGTTTTACTTTTTTAAAGATTATTTTTTATATATATAAAGCTAATTTTTGCAAGATTTGGGTTTAGATAGATGGATTATATTCATTTTTTTAAGTTTAATTTTATTTTTATTGCTCTTTTTTCTCGATTTGGCTTAATGTATTACTATTATTATTTATATTTTTTAGTTTTATTTAATTTTATTTTTTGCTCTTTTTTCTAGATTTGGGTTTATATATTATTATTATTTATAGTTTTAGTTTTATTTCATTTTATTTTATTCTTTTTTCTAAATTTGATTTTATATATTATTATTGTTATTTATGTTTTGTATTTTTATTTAATTTTATTTTATTGCTCATTTTTTCAAGATTTGTCTTTATGTACATTATTATTATTTATATTTTTTGGTTTATTTAATTTTATTTTTATTGCTCTTTTTTCTAGATTTGGCTTTATGTATTATTATTATTTATATGTTTTAGTTTTATTTAATTGTATTTTTATTGCTCTTCTTTTTCTTTTTTTGGGTCTTACAGGGTAAAGCTGCTTTCATTTACAGGAAAGCCTAACAATTTAAAACACAACATTATAGTTATCATCGCCTTATTAAGACGTTTTAGACAGCTAAATAATAATAACTGCTATCAACAATTTGCTCATATAGTCACATTGAAGGAGGTAATTTTCAATAATCTTTTAGCATTTTTTCCTAAATAAACGACAAAAAATATGTAAACATCATAAACTGTCATTCAAATTGCTTTTTTTGTTTGATAAACACTCAAAGTCTAAAATATGTTGAAGTTATGATGATCATAGAAACTATCAAACGAGAAAATACTCGCATTAAATTATATTGTTTTTAAAAACTACAATTCTTAACAAATTAATCAGAATAAATAACAACTTAATTTAATTTGTATAGCCCCTTTCATGCAACGTATGAACCTACTAAATAAAACCAATAAAATATGACATAAAAACCCTAAAAACATGAATAAAGTAAAATATAAAATTAAAAACAATAAATATGAATGATATTAAAAAAGAAAGCACGTATAAATAAAAGGGAATTATATTAATTGTAGCAGGTGGTTCTGGTAGAAGGCTAAAAAGATCTGTTTTTATTTAAGCATGAAGCAGATGTAGAGCAACATTAGTCTGCAGAGTTGTTGATTTGCTACTGCAAGTAGTGTTTTCTTATTAATAGCAGCACATTTAAATGGTTGTTATTAAAAGAAAATCAATTATTGCAGCTTAAGAGAATTACATCAGTGTTTCAATCACAGCCACAGAGAGGGTTTTATTCCTGAAGGGGCGGAGACAGCAGCAGTTCTTTGTTTTCTAAGCAAATCAGCTCATTTAGAAGAGATATAAAACCAGCAATTACACAGTCACAGTGAAATGAACCATCTTTGAAGTATTTAGAGCTGAAAAACACACATCTGAGACGTTGAGTAATTTCCTAAAAAGAGGCACAATATGGGACTTAATGGAAAACATTAGCTTGCTTTCTCACAGTTAAATATCGATTAAAACATTCAAGAATCTGCTTTGCCGTTGACATATTTACCTGTAGATGATGCTGATCATGCTGTGCTCGCAGTCGTTGGTGCTGTAGATGCTCAGCTTGTCCAGCAGGTCCAGCAGCAACATGCTGAAGTTGCTGTCGAACTTGCTGATGGTGGCTTCAAATCCTGCGTCCGAATGGATGGCGTCGGCGTGTTCGGCTAAAAACTGAGGCAGCGAAAGGGTAAAGAAACAAGTATGTCGGATTATGCTGCGTTCAAGGAAGCAACGAGCTCAAAATGATGGAAACAATCTCAGTTTTTTTACAAATCAAATTTATGAATATTTTCTTTTGTCAGTGGTGGCAAATAATGAAGTGCTGCAGTCAAGAACAATTTCCTTTCTACAGGGGTCCTCGGGTTACGACGTCCTCGACCTACGGCGTTTCGTCGTTACGTTGGAACTGGTAACGTGGAACTAGTTGACGAGCAGAGCGGATGAATACGTCGTCGTAGGAACAGAACTCTGACGTAAGTGGAGGACCCCCTGTAATTCTAATTTTTTGTGGTTTGTGATCCACTGTAATACACCAGAAGAATTAATATGATTTAAGTGAATTAATAGTTAATAACATTAAGATCATCACTACAAGCGGCACTAATTTTATTATTATCTGGAAACAGCATCATCTGTTTGTTCTTTTCTGTTTTTGATGTGACTTCTATTTCTTTTCTGCTCTTGTTTCAGTATTACAGATTTATTATGTCTGTAAGTCGAGCACCTCCTGTATTATATTGAATTTATTTATCAGATTTAGTTAATTTCAGGTTAATACCAAACATTAAAAACCACATAAGCGAGTCAGATAAGATAGAGCAAGTGGTTTCTAGTCTTTTCTGGTTTGTGATCAGTTCCATTGTGTCTCTAATCACCTCTTCTCCTGTATGACAAATGAAAAACCTAAAACAAGCCCCACAAACTGTTCGGATTCTTAAAGTTCAGGGACATAATGAGGTTATTTATATCCTAAAATGCCAGTGTAGGTAGTCCAGGTGGAAAAAGACTATTTTAAATCCAGATTTCAGACACAAAAGCGCCATCAGGTGGCAGGATTTCACTGTGAAGCATCGGGGACACATAAACACATTATTACTATTTAATAACAGGACAGCTGTGTAAAGTCTGTCAAAGTAAAAGGCTGTTGTGTAGATACCTTCGTGGCCAGCCTCTTCTTCTCTGCCTCCTCAGCATGTTCGCTCTGAGCCGGAGGTCCGTCGATGCCGCCCTGCTCCAGAGACAGACGCTCCAGCCTCATGCTCTGTGTGAAGCGCTGGAAAAAAACACAACAAAACGAGTGCTAGCATCATTTTCAGGTTCGATCAAGCGGAGCAAAGATACAGACAAGTTCTGATCAGGGACGTCTTTCTGAACACGTGAAGCTGATGTAGCTGCTGGAGATACTAGACTACAGCGAAAACTATGTAAAGGTTCAACAAGATATTTAGCTTTTCAGGTAGATGATCAGAGACGAGTTCTATACGACCAAAACTCAGAACGCTCACGGTGTCCCAGAGCATTTCCAACTTATCAGAGCATCCTGAGGGCTGAACTATGAAGCAAGTTCAACACAGCCAGGCTTTCTGTTGGCTCAACAAAAACTAAAACAGAGTTAACTGGAATCACAAAGGTGGTTTTCAACTTTCTTTGTCAACTCAGGCTTTCTGCTTCTAACTCTGTTCACATAAAAGGAGTCGTTTAAAGCGTCATCTGATTCTTTTCTGCACAAAATGAACCGATCATGTGCAGCTGCTTCGGTCAACAGCCTGACCGAAGTTTTTGACCTGAAAAACTTCTCAACGAGGCGAGCAGGATGAAAGCTAAGCTTGATAGGCGCATCAGAAGGATTTAGGTTTGATAAAACGCTGTCAAACCTAAATCAGAGGTGCAGGATCAGAACCAACCTGCATGCAGTTTGTGAACATGACGCAGACGGACATGAGTTTGGAGAAGATCCGCAGCAGCTCGGGGTTGGTCAGCATGCAGTCCTTCAGGCAGTTGTCCAGGAAGCTCGTGTGATGACAAAGAACATCATCGATGTTTGAGGCCTGGTGAGAGAGAACACAGACGTTTAGCATGAAAAAACCACACATTTTCAAACCTCTCGGTGTTTGATTCACTCACCGTCTTCAGGTTGTTCTCCATGACGTGCCAGGTGGGTTCCATCACCTCAAACATCATGTAGTACTGGATGTTCTGCACGAAGTTGAGCATTCGCTGTCGGAGGGCGAACGCTGCTGCAAACCTGGTCGTTCAAACACAGCGTGAGGACATTCTGAAGGCTCTGATTTTCATAGAAATTCACATGGAATCGTACGTGGGCTCACCATTTGGCCAAGTGCAAGGCGTACTCCTTGAAGTCTTTGTTGCTGATCCACACGTTGCACAGCAGCCGCTCCACGTGTTTGCAGTAAAACATGTGTCTGAATAACATCTGGTACCTCGTCAGCGCTTTCCTGGACGACGGACACAAACATTACAGCTTCATGTTAGTCCTGCAACTCGCGTGATTTTTGTATTTCTGGCAAACTTCTACAAATTTGCTCTCCTAACATCATGTGTGCATCAGAACCCTTATTCCTCTGTGCTCCATCGGAAAAATCACTTCAGACTGTTGCACTGCTGTCGTTTTCCTTCAGTGTCATCGTCGTTTTAGTATTACGAACTTATTATTTCTGTTTATAATCAACATAGACCTATTTTTTTTAAACGGTTGTGGCTGGTTAGTGGACTACAGTTTTGAAATTTTGAAACTCTATTTCAAATGAATCCCAGGCCGATCAGACTGAGAACTCGAGGGCACTATGCACTAAAAACAGCTGAGATAAGATCTGCTGAACCTGTTGATGATGAGTGACAGCGGCCATTTGACGATGTAGTCGAAGGAGAAGGCTTCCAGCCCGCTGAGGGCCGCGTCTGTCGAGTCGGCGTTGATGATCGCCTTCTCTTGCTTGGTCTCGATGGCCAGGACTCGCAGCAGCTGGGTGATGACGTCATGAGGCATCAAGTCGATCTGTGGACAGAGGAGACAGTAGAAAGTGTGAAACTGTGACTCATTAATCATGAGATCAGTGAGTGACTTCATGTTACTGGATCACTGATGGTGAATGAAGAAATGGAGGAGCTGTTGACTGTTTTATTGTCTCGTTTTGTTTCTCAGCATTGCTTCGACATTTTTGAGAGCTGTGTGGCTGCTGAAGTTGTGACTGTAAAGACGACCGTGTCTTCTGTCAGATCTAATAGTGTAAACTATAAGAGGACAATCAAATTGGTTAACAAGGATACAGAAATATACCGACTGTTAATGACATCAATATTTAAACAACTTTCACCATCCATCCATCCAGTTTTGCAGGTTTGAACAATCATATCAGTGTTTTAAATTGTAATATTTACAGCTTCGATTATCAATCAGAGATGCAGAGTTTTATTCCGGGGGTGGGGGGCAGCAATTCATTGGTTTCCTAAGCAATTCAGCTCATTTAGAAGAGATATAAAACCAGGAGTTACACAGTCATGGTGAAATGAACCATCTTTGCAAGATGTAGAGCTGAAGAAGTTCGCTCTCATCAATATATAAACAACTTTCACTGTCTGTCCATCCATTTTTGCAGGTCTGAAGAATCATTTTCGCAGCGGCAGCAGATGCAGCAGGTCATTCCAGATGTCCCTCCTCCCAGTAACACTTTCCAGCTCTTCCTGGGGATCCTGAGGCGTTCCCAGGCCAGATGAGATATATAATCCCTCCAGTTGGTTCTGGGTTTCCCCCGGGGTTTCCTCTCAGGTGGACATGTTCAGAAAACCTCCAAAGGAAGCCTCGAATCAGATGTCCAAACCACTTCAACTGGCTCTTTTCTACTCTGAGCTCCCTCCAGATGTCTGAGCTTCTCCCCCTATCGCTAAGGCTGAGCCCAGACACCCTACAGAGGAAGCTCATTTCAGCTGCTTCTATCCGCTTGTAGACTGTCACTATTTCTTGAAGAAAAAGCAGCCTTAATTTATTGTAACCTGTTTGTAACAGCAGTTTATTTTTTGATATTTAAGCTACTGCCATCTCCTTCTTGTCAGATAAGCACAGCTGACAAGCTAAACACTAGAATTAGCTCCAGAGCTCCTGGTAAAATGCTGCCAGCTTGGGAGGTTTGGATCCAGAAATTCCTCTTTACAAAACATTCCTTTTGTTTTCTTAGCAGCACCGAAACTATTCTGAGCTGTTTCACTAAAAGGCTTCATTGGCTTTACTTTATTCTTTGAATTTGTCTGTCTAAAGTCTAGACAAATGACTTCTCTTCACTGCGACCATTAATGGAGCCTTAATATCAACAACTACGTCTGTTAACGGGTTTAATATCTTTTCCGTCTGACACATTTTGTGCCGCAAACCAGAAAGATTTAAGGCATAAAAGAAGATCAAAGCAAGTTTTTACAATTTAAAAGCAATGCACATCTGACATTTGGATAAATTCCTCACTTGGTACTAACAAAGATGAAAAAGAATTATACTTTGTTGAAATAAATGTGCAAAGTATTGATATAATCTGTCACGTGTGGGCTGAGGAATCATACTAGTTCTGTTCTCACCTGTCAAATAAGCTACATCATGTGCAGGAAGAAGATAAATCAACTCTTCTTGCACATATTTAACAGAATAATTACGAGAAATGTATGAAATATGTACTAAAAGGCATAAAATAATTAAATTTTGTTCATGTAATTGCAATTTTGTTATGTTTTTACTGACTCTTTTTATAAATTCTATGCAGGAAATGCATGTGTTTTCCATGTGGGATAGAAAAAGATGCTAAATCAGTGGCTCTCCACCTTGTTGTTGCAGATATTGTGCACATCTACAGAGAACTGCAGTCTTATTTCCACCCACCTTCAGGTCGTCTTTGAAGGGGTCTGTGTTGGCTGTGCTCATCCTCAGAGCCAGCTCCAGCAGAGCTTCCAGTCTGGGAGGAACGATGTCGTCCACCGGCTTCTTCAGCTCCTCCTCCGTCAGGTCCATGAAGTGCACAAAGAAATCTCCTTTGTCCATCAAAAAGTAGTGCTTGATGGATCTGAAGTGACACGGCACAGACACGAGATTTACAGGGAAAATGAAGACCATCAGTTAATCACTACACATGTAAAGATTGTACCTATTTGTGTTTTTACTTCAGTTGGTGTATTTTAAGTGTATATTGTTATTATTTTTACATGTATTATCTGTATTATTTTTTCAGGCGCTCCATCGTTGAAAGAAAAACACCAAATGCCACCAAATATTCACCTGAGACGTGAAACCAGCTCCTTCTCCTCCATGAGGAAGTCCAGCAGCACCTTGCTGGCGTAGTTATAAGCTTTCTCGATCTGTTCCACGTAGGCTCTTTCCTTCAGAGTGTACAGAACCTCCTTAGCATCAGGACACGTCACGTCCCGGCCGCACTCTCGCACCACATTCAAGTATTTCCCTGCACGATAACACACATAAACACACCATCCAAAGACTGCCTTAAAATGTTTTGCCTGTTTTTTGTGCTTGTTTTCACCTGTGCTTAGTATTTTGTCCGCCATTTTCTGTAGGAAGGAGGGGATCCGATGCTGCACGATGGTGTATCTCTGATCCCAGTACTTGTCGTTATAATCTTCTTGAATCTTCTCCTTCTGCAGCTCGTGTTCTTCCACCATGAACTCGCTGTGCAGGCAGAAAATACGGACACGTATGAGCTGTCTGGGAGCATTTTAAACCATTTAACATTTAGAATGAATGTTGTGAGAGCAGCTGAACCTGTACGGATCCTTGATGATGCCTCTGTAGATCCACTTCTCCAGTATCTCAAAGTAAGGGACGCTGGCTGCTTTAGTGAGGTAGAGGCAGAGCTCCTGGGCCTGGCTGTCTCCGGTGTAGTTGAAGGTCCGGTCATGGAGGAGGCTCAGTGTCGACCCGCCCATACACTCGCCTTTATCCACCGAGGAGGCTGAGGTAGCAGCAGAAAGACGTTATTTAATTTCACAAAAGCACCAGCAGTCGAATCATTTAATTATTGGAGTGACTGCATCCGTATTTTTCAATATTTAGCAGGTACTTTGGAAATGTTCAGTTGCATTTATGTTTAGTTTCCTTCAGACTGTATTCCATCAATTTAGTGATAAAATAAAACAGCTGAGCCCAGCTTCCTGTTGCTGTAATCTGCCTAAATCTGGTCGACATCGCCCTCCTGTGGTTAAAATAAGTAACTGCCGCTTTCTTTGAATACGGTAAGTTGTGCTCGTTGAATCCGCTGTATTTAAATAGACTTCACACAAAATATTCACTACAGTTCAAAAGTTTGGGGTCACTTAGAAATGTCCTTTTTTAAAAAAAATAAAAGCAGTTTTTTCAGTGAAGATAACATGAAATGAATGATAAATCCAGTGTAGACATTCTTAATGACTCTTCTAGCTGGAAACAGCTGATTTTTAATGGAATATCTCCATAGGGGTACAGAGGAACATTTCCAGCAACCATCACTCCTGTGTTCTAATGCTACATTGTGTTAGCTAATGGTGTTGAAAGGCTCATTGATGATTAGAAAACCCTTGTGCAGTTCTGTTAGCACATGGATAAAAGTGGGAGTTTTCATGGAAAACCTGGAATTGCCTGGGTGACCCCAAACTTTTGAACGGTAGGAGACAAATAATAGAAAATCTAACCATGAGGCTTCTGTTCAGACTCTTACCGATGGACGCCAGGATCTCCATGGTCCTCATCGTGGGCTGGATGTAGAACCAGAGCTTCTGCAGGGACAGCAGACCCTGTCGCTGGAGGTGCTCCAGCTGAGTGACCAGGATCAGATACTCCTTCATCAGGGTCCTCATGGCCGCCGTCAGGGCGTGGTTCACCTGACCATACTCGAAGGACGACTTCTCCTCAATGAACCTGGAGGACAAACACAGCAACACAACAGGGTTTCCTGCAGGATTCACAACCATGTAATTCATATATAACTACTGAGTAACAGTCACAAGGGGTGATATGACCTATATTTATTCACCAGGGGCATTTATGTTACACTTTTATTGCTCCATTCAGGCTTTAAATCATAATTCTCAATATTAACATTTAACACTCATTAAACTTGATCTTGAGTAGCAGAAAATGGATGGAAGCATTTACACGATTAAAAATAATCCTATTTCTTTAAAATTTCACATAAAATCAGAGACTTGGAACAATTGTATTGGAGTTTTTAGTGACAGTTTTTTTTTTAGAAAATCACTGACAAATACAGTTTATCAGTAACATTACTACCTACTGTGAACTAGAATACAGTGTGTAGCGGTTATTTTAGTTTCTGTAGCTCTTTCAAGTTCTGTTGTCTCGATTCTTAATTCTCTTCAGTTTCTTGTTGCCATAACCACTTCATAAAGGAGAGGCAGGAGATCATTTTACATGTTTTATTGACTAACATCATCACAATGATGACGATAACGGTAAAACTACCGTATTGCTCCGCCACCCGCTCATTTCCTGCGATACAACACAACATTCTTCTTTGTGGCTGCATTTACAGCCCTACGGAAGCCTCACAGGATGACAATTAAGTCCAACAATTTAACTATTTCACTTTACAATCACTATCTAATGCCTGCATTTTAACAACAAAAGTGACAACTTCCTAAATTATAATAACACTACAAAATGGCACTTACAGAGTGTTAAGACCTTTAAATAAGAAATTTAAGACGTTTCCACACCTTTAAAGGCCTTTTATTCAGTGCTTTTCAGTCTTTCTAGGACCTGGGTGATGTTTTCACTCTCTTACCGTGTTATAGTGGAGTAATACGATGCAACCGGTAATATCCTGTTGACCAGCTCTTTGATAGACATGTCCAGTGTTGAGTCAACAATGAAGGAGCGGTTCTGCCTCCCCAGGACAGGCTGAGCGGTGATGTCTCGTCCATCCACTCCGATCAGGACAAACAGCAGATCCTCAACTAGAGCTTGTTCCTGAGTCGGCAGAGGTAACGTACCTGACCACACACAACGACGACACCACGTTTTAAAAACTCATGCAACCTTTTAATAAATGCAGCAGTCTTTGTTAGGTGTAGACGAGGTGAATGTGAAAGTTCAGAGGCGTACCGACGGCGACAGCTGGATCTCCTGCAGGAGTCGGGCTGGTGATGAAGTCTCCGAGCAGAGCGGGACGGTCGTACACCCAGTTAGGAAACACCGGGTTCGGCTGCGTTGGGTTCTTCTTGTTGTGTTTGTCTCTCAGCATCTTCCGTGTGACTTCAGCAGGCTGCCGGGAAAATTCAGAGAGACACTGATGAAGTACAAGCAGCTTCAAATGATCAACTAGGGCTAGATGACGTAGTTCAATCGACTATCATGATCCGTCCTTGATGGATCTGCCACTTGTGAGTAAGAAATGCTCACCAGAGGAGCGTTGGAGCTCGCCGTCACGTTGCCAAGCTTCTTTCTCAGCTCGTCCAGCTCCTGCATGGAAATCTTGGTGCTGGTTTGAGGCAGAGAGTAACTGGTAGTCGTGGTCGAGGTCGTGTTCGCCGATGACTCTGACCTCTCTTTGGCATTCTGCTGCAGAAACTGGAGCGTCTGTCAAAATATTGCAACAAAGATGTGACTTTACATCCAGGAATTTTCCATCCAGGGGACATAAATGAACACATCTTGGTTGTCTGTTTTCTGCTTGACCATCTAGAACACTTCAAGCACCTTATGAATTGGTTTCAAGCTCAAAACTCTGTTCCTACAAAACTGAGTTGTCTAATTTAAAGCACTTTAAACTTGAAGCTGAAGACTTCAATCTAATCTAATCTGGATTGTTTTTCTAGTGGCAAAGTTTTTGTACTAGTTTCCAGAAAACAGGCAGATATTTTTCTTGAAATGAGCAAACTTTGAGTATTTTGAGCCGTTTTCAGCAGTTTTACAAATGCATAAAACCAGAAAAATATTTCAAATTCATGATACTAATCGATTCATTTGATAACCAACTATTACCAAACAAAACCACATAAAAAGCAGCATAAGTTATGAATTACCTCTTTATCCTCGCAGAGTTTGGAGAGCAGATACACCAAAGGGTCGAGGTTGCGAACATTTTTGGACTTGAGCTCTTCATACTTCCTCAAGAAATCCTCAGGGGTTTTAGAGAACTCTGCTAATTTCACCTGAAAATGAAAAAGAAAGCTGATATGAAACAATATCCACAGTAACTGCCAGAGCCCTACACCATAACAGTAAAGTTATGAATCAGTTTCAATGTTGGCTTGTACTTTGTATGCATCATTTATGTTGCTCTGATCATGCATGTCGCCTTAGGGCTGCTCTGGGGGTTCAGGCATATGGGTTAAAGCGTCTTGAGACAATCTGAATTGTAATTGACGCTATATAAATGGAATTGAATTGAACTGCAGCATCCCCCACCTTGGCGCTGTGAGCAGAGACAGTAGTGGTGACATATGGAGTCCTGTGTTTCTGCAGTAAGTCTATGTAGCCCTCAGCTCCATCACCTCCTCGCACATGAAGCAGGCTGAGCAGCTCGTTCACGTCGTGGTGGATCCTGAACTCACTCATGGCTCAGGCAGCTGATAGGAAGACACAGGGGTTTGTTTTGAAGAGTAGGGGAGGAGGAGAACATCTTAGCCTCGTTACAGAGGACATGAATATCACAACTCTTAATGACAAATATGATCTATATCTTAGCTGACTCATGCACTGATAATAAAACACTATAATAAAGGGTGCATTTCTGTAACAACTTCTCTGTTGGTGGTGATGCGAAGCTAACAGTTATTTAAAGCTAGCTGGCTAACTAGCTTACAAGATGAGGATGCTAACTAGTAGCTAGCGTGTAATAATATGTGAATGCACACATATAACAACGTAGCTCGGTAATATTACGCCATATTACAGGTGTAACTACATTCAGATGTCAGCAGTTTACCTGTCGGTGGCGTTATAAACGTCCAGCAGCGTTCACCAGAGCAGCTAACTAACGCGCCTACCAACAGTCAAATCCTTCTTCTTCTACGGCTGAAATCAGAGCAGCTTTTAACGCCGCTCCGCCCCCTACAGGTCAAACAGCGTCCTGCAGCTACTGAGTAATAACTGATGTTTGTCAAACCAATTATCTGAGTCTTGTCTGTGTTTTCAGGCTTTCATTATGAAATAGACATCTGGATTAAGACATTATCGATCAGGATTATCTTTCTGATTCATGAAAAAATGCAGATAAGACAAGAATTTAAAATGTCCAAATTATTTCAAAGATGTTAGAGCTTAAAATGTAACTTTAAATAACAAATAATAATCCATTTAAATATTTCACGTCACTTAAAGGGAAATTCAAGATTTTTTTTTTAGTCTGGCTTTTACCTGATTTTATAAATGTCTATGCACTTTATGTAGTTTAATACAACTGTTGTCTTATTACTTGTAAAAGCCACTTTAAATCACTGTGCCTTGAAATGTGTAAATACTGTATACTGACTTTTAATTCATTTAGTATTGCTATAGATTATAAAATTAGAAGTGTTTTTTTATAGTATTGTACAGCAAGTTTTTCAGAGTATATACTAACCTTTGATGTTAATATTAATCTACCTGTTTTTGTCTTTTTGTTATTTTTGTTGTGTAAGCTGCTGAATACTATCTATCTATCTATCTATCTATCTATCTATCTATCTATCTATCTATCTATCTATCTATCTATCTATCTATCTATCTATCTATCTATCTATCTATCTATCTATCTATCTATCTATCTATCTATAGGATAAGATAAGATAACCCTCCAGCAAAGGGGATGCTTCAAAATGTTGTGACATCAGACAAAACAATAAAAATATGCAAGATAATATACATAAATACTGTTGATATTGTACAAATTCTTACACATGATTATTCTATATGTAGGAAAAACACTAATATTGCACAAAATTACATTGCACAGACTCATCCATGACTAAAAAATATATTTTGCACACATTTTTGTAAATGTTAAAATGTTGTTTGCATAGACACTTATAAATATACAGAATGTTCATAACACAAATATTAAGGACACGTATTAAGGAAAATAATTGCTTTTTGTTTTATGCAGCTTTTCAGTATTTGCATAATGGAAATAATAAAGAATAGAATATGTCTTCATTATCACTGTGCACGTACAACGTACTTGTATACAAACTTATTTAATTTTAACTTAGAGGCATATAAATAAAAAATAAATAAAAGAAAAATGCTTCTAAACTAGGATAAGAACAGAATAGAATGTGCTTTACTGTCATGATACAGTGTACAATGAGATTGGAGAGCTTAATAATAAAGGATTATCTACCTTATCTCTTAAACAATAAAACAACACAGAAGAACAGAATAGAATAGAATAGAATAGAATAGAATAGAATAGAATAGAATAGAATAGAATAGAATAGAATAGAACAGAATAGAGTAGAATAGAATAGAATAGAACAGACACTTTATTGTCAACCAGGACATACGCTAGTTGGTGCACATTATGATTGAAATTTTGATGCAAAAACCTCGGACTGATAAAAAAACAAACAAAAACTTATTCTAGATAAAAACCAATTACAATATATACATGTAAATATATATATATATATATGTGTGTGTGTGTGTGTGTGTGTGTGTGTGTGTGTGTGTGTGTGTGTGTGTGTGTGTGTGTATAACCCTGGTTATATAAACATGCACATCCGCACATATTTATTCCACAATATCAGGGCATAACGTGAAGGTAAAACAAACTAAAAATATATAAATACATTGGCATGATTTCATTAAATATACTAAAGCAGGTTTTAGGCCCTGATGGAATTTTCAGCCATATTTGAATTTGGAGCGGCTTTTATTTTGAAAAGCGGCGACACAGCGGTAGTAAACAGTAATCACGTTACAACCCGGAAGCACTGCGTTTCTCTGATGAACGTTTGAACAGAAAGAATGACCGATTTATCTCCAGCAGAGACGGTTAAACGCGATGCTGCCAACGTCCTCCAGCCTTCCGTAGTCACATCGGCGTGTTAATCCTCGGTGCCGGCGGAGCGGGCGGTCAACAGCGGGCAGCAACGCCCTGATGAGCCGCCGAGTCGGACAGAAATCCCGTCGCTGTTTACAAGTCGCTCCGAGAGCCCGTTTCCCCGCAGTGTGCCGTTAGCTAACCGAGAGAGTGTTTTTCAGACGGGAGGCGAAAACATGGCTGAACTGCATGTAGTGGAACCGAGCGGCACTGGCACCATAGAGCAGCCCGAGCACCGAGACTCGGTCCGGGGCTCGGTGCGCCTGGCTTCGCCCACTCTCATGGTTCCTCCGCGGAGCAGCCAGCTCAGTCCCGGCGGGGTGTCGAGCACCAGCGGCGGCGGCGGAGCCAGGTCGGTGTTCGGGTTCCCGGTGAAGAGCAACCCGAGCTCCCCGTCCGAACCGGGGGACAAGCCGGGCTCCCGCTGGGTCCGGCTGAACGTCGGCGGGACCTACTTCATCACGACCAAACAGACGCTGTGCAGAGACCCCAAGTCCTTCCTGTTCAGGCTGTGTCAGGAGGACCCGGACCTGGACTCGGATAAAGTGAGTTATTCTGTCAGAAAGCACGAACACAGCTCGGGTTTAGACACATTCACTAACCAAATAGGAAATAAAAAATATAAACAGAGCTGCACCAAATGTTCTGCATAAAACTAAACAATAAACACGTTTAAAAAAAATAGCTTTTTAAAAAACATTGTGGACAACCTGAAATTTATCAAGAAAAATAAATTCAATTTCAGCAACATTCAGCCTCACTTTATCATTTAGACATTACAACTTCCAGATCACAGAGTGTCTACAAAGGAACACAACATTTAGTCACCGATATCGGCAACTGAACAATAGCTGAGTCAAAAAACAAGACAAAATATTACAAAAATGAGACACAAAATGACAAAAAATTTAGAAAAATGACACGAAACAAAAAAGACACAAATTGAATATTGACTTTATTCTTATAGCATTATTTAAAAACAGAGTTTACAAAGTGGTTTGAAAGACAAGCCAAAAAAATTATCCTCAGGAATTAGATATTATTATGTCAACAGAATAAAGAGAAGCAAAATGTGAATAAATACAGTTAAACACAGTAAAAAAAAACCATAATATGCAAAATACTATCAGTATAAAGAGATTAACAGAGCAAACACCACTTGATAGAAATGAAATAGTAAAAAATTCCACAGCACAGAGTAGAAATGAGTGAAATCAAGTCCACAAAAATGTGTTTTAAGAAGAAATTTAAGAGAAGCCGTTGTTTTGGTATTCCGGAGCCGAGGGGTCCTACAGGCAGAAGCACGGTCACCCTTAAATAGTAAATGGTCAGCACTTAAACAGCGCAGTTCTACTTTAGTGGTACTCAAAGCACTTTACAGCGTTTTGTTATTTATTAGTCTATGAAACAATGCAGGCGTTCTTACCAGGTGGAGAGAATTCATCGTTCTAGAATAATTCCTTTTAAAATAATGTGAAAAAAACTACTTTAAAGAATGAGTAAGTGATGATTAGAAACACCTTTACTTTAAGGAGGAAAACTAATTTATTTAAGTGTAGCTTTTTGGTTGAACAGAAGTTCATTTGAAGAACTCAAAGGGATTGATGTAAACTGTTGTGTTATTACTCCGCCAAGGAACATGGTGGAGTTATGTGACGATCGGCGTACGTCTGTCTGTCTGTCTGTCTGTTGGCATCATTACTCAGAAACAGACCAACGGATTTGGATGAAATTTTCAGGGAAGGTCAGAAATGACACAAAGACCAAGTGATTAGATTTTGGTAGTGAGGCAGCTTATAGTCTGGATCCATGGATTGATTAAAAATTTCTGTATCATTGCCAGATAGCGGCATGGCGTCACTGTAACCATGACACAAGTGAACACTACATCAGCTGCCTGCTGATGATCACATGATTGTGATCCTACTACAAATCCACCGCTGAGGACTTATCAGGACTTATCCATCAGAAATGATCCAAGGAACAACTGATTAAATTGTGGGGGTGTTTCTGAATCCCATCAGTTCCCGCCGCCTGCTACATATTTAGGTCACGTGATTCGGTATCCGTACATAACGTACACATGCATAACACACGCCTGTGCTCAGTGGAAGGTATGTTTTTTGTTAAAGATTTCATCCGTCGCAAATGATACAGCTACTGAGCAGCCTTGGTGGAGTACTGTGCTCTCTGAGTGCTTTTCTTGTTGGTGTTAGTGTTTTTATTGACCGACTATTGATAAATTAAATGCACTTCTTCAGGTCTGATGCTGCCTCTTCTGTCTGTCGTCACTCAGTGGTCTCAGAAATGTCTCTCAAGCGGCAAAACACTTAACAAGACACACAATCCGTTGCCACAAACCAGGACATTAGCTCCTCTCACAGCGGCTAAAGCTATGCTAACAGCTAGCGGCTAAACTAGAAGGTAGCCACAGATTTATCTGAAACAGAGTCTGGAGAACAATAATTAATAAAGCTTAAAATCTGGATTTTAGGGGTCAATTAAAGTGATAGAACAGTGAAAGATTAAGAAAATAGAGAAGAGCAGAGGACAAACTGAGCATCCTAATTTAATTGTACTTATCAGGACTTCTCCGTTGGAAATGATACGACTGAGCAGCCTTGGAGGAGTACTGCTCTCTGAGTGCTTTTCTTGTTTTTGAAAGTGTTGCACATGAAGGCTACCAGAGCTTTCATTCTATTATGAATGTGGAGCAGGTTTGCTACTGAAGGTTTTGATTTCATTGACTATAATAATTGGGGTGATAATATAAGGGAGCACATCTGTTTAGAAAATAAAAAATACATTTATAATAGCAGTTTGTTGTGTGACTCAAATGGTCAAACATTAGGTGTATTAGAAGCGCCTGTTTTGTTCAACTTCATCCTTTCTGTAGCTAAAATATCTCCATGCAACTGACACTGTTTTTTTTTCAGTGTTTCTCGCTTGTTTCTGCCTCATTTTGCCATGCACATGTGGAGCCTGCATGTCAACAAACTCTCTGTCTTGTAAATAAAGTTAGAAAAGCTCTGTGTGTCTAAGAACCCTTAAATCAGAGTAAATGATGTTCTATCAGACGGAGCATGAAAAATCAGAACCATGTGAGTTTTGTTTTTGCAAAAAGCTGCAGAATGAGGTCAGAAATCATACAGTTTTGTGCTTGACTGTCTCTGATTTCCCTGGAATTTATAAAATGTGGTCATTTTAAAGACATTTGAGAGGTTTTAGCTTGATAAGTCAAATACTTTTCAAAATAAAAGTTTTGTAAATATTGCCCGTTGACCTACTTTCAGCAGGTTTCTTCACACATTGAAATTTGGGGCTATTTTACAATCAGTATCTCAGGAATTATTAGAGATAAAAACCTGACATTTTCACTGATATTTCTCATCATATCACCGATTCAGAATCTGTAATATTGGACAAGTAGATCAAATAGTCTCTGATTATGGTTGACTTGATGTTTTTTAAAAAAACGAAGCTGTCATGTTTGAGCACACATTAACAAAAAAACTGGTTATGCAGGAGACAACAAATTATATTTTTTGAGAACAAGTGAAAATTTCAATAGAATTTTGAAAAACAATGCAACAGCAGCATTCTTGGGCATTTTAGAGCTGCTCAGATACATCATTTATCCACCAAAGGACCTCAATAATATCACATCTCCATTGAAACATCGACAGGTATTAGTGAATCTATAAAAAGGTAAAAGTCAGCTGATAATATTGGTCCACTTAGTGTGTCTGTCAGGATTTGATTTCTGGGTTTTGGCGATAGAGAAGTCACATTTCAGCAAAGATGCTACCTGTTGTTGTTCTTCCAGGACGAGACAGGAGCCTACCTGATCGACAGGGACCCCACATACTTCGGCCCCATCCTGAATTACCTTCGACACGGAAAGCTGATCATGGATAAGAATCTGGCTGAAGAAGGTAAAAGCTGCAAACGTGACGCAGAGCTACACCTGTCAGACCCCAAACATCGACGTCTAACTTTCCGTTGGTGTTCCAGGTGTTCTCGAGGAAGCCGAGTTCTACAACATCGCATCGCTGGTCAGGCTGGTGAAAGAGAGGATACGGGACAACGAGAACCGCACATCTCAGGTACAGAAAGCAAAACAATGGGAACAGAAATCTGTACACCAGTCGCTCTTTTAGTGCAAATACACTGCATGTCCGATAAAGAAGTCACCACCTGGATTTAACTAAGCAAGTAGGTAGTCTTCCTATTGGATAATTACTGCAGAGATGACAACAACTTCTTTAACCCTAGCTGATGCAGTGAGGAGCTTCTCATTTCTTAAATGTTGGAAGACATGTCCTGTGGTCATGGAAAGGATGTTAATCTGTCTGAGAAGGGTCAAATTATTGTCCTGCATCAAGCAAAGAAAACAACTAAGGAGATGAAACTACTAAAATCAGGTTAAGAACCGTCCAACGCATTATTAAAACCTGAAGGATAGTGGAGAACCATCATCTTCCAGGAACAAACTCTTAGATGATCATAGGAAACCAACAGTAGAACTCACGGCTGTTTAATAGTGAAAGTAAGAACATTTCCACATGAAGAGAACTCAAAGGATTGGGACTAAACAGCTGTAGCTCTAAGAAAACCACTGATCAGTGAAGCTAATCAGAAAAAAGGCTTCAGTTTGCTGGTAGTATAAAGATTGGACTCTGGATCAATGGAAGAAGGTCATGAGGTCTGATGAGTCCAGATTTACCCTGTTCCACAGTGATGGGGGCAGTAGTTTAGGTTTGGTTTTGGTCCTGACTTTGTGCTGGTTTTTTGACTTTTTCAGGACTGGTTTCAGACTGTATTCTGACTGGTTCTGAACATTTTTTTGGACTGGTTTAGGTCTGATTTTGGTCCTGGTTTTAGACCTTTTAATTTAAGGACTGGTTTTACAATGTTTTGGACTTTTTACGAGTGGTTTAGGTTTGATTTTGGTCCTGGTTTAAGACTTTTTGAGGACTGGTTCCAGACTGTTTTAGGCAGGTCTTGGACTTTTTTTATCCCCAAGCATGGAGGTGGCAGTATCATGGTCTGTGGAACTGGAGCTTTCCACAAAGTAAAAGGAACAATGAAGAAGGAGCATCACCTCCACATTGTTCAGGAAAACCTTAAACCATCAGCAGAAGGTTGATCTTGGACACAGTTGGATGTTTCAACCAGACAATGAGCCCAAACACACATCAGACGTGGTAAAGAAATGATTCCATCAGACGAGAATGAAGGTTCTAGATTGGTCTCCCCAAAGTCCTGACTTAAACCCATCAAGAACCTGAAGAACCAGATGACGATGCCAGGATTTATGGGGTCACATTGAGAATGAGTGGATCAGGGAGCAGGAGATGGATTGTCCTCCACAGAGTCCAGACCTCAGCCCCACTGAGAACCTCTGGGATGTTCTGGAGAAGACTTTGACTCTCCCATCATCAGTATAAGATCTTGGTAGAAATTGAGTGCGTCTCTGGACAGAAATAAATGCTGTGACATTGTAGAAGCTTAGGGAAACGATGCCACAGTGACTGAGCACCGTACTCAAATCTAAAGGCGGTCCAACAAAATATTAGAGTGTGCAACTTTTTCTTTGGACAAGCAGTTTATAGCCAAAATAGCTTTTGGCATGCAGGTTACTGATGCTGTTTTTGTGATGCTGTGTGTGTTTGTGTCCTCAGGGCCCGGTGAAGCATGTGTACCGAGTACTGCAGTGCCAAGAGGAGGAACTCACACAGATGGTCTCAACCATGTCGGACGGCTGGAAGTTTGAGCAGGTGCAGGAAAAAAAAACGTCTTTTTTAGTTTATGTTTTAGCTGCTGTTTGAAGGAGAAAGGAGAAAGACTGAGGAGCAAATGGTTTAACATTCTGAACCTCAAGCAGTTTCTAGGTGTTTTTTTTTTTGCTCCTGTCACATTTTTACTCACTGTGGATTCGTTTATATCTGTAGTAGAAAGTCCTACACCTCTATGGAAACAGCACAACCATGACTAGATGTAGAGAGAACTTAAAAATGTGTTTAGTGCTGTACAGCAAAATTATAATTGCATAAATCGTAAAAAAGACAAACAGAAAGTGGAATTTGTTTTATTTCAGAAAGATTTAAACCAAGTGCTGACAGGTGTCACTATTCTGGAAAAAATATGACACAACATACAATATTTTATATAGATATAGATACTTACATTTGTAATTTGATTTCATACATGTCTCTAGTCCGATCTGTGTAAACACTGCCTGCAGTTCAGCCCAGTTTAGCCGAAAAGTGTCAGAATTTTGGTGACATGACTGTTGGTTGCAGCTGAGTTACTAATGGCTTCCGAGTTACACCAAAGAGTGCAGAATGTTTATTATTTATCATAATCTGGTTTGAGCAAACTTTATGTTTTTGGCTAAATTTTAAATAACACATTTAGAATAAAGTCATTTTAGTTTTTAAAGCTTGATAACTGCACGTCACACTGTTCATAAATCATCTGAAAGTTGAAAATTCCAATATTTTTGTGTTTTTACAACTTCTGTATGTTAAGTATTAATGTCATTTTGGTGTTTTTTTTTTTTTTTTTTCATACCTTTCAAACCCACCAGCTGGTTTTGAAAATCAGTGTTAAACATGCCCATGTACAGGAAGTTCAGATCTCTGGTGTAACTGACTCCGTGTCTTGTGTTTTTCTGTCTTCGCCCTCAGCTCATCAGTATCGGCTCCTCGTATAACTACGGCAACGAGGACCAGGCAGAGTTTCTATGTGTCGTTTCCCGGGAGCTCAACAACTCCACCAACGGCATCGTCATCGAGCCCACCGAGAAGGCCAAGGTGAGCAGACATTTCATCCGCTAGAAACTGATGTTCTTGTCATCAGCTGATCCCGTGAAAAGACCGAAGCTGACTGTGAAGCTGTCCTGCGAGCAGTTTATCTTTTATTCCAACGTGTCACCACTGGACACCACGAACACACACTGGGGTTTACTTTGACTCTCTCCCACACACACCTCCTGCTGCTCCAAATACTCATGAGAACAATGGCTTCCAGATTTCAGGGGGTCACAGGATGAGCTGAATGTGGAGGGTTGTACAAGCATTAGCAACACTCTGTTTCTCTAGATCATGTTCAGCCAAAGATTCTGAATCTGATTTCACTGTCATGTATCCCCAAAGATCTCAGTAACAGTGACACATACACTACAGTTCAGAAGTTTGGGGACCCTCTGTGATGAATGAGTGAGACTTTATCTGGTTCTCTGCTGGTTTATCGAACCTTCATACAGGCTACTGTGGGCCGTAGCCAAGGCCAGAATAACTACAAAAAGTTGCAAAATGACCACAGAGACACACAAAATGACCACAAAACACCTAAAATGATCACAAACAGACTGAAAATGACCACAAAAAGGCACAAAAAGACCTGAAATGCCCACAAAACAGTCTGAAAATGACCAAAAAATAGCAAAATAAGCACAAAGACACACAAAACAACCACAAAAAGACACAACATGACCACAAAAAGGCACAAATGACCACAAAACATCTAAAATTACCGCATAACAGACTGAAAATGACCAAAAAAGAACCAAAATGAGCACAGAGGGTTCTACTGTGGGCTGTAGTCAACGCCAGAATAACTAGAAAAACCCCATAACTTAGCTCCAGAATTAGCCGCCATTCCCAGCTCTCGCTACTGCTGACTCTCAGCCAATCAGAGGTGAGCTAACTAAACATGGCACGTTCACTGACATTAGGTAAATGTGGAACTGAACAATAAACATTAAAACCTCAACAAAGTCATCCAGGTCCTGGTGATCGTAGGACCTTCATGAGAAACCAGCCAGACTTCTTCCAGAGAAGTCCGGCTGATTTCTCCTGAAGCTCCTACAATTTAAAGGTGGAACATTTCAGGTCATGAACCTCCTCATTACCGTTTGGTCATGGTGCCCGTTGCTGCTAAACTCCCACAATGCTCTCTTCTTTAACATGTACTGCCCATCATCCAAAATGATGCACAAAACAACAAAAACAAGACACGAAATGACAAAATCAAGAAACAAAATGACAAGAATGAGACACAAAATGATAAAAATGAGACACAAAACGACAAAAATGAGACGCAAAATGACAAAAATGAGATGCAAAACGCCAAAAACGAGACACGAAATGACAAAAACGAGACACGAAATGATAAAAATGAGACACAAAATCACAAAAACGAGACACAAAATGACACAAATGAGACAGACGCAAAGTGACAAAAATGAGACAAAATGACAAAAACGAGACACAAAAAGACAAGAATGAGACAAAATGACAAAAACGAGACACAAAAAGACAAGAATGAGACACAAAATGACAAAAACGAGACACGAAATGATAAAAATGAGACGCAAAATCACAAAAATGAGACACAAAGCGACAAAAACTAGACACAAAACGACAAAAACAAGAAACGAAATGGAGGTGTGCCAACTAAACATGGCACGTTCACTGACATCAGGTAAATCTGGAACTGAACAATAGATATTGAAACATCAACATCAGTCCGTTAAAATATTCTGTTATCTTCTTGTAAAATGATTCATACATGCATGAAAGTCGTTGGTATTCATGACTTTATGAAGAACTGATGAATATCGTGATGCACGGAACGACTTTGTTTGCATTTTCGCTGGAGATCCGACTTACGGCTAAAATCGACTTATGTTGATGAGTAGGAACGGAACTCTGATGTAAGTCGAGGACCTCGTGTATTGTATTAATCTGCTAAATGACGTCTCAGAGCCACGTACTGTTTAGAATGGTCTGACCATGAAATGTATCTTCTCCTCCTGCCCTCAGATCCTTCAAGAACGAGGCTCGCGGATGTGAAGAGACCCAGATCCTGAGCTAAACAACACTTTATCAGCGTTAACATTTTCTCCAGTTTTCATCAAACCCCCCTCCGTCATCTTCCTCCACCATCATCATCCTCATCCTGCTCCCTCCTCCTCTGGTGTGCCTTTCCACAGCGACGGCTCCCCGGCGCCCTCCTCCTCCTTTCCTTCAGTGCTGCAACGCCGCCCTGACTTTTCGTCTCATTTCTTCTCCTCTGGTTTAAAAGAGGCGACAAGCCAGTGGTTTTTCTTCATCGCAGCTTTTTTGCGACGGTCAGCGTCGCGGCGGCGAAGGCTGCGGTGCCGATTGTAGCCTCTTGTTGCCGCCGGTGGATGGATGCCCAGCGCAGAGCTACTTTACATCGTCATCTCCATTGCTTTTATCAGACAGGATCCTTCCTCTCTTACACATTTGGCTGTCGATTTAGCAGAAATCTCCTCAGGACTCTCAAAGGACATAAAGGAACGAAAACAACTCCACTGACTGAGCCTCTCTCTAGCTGAATCTGTCGATGGAGTGATCGTCGACGGCCGCCGACTCCGTGGATTTGCAGGCGGCGGCACAACAAACCTCTCGATGTGGAGGTCCGATCACGACGACCCGCTCCTCTTTTTCCAGTTTTCTGGCTCGATTCGATCTGTGAGAATTTCCACGAAAAGAAACGACTCAAAAAAATACGGAAAAAAAAGACTTAAACTACTAGTGTACACTTTGTCAAGGCATGTGAGGAATCTATATAAATCTATATAGGCTACATGATGAAATTATATGAAAAATTGAATGCAAATGGTGTAATTATTAATTTCTGTATCATAGTTGTCATATATTTACATATTCCGGTGGGTGAGTCTCTTTGAAACGATGGAGAAAGAAGAATATCAGTTTTCATCACCAGTTTTCCCACCCGGTTCACCTGGGTGTGACTTTGTGTATGCAGTGCCTCTCTGCTTTCTGTCCATGACTGAAATATCACCAGTTTTTCAGCTGCACGTTTTCTGTAGTGTTCCTCGAGGGGAAAAAAACAGCAAAACAAAGAAGAAAAAACAGCTACTGTCAATAAGTTTTCTCTTAAATATCCTACTTTGATCTACTGCATATCTTAAAATTGTAATTAGGGATAAGGAAAACTACTGTCATTGCCATTTGTCTGGACAAGCGTGGTGTGTTGGCGGTTGGACCGTGGCCAGTCTGTACTCTGCCTCAAAACCTCCAATCCGTGCGCTGTTCCCACGCCGACATTCGCTCACCCTGCAGCTGCCTCTCGTCGCCACTCCACTTTTAACGCTCAAAACGTTCTGCAGCACTTGTAGCAACCGTGGCGCAAGCTGAACTGTACCGCTCACGCTTCAAAGCCCTGAGATAGCTGAGCCTGCATCACCACACAGATTTACACCCTGGAAGTGAACCTGCCGCATGGGAAGAGTCCTCAGTCTTTTCTTTTCTGAGCTCCTGAGTTGCCGAGGGAAGCCTTTATTTCAGACGTTGCGTGACGTTTTATTTCCGTGCCAGCGGATGGGTACTAACGTGGCCGAAGTACGTTTCTGTGGGAATGTACTCGACATTAACCCTCCTATTGTCCTCATTTACAGACACCAAAAAATATTGTTTCCTTGTCTGAAAAACAATCCAAAAATTCAGCAAAAAAATCCCCCAAATTTGGCGAGAAGATTCTTGGAAATATTTTCAACAAATGAGTAAAAATCTTAAAAAAATTCTAAAAATATCTAAAGTGATTACATATATATCAGTAAAACACAAAAATCCACCAAAATCCAGCGAAATTTGCTGAATTTTGGTTGATTTTTTTTTTTTGTGTGAATGTTCTTAAGAAACATTTTTAACTTTTCTTTTTTCCACCAAAAAATGTTCAAAGGTTTCCCGAAAATGTGGACATCAGAAGTTTCACTGTGAAAATATTTTTTTTCTCCACATTTTCAAACTTTAAACGGGTCGATTTTGACACGAGGGTTAAGTTGCCGTGTGATCGCGCTGTTTTTGAACACTGAAATAGACATAAAAGCTCACCTGATTCCAGTTTATGCATGAGAATTTGGTGATTTTTGTGCTATATCAAGAGCTAAAAGTGACAGAAAATGCGTCTTTTACTTTTTAGTCATGTATGAAGCAGAAATTGTTAATATTGTTTTCATTTTTTCCGTTTTATTTTTGTAAAATGACAGTTTGTTAAGACAAAGCAAGACATATTCAGATGCTGTCTTCAGTAAATGTGCTGAGAATTTAGTATTTTCAGACATTTTATGTGTCCAGAAAGTGACAAAAGGAGTTTGTACACCTTGTCAAAATTTGCTAAATTAATTTAACGAAAATGAACATGCTAATTGATTGGAGTGTAAAAACCATTTCTGCACATTTTAGGCTTAGAATTTTGGTTGCAGCCACCCCAGCTTCCTTACTTTTGCTATTCCTGCCACTAGCAACTGACTTTGCTTTCATTTTCAATTAAACGTGGTGTTTTGGGCTATAAAATGTCAGAAAATAGCAAAAAAATGCATCTTCAAATGTCTTTTTTTGACATATCAACAGTCCAAAACTCAAAATAAACAATTTACACCAGTAGAAGAAGAGAAAAGTGACACATTTTGGTATTTCTGCTTCATAAATGACTCAAGCTGATTAATTAATAGTGAAAATCCTCATTTCTGTCAATCGACTAGTTGCTGCAGCACTAAATTACAATGTGACTGAGATGTTGGTATAAACACAGCCTTTTCACACGAGCAGCTTAATGCAAAGTGTGAGCCATGTTTACACATATCAGATGGAGAATCCAAACGTCTTGTTCACATTGGAATCGCTGCTCCTGTAGAGCTACGGAGCCTTTATCATCGGCGACACCCGTCACTGGCATCGATCGCTTTGATAACCCATCGTTTGTACAAAGAACATGTTTGATGCAGACACCAAGCATGAGCAAAAAGAGGAATTGCTGTTGTCATGCTCCCTGACCTGTCAGGCCTCAGAGCTCAGACTTTGATGTGACTTCTTCTTCTTCTTCTTTGTTGTTTTTTTGAATTTATTTTTGTTTCCTCTCCAGTGTGTGTTTTTGTGTAGTTTTATTCTACTAATCATGAGCAGACCGTGTGCTGCTATAAACGTCCAAAACGTCTCATTGAGGAGCACCTTTTTTCTCTGTCGTCGTTCTCTGGGCCCTTTGCAAAGCACCTTGGGTGTCGTTTCCCTTCGTCTGTGTCCAGTGTTGTGCCTTTGACCTGTGTTGTGCACAGTTGTACTCCCCTCTTATCATAAGGTGCCTCTCATACCTTAAAAAAAGCCACGAGGCACCTACCTGAGGTATAATGTATACAGGTTGGTTTCTGTTATTCGTGTTCCAGTAAGAGGCAAGCCAAACAAAACCATTATCCCTCGAGTTATTTTCTGTTTTATTATATATATACCGACAAAACAGCTGCTTTCTTTGTGCCATCGCTTTAGAGCTAAATCCACCCACAATCCCTTACGCTCCTGGAGATTCCAAATTATGTCCATATCTGCTGTGAACACTCGCGGTGACTGGTTGTCGTGTTTACACCACAACCAAACGGGAAGACCAGCCGAAGCAGGTTTTCCCTCTTCTGCTCGTATCTTAGTAAAACTCCAGCGGTGCACTTGATATCGGGAATCGATTCGACTACAAACTCGCTTCTTGTTTCTTGAGTTGCATGCCGAAACCACCTGTAATGACCCAATTTTTTTTTAGATGTTTGTGATCAACGTTTTAAAGCACTTACTGTAACTTTGTGAACCTTGTTTGATCTTGCCTTGGTTGCACAGTTCAGTGGTTCCCAACTTCAGAGTGGGCAAAAAAGAGAAAGTTGCAATGTTTTACACTTTCCTTCAGTCGCTGCTTTTTATCACATTGGCCATGCTAGCAGCTAGGACTGAACCATTAAGAGATTTAAATGGAACGGAAATTAGAAACAATGCAGTTAGCGACCTGAAAAGGCTGCAATTTCGGATAAACATTACGTAGAACTATTATCAAGTTAGCATGCTAAGCTACAGCATTGGAGATGATACACTTTATAGCTGCCATCAGCATGTTAGCGTTGTCACTGTGAGCATGTTGAGCTGTGTTAGCATTTAGCGTCACTTCTATCCCTAAAGTCTCCAATCTTCACATTCAGGGAACTTTCTCAGTCAAGGTTCAAAATCCAGTGAACGTTTACTTTTAGGGAACATTTTCAAAACAGTCTCTAGACTGTTTTTTTTTTTTTTCTTTTTTCCAACATTTGTGAAATTTTCTCCAAACAGTGAATGTTTTAGGTGATGTGTAATAAAACACACATCATAGCTAGCTATGTTTTGTGCTTAGTGCTAGTACACCAATGTTAGCAAGCTAAAAATGGGAAAACACCTTCTAAACTTTAGCGTGTTAGCAGGCTAATGTCATCATTTAGCTCAAAATAATGCTGTTCTTAAGCATAGTCTCTCACAGCTAGCATGGCTGTAGACTATTAACTGAGTGACCTTACTGGTTAATGCACATCCCAGTCAGCTATATTTTGTGCTAATAAATAATTATTAGCATGCCAAGATGATAAACTAAGGTGGTTAACAAGAAATGTGTACTTTGTAAACTTAACAAGCTAATGTTAACAGTGTGACTTCAATAACTACTTTGTGCTTAATGTTAGCGAATAGGTGTTAGCATGCTGACATGTGAATCTAAGATGGTTAACAACTGAAATGTATGTCTTCTAAATTTAAGCATGCTAGCAAGCTAATGTTAGCATTTAACTCAAAGCTCTTCAAGCTAGCATGGCTGTCCATTTTAACTGTAATAGCAGCGTGACTGTCATGCTACCATGCTAACATGTTAAGCTATAATGGCTAACAAGATAAACATGGACTCTCAGGCTTTAAGCATGTTATTAGCAGCATCTCACTGCTAGCATGGCTGTAGAATCTTGAGTGTTTCTTGTGAATTGCCAGATAATTTTACTTCTTTAAGAACCAAATACATATTCAAGTAAGAAAAGTGGAAGATGTTTTTGCTTAAACTGCTCACACCCAGGAGACATATGCAACCTGTGATCGGGGTTCGCTTTATTTTAATGGATCACAAGCCAAAAAAAGTTGGGAACCACTGACCTAGCTGAACTTTGCAGTGTGATTGTCCTAATATTTGACTCAAAACCACTTTTTTTTAAAACAAAAAAAGGAACTTTTGACCATTGGTTTTTACTTTCACCTGCACTAGTTATTCTCCAGATAATGTGCAATGTTAACAAATCTGCAAAAAAAAAAAATATCTCTGTTGTTTGGGCACGTGAAAACATGAGAGCATGCATTGTTCTAGAGATTATGATGTTGTGTACTGGATTTTGTCTGACCTCTGTGTTAGTGCAAAGTGTATGTGATGCATGGTGGGGGAGCAGAGGGACGGCATGGCTCTGTGGTTTGTAGGTGTAGATTTCTTGTGTGGAACAGTTGGTCTACAACTAGACATTCTCTACTCACATGTTCCGTTTCTTTGTTGGTTTTGTATCTTTGTCCCGTCGATTTAACTTAACGGTAGATAAAGAATAGCTAGCTTTGACCACAAATTAACCAATCAGTCAGACTGCAGACCCTTCCACCCCCAACCTTGGTTTATATAGCATTTATGCGACCCGCAGGTCAACACGCAAAAAAAACAAAACAAAACAAAAAAACATAAAATAAAAAATGGAAAAAAAAGATTTTTTAATTCATGGATCATTTTGCCAGTTAATCTGTAAACACCTGCATGCATTTGTGGACATGCACACTTGTACACTCATTTAGACGTATTGAAAATGTCACCTATTAACTTACTTTGTGTTCATTTATCAACAGTATTGATGTCAAATGTGAATATTGTCAATGGAGACTGTGGAGAAATGTTTGGAAGCTGACAAAACATTTTGTCCGATTGTTTGTTTCACTTTTATTTATTTTATATTTTTTGAATTTTGTCTACCAATGTCGTTTCTTTACATGTATCAATTTTAACAAAACCCAGTCTGGTTTTTAATCATAAAATGTGTCTGTGTTTTAAAATGTGGCTCACTGACTATTTATTAGTGCTGTTTACTGTGGGGTTTTTTGTACAACTTCATCACATTGTCATCAAAAGTTTTATTTAATCATACAAATTTACTCATAAAATAGATGAGACTGGTCAGTTTATTTTCTCAGTTTACTACTATATGCACAAAATATCGGTATTAAACAAGAAAAAGTTTGTGAATATAAGGCTAACAAAGAATTCACATTCTCAACATGTCATTTTTTTTTTTATCTTTTGACCCCATTTTTTTCTGAAAAAGAATATCTCCTGGTATCCCTAACCTGTTTTTTAGGATTTATTTTAGTACTGTAGTGTGTTTTTTATGCTAATAACAGGAAAAAACTACAAGCTAACAATGTTAGCTTGTAGTTTTGCCACAAAAACACACAAAAAACAACAAGCTAGCAATGTTAGCTTGTTATCTTTTGCTGTTAGTAGCAGATAAGTTACAGTTTTTGCCACAAAAACACACAAAAGACAAGAAGCTAGCAATGTTAGCTTGTTGTCTTTTGCTGTTTGTAGCAGCTAAGTTGTAGTTTGTGTGGCAAAAATGATAACTTAGCTGCTAATAACAATGCTAGCTAACTTGTGGGGTAACACTGATGCTAAACCTACTTAAACTGCAAGATTCTGACACTCTTAGTAATGTATAGACTATTTAAAATCATTTTATTTGAAATGCATTAGCTAAGATTGGTAACTAAAACTTCCATTAGCAACAATGCTACAGATTTCTATGGCTCTGCTGTTACCATGGTTACTGCAGAGCTCTCAACTTGGTTGGAACCAAGCAGCCTGAACAGGAGGGGTGGTCAGCGAGTACTGGTCAGACTTAAAGCTATAATATGAAACATTTTCACGCTAAAAATGTCTGATAATGATCATATTTTATTTTTTTAAACATAGAGTAATTTTTTTCAACGTATTGGCGGATTTTATTTTGGCTGCCTGTCAGTGGTGTCATTTCCAATTTACCTGCTGTCCAGGAAAACACAGAATGGCAGTTTGTAAGGAAGAAGAAGAAGGTGGGCAACTAGCTAGCCATTTTGCTTGTTTCTTTTCCATTTAATTGTTTTGATATCAATGTTAATGATAATGTTTTAGCCACAGACAACAGTGTTGGGCTCTCCTATGATGGAATTCTGAGCATAATGCTAGCTACAGTAGCTGTTTGCTAATTCCCCTCAACTATAGGTAAGTTAGCTATTAACATTAGCTAACGTTGGTATTTAATTAGAATGAAATGACAGAATGTGAATATATGCGACTGGCCTCAACAAAACTTTAATACATTACCTCATACAACAACTCCCATGATCCAACACTACTTCATGACATCATCAAACTGCACCTTTTATTGTTTTGAGAGACTCCATGCAGCAGGAATTACATATTATGCATTTAAGTATTAAAATAAAATAGGATATAACTCTATTTATCCCACGAGGGTTAAAACACTCAGTGTGTCTGTAGCCATCCAGTCCAGACATATGAGATGGTACGTGCCTTAAATTTGAATCGGCACAATGCCTCTGCTGTCGACCATGCTCCTTTTACTGTGGGTACTTATTTGCATAAAATTTTACTTTCTCAAATTGTAATGAAAGCTAAAGACACCAAAACTCACGTGAAGTCAGGTCACACTATGCATCATAGAGTAAAATGTTAATTTCCTAAAACTTTAAGCGGATCCACCCGTAAGGCAGAAATACAGTCATTATAAACAAATCAGTAATAAAAAGTGGTTACGTACACAATATATGTGACACATGCTTTAAATTCACAGAGTAAAATTAGAAATACGACGTAAGATTAATAGTTTTATATTTAAGAAATATTAGCACCACCAAACAATAAATAATTCATAATTAGAATAATTATATTGTCACAATTACATGTACTTAATCACCTGCATTCTGTTTTATTTTAGTTTAATTCTGGTTTTATTCAACCTTACACAATGCTCCATGCTAGTTGTGTTGAAGTGGTTGTTTTGAAGTCAAAGGTCAGCACGTTGAGATTTTAAATCAAATAAACAGGACCATGTGTCTCAAATAAACAGAACAACAAACAGCAAAAACAAAGAAAATCGATCAAACTAGGACAAGAGTTTCCACACAGTGCAGTAACCAATCAAGATAGCAGTGTTAGACATTTCAGACAGACTTCCAGGTTTAACCCTCCTGTTGTCCTCATTTATGGACACCAAAAAATATTGTTTCCTTGTCTGACAAAAATCCAAAAATTCAGCAAAAACAATCCCCAAATTTCTGAAAATCTGCAAAACCTTCAGGAAGAAAATTCCAATAATTCCTTATTGAAAGTTTCCTTTAAAAGTTTTATTTTTAAAAAATCCCCCAAATTTGGCAAGAAAATTCTTATTCTATTTTCAGAAAATGAGTAAAAATCTTCTAAAAACATCCTAGAAATATCTAAAGTGATTCCATATATATCAGTAAAACTTCTAATGTTTTCTTCAAGAATATTCACATAAAAATTGATTTTTTTGTGAATATTCTTAAGAAACATTTTTAACATTTCTTTTTTTCCACCAAAAAATGTTCAAAGATTTCCCAAAAATGTTGAAAATGTGGACATCAGAAGTTTCACTGTGAATTTTTTTTTTTTTTTTCCACATTTTCAAATTAAAAGTAAATTTGACCCTCAGGACAACACGAGGGTTAATTTTAGTGCAGGAGGAGTAAAAAGCTGCAGGAAGTGGAAGTACTCGAGTACAAGTACTTTAGGGTGGTACTCGAGTACTGCAGCTGAGTAAATGTACTGCATATGGAGCCTCCTTTCACATGCGTGGAACACTGTGTCCACCATTAGGGCTCATTATGCAGCAGCTCCGTGGACCGGGAGCGGAGCTGGAGCCTGCGCAGCCCGCATCCCACCGCCCAGTCCCCGCCCACCGCGGCCAACCGAGCTCGGTGACGATAAGACCCCGGACGGCCGCTTCTGCTCCGGCAGTCATCAAGGAGCGACCGCGCCTGTGTGGAGCCGAAACGGAGCCGAAACCCGCCACGATCAGCGCGGAGAAGCAAAGGCGAGTAAATGTGTTTTATTCTTCGCAGATTCACGGAAGAGTGAGATGTTGGAACCGCTTCCCTTTTTACTGCTGTCAGCTGTTTATCTGTCAGGGCGGGAATTAGACTGATGGGAGCACAAGGCTTTCACGGAAGTCAATCAAATCCAAACCCGTTCCAGTTATTCTAAGGGGCAGAGCAGGGACGGGGTCTGAGCTGTTTGTATTAACGAGGTGCCACGTGGGTGAACGTGGAGGAGAAACAGCCTCCGTGTGAACGCGGCTGAACTGGGAATAGAGGAAATATTCCAGGCTGGGAGTGACCAGTATGAGCTGCTGGATCCAGTGTGTGTTATGGAGAGGTGGCATCCCTCTGTGGGCTGTCCCACGGGGGAGATCAGCTGCTCAGCATCACTTTTATTTATGAGGGGAGAGACTAAAAGAAGGTATGTTCCCCCAACACCCTCCCCCTGCCTCCTGACACCTCCAGCAACACAATTAAGACATGTGGAGCTACAATTAAGAGGTATGTGTGCAGCTATAGTTCAGAGATGTGCAGCTACAATTAAGAGATGTGTGCAGCTTTAATTAAGAATCGTATGCAGCTCCATTTAAGATAAGATAATCCTTTATTACTCCCCACATCGGAGGAAATTTCCAGTGTTACAGCAGCAGCATCTTTCAAAGCAGCACTAACCATATGTCCAGTAATGATAATAATGATAATAACAATAATATGTACAATATATACAAGAATGAAAATTAACTATATTAACTGTAACTAATTAATAATTAATTCATTTCCCTCTGGGAATTGTGATTTGTTTTCGGAACCTTATCCTAACAGAAACCAGGAGTGTGACTGTCTCCACAGAGTACTATCCTCTGTCAACATAGTCTCCCATGAAGAGGTAGTTGGTGTCTGGAGACCTCCCCCCATCTTAAACAGCTCCATGAGGTCATGAAACTGTCCGTGGACATCTCACCTCTTGTACATTGGACTCTTTTGTCAAAATCTGATGTGTGCAGCTACAGTTCAGTCGTGTGCATCAGTGTGTGCAGAGGCAGAGTGCATGAGGTGAAAGATCAAAACAGGATGTCATGAGGTTCGCTGAGGCCTCAATTTCCTCCCACTTCCACTACACAATCACAAAAGACATATCCACATAATAGCCAGAAGTATGCAGACACCCTGTTATGTCCACAAACTCTTGTCTACTTTGGTTCTGGGGCTGTTTTCTTTTTTTTTTTTTCTCCATCCATGGAATATTACATCTGTGGTTGGCAACAACTTTGTCCCCAAATGTCAAAAGACGCAAGTTCGCAAGCAAAATATTGATATTTCATACACAGAAGGAAAACCTGTACATACTAGTATAACTGATAAAAATCCTTGTTGCTTTTGGTCAGTGATGTTCAAACTGAACATGACTGTTATTTCCAGATTAGTCTGACTCACCAGATGTTAACCAATTGCATAATTTTGCCAGTTTTTTTTTATTTCCCATGAATTTGTCCTCTGCATACCAATATATGTGACACTGTTTTCAAAACTCCCTTCACTATGGGAAACAGTGACCTCCGGGTAGCAACCTACGTGATAAAAACTTCAAGCTAGTCTTTTTGTATTTTACTGAACTGTCCAGTTAATACAGTTCTTGTGTCCCTCACTAAAATAATCCCTCTTCATCATTTTTTAAAGTGAACACCATCTTTGCATCTTGTTCTTAAGCATGCCTTTGATGATTGTGATTAGTTTAAAGAAATAAAACATGCAAGAGTGTTTTCTTCCCCTCTGGGAAAATGATAAAGAGGGGCAGTCAGACCATTCTACACAGCATTTGTCATCATTAGAGAAGGGTCTAACTATGCAACGCTATCTCCAGATAATGTCTTGGTTTGGATGCTAAAGGCTGATGAGTATTTTCAGGAGCTGTTGCTGGCTGATTTTGGCCTTTTACAGCTATATCAGCATGTAAGTCAGTAAACTAAGCTAATTAGCTGCTGACTGTAGCTTCAAGTGGAATGTGCAGGTATAAAAGTGTAGTTAATCTGATTTTAACACTTTTGTAATACAAATATGAGGCAGCCCCCAGCATTAATTAGCTTAGCATAAAGGTGGTAAAGAGGCGCTGAAAGACAACTAAATCCACCTCAGTGACTCACACAGCGCGGCTTTCTTAATTTATTCACAAACTTTAGTTTAAATACAGGCAGTTTTCGATTTTAGGGGATTTATCTTATATGGTAGATATTTTTTCTTGGTCGTCGCCAGTTTCCCGGCTCCAAGCCAAGAAATAAGTTCAGCAGATTGTCCCCTATAAAATCATAATCTGTCATTTTTACACTTTGGTGTTTGTACAGATTGACCAGGGAAATATCTTGTGATAAGCAGTGAGCTTCAGAGGTGCCAGTAAGTAGATTCTGTTTGTTTTGCTCAGTCAGGCTTCTGTCTGTACTGTAAATATGAAGCTATAAGACAGGAAACAAGTAGCTTGGTTCTGTCCAAACTCAACAAAATCCACCTGAGTAATTCACATGGTGTTTCTTGTTTGTTTATTTTGCTTAAAAACTGATGTGCCAGTGTGATAAATCATCGTGTTGAGGGCGTTTAAACTATGCGTCAGCCTGTTGCAGTTCCCGGGCCGACGGCTGAGACTCCAGGAAGTTGCTGCTTGTAGTCAAGGTAATAGTGCAGCAGATAACAGCCTGAAACAGTGTTTGCACAGCTTGAATAAAGAGGAAATTACAAGGTGGCATGACTCTTCAAATTTTGGCATCAAAATCACAAACAAAATGAAAACATCTGTATGCATCCGACTAAATTATTTTAAAAAATCCCAACATTATTGATTCTAATTATGCTTAAATTTAAAATATAATCAGAATTATTATTATTATTATTATTATTATTATTATTATTATTATTATTATTATTATTTAGACAGTAACTAATTTTCACCTTTACATTCTGGTACATGCCTCATTTAAACAAGGAATGTGTGACTTTTCTGCATCCATTCACTTTTTGTGCTTTGTATCATAGACTGTTTGTTTTTTAAATCCAAAATGCCAAATATTGGATAAGTTAGTCATCTAAAATACACTAAAGCGACAGTAACAGTAACAGTCACTAAATACAATATTTTGGCAATCAGAAGAGACTAAATTGCATTTTTCGAACTGTACAGGTAATTATAAAGTTGAAAAAACATGATTAAAAACAATTAAACTTGATTCAGGAAGTTGTGCCAGAATACAAGAAGTGTCTGTACTCTGAGTAACTTATTATGTCATTCAGTGTTTTGATGAGTATTTAGCAAGCTGGTTGTGTTTTCGCGCTTTGATTGAAACTCTGCATTTATTCATAAAATTGAGCCAAAGTTGAAGCATTTATCAGTGTAATGTTGGCCACAGACCACCCACACATGGATAAATACATAAGAGGAATATAATATTCGAAAGTCTTGCCCTCCTCAGTGGTTGGGAGATCTGGAAATGGTATTAAGTATCTTTGGGGGAAATTCTTCTGGGACATTTGCACAGAGAGCTATTCATCCGAAGGTTTTCTCAGGCTCATGTTAGTCTCATGCTCGCCACATTCCCTGTACATCCACAGGCGAGTTCATCGTGAGGCTCAGCAGACCTCTTCTCCATTAATCCACCCAGAGTCTCAGCTGCAGGCCTCAATGTTACGTAATTTTCTGATTTTAACGTCTGATAAGTGATTGCCCTACACAGGAAATGTCTACGGCCTGCTGGAGGCCCTTGTGGCTTCTATTCTACGCAGAAGACGAAAAATCTTCAGCTGATTCATGAGCTAAAGTTTTTGTAAACGTTACGGTAACGCCAGCTGTCAGCTCAGGAGCGATGCCAAGATTTGGAAGTTTCCTTCATTTTATAAACTCTTATCGCCGCCTCTGCTTCAAGCCAGCTAGATTACTAACCCAGACTTTTCCTGGGTTTCCTGCACCGGTTTCTTTCCCTTTGCCTATTGTTTATCTATTTGCATCTACTTGTGTTAATAGCCTGAAGTCTGCTGACCAGTTGTTGACTTGTCCAGGGAGGGTCTGGACTGAGACTGAGGAGTCATTTGTAAAACTGGATGAGTTATGTAATTTACTGCAAGTTACTCACATTTGCCAAATGTTTTGGAAAATTACAGTTCCTCTCAGCAGCTTTTCAAAAGCTCTGAAGAGGAAACTTTTGTTGAGAACTTTTAGCACCATTTACAAGAACAACAACTGTACTACTAATGTGCTACGATAAGACCTAGCAGGGCATTTATTTGTTGTCAGAACAAAGTTAGCGACTACTTAATACTGAATAGTATGGCTGCAGTTAACAATTATTTTCATTGTTGATTTTTTGCTCCATTAATCGAATAGTTCTGGGTTACAAATGGTGGTCATCGTTCTCAAAAACCCAAGATGGCATCTTCGAATGTCTTGTTTAGTCCAATACCTAAACTAAGATATTCAGTTTCCTGGTCTAGCAGAGGAAAGAAACCAGCAAATATTCACTTTTAAGAAGCTGAGAGAGTTTTGACTTAATACCCCCCAAAATTACTTGAACCAGTGAATCAATTATCAGATTAGTAAGCGATTAACTTAATAACTGACAATTAGTTGTTTAATCCACTTATCATCATAACTCTACTTAAATAATCATCAGCTCTTTGAGGGTATCACTACCATGCTAACATGCCCACACTGACAATGCTAGCATGCTGATGTTTGATCATCATAATGTTTACCATGTACACCATCTAAGTTTAGCATGCTAACATTTGCTAATTTTGAAGTATTTATGGTGTCAGGTGGGATCACCCCCAGTTATCACAGGGTACCATGCATGTTTGACCAATTGTACCAAATTTGAATCATTAGGATTCATCCAATCAGAAACGAGACAAAATTTCATGTTTCATGCAGTACAGTAGTTCAGTTTACTGGTCTAATCATGGAAAGAAGTCAGAAAATATTCCCATTTGAGAAGCTGAAATCAGAAAATTTAGACCTTTAAAAATGAGTCAAAACAATCATAACAATTGCAGATTAATTTGGTAGCTGACAACTAATCGATTAATTAATTCATTGTTGCAGCTCTACTAACATTCGCCGGCTCTTTGAAGCTGTACAGTCATAGTATGTTGAACATGCTAACACTAGCATGCTAGCTGGCCCACACTAATGATGCTAATGTACAGTCAGCATAATGTTTTTCATATTCAACATCTTAGTTTGGCCTTAGCATGCTAACATTTGCTAGTGTTGAGGTATAGATGGCACCAGGTGGGATCACCAGTTTTGATTTAGAGGACCATGCACGCTTGTACCAGATTTCATAGTTGTTGAAAGATATCATGGAAAACCACAGGTTCATTCAAATCATTAGGATTCGTCCTCTTAAGGAGCAAGAACATCAACTAAAGGTCATGTTTCTCACAGTACAATAGTTTACTGGTGTAACCAAGGAAAGAAAACAGAAAGCATTCTCATTTAAGAAGCAGAAATCAGAGAACTTAGACTTCTTACCTTTAAAAAACAAATGACTCAAACCAATCGATTGTTTGCCAGAATAGTTGCAGATTAACTTAGTAGCTGACAGATAATTGACTGAGTCACTGTTGCAGCTGTACTTAAATGTGTTGTATAGCTGGTGTCTCTCTGAAGTGATCTTTGATTGTGCAAAATGTTTAAACGATGTTTAGTAGACATAATGTGTACCATGTTCACCACCTTAGTTTAGCCTGTTAGCATGCTAACGTGCTGAGTTTAAAGTAAAGGTGATGGCAGGTGAAACATCAAGGGATCACCAGAGTAATTCAGGGGAACATGCACCAGATGTCATATTTGTTTAGACATTTAACATAAAACCCCGAAACATCAGAGGCTCATTCAAAGTATTAGGATTTGTCTTCTAGTGAACAAGCACAGTACAGTGGTTGTTCAGAACTCTTAGTCTGAACCAAAGAGGACCGCTAACAGCCTCTTAAAAGCGCTCTCCACTTCAGCTCCTCTGTGTAATCTGATTAATTGTTTGCTTTTGTGCTTGTAGGTGTCCTTAAAGGTTGCAGCGGTTACAGTGACATGGACAACAAAAGTGGTTCCACACCCTGCAGAGCTAACACGGCAGCCTTGCCCGAGCTGCCGAGCTGAAAATGACTCAGAGAAATGGAATCAGGGGGACGAGCGATCGTTGCCTCCAGTCGGAGGCCTCCGAGGTTTTCAAAGAGGCCAACGGTATGGAGAAAGTTCAGGAGGCCAACGACTGTGAACCCGAGGAGAGGCGGTCGGGAGGCGAAGCCAGAGACTCGGGCCAGTAGCGGGGCAGTAACGGCTCCAGATGGAGGTTGGGGATGGGTGGTGCTGATTGCCACCATCATGGTCCTGGCGTTGACCCTGGCGTTCCCCTCCTGTGTGGGAATCTACTACACCGACCTGCAGAATGAGTTCCACGCCTCTAACAGCGAAACCTCCTGGGTGCCCTCCATCATGACGTCAGTTCTGCATGCAGGAGGTAAATAGACCGGCTCAGAGTCACCTGTGTAGTTAAAGTGTAACCTTAGTCAGTATACCATTAAATCTTCCTCCTTTTTATTAAGTCACAGGTGACTTAATTACACTATGTGACTTTGGGCTTTTGTAGGCTTAACATTTTATTGCAGGGTTGTTTGTTTTTGTCACTTATTTGCCCTTACATGCCCCAAGCCTCGGGGTTGTTGGAAGTCATACCTGATTGTTATCGTCTGGGGAAGGTATGAAACCTGAGAGGAAGGATCTGAGTGTTTATCAAACTGTCTTGCTGTGATGCTGTTGATTTAAAAAGGATTATTTCATGAGAAACTGCAGCCTGCTTGGTTCTCTCAACCCACAGTGACTGATTCAGGGTTACAAAAGGGATAAACTACACTAACTTAATACATCTATACACTCCTTTTGCAGTTTTGGAAAGTTAAACTAAAGACACTAGAGCACAACCTTCCATGAGTCGATACAGTCGGGGGTTTTGCTGCTAAATCCCTACTTGGTCTGGTATGAACAGGGCTCATGGAGGCTCATGCTGACATTGTTAAATTAGTTTTCCAACCACCTCACAGCTGGTTTTGTGACCGACTCCTCTCTATTTGTGCCCTTATTTAACAGAATTAAATATTAGAATTACGACTTGACTTAAAATCAAGAATTTAGCTTAAGTGGTAAGAATAATCCAAACTTTAAAGCCATAAACTTTATGACGGATATTTGTTTTGGGAACTTTTTGCAGACTTTCTTCAAGTGTTTTATTGGTTTAGCCTCGTCAAAAGCAGTGATTAGTTTAGTGTGGCGAAAGTCATTTCTCAGGATATCTAACCCCTGCACACCGTAGCTCGAGAGAATCTTGTTAATCTGGTCTTTTATCGTCATCCGGGAGCCTTTTTGTTTAGATTGATAAGCAACAGGTTACTCAAGTTGAATATCTTGGTGATAAACGGTGCAAGGTGTTCCCCAATCAGTAATTTCAACTGTCAATATTTTAAAAGCAGATACAAAAAGCTGATGAAAGTTACTGTGTTTTATCTCCACGTTATCAGAACAGTTTGATAATACCTCCTCTTCCAATTTAACAGCAATTATTGCCCAAAAGAAGTAATAGGCGTGATACATTTTTTTCTTTAATGATATTTTTAGGAGTCCTTAAGATTTATTTATTTAAAAACATTAAAGGAAGAATGTTTCATTCACATACAGAATAACTGTAGTCTGTCGTGGGCGGCGATCAGTAATTACCACTTTTTTATTGAAAGAAACCCGAGGCCACACCAGAACAATCGATGCTGGTTCATGTTATCGCAGTGCTTTCAAACTCCCACCTTCCTCCCTTCCTGTCCTGAACACACAACTCTAAGCTCTAAGCATTTATTCTGCCTGATATTTTGGTTTGGGTTTTGGCATGGATTTTATGTGTTTAGCCTGTCAGCAGTCTGGTTCTCCAAACTGTTGAATAGATCTGTTGTTTTTTCAGTGATAGAAATGATAAAGTGAAAATGTGTGTCAGGCTATTGCGATTCTTTACTTTATCTCCCAAATTCATATAAGTGTAATTCATTGGTTTGATTTAATTCGGCACTGAAGTCTATGATACTATGTATATTTTTGTCTTTAACAATATTCTGGTGTCAAAATATCAAGAATCTGAAATGACTGTTTTTTCAATGTTTTTATCTAATGATTTTTTAGGCTAGCGAGCGCATTTTACTTTCTTCTTTCTTGGAATGCCGAAACAAGTGGATGTTGTAATGTTTCACACAGACAGACAGACAGACAGATTCACAGACAAACGTACGTCGATCGTCACATATCTCCGCCCGTTCCTTGGCGGAGTAAAAAGTCCAGTTTTTATTCACCTGTTGTCACAATACCCACAGCACCTGAGCTACAGGTTTAGTGCCAAACAGCATCCTTCCTTTTTCCTTGATACTGTAGGGTTTTGATGACAACATCCTTTCAATTATAGATTTAACTGATGAGGAGGAATTTATGAATTAGATCATTTGAAAGCAGAACCACGGCATGAAACTGCCAGTCGTGGCACACTTCAATGCCAACTGATACATTGTTGATTCTGCCTTTTCATGGTTTACTATTTACAAACAAGTATAGAATATCAGAAGTAAACCGTTAGTTCTACTGTATTCTGCAGAAACTAGAGTTTTATGGGGTGCCAAGACGGGAGAATTAGAAGTCGCAGCTCGTTTTGTACAAAGTTCTCATGGATGTTGGAGGCAGGAATGCTTTGATCTTAAAAATTATCCTTAAGCTGAAAGAAATGTGACACAGATCTGAGTTTTATCTTCATTTAGTGACACAAATCAAAGCAGCCGCCTCCCACCAAGTTTCTGTTCAGTTCAGCAGGAATTAAAACTGAAATGTTAAGTCACTAGATCAAGGGGTGTCAAACATGAGGCCCGCGGGCCAAAAGCGGTCCTCCAGAGGCTCCAATCCGGCCCTCAATGTGTAAAAATTCCAGAGAAGACATTAACTGCAGATTGTAAATTACTAAAACTATAAATTTAAAATGATTTCTAGACCATGACAAGTTGTTTGGATCAGAAAGTAAAATACTAGATTGTTCATAGTTCTTTTGTTTTGTGTCTCATTTTTGTAATATTGTGTCATTTTTTGTCATTTTGTTTTCTTTTTGTCTCATTTGTGTTTTTTGTCTTATTTTTGTCATTTTGTGTTTTACTTTATTCGTTGTTTTTTGTGGTGTTGTCTTTTTTGTCTCGTTTGTGTCGTTTGTCCATTTTTTTTGCCACATTGTGTCTCGTTTTTGTAATATTTTGTCTTGTTTTTGTCGTTTTTTTGACTGACGTCATTTGTCTCATGTTTTTGTAATTTTGTTTCTCGTTTTTGTCGTTTTGTGTTTCCTTTTTGTAATTTGTCTCATTTTTTGTTGTTTTGTCTTTTTTTTGTCTCACTTATGTTGTCTATTTTCTTATCATTTTCTCACGTTTGTCATTTTATGTCTCTTTTTTGTCATTTGTACACTTTTTTGTTGCTTTGTAACTTTTTTGACAAATTTTTTGTCTCTTTTTGTTTTGAGTGGTTTGTCTCGTTTTTGTCATCTTGTTTCTCATTTTTCTAGTGTTTTGTCTTGTTTTTGTTGTTTTGATCATAAAGTAATACCCTCTTTGGTGCAGTTCCAGATACCTGCGACTAAATGTTGTGTTCCTTTGTAGGAACACTGATCTTAGTTTGTTCTAACATTTACCCTCATCAGTATCTTGCAGCTAAATCAGACTGAGTTAAATTTAACCCTCCTGTTTGTGACCTTTAACCAGCCTACACCACTGTATTTAGTACAGAGGCTTTCAAACACACAAGTGAAACTTCCTTCTCTATCAAAGGTGATTTATGAGCAACAGTTGAGGTAAAATGATATTTGACAGATGGGAAAATCTGCTCTGTACACAAACAGTGTATTTTCAACTGAACTAACAGCTGTGTGGGTCAATAAACTGGTCTGTCAGATTTATATGCACACATGAATTAGAAAGTGAGCCAGAGAGTAAACATGTTTTCACTCATGCTTCCAGGTCTTAAGAAGGTCCCTCAGCTGGTACCAGATTCCAGCATATTGCTGTTATCTGAAATGTGTTGGTAGGATTAAGAAAACAGCCTCTCCTCTGCCATGTAAGCCTTTTGCCCACTTCTGCTCCAGTATGCATTAAACTAAGAGCATTAAATGTGATCCACAGGTCCCTTTTGTAGCGTGCTGGTGGAGAGATTTGGCTGCCGAGCAACAGTCATGTTGGGCGGAGTCCTGAGCGGGCTGGGAATGGCGGCCAGCTCATTTACCCGGTCCATCACCGAGCTCTACATCACCGCCGGGGTCGTCACAGGTCAGCAAACGCTCGGCACATTTATTACCCCGCCTGACACACGACCGTTGACTATCTGCCCAACACCAAACCCCAGGAGGCTCTCAGGCAACATGAGACAGCTGAAGCATCAGAGCTTCTTCCCAAGCCGGTCAGATTTTGGACCTTTCTAGACTAAAAGTCGTGCTTTGTTGCAACTTTTTCTGGCCCAAAGTTGTCTAAAAATCACTTATTGCAACTTATATGAGAAAAATAAAACTTATTTTAAAGTTTAAAGGTGACAGTTGGGTCTGGTTTTTGTAGTTTTGGCTGCTACTGCTGACAAAATTGCGCTTTTACAGACCTGAGCAGTAAATAATGGGGGGGGTGTATTTTCCAGAAATGGGGGGGAAAAAATGGAAACAATATGAGAATCATTTTAGAGCACCAAAATTGTTACCAATACTTTAGAAATGGTGGATCTACATACTACGTATACTTTTCTACTTACATTTTTATCTCTTTTCTGGACATCAACACTAGAAAGATATTTCACCAACAGCTTGGTTCTCTGTAGACCGTTTTTGAGCCAGACGGCATTTATTTTGTTGCTCTTGTATGTTTGTATTTTGCTCTCTGATGTGTTTTCTATCTGCTGGTTTAAACACTGCCTGCAGTTCAGCCGAATGCTTACAGAATTATTGTCATGTGACAAAGCCATAGCCTTTCAGTTGCACCAAGGAGCACACAATTATTCGTTTTTTTACAGAATCTGGTGAAAACCCCTCCTTTTTGGAGAATAAATAAATGAAATGTAATGATTTTAAGCTTCGATTGCTTAATTTTCCTGATGGAATGGAACATCACAGAAGATTAGTACAATGACTGCCAGAAACTTGAAAATCCAACAGTTTTTTTCTGTCTTTACAGTTTCTTGCTTTGATAGATGGTGAAATTTTGGTGATTTTTCTAAAAAAGAAACATACCTTTCCGTTTTGGATCCACAAGTGAGATGTTTTCTAGCCTACATTGTACTTTTTTGGGGTTCAGAAGGTTAAAGTAGAGCAGAATACTTGAGCTGGAACATGTTCGGACCAGCACAACTTTTCTACACGTGTTATTTTTGTTATTTCTGATGCTGGAACTGACCGTCCGCTTGTTCTGTTGCAGGACTCGGCTTCTGCTTCAGCTTCCAGCCGGCCGTGACCATCCTGGGACACTACTTTGTGCGCCGCCGTGCGTTCGCCAACGCCATGTCCTCCACCGGCACGGCCCTGGGACTGTGCACGCTGCCTTTCCTGGGAAACTACCTCCACACCGAGTTCGGCTGGAGGGGCAGCTTTCTGGTCCTGGGGGCCGTTTTGCTGAACTGCTGCGTTTGCGGAGCCGTGATGAGGCCCCTGCAGCCCAACAGGCGTCGAGGGCAGCCGCTGATGAACCACGGACCCCCTGCTCCCGACCAGGACGACGACAGGAAGGAAAAGGGGGCGGTGAGGACGATATGGAGCTGCCTGTTGGCCACCCTGAGCAAACACATGGCCTTCGATCAGTTCTGCAACAACCCGCGTTACTGCGTGTACGCCATCGGCATCACGTGGATGATGCTGGGCTTCGTGGTGCCCCTCATCTACCTGGTTCCTTACGCCACGGCCCACGGCATGGAGCAGAGCCGGGCAGCTTTCCTGCTCTCCATCCTGGGGATCGTCAACATCGTGGTGCGGCCTCCTTTCGGCATCATCTTCAGCATGCCCTGGTTCAAAGGGCGACACGTCTACGTGTTCGCCTTCGCTCTGCTGGTCAACGGGCTCAGTAACAGCATCTGCTCCATCGGGCCCGGCTTCCCCGTGCTGCTGGCGTACGTGGTGATCTACGGGCTGTCCATGAGCGTGGTGGGCTCCCTCATGTTCACCGTCCTCATGGATATCGTGGAGATGAGCCGCTTCCCCTCCGCCCTGGGCCTCCTCGCTATCATGGAGAGCATCACGCTGCTCATCGGGCCGCCACTGGCAGGTAAAGTAAACACAGAGAGGGGGCGATCCACAGCAGAGATATGGCGAGAATGTAGGACACTGTCATTGGAAACATCTAGACAGGATCTGCCTCAGCAAGCAGGTTTATGGGCTGCAGGCAGGAGGAACTTTTAGTCACGGTACACATGAAGTGACACAGATAGTGAAGCACGCTGCACGCTCAAGAAATCAAAAGAAAGAAAGAAAGAAATCAAACTGTTTTCAATCAGCAGTTCTATGCTGCTGCTGCTCGTTAAAGTTAAACCACAGATTTAAGTCTTTATTTTCTTTATTTTCCTCTTCAGGCTGCACAATCTCCAGTTTATTTTCAGCTCCATCTCTGTCGTTGGTTATAAATAAGAGTGCATTAAAACCGACACCGATAAGAAAATAAACATTAACTCACCAAACTATCAGAGTCCTTTCAGTGTCTGCTGGTAGAATCAGCCGAAGCGCCACGGTGACATCACTTCCCTTTAGCCATGCTAGGAGCTGACGTCAGGCAGGAATCCTGTGATCAGGTACTGAATACTCACCTGGACAGAAAGAAACGCCCAAAGCCATTTGCTTGACAGCTCAGTCCATCAAGGAAAAGCAAAGGCAAAATGGAAAAAGCAATGACAAAAGGCAAAACAAAATGAAAAAGCTAAGGCAAAATTTACCTTTATATTTCCATATTTATTTATTCTTCTTTATATTTGCACATTTATTTTCTCATTTTTTAACAGATTTATTTATTTATTTTTATTGTCTTTATATTTACACATTTATTGTCTTATTTTTAAAACAGATCTGTTTATGTATTTTATTCCTCTTTATATTTACACATTTATTTCCTTATTTTTTAACAGATTTATTTTTTTATTTATTCTTTTATTTATTCCTCTTCATATTTACACATTTATTTCCTTCGTTTTTAAGAGATATATTTGGTAATTCTTGTATTTATTCCTCTTTATATTTACACATTTATTTCCTTTTTTTTTCACAGATTTATCTTTTATTATGGCACTCCTGTGATTCCATACACAACACTTGGCTAAAGTGCTTGATACTCTGCACATACCTGTATGTTGTATGGGCTCAGCTAGTAAGCGGCTTAGAGAACAGATTCACATTTTTACAAGACTGCCAGATGCCCTTATAAACTCCGGAACCGGTTTTGCTCGCTCCTGTTTGTACTGGCCCCCGATTAAGAGTCCTACGTAATGCTTTACAAATCTCAGCTTGTCGGACGTCTTCTAAAGTTACCGTTTATTTAGTGGCCAAACGTCCACTGCAGCTCGACACAGGAGCATCGACAGGCAAACAGAATGAGGAAATCTGACACTGAAAAGGTTTTAGTTTTCTAACTCAGGATGCTTGTCAGTTGTACGTCTCTCTTTTGTATTCTATCGTCTTATCTGAGCATACTTAGTTTATTATCAGTAAAGCTTCATACTTATTATATCCTGCTGCACTGCGTTTCCTAATGTTATGTCATTTTGTCATTCTATTCCGTCTCATCAAAACTCCACCTTTTTTACTGCAAATGTGACAAATGGCCTCTTTATCGGACTTCCCTTTATAACTTGGCTTAAACCCTTAATGCACCTGCAGGGAAGGCCGGGATGCGAACCGGGGATCTTTTAGCTGCAAGGCGACAGCGCTAACCACCACACCACTGTGCAGCCTGTAAAATGTACAATAAAACAATAAATAAACAGCACTGAAATATAACATCTAAAAGAAATAAAAAAAAAATAAAATGTCACCGTGCTGCTAGGTATTGAAAGCCATTTTAAACAGGAAGGTTTTGAGCTTTGATTTGAACAGATCCAGGTCAGTGAGGGTGCATGTTGGGGGAACTAGGTCCAGAACCTGGGTCCAGCTACAGAGAACACCCAGTAACCCTAGGGTTTCTATTTAGACTCAGTACTTCAAGCAGCCGCTGATTGGAAAACCTCAGAGCTCTTTTTTGGTCCGTAAAGTTAAAAGCTCAGATAAATAAAGTGGAGCAAGACTGTTAAGAGCTTTAAAAACAAGCAGAAGTTTAAAGGGAATTCTTGACAGTCACCTTAAATCAAGTAGTAGAACCTTTAGATCACCTCAGATTATCCTACAGGTTAACTGTTCCTATTTGCTTTTCCCAAACTGAGGCTGGGAACTCATTCAGGCCTTAATATGAACCAGAGAAAGGCAAAAGAAGAAACATGAGAGAGAACTGCTGCGACAAAGACATGGCTTAGTTAACCCTCCTGTTGTCCTCATTTACTGGCACCAAAAAATGTTGTTTCCTGTCTGAAAAAAATACAAAAAGTCAGCAAAAAAATTCCCCAAATTTCTTAACATTTCCAAAACCTTCAGGAAGAAAACTCCAATAATTCCTTAAAAGTTTCCCTTAAAAGTTTTATTTTAAAAAAATCCCACAAATTTGGTAAGAAAATTCTTGTAAATATTTTCAAAAAATGAGTAAAAATCTTCCAAAAAAATCCTAAAAATATCTAAAGTGATTCCATATAAATCAGTAAAACTTGTAATATTTTCTTTAAGAACATTCACAAAAAAATCAACCAAAATCCAGCGAATTTCGCTGGATTTTGGTTGATTTTTTTGTGAATGTTCTTAAGAAACATTTTTAACATTTCCTTTTTTCCCACCAAAAAATGTTCAAAAATTTCCCAACATCAGAAGTTTCACTGTGAAAATATATATTTTTTTCCACATTATCAAACTATAAAACGGGTCAATTTGACCCTCAGGACGACACCAGGGTTAAGATTAGATATTGTTTGTTGTGACGTTACGGAGCAGACAGTTGTCTCCATACTGGGCTGTAATCTAAATATCCTTCCAGCTCCATATGAACCCGAGGTTGAAGAGAATCCTCAGAACTGATGCTGCTGGTGCTCACATCTCTGTGTTGCTCGTTGTATCGCTTCTCCTGACATCAGTAAACCTTATTCTCTGCCTCCTCGTTCGTATCTCCACATCGCAGAATTCCCTAACGCCCCCCTGGAAACTTTTCCGTTCCCGTCCATGCAGCTTTTATTTACCATAGAGTTGAAGTTCAGAGGTTTAATTCACTGATTTTGCATGTTGTAGAGACTAATGATTTGAACAAAGCCTCATAAGATGCATCAGTTACGCTTCACTTCTGTTTCTTCAAATGTAACCTTGTGTCTTTGCTTTGTTTTTGTAGTTTTGTTTCTTGTTTTTAGATTGTTTTATTTGATGGGAGCAGTAGAAGAACACTCCCTAACCACATTGTAATTATTTAAAGCTACATAATGACATTTGACACATTCATTTCTTTTTCAGTCCACAGTGCTCTGCTCATCCCATCAGCACAGCATTACCGTCTAGATCATTTAGATTTCTTACATGGGAGAAAATGAAGCTATCTTTATTCTGTTCATGGTTTGTTTAGTTTTTCTCTATTAAAAAAGCGAAAGAAACAAAAATAAGACCACCGTTAAAGTGCCGGATTGATAAAGGGTACCGGTAAAAGCAGTAGTACCGTTAAAATCTGAGTGATACCCGTCTCTACTTGCTGTATCTGGAAGAGTTTCCTCAGGCTGAGATGTTTTCTGACTTTGCTTGTGTTTTGTCAGGTAGCAGAGTATTGAGCTCTCAGGGCCACCGTAGCTCTCTGTCCACCTCTGATCAATACTAGGATCACTAATCCTGCAGTCGAAGGTTCAAGAGGAATGGATCGAATTATCTAAACACTAAAGAAAGGTGCTTCCTTTTCTTATCTCCTCATGGTGTTTCCTGAAGGTCGAGGAAACTGAGAATCTGAAACTCCAGGATCATCACAGTGAAGCTCGGTCTTTTCTCCTCATCTGCTGTAAACTATAAACCAGAAATGACAGAACCCTGCTCTGCTCGTTGTTTTCGTGCGTTTTGTTTTGTGCACGTGTTTCCACTTGTGTTTTGCGTGAATGTCTGCGATGCAGGAGATGAAGCCGCTGCAGGCTGTTGCTGTAAATAACCTCCTGTTCTCAGTCAATATGGGCAGCAGAGCGAGGAAAAGGGCAGAGCTCAGGTTTCAGATGCCTCCTATGTTTATCTGCTGCCGTGATGTAACCAGAGAGACTCAGCAGATCGCTTTCCTGCTGCTGGACATCTGACATGGTCACTACTGATGGTCGCAGAGAAAGAATTTGCTGCCTGCCAGACCCCTGGATCCAGTCACCTTTTATTATTGGTGTCTGTCTGCTGGACCGTTGGATTCCACCACTATTAGTCAGTGATTAGCAGCTACATGCAAACTGACCACTATTCTTTTCTCTATTTATAAACTGTCCCCTCCCAACTGGCTGACCAGCTCTAACAATATCTGGTGCAAACGCTTAATTTTGGCTTGTTTTAACAAAAATCACAAACAGTGATTTCGATGAAACGTCATGATTTATTGTTTTATTTATAGTTCAAGGAGCATTTGAATGTGGAAAATCCAACCATTTTTTCCCGGTTTTGAGCATTTCTGATGCCAAGAAACAGTGTATTTTTGGTGAATTTTTTAAAATATTTTTTAAAAACAACACAACTGGTATTTTAGGACTGAGAGGCAGGAAGGGATCATTTTAATGGAAAAAAAAAACCTAAATATGTAACTGAGACACAGAAATGAGGCTTTAGGGGTTTAATCAGTGACCAGAGAGTGACTGAGTCCCAATGGATTTTCAGCTGATTTATATATTTTTAAAATATATATCTGGTGCAAACTCTTCATTTTTTTACTCATTTTAAAATGGGACCTGAAGAATAAAGTCAGTTTGAAGAAACGTCACAACTTTAAGCTTTGATTTGATTTGATTTGATTAATTTTCCAGACAGAAAGACACATCACACAAGATTGGTTTAAGGAGCATCAGAAAGGGGGAAATCCAAAATAAAAAAATCTATTTTGAGCATTTCTGACTCCAGGAAACTGTATTTTTGGTGAATTTTTTTTTTTTTAACATGACTGGTAGATTTTAGGACTATGAGTATTAGGTCAGGAACGGATTATTTTAATGGAAAAAACTTGTAAATATGTATATATATATTTTTTTATTTTAAACAAAAACAAAAAAAAATATCTGATGCAAAATAAAAGACAGAGAGACACATTACAAATGATTAATTCAAGGACTTTTGGAAAGTGTGAAATCCAACCATTATTTCATTTTTTTTGTTTGTTTCTGGATCTGAGAAACTTTGTATTTTTTTTAAACTGACAGTTTTGTGGACTAAGAGTATTAGTAGTAGAAGTATGAGGAAGAGAGGGATTATTTTAATGGAAAAAAATCTAAATATGTAACTTTAATCCACAGAAATGAGACTTTAGAAAATTCTTGTAAATATTTTCAAAAAATGAGTAAAAATCTTCCAAAAAAACCCCTAAAAATATCTAAAGTGATTCCATATAGATCAGTAAAACTTCTAATATTTTCTTGAAGAACATTCACATAAAAATCAACCAAAATCCACCGAAAATGTGCTGGATTTTGGTGGATTTTTTGGTGAATGTTCTTAAACATTTTTTTTAAAAAACATTTCTTTTTTCCACCAAAATCCCCAAATTTCTGAAAATTTGCAAAACCTTCAGGAAGAAAATTCCATTAATTCCTTAGAAATTTTATTTTAAAAGTTTTATAGAAAAAAAATTCCCCCAAATTTGGCAAGAAAATTCTTCTAAATATTTTCAAAAAATTTGTAAAAATCTTCCAAAAAAATCCTACAAATACCTAAAGTGATTACATGTATATCAGTAAAACTTCTAATATTTTCTTTATGAACATTAGATTTTTTTGTGAATGTTCTTAAGAAACATTTTTAACATTTTGTTTTTCCACCAAAAAATGTTCAAAAAAAATTCCCAAAAATGTTAAAAATGTGGACATCAGAAGTTTCACTGTGAAAATATACTTTTTTCCACATTTTCAAACTTTAATATGGGTCAATCTGACCCGCAGCACAACACCAGGGTTAACTTGTAGCTGCACAGGAGGGAAGTTTAGGATCTGATGCTGACTCTGCTGTGTTTTTCTTTCCTTGCAGGAGTTCTGGTGGACAGAACCGGCCAGTACTACCACGTCTTCTTTGCCTGCAGCGCCGTCGTTGCCTCGTCCGCCCTGTTCCTCATGGTGTCCTTCTCCCTGCTGGCGAGGAAGGAGAGGAAGGCGCTGCAGCAGGGTCAACCCTCCACGCCGGCCGACCCCTCCATCGAGGTGGCCCCCGGCTGCCAGTACCGCAGCGTCCCCACAGAGGGCGACAGAGACAAGGCCTCGGCCAACGGGCCGGACTACATCACCAGCGTCTGAACCCTCACACTGCGTCGCACTGGTTCCTGATGTTTGGTCTCCAGGTGCTGCAGAGTTTACTTTAGCGTGGTTGGATGACCTGGTCTGACTCCACCCCCTCCTCCCGCGGCGCCGTAAAAGTCCAAACGGATGCTAGGAATGGTTTGCGCCGTCTGGCCGCGGCTCCATACCAAAACGAACAGATGTGCACTTAGAACTACGATGTGATTGTACTGTTCTCTTGTAAAATGCTGCTGATCTCATGACACAATCTTTCACACTCACTTTTATCAAGCCAAGACACACAGATGATCCTGTGTTTTAAATGGAAATCACAGCTAGACGATGGCTGGAACAGTGCTTTAACCTCCTGTTGTCCTCATTTACAGGCACCAAAAAATATTGTTTCCTTGTCTGAAAAAATCCAAAAAAATTCAGCAAAAAAATTCAACAAATTTCTGAAAATTTGCAAAACCTTCAGGAAGAAAATTCCAATAATTCCCTAAAAGTATTATTTAAAAAAAAATCCCCCAAATTTGGCAAGAAAATTCTTGTAAATATTTTCAAAAAATGAGTAAAAATCTTCCAAAAAATCATAAAAATATCTAAAGTGATTCCATATATATCAGTAAAACTTCTAATATTTTCTTGAAGAACATTCACATAAAAATCATCCAAAATCCAGCGAAATTTGCTGGATTTTGGTTGATTTTTTGCGAATGTTCTTAAGAAACATTTTTAACATTTCTTTTTTTCCACCAAAAATGTTTCCTGAAAATGTGGACATCAGAAGTTTCACTGTGGAAATATTTTTTTCACACATTTTCAAACTTTAAACCGGTCAATTTTGGCCTGCAGGACAACATGAGGCTTAAAAGTGTCTGAGGAGGAAGTACGTTCCTGTTGGTGATGATACAGCAGGAAAAGTGCTCTAATACCAATGGCTGGTTTTATTTTATATTCATCTTATTGGAAACAAACCCCACAACACCAAAATCAACTCCCTTTATTTACACTAATGTGAAAAATAAGCACATCTCTGAGTGAACAGTCCCAGTGAGAACATGTGTGATTGGACACCAGACCAGTGCAGCAGCACTCTAAAACTGCACGACCTCACTAACTAATCTGATTGCAAATATATTTACTGAGGAATCACAGAGAGCAATTTATTTATTTATTTTTTATTTAACCAGGAGAGATCCGTTGAGATTAAGAACCTCTTTTTCAAGGGAGTCCTGGCCAAGATAGGCAGCAGCAAATACAAAACACAGTTATAAAATTACACAGTTAAAACATAATTAAAATACCAAAAATAAAAAATATAATGATTAAATTTACAAGCAAGTTATAAAAAACCAAGTGCGTGTTGTGGAATCGGCCTCAAGAACTCGCAGTTTAGATTTAAAGGCACTCAATGAGATGAACTCAGTTAATTTCCAGTCTTTCTGCAATGTATTCCAGGCAGAAGTTGCAGAATAAATGTGAACTTGCACAATAAAAGTCATAATATTTCTGAACATAATCCCTCAAGATAAGCTCAGAATGTCCACCTTAAAGGCGTTGAGGGTTTCTGTCAACACTGGCTGAGCTCCAGATTAACACGTTTCAATGTTTTCTGGTGTGTTCAGTCTAAATCCACCTGCTAGATCACCATGGTAACGGATGCTGCACAGCTAACTTCTGACTGAGTTTGGGATTCAAATGGGGTCTGAGGAAAACGTGCATTTGTTGGGAACTATTTTTAGCTGCGGATGAATACATGTTCATGGTAATGAAGGAATATAATGTGTTTTTTTTAGGAATAATGGAGCTCTATCATGCTTTACGTACACTATACTTGTTATTCAGATTAATTTATTGTTGATTTTGGTCTTTTTTAATGGGATTTGTTTCACTGGAAGAATAATATAAAGCAGCTCCAGCCTTTTCCTTTCAACGCTAAACCGCAAAACACTGTTATAGTGGGCTTTTAATCAGTCTGAACAGGGTGCAGATAGCATGTTTTGTTTAGTTTTTTACATTTTTGATACGTTTAGAGCAGATTTACACCGATGTGGATGACTATATGAGCACATTAGAAGACATCTGTTTGTCATTGTCTGTCAGGTGCAGCAGCAGCAGATTAATCATGATTTATTTTTTTCCCAGCATGCTTCTCATTCCTTGATGCTACAGTGCCTTTTCACATAGCTGCTGTATTTCTAACGGTGACTCACTACCACAGGATAGTTTCACACCTTTTCAGGAACACATGATTTTAAACTGTCAGAGGTTTGGAGCATCTCAAAAGCACCGAGCGTCTGACACCATCAAAGTTTTACAACACTGAAGATGAGTTTGGTTCCAATCAGAGACTCGTCTTTTGGTAAATTTCACGCCACCGGTTAAGGTTTTAACAAAGCTGTTTTAAGTGACTGAATATCAAATACACTTTCAGGTATAAGCTGTGTTGCAGTAAACAAACCTCTTTCCCACCGGAGGATTTATTAGTCATTTTTAGAGGCTTGTCTTGCTGTGGGCCAAATTATATCTTTATTATATGTATAAATTCTTTATTTATACATAGTGATCAGGAGATAAATAAATGTTTGAATATCAAAGTTGGCTCTTGTGATTTTTATTTATTTATTTATTTATTTTAATTGTGTCTGATCAGAGCTTAAAACATTAACAACAGTGGCATTTGCCCTCTGATGCTATTAAAATATAATCTCTCCTGAGGTTTTTCTAGCGCAGTGTGTAGTTTAGTGCCATTTATAAATGGATTTTAGTCCAGATGTCCAACAGCTGTCAGGAACTGACCCATGAACTCCCAAGAAGAGTCATTAGAGGGACACAGACACACGTTTATTTTATTCAAAAGAAAACGTATAAACTCATTGAATCTGGGCTCATAAATGTGTACAGATGTTTAAACTCCACCAATGGAGCTTAATCGCTTTAGTTGAAGACACCTGGGCTCTTTATGGTTCGTCAAGATGTTTCACCTGTTTGTAGCACAAATTTTCTAAAAATTGTTGGTTTAACTATTAAGATTGTGGCTATTTCATTATATATGCATGAGTTTACATAAATAAATTGTAGTGTTGTATGGTAAAATAAACACCTAAATGTGTGTTTTCAATCTCAGATTTGACCAACGCATAAAAGAAGAGAAAAAAAGGTTTTGCCTGTAGTGTTTTTTAGAATATCATTTCCTTTAATAATAAACAAATATAAAAACAAACAAGATAAATAAACATTCCTATCCAAAAAAAAAACAAACAAATATGCCTGTGAAATATATGTGGCATCAGGAAACAAAAATGTTGTAAAAATAAATAAAAGTGGTAGTTCAGCGCTTTATTTATTTATTACATATTTGGTGCCTAATTTATTTATTTTGAGAATCTATGAAATTAATCACAGATATATTTATGACATTACATTATTATATAATGTTGATTTATTTCACAGAAATGTTTATTTATTTTTATGTGTTTATATATTTAATATTAAATAAAACAGCATTCCATAGAATCCATGAAGGTATCACTGAGGTGGGTTAAAAATGCAAATTTTATTTTATATTTATTTATTTTGAGCATTGAAGCCAGAGCAATGTTGATTTATTTCAGAGGAACATTGATTCATTTTTACACATTTGTTGACTAAGTTATTTTGAGAATCTGTGTCAGAGCCATGCTGATTTGTTTCACAGGAATATTTATTTATTTATTTATGTGTTTAATAATAATAAATAAAACAGCATTCCATTCCATAGAGTCCATTAAGATATTTAAGTGTGTAAAAAAAAATTCATACTTAATTTTTCATTTATTTGTTTTGAAGATTTAAGTCAGAGCCATGTTGATTTATTTCACAGGAATATTTATTTATTTATTCATTCATTCATTCATTCATTCATTTATCTGTCATGCCTTTGAAGGCATTAATAATTTCATAAAAGTTAAAATGTTACAAATCAGTCCATAGTGTGAAATTAAATAAGTTGATTTCAGGTTAAAAACTGTTGGACAGTTGTTAAAAAGTTGTCGGAGTGAGACACCTTCATAAAAGATCGTCTTGATTATTTTTTAGAGCGAGTGTTCATCTTGTAAAAACACAATCTTTGATGTTCTGACGTCAGACAGACTAACGGTACGGCAGGAACGGTTGCAAAGACTCCATGTAAACGCTGCGGTGGCTAAACGTTTGAGCCTGGAGAAATGTTCGTCTTTGTGAGTATAAAGTTTACCAAGTGCTCGTATAAAGGCCACGAAGTTATGAATTGTTACTTCAGGAAGTTTTGTAAATTCTGTCGTGTTTTCATTGTCAGCTATTGATGTTAGCGACGTGTATCAGTTAGCTGTTGTGTTAGCATACTACGTACAGAGATGGTGATTGCGTATGTGTTTGTATGTTACAGTTACCACAAGTTACAAAAGATGTCTTCATAAACCCAAGAAAAGAAGTCCTTGTGTGTGGAGTATGTTCTGACGGTTAGCTGGCTGTCTAGCAGTGCAGTTACAGCTGTGAGGACAGCGCACTATATATTTTTACGTATTTGTTGTCTATTTATTTATTTTGAGGATCTATGTCAGAGCCATGTTAATTTATTTCACAGGAGTATTTCTTTCTTTCTTTGCTTGTTTTTTGTTTATTTAATATTAAATCAACCAGCATTCATAGAGTACATTAAGATATCACATAAGTGCGTAAAAATGCATATTTAAATATTTATTTATTTTGAATATTTAAGTCAGAGCTATGTTGATTTATTTCAAAAGAATATTTTTATTTATTTATTTGCTTGCTTGTTTAATATAAAATAAACAGTATTCCATAGAACATCATTTAAAATGCATTTTTAATTTTTTAATTTATTCATTTTTTCAAAAGAGAGAAGAGACGATGGTTAGTTTGTTGTTCTTTTCTTTTTTCTTTTTTTTTAAAGAAGAACAAGATGGCTGCCTGCTGTCCAGAGACCACCGGACGGCGGGGGGCGTGGCCGGTCTGACAGATTCTGACAGGATCTGTCAGACCGGTCACATGATAAAAAAGGACACGTCAGCACACCTCGGATGACGCTCTGAAGAAGACTGCAGTTGCAGTCGAAACATGTCAACTAAGGTAAAAACCATCTTCACTTTGATTTGTCGGTATAAAAAATAACGTTATCCTACGGCTGCCTGATGATATCTGCCGCCATCTTGTGGCCGCTGTGTGAAACAGCCGTTGGAGCTCAGGGAAGCCCAAACTTTAAGAACTAGCACTCAAACGTCGATTCATGCTTCATAAAGAAAGAGATAATATAACCAAAATGAGGCCAGAGTTTGATATTTTGCGTGTTTAGATCTTTTTCCAGATGTTCGGAGCCGTAAACAGGTCGAGCAGACGTCATCCGACTGAAAGTGAAAGTGAAAGTGAAGCAGCTGCATGTAGCCGTCAGTTAGCCAGCGGTGGATGAACTGCGGAGGACAGACACACGGTAGGTCGTTCAGATTCATCCACATAACCTCGGTTCGTACATGTTTCAGAGTATCACAGGTTAGTGCAGCTAAATGTTGAACAGCAGCTGGACAGCGGTCACTTAAAGCGCTATTAGCACCTAGCATTGAGGCTACAAGCTAGCTAAAACTGGCTACCTGCTGTGGTTAAGTTATTAAAAGTTAGCTTGTACATTAATTCAACGCTATAGAGATTCGAGCAGAGCATTTTGGAATATATTTGTCTTAGCTCAGCCCATTTAAACCTTGTGTTTGAAGCTATTTCAGAGTGAAATTAATGCAAAATGTGATATAACTGTTGTTTCTGTCAGTATATTAAGGTCAGCATTTTGTGTTTCTGTGCTCAGCTCTTGTTCCAGACCAGACAAGCAGTTTTCAGCAGTGGAATTAGTCTAATTTATGATCATTTACACAGACTTACAAACTTGTAGCTGCCAGCAAATTTTGCCCATATTCTGCATATTTACGGGTGTAAATGTTTATTACTTTTTGTTTTGGCTTTAGTAGAATGTATTTACGTCGTTTAATGTTCAAAAGACACATTATTTTTCACAACTGCAGCATCTGTTGGTACGTTTTTGTATTAAAACTGGAGTAAATCGCCTAAATTTGATGAAATAAATTGCTTAAATCACTGTGCAAGTGAAATATTTGAGCATCATTGAGCCAAAACACTAGTCCTAGATTACACTGCGAGTTTAAGAGCCCATATTCTGCATATTTACAGGTTTATAGTTACATTTTTTTTTAGCTCTAATGTTCAAAAAACACATTATTTTTAACGTCCAGCTCCACCTGTCTGTCTGGTTTTTATAATCTCTGCATCTAAATGGCAAAAATTCTTCATCCTGCAGCTGCTTCTGAGATTATTTTGCCACCTGATTGCACAAATAAAAGAAAAAAATAAAGATTTCATCCACCCACAAAGTCCCCTAACACATTACCTCAAATAAACATCGACAATAATAAAATCTGTGATATTAATCAGAGCAAATCTGCCTCTTAGAGGTGATACGCAAAACGTTGTGTTGCACTGAGCAGTGTTTTTGATCCACAAATTAACTACATGAATCTATATATAAAGTAAAAATAGGTGTTATTGATGGTGATTGTTTTTTTTTTCATCCATTGTAGATGTAAACATCGTCCTAAAAAAAATTTTTTGGGGGAGTTTCAATCGTAAAATGTTCAACAATTTACTGTTATCTTATAGATCTGTGTTAATTTACAAATAAACTACTAGTAAAACCCCCAAAACTGCCTCAAACTGTAGATAATATCTACAAAAAAATCTATATTTTAACATATAGTTGTTCATTCTTTTACAATATGTGATGTTAAAATTACACGGCTTTACTAGATTCAGCTAAAAATATTATTATTGTACAAATAGTTACCGTTATTTGAAAGAAAAACAATTGTATATATTAACAATTGAAAAATGGTACATATTTTTTTTATTTATGCTTTAAAGAGTCTTTTTTTTTGTTAAATTACAGATAAAATCTCAATTTTTGCCAGACATGAACCTTTTTTCTTACTTATATGATGCATATTTACTTTCTAGAGCAGAACAGTTCATCAATCAAACCAAACTCCAACATAAAACAATTCAATCAACAAATCCTGATGTTTTTAATTTATGATCTGTGTTATGCAGCGTGTCTGATTTGGGGTCTAAACTGTTTTGTTAGTGGTTTTATAAATTTGTCGTCCTCCTGTGTGACACTTGTAATGGTATCTCTGGTCGTAATGCTCTATTTTAACATGTTTTTAATCAGATAAACAAAAATAATGAACTCAAGAAGCATGTTAACCCTCCTGTTGTCTTCATTTACAGGCACCAAAAAATATTGTTTCCTTGTCTGAAAAAAAATCAAAAATTCAGCAAAATCATTCCCCAGTTTTCTGAAAATTTGCAAAACCTTCAGGAAGAAAATTCCAGTAATTCCTCAAAAGTTTACCTGAAAAGTTTTATTTTTTAAAAATCCCCCAAATTTGGCATGAAAATTCTTGTAAATATTTTTAAAAAGTAAAAATCTTCCAAAAAAAATCCTAAAAAAAAATAAAGTGATTCCATATATATCAGTAAAACTTCTAATATTTTCTTTAAGAACATTCACATGAAAATCAACCAAAATCCAGCTAAATTTGCTGGATTTTGGTTGATTTTTTTGTGAATGTTCTTAAACATCTTTTTAACATTTCTTTTTTTCCACCAAAAAATGTTCAGAGATTTCCCCAAAATGTTGAAGTTGTGGACATCAGAAGTTTCACTGTGAAAATATTTTTTTTTTCTCCACATTTTCAAACTTTAAAACAGATCAATTTGACCCGCAGGACGACACGAGGGTTAACAGATTATATTTCAACTCAAATCACATTGTAATACGTAGCAGAAAACTCCAGAACAAGAAGAGACGATGGAGGACCTGCTACGTTTGATATTCTGCTTCTACTCTAATTGTGATCGGTCACATTATTGGGCGTACCAGCTTTATTTACTAACCATAATATGTGTCTTTTCAGGTCAGATTCAGCCTCTCTCAGTCTGAACACCCACTACAGGAGGATGAAGGACGTGGCTGCGTGTGGATTTTACATCGTCCTCCTGGATGCCGTTCTGTTTTCGGCTCTGTGGGCCGGACGGCTGCTGATGCAGAGCTCCAGCTGTGGTGGGCTGGCAGCTGTGTGGGCCTTCGGGGCGGTAAAGTGGATCTGTCTCCACGTTTTCACCTTATTAGTGACTGAAGGAAATGCCCAGGCTGTGCTGCGCAGGTTGGTCGCTCTCCTCTGCCTTCTCACTCCCGCAGTAGAAAGTGGACGGTTTCTTCGATCATCTCCGTCGGAGCCGTATGCGGAACCGTCTCCTGACTTCAACATGTTGCTGCTGGGCCCCGTGGCCTCGGTGTTGGCCTGTTTGGTTTGGGAAAAGGGCCTGTGTGGGAACGGGAAGGGGAAAAAGGACGGCATCAAACTGGATACAGGGCAGCTGCTCATGAGGACGCTGAAGCTCTTCAGACCAGATGCTCTTTATCTGGTCGCAGCTTTCGGATTCCTCATCTTAGCCGTCATCTGTAAGTGTGAAATACGGATGCTCACCAGCTTTCTAACCCTCGTGTCGTCCTGCGGGTCAAAATTGACCCAGTTTAAAGTTTGAAAATGTGGAAAAAATGTATATTTTCACAGTAAAACTTCTGATGTCCACATTTTCAATATTTTTGGGAAATTTTTCAACATTTTTTTGGTGGAAAAAAAGAAAAGTTAAAAATGTTTCTTCAGAACATTCACATAAATTTGCTGGATTTTGGTTGATTTTTATGTGAATGTTCTGAAGAGAATATTAGAAGTTTTACTGATATATATGGAATCACTTTAAACATTTTTAGGATAATTTTTTTGGAAGATTTTTACTAATTTTTTGAAAATATTTACATGAATTTTCTTGCCAAATTTTATTTTATTTTTTTTTAAATAATCCTTTAAATGGAAACTTTTAAGGAATTATTGGAATTTTCTTCCTGAAGGTTTTGCAAATTTTCAGAAATGTGTGGAAGTTTTTTGCTGAATTTTTTCTTTTTTTCAGACAAGGAGACAATATTTTTTGGAGCCTGTAAATGAAGACAACAGGAGGGTTAAATACGTAAACAAGAAGGCTGAAAGTGTCCCTTTAATCTGATTCATGTTTCCTACCAGGTGATTCATTGATTCCCTTGTATCAGGGGAAGGTAATCGACATGTTACGAGGTGAAGTGCTTCACAGCAGCTTCGGTTCCGCCATCGGATGGTTGGCATTCGTTTCTCTTGGAAGGTAATCTTTCTGTTTGGGCTTTTCTAGAAACAAAAGCATCATTAATTGTCACCTGCAGCGTTATTCTAACAGTCAACAGTGTGATTAGTTTACCTGAGTTGAGAACTAAGCTGTAATTTTCTATCCGTCTTATCAGTGTGCTGTTCTCTGGCCTGAGAGGAGGAACGTTCATGTTGACTCTGGCCAGACTGAACAAGGGGCTGAAGGGTTTGCTGTTTCAGAGCCTCCTGCAGCAGGAAGTGCAGTTCTTTGAGGAGAACAACCCCGGTAAGAGGAGCATATCTGACATTTCTGTTGGGTTATTGAAGGGCTGCTGTACTTAACTGGGTCAACAGGGTATCTTTTCTTCATCACATGTTTTTTTTCTAAAGGTGGCCAAACGTACAGTCATGGAAAAAATAATTAGACCTCCCTTGTTTTGTTGTTCGTTTTGTTCATTTTAATGCCTGGTACCACTAAAGGTACATTAGTTTGGACAATATCTCATAAGAGTTTAATTTCAGAGCTGGTATCTGGACATTTTCCATGGTTTTCTTGATGATAGCCAAAATCTCTTCAGTTCTTCCATCAATAGCTGTGGCATTGTTCTGCCAAAAACAGTGTTTTTAGCATTCCATGTTTTCTTTTCTATCTGTTTTAGTCGCATGATCCACACAGGAGTCAGTACTTGATTGAATAACCATTGTTTTTGATGACAAGGGTGGTCTAATATTTTTTTCCATTGCTGTTTGTGAACAGACAAATATCCTCACGTGATTGTGTGACACATTTTTTTCCCAAATTGTGGACAATAAATCTGTAAAGCAGAACTTTTGTCCAGTAAAAACACAAACAATGTTGATGCATTCTTATTCGGGATGTCTGATAATATCCACCCACCAATATTATCGGCCCGATGTTGGCATAAAAATGACTGAATGAAACTTTAAAACGGTTCAATTTTGACCCGCAGGACGACACGAGGGTTAATTGATTATCAAAATAGTTGTAGATTAATTTAATAGTTTAAAAGTAATTGATTATTCGCTGCACCCTTCATTAAAGTTGCATTATTTAACGTGGGATTAGTTCGACTACTTTTCCTTCATAATCTGTAGCAAACATTGAAACCTGGCTGTAAATTGATGTTCTTGAACTCTGTCTTTTTTCAGGATCTCTTGCCTCCCGGCTGCACCTTGACGTGGACAGGATGGGCCGGACGGTAGCGCTGAACGCTAACGCAGCGGTTCGCAGCACGGTCAAAGCCTGCCTCATGTTTGCAGTGATGCTGAACCTGTCCTGGGAGCTGACTGTGCTCACCTGCATAGAGATGCCGCTCACAGCTCTAGTGCAGAACAAATACATCACTTTGGCCAAGGTAAGTGCACTGGCAGTTACCCAAAATGTCCACTAGATGGCAGCAATACAAGGATGAATCAACCTGATAAAGTTAAGAGATGTTTCTAAAGCAGAAAAAGCAGGAGTTAAAAAATTGTTTTGCTTATCGCAGCTTCACTTGATATTGGATAATTGAGCTTCACTGTGCAGAATGATGAGCCAGAAGGACTTTTTCATTTATCTGCTGCAGAAAAAACGTTTCTCTGCTCACTTCAGTGTAATTTCACAGTGAAAATGGACTGAATTTCTTGTGTCCAACAAGGGGATAGTACCTCTGGGCCTCTAAATCTAAAACTGCATCAAAAACATGCAAAATGAAAGTGGCCATTAAAAGAAGTAAAGCAACCACCAAAAGAGTCTCATAACGACCACAAAAACCTGCAAAATGATTTCAAATAATGTCAAAGCAACCAGAAAGGGGCAAACAAATACTGCAAAGAGACACTAAATGACCACAAAGAGCAATAAAATAAAAACAAAGAGGAAAAGAATGACCACAAAGAGCAGTAAAATAAAAACAAAGAGGCAGAAAATGATCACAAAGAGCAGTAAAATAAAAACAAAGAGACACTAAATGACCACAAAGAGCAGTAAAATAAAAACAGAGGCAGAAAATGACCACAAAGAGGAGTAAAATAAAAACAAAGAGGCAAAAAATGACCACAAAGAGCAGTAAAACTATCACAGAGGCAGAATATGACCACGAAGAGACCTTAATTTATCACAAAGAGCAGTAAAACAACCAGAAAGAGGCAAAAATGACCACAAAGAGACACTAGATGATCATAAAGAGTCTCACAACACCCACAAAGAGGCAAAAAATGACCACTGAGACACTAAATTAACACAAACAGCAGTAAAACACCCAGAAAGAGGCAAAAAATTAACACAAAGAGGCAAAATATTATCATAACGAGATACTAAAGGATCACAAAGAGCAGTAAAACAACTAGAAAGAGTCTCAAAACAACCACAAAGAGACCATAAATCAACACAAAGAACAGTTAAAAATATCTACAAGGAGGCAAATGGAGGCCAGTGAGAGAACTGTAGAACTAAATATTATGTCAGCTTTACTGGACAACAGTTCAGAAACCAGTCAGAAATCCTGTAATCCTTTATATAATGAGTGCAACATTAGTTTGCTGATGTTTATGGTTTCTGTCCAACAGGAGCTGAAGGAGAAGATCCAGGACTGCCACGCTGAGAACCGGGACCTGGTTTCTCAGACCGTCAGCGGGATCCGAACGGTCCGAAGGTTCAAGGCAGAGGAAGGAGAGCTGAGGAGGTACCAGGAGGCTGTGGACAGAATGTGCAGCCTGAAGAGACGCTCAGGGATCTACAGCATCTGTTTCGGCTTCATACGGAGGGTAAGAAGGCAGTGGAGGGAGTGGACGTTTCCACCAGGAACATAAAAAGAATTAACCCTGTTGTCCTCATTCACGGGCACCAAAAAATATTGTTTCCTTGTCTGTAAAAAATTCCAAAAATTCAGCAAAATAATTCCCCCAAATTTCTGAAAATTTGCAAAACCTTCAGGGAGAAAATCGCAATAATTACTTAAAAGATTCCCTTAAAAGTTTTATTTTAAAAAATTCCCCAAATTTGGCAAGAAAATTCTTGTAAATATTTTCAAAAAATGAGTAAAAATCTTCCAAGAAAATCCTAAAAATATCTAAAGTGATTCCATATATATCAATAAAACTGCTAATATTTTCTTTAAGAACATTCACATAAAAATAAACCAAAATCCAGCGAATTTCGCTGGATTTTGGTTGATTTTTATGTGAATGTTCTTAAAGAAACATTTTTAACATTTCTTTTTTTTCCTCCAAAAAATGTTCAAAGATTTCCCAAAAATGTTGAAAATGTGGACATCAGAAGTTTCACTGTGAAAATATTTTTTTCCCACATTTTCAAATGTTGAAACGGGTCAGTTTTGACCCGCAGGACGACACGAGGGTTAAAGTTTGGTTAATTTTTTTATGTCTGATGTCTGTTTTGTTTGTTTTTAAGTCCAACTCCAATGTGAGTGATTCATTTCTGTGCATTTGTTCCATTTAGCTGTTGACTCTGAGCATAAAGATACTGATGCTGATTCAGGCCCGGAGCCTCATCTCGTCCGGTCGCCTCAGCATCGGCAGCCTCGTGTCCTTTTTCCTCTACCAGAAGCCCATGTCGGTGAATTTAAGGGTGAGCCGAGGCCCCGATAATTTAGATATTTGAGTAGTAACTTCCTTTTTGTTGATGAACATTGATTTTTTTTTTTGCTGCAGGAGATTCTGCACTGCTATGAGGACACCGTGTCCACAGTCGGAGTCATTTCCAAAGTGTTCGGATACATCGACAGGACGCCGAAAGGTAAAAAGGAGGGAGAGCTGGCTCCTGAGAGACTGGAGGGAAGAGTTGTCTTCCAGAACGTCACCTTCAGCTATCCCTCGGCTCCAGATAAACCAGCCCTAAAGGTAAATAAATGACGGGCTTTGTGTAATGGTTTTTGTCTGACAGCATTATTATATTCAGAACAATAAAAGCACTCAGAGAGCGCAGTCCTCCTCCAAGGCTGTCCATTCCCCCATATGGCACTGTCAGAAATGCAGCATTTGTTTATTAGTTATTGATGATCAGAATGTGTCCATTTAATATAGATGTACCCACAAACTAAATGACCTTCTGCTGAACACAGGCTTGTGTTATGCATGTGTACATTATTTACGGATACCGAATCACGTGACCTAAATATGTAGCGGGCAGCAGGAATTGATGGGACTCAGAAACACCCCCACAATTGAATCAATTGTTCCTTGGATCATTTCTGATGGATAAGTCCTGATAAGTCCTCAGTGGTGGATTTGTAGTAGGATCACAATCATGTGATTGTCAGCAGGCAGCTGATGGAGTGTTCACTTGTTGTCATGGTTACAGTGACGCCGTGCCGTGTTGAGCGTGTTTGTTTTTTGAGATAGAAGACAAACTACTTCTCTCCAATTAACCTGTTTATTTTGTAAATATCAGTGTCTCAAAAGAATCTTGTACAAGAACCTGTTCTGTCTGGAACAGCCTCCCGGAAAAGGATAAAGTCTGATATGAACAGAACATTTTATTCAGTATGGTGAATTGTGATTGGTTATAGAACACAAACATATCATTCAAATATTGAAATGTGATTGGCTAAAGGTGGGGATAAACTGTGGTTTAGACTTAGCTCTCCCATTAGTTGGTGCACAGATTTGTCCATATCTCTGGGACATGATTTATCCAATCCCCAGGAACTGCACCCTGTAAGAAGAACCTCCTGCAAACTTTTTCCTGCTTTCTACCAGTTTGTATTAGTCCATTGCTAGCTGAGATGTGATGCAGCCATTAGTGGTATTTCATAGGGAGGATGCAGGTATTCCTCAGGGAGGATTATTATGGTTTCTCCCTCAAACAACCTTGAGAGCAGTTTCAGTAAAATGAATTATTACATTACAAGAAAGTAAGAATTTGCTGTGTATCAAGGCCAGAGCTCTATCTTTGTTAGTGTGTGCATGTGCAGCAGAAGCTGTAACTTTCCAGCTTGGCCTGTCTGTGTCCATCATGTTTTTAAACCTTCAGAGCTTGGGGTTAATGCTCTCTCTCTATTCAGGTCAGCACAACTCATACAGACTATTAGCTGCATCACTGCCAAAATCTAATGAGGTGGTCCTTGTGTCATTTCTGACCTTCAATGAAAATTTCATCCAAATCCGTTGGTCCGTTGTTGAGTAATGTTGCTGACAGACAGACAGACGTACGGCGTTCCTTGGTGGAGTAATAATAAGTGATTCTGATCTATAAATGGATAATGGCTGCTGTGTTCCCTCCAGTCGGTGTCGATGGAGCTGCAGCCGGGGAAGATGACGGCTCTGGTGGGTCTCTCCGGCAGCGGGAAGTCGTCCTGCGTCAGCCTCCTGAAGAGGCTCTACGAACCTCAGGAGGGACGGATCCTGCTGGATGGAGAACCGCTGCATCGCTACAAACACAAATACCTGCACCAGAAGGTAAAGTGGGACTACGGTGATGCTGGGAAGCTTGTAAACCATATTTCTGCTGAAATATGGTCTAAAACACTGTCGAGTTTTCATACAAGCCATAAAACTAGATAAAGACACCCCAGTTAAATGGTCTAATGGGCCATTCATTCATTGTGAAAAAATTTTCAATATAAGTGGCAAATGTCTGTGAATCTTCAGGATTAGCAGCTAATTTAGCAGTCAGTTCATTGATTTTAATACAAGCCCTAAAAGTAGTTAAAGAGGCCACAGTTTAACAAATAAGACAAAAAAAACGTGCTTTATTATCTATTTCTTACGGATAATGATTCAATTTTAAGTGTCAAAAGTATGTGAATCTTCAGGATTAGCAGCTGATTTAACAAGGAATTCACTGATTTTCATACAAGCCCTAAAAGTAGATAAAGACCCAAGTTACACAAAAATGTTATGCTCTGACATTTACTTATTTCAGAAAGTTGTCTCTTAGTGGCAAAAATGTCTTAACCTCCAGGGTTAGCAGCTAATTTGAGGCTGAATTTATTGTGAAATTTTCTTACAAGCCTTAAAGTAGCTAAAAAAAACCTAGTTCAACTAAAAAGACAAAAATGTTATTGTTGGTCTTTTATTTATTGTGAAAAATGATCCATTCTGAGTAGCAAAAGTATGTGAACTTCCAGGATTAGCAGCTAATTTGAGGGTGAATTTATTGTCAGATTTTCATACAAGGCCTAAAAGTAGATAGAGACCCCAGTTAAATAAATTAGACAAAAATAATTTGCTTCATTATTATTTATCACAGAAAATTATTCAATTTTAAATGGCAAAAGTATGTGAACTTCCAGATTTAGCAGCTAATTTGAGGATAATTTCATTGGCAAATTATCATACAAGACCTAAAAGTAGATGAAGATGCCCAAATGACACAAATGTGACAAAAATGTTATGCTCTGATTTATTTATTTGGGAGCAGCTCACAGATAAGTGAAGACTTGTTTCGCTGTGGAAGTTGTCTTTTCCTTAAGTCCTCCTCACAGGTTGAGGCTGGAATGTTTTTGTTCCGTTTTTGTTTTGTTCTGTTGTGAAAAAACTTTTTATGACAGAAGTTTTTTCACAGGAGGTGTTTAATCACAGTGGACCTGAACGGGGCAAATAAATGCAGGTTTTGGCCTCGAAAAAGAACAAAACTGCAAATCTGTGACTCTCAGGTTTAGTGTTGCTTTATTAGTGGATTGAATGATGAATTTCAAATTTAGATTTCTAAATTCATGTCTTTTCTGCCACTTTCTTGCATTTTTATCCACGTTTACTCATCAAAGAACATGTAAAATAAAAAAAACATGTTTCTTTGAATCTCTGATGTGTTTTTCCTCTGTTAATTGATGCAGGTAGCCCTCGTTTCCCAGAATCCTGTGCTGTTTTCTGGTTCCCTGAAATACAACATTGAGTATGGGCTGAAGGACTGCACCGCTGAGAAAGTGAAAGAAACTGCAAGGAGGGTCAAAGCGCACCATTTCATCTCTGAAATGGAGAACGAATACGACACAGGTACCTCACACAGACGGACGGTATTTTCTAATTTCATTACAGTAATCATTGAAACCTGTTGGTCCTTAATTTGATATCACTGTGAAATTCCTTACATGTACTCTAATGTGAGGCCACAAGTTCTCTCTTGTATATTTAACCGTCTGCTTGAGGTTTAATAGCAGGTCCTTGTTGATGATTGCAGCGGAGGAGGTAGAAGCAAAAAAAACCCAGTAAAAACAATAAATAAAATTATTAAAAACAACAAATAAAATCCTTAAAAATAAATAAAATGATTTAAAAAAATAAATGATTAAAAACAATAAATAAAATCAGTAAAGCCATTACATAAAATGCTTAAAAACAATAAATAAGATTTGTAAAAATAATAAATATCTGTAAAAACAATAAATAAAATCTGTAAAAACAATACATAAAATCAGGAAAAACAATTAAAAAGATCAGTAAAAACAGTAAATAAAATTATTAAAAACAATAACATTTGTAAAAATAATAAATAAAATCAGTAGAAACACATAAAATCTGTTAAAACAATAAATAAAATTATTACAAACGGTAAGTAAAATGTGTAAAAACAATAAATAAAATCTGTAAAAATAATAAATAAAATTAGGAAAGAACATAAATAAAATCAGTAAAAACAATAAATAAAATGATCAAATACAGCAAATAAAATCAGGAAAAGCAATAAATAAAATTAATAAAAATTATAAATAAAATCATTAAAAACAATAAATAAAACCAGTTATAATGATGAAAGGATATGATTTGTGATGATAACTTTGTGATAACTTTGATCTCTTTTATATTGTGTCCACAGCTATATTTTAGAGTTCATAACACTGTTTATACTGTTTACACTGTAAATAAGACACTTTACTGCTGCTTTTGTTGTCTCAGTGCTTGTAATCTGTCAATGACAGTAAAACTGACTCTAATCTAGTTGTAAAAGTGGTTAAATATTAACCTTTCATAGTAGATGTCATTAAAGGATAAGAGCTTCAGGCCACCGGATCGGATGTTTCAACGACTGACTGTAAAATTCTGATGAAGCTTTCTGGAACAAGCTCAGATGTGCTCCAGAAAACCATCTATAGGTGCAAGTTTTTATTTGAAACTGCATCGTTTGTCTGTACAGACGTAGGAGAGAATGGAGGCAAACTGTCCGAGGGGCAGAAGCAGTGCATCGCCGTCATCAGAGCTCTGGTTCGAGATCCGCAGGTCGTCATCCTGGACGAGGCGACCAGCAAACTGGATGTGGACGCACAGCATGCTGTACGTTAGAAAATAAACATCCCGTTAATACCGGACATGCAGGGCTGTGAAGTAACCCGCTGTTGCACTCCTCAGGTTCTGCAGGAGGTTCTGGCTCGAGGCCGGACGGTTCTGGTCGTGGCTCATCAGCTGAAGACTGTGGAGAAGGCGGACCACATTATCTTCATAGAGAAGGGAGTGATCATGGAGGAGGGGACGCACAGCGAGCTCATGGCCAAGAGAGGACCATACCATCGCTTAAAGGAGGAGCTTTTCTCTCAGAGCAGCTAAGAAAAGCTGCTGTAGTCTCTGTTTCATAGCTGTGATAAAAACTGGGTGGTTGGACTGTGTCCTGATTTTGGTCTTATAATGTTAACGAACACTTCTAGTTCAGAAAGCATCTCCATTATTTAAAGTTGTGGTATTATCTGCATAGATTATGTTGTTTACCTGTTTGCCTTCAGAGGATTTGAGAGTAAATCAGTTAAACTACTCAGAGAGCAGCGACTTTAGACTGAAGGAAGTGAAACTGTAGAAACTTTACTGTGAGCTGATGAATTATCAGTATTGTTTCAAGCAAGTCTTGTTCTTTGCTGTGTTTTTAAATCACACACTCATTAAATTTTTTTGCCATTTTTTACACAAAAAATGTTATTTGATCTTTTCTTTCTCTCTGCAGCAAATTTATCAAAAGTAAAGGTCAGTTTTCTATGATAGTTGCCTTTAACAACAGACCATAATTACATTAACTTTGCCTCTGAATTTTACCTGCAAAATGCCAGTAGAAGACAGAAAGGTGGCCATAATGGTCTATAACGACAGCAAACAGACGCAAAATTACCACAACAGGATAAATGACACCACAGAGACTTTAAACAATTGTAAAGAAATGCAAACCAACTTCAGTGAGAATTAAAATAACCACTAAGAAAGACAAAACAACAGAAAGATAACCCCACAGACAAGCAGAAGAAACCGAAACGATCCAAAATGTCAGCAAAAAATGCAAAATCACCACGACAAAAGACTAAATGACACCAAAGAGACTTGAAGCAATCACAAAGAAATGTAAGCCAACTTCAGTGAGAAGTAAAAACAACACAAAGGAAGAGAAAACAACACAAAGATGAGCACAATGACAAAAGAAGGATCTAAAACTCTGTCTGCTTGAGAGGTTCTTTGAAAGCTTTAATTTTCAGTGATTGTCAAAAACAAAACAAAAAAAACCCCAATCATTTTGGTTCTTTTAAGGATTTATTAAGAGTCTTCTGGAAAGATAACATCTGCTGGGTCAAATATCTACACCACCGTTCAGAAGTTTGGGGTCACCCAGACAATTCCGTGTTTTCCAGTAAAACTCCCACTTTTCTCCATGTGCTAACATAACTGCACAAGGGTTTTCTAATCATCAATGAGCCTTTCAACACCATTAGCTAACACAATGTAGCATTAGAACACAGGAGTGATGGTTGCTGGAAATGTTCCTCTGTACCTCTATGGAGATATTCCATTAAAAATCAGCTGTTTCCAGCTACAATAGTCATTTACCACATTAACAATGTCTAGACTGGATTTATCATTCATTTCATGTTGTCTTCATTGAAAAAAACTGCTTTTCTTTGAAAAATAAGGACATTTCTAGGTGACCCCAAACTATTGAACAGCAGTGTAAATACAGTTTTGCAGATAGACAGCTGTGTTAATCAGATTCTCTTAGTTGCATGACGTCTTATCATCTAATGAGTGATAGTGACTGATTGCATCTTGTGAACATACGATGCCGAAAGACATAGTACAGGGATATATATGAATGGATATAATATAGAGATTATTGGGGTGCTATAAATATACCTGAGCTGAGAGGCTCCATGAAGAAGAAAGTTCTTCCTCTGGATGTTAGAAAAGGTCTTCTGGAGCAAAGTTGTGTTGAAAATGAAACAAAAACTGAGCTTTTTGGCCCCAATTTGGCTGAGCCTCCTGCTATTCAAACTCTTCGCGCTGGCACCTCCAAACTCCCCAGATCCCAATTCTATCAAGCATCACATAAGAACAAGTCCACAACCCACATTACCCAAAACCCACTGCCAGCATCTTGTTGTCAGACAAAACAGGACACCCTAGAGGTCCCATGTCCCAATGAGGACCCGACTAGACTGCTGGAAAATATCGGAAAAACTGACAGATTTTGTTTTACTGCGTTTTTCTATTTGTGGTGCTGATTTAAATGGTTAAATTAGTCATGTTGCCTCATGTGTCTGAGAGGATTCTACTTGGTATTACAGATGACGCCTCTCATCGACTGAACAGGAAGTCTTTTCTAACTCCTCCCCTTACTGCAGGAACAACAGCTCAAATATTTCAGACACTTACATCTCAATAATAACATCCATATGGTTTGCAATATTACGTCTAAATAGTTTATACAGCGTCAGTTCCCCACTACTACTACTACTACTACTACTACTACTACTACTACTAGTACTACAACTAGTACTACTACTACAGCTAGTACTACTATTACTACTACTACTACTAGCTTTAAATAGATTCTTGAAAACAGGGGTTTACAAATATATTCATAATAAAGAAGTTAAAAACCACCCTGAAGAGAAAAATAAAAAAAACAACAATAAAGACTCAAAATGACAAAGAGAAGAAGAATGACACCAAATATATAACAACAACAACAACAACAACAATAATAATAATAATAATAATAACAACTTTATTGATATGGTACTTTAAAAAAGACGTTGAAGAGAAAAACTATGTGTTGTCAATACTGAAGGGGGCCACAAAGAGACTCAAATTAAAAACAACAATAAAGACACAAAATGACAAAGAGAAGAAAAATGACACCAAATATATCATCATCATAACAATAATTACTTTATTTATATGGGACTTTAAAATAAAGTTTTACAAAGTTCGTCTATCATCACATTCAGATTGCTGAAGTACAAAACAAAAAAAACCCTGCAGGGAAGAAAACATTCAGGGGGAGTTTCCTCTGAGTCTCCCCCCAGATCCACGCCTCTGTTTGGGGCAGATGTTCGGATCCTCTCGCAGCGCCACCCGCAGGCCAGAAGAGCTCCATAAAAACAGCAAATCAACACTGAAGGACCAAGGTTCGAGGCAGTAGGAGAAGGTGGGCAGTAGCCGCTCACAGCTGCACTCAATCAGACCCCTGATTCCTCCCAGTGCGTCCAGTCCGGTGCGTCCAGTCCGGTGCGTCTCCCGGTGCGTCCAGTCCGGTGCGTCTCCCGGTGCGTCCAGTCCGGTGTCTCCAGTTCGGTGCGTCTCCAGTCCGGTGTCTCCAGTTCGGTGCGTCTCCAGTCCGGTGCGTCTCCCGGTGCGTCTCCAGTCCGGTGTCTCCAGTCCGGTGCGTCTCGCGGTGCGCAGCGTTCGGATCCAAGAAGCTCTGCGGCCTGACGCGCTCAGTCTCTCCTGAAGTTTGTGCATCTGGACTCGGTGACCTGCAGCAGCTCACGATGATCCCCAGAGTGGCTCAGAGCTTCCAGTCTCTGCGGAACAGCTGCGCTTTATCCGCAGCCGGGAAGCCGCTGTGGAGAGCGTGGACGCGGCAGGGAGGATTACCTGCAGCCAGCCGGTGAGTGGAGCCTGGAAACGTGGAGAAAAACAGTTTATTTTCAGTGTGTAGCAAAATGACTGCGTTCCCCCTGGAGGATCATATGATTACCAGACTCCAAGGGAGTGGTTTTTCTTCTTCAGAACTAGTTCCCATGTTGACTGTTACGCAACCACGACCTGATTTTAGATTAGCGCCATTTTCAGCTGTTTTTACGCACAAACTTCTCAACAGTGACAGAAGTATGTGCATAAAAATGCTGCAAACTGCGGAAGGAAGGGGAGGAGAAAAAAAGGATGGACATAGTTGTTCCACTCTGGGTTGTTTGTGTTCAGATTGGGTCCACCTCTGGATAACTTCAGCAGCTTTCAGTTGTGATTCAGCGCTGCACAAAGTTTCATCTAAAATAAAAATGATTCCCGTTTAAACAAAAGACTGAACTCAGCAGGAGTCAGAGGTCACTTCAGGTCATCAGCAAGAAGATTAGATTCACTCAAGAAGTGCACTTTTGGACGTTTTTGAGGTAGTTTCTGTCACACATTTCAAGGAGAAATCTATTCTTTACTGCACTGCATTTATCAGAGTGAGTCATTAAGTTTTTCAGATTATAGTTTTACTTTAAAAAGTACATTCTGATCCTGTAATATGCAACACATCATTCAGTAGAGCCCTTACTTTCTGATTATAACACATCTGTTTTCGTTATTAATCTAAATTAATTTGCAATATTTGATTAAAACAAATGTTTGTGTTGTTTCACATTTATTTTGAAGCAAAAGGAGCAGCAGAATTTTAACACTAAGCTAATCTTATACATAAATATAAAGTTTGCATGGATCAAAATGACTCCTGAGTCAAGATTCCCAAGATTTCAAAGACTTTAAATTTAGTTTTAGAATAACAAAGCTGCCATCTATTATCCTTTAATTTCCAAATAAATGCAACAAAGATGAGTAAAACGACCACAAGGAAAAGAAAAACATGCCCAAAAATATGCAAAATGGCACCAAAGAGATGCAAAACAACCTCAGAATTTCTTTATATCTCTTCCATTAATCATCTCAGATTAATCTTGTGACCCATCAGGAGACCTTGGCCCCTATGTTGAGATCCAAAGGTCTTAGGTCTGGCTGTATTTTGTAGATGAAGTAACCAGACCTCGAGAAGTAAAATGCTGCGTCAGCGCTGATGCTACCGTTGCTAAAAGTCTAAAAAAGCTAACTTCACAGTTCTTGTTCCTTCTTTGCCTCCCATCGACATGCTTCTAACATGTATGTCTGAATTAATCCAGTATTTACGTAGATTCATTGGTGAGCCGGATTGTTTTCATGCCAACAAATTCTAAATTTATGACTTTAATACACAGACGAGTTTTTATTGGTTTAATCAACGACCTGAGAGCGACTTTAAGTTACAGTTTAAGTAAAATTATTCAGTATTTCGCAAAAAAGAATAAAAGCATAGTGATAGAACACATCTACACATCAGAACTTCTTCTAATCTCACCCATTAATCATCTCACCAGCTCTAAGATTTATCTTGTGACCCCTCCAGAGACCGTGACCCCCATGTTGACAACCAAAGGTTGTAAATTGTATTTTATCTTGTCGATTAAGTAACCAGACCTGGAGCAGTAAAATGCTGTGTCAGCACCAGTGCATCCGTATAAAGACCTAACTTCAGGACTTCTTAAAGGATGTCAGTTGTTTTTCCACCTTCGCCTGCCAACATGTTTTTTTTTTTTTTCTTGGCTCGTTGGTCTTGTTTGATATCAGAGAGAAGCCAGACATGTGTGAGCAGAGCAGGGCAAAGGCCTGCAGCTCCAACCACAGCAGGAACCTACATTTACAGCTCATTCAGTCCTAAGGAGGACTGCACTGGTGCTGGTTTAGACCACATCCCCCTTTGGGCCCCAAACCTTGGAGATGTCAGACCCTCTGAGGCCCTTCGGAGGCTCCAGGTTCTCTGAGGTCACGTAGTTTGAAACACCTCAATCACAAACAGAAAAGATAATAAGGTTCCTACAGCTGGAATTATAAACTGACAGTAGAACCATGTGTCAAAATGTGGTTTTAACTCAAGAAAATAAGATAAAATGAAGCTAAAAACACATCGAATAAGGTCTAATCCTGCTGTATCCTCCTAGAGCATCAAGGAACTGTTGTTTAAAGGCCTAGCTGACATTTTATTTTGAAATTTTGACTTCTATGATAATTGTGTGCATTTGCAATATTTCAGGTATTCTAATTCTTCATTTTAGTCCAATAGAATAAAGTGATTTTTGAAAAAATATTACTATTTGAAGCTTTGATTTGGTTAATTATCTTGACAAAACCGAAAACCACACAATACACTCAAGAAAGATAAAAATCTGACATTTTTTAAAATGTTTCTACTATTTTTGGGTCTGAAAACTTCCCAAAATTCAAGTTTACATATTTAAGCGTCTTGTTTTGCTCCAAAAACAAAAGATATTCAGTTTCCTGGGATAGAAGACGAAGAAAACCAGAAAACATTTCTGTTTGTGAGGCTGGAATGGGAGTATTTTGGGCTTTGTTTTGCTTAAATGTTTAAATAAACGTCTCTTACATTCGATGCAGGTAAATGTCTCTGTACGTCACACTAAACTGGAGTTTTAAACTGATTTCTGTGGTGTTAGGATTTTATTTTTTATCTCACAAAGGCACTACTAACTGAACACTGAAATTTGATAGGATTGGATAAATCATGTCCCAGAGATATGGACGTATCTGTGCACCAACTAATGGGAGAATTAAGTCTAAACCACGGTTATCCCCACCTTTAGCCAATCACATTTCAATATTTGAATTAGATGTTTATATCTATGACCTATCACACAATACTAGACCGTATAAAATGTTGTGTTCACTTTTGATTTTATCCTTTTCTGGGAGGCTGTTCCAAACAGAAAAGGTTCTTGTACAAGATTCTTTTGGGACGCTGATTTAGAAAATAAACAGCTTAATTGGAGAGAAGTAGTTTGTCTTCTATCTCAGCAAACAAATACATTCAAGAGTGGCCACATTTCCAAAAGTGTTGTGGGTCCAATGATGAGCTCACCAGGGGTCACAGATGACAGAGGACCAGCCTCTCCAGGGTCTTCATCAGGTGGGATGTTAGTGCCATTGGCCTGTAGTGGTTGAGGTCCTTGGGGTGCGATCTCTTCGGCACCGGTACCACGCAGGATGTCTTCCACAGCTGTGGTACTCTCCCCAGCTTCAGGCTCAAGTTGAAGACGTGCTCCACAATCCTGCTCAGCTGATCTGCGCAGGATTTGAGGAGCCTGGAGCTGATGCCATCCGGACCTGTAGCCTTCCTGATCTTCAGTCTGCTCAGTTCTCTCCTCACTGGGATGTCGTTAGGGACAAGTTGGGGCAGGGGGCTGTGGCTGGTTGTGAGTGTGGGGCCCTGTGGGGGAGGAGAGGTGTGATGGTAGGAAAACTGTGGTGGAGCTGTAAGGAGGGGGAATGCAGCGGGGGTGGTGCAGTCAGCAGGGGATGCAGACAGATGCAGTGGTGGCTGCTGCAGGGTTGACTGGTCCGGGGGAGGGGTGGCTGCCTCTTCAAACCTGTTAAAGAAGCTGTTCAGGTCATTCACTCACTCCTGGTCCTGTCTCAGTTCAGTCTTGGGATCTTTGTGGCCAGAGATGGTCTTCAGGTCCCTCCAGACCCCGCTGACATTGTTCTGCAGCAGCTGATCCTCCATCCTCTTCCTGTAGCTGCTTTTCCCCTCCCTGATCTTCCTCCTCAGCTCTCTCTGTGCAGACCTCATCTCCTCCTTGTCTCCTGACCTAAAAGCCCTCCGTTTGTCCTTTAGGAGAGCCTTTATGTCAGGAGTAATCCAGGGTTTGCTGTTGGCAAAACAGCATACAGTCCTGATGGGCACGGTGGAATCCACACAGAAGTTAATGTAGTCCATGATGCAGTGAGTGAGGTTGTCGATGTCCTCCCCATGATCCTCACAGAACACTTCCCACATGGTCGTGTCCAAACAGTCCTTGAGAGCCTCCTCAGCTTCCTCGGACCATCTCTCTAGTTATTCATGTTTAGTAACTTTTAATTTACAAAAATGGCTTTTACTCTTTAAATGCTGTATTGTCTCATGTCAACGTTTATATACATCTACACCTGGTTTTAACATGTAATCTGGATACTCACATTTGATCCATGGTTATCTTTTCCTATCTGGATTTATGTGCAGTTTGACTAGTTGCAGTATAAAAAAAATGAGTTATGTAGGGCTGGTACATCTCAGATCAGTATAATCCTGATATACATTACCATTCAAAAGTTTGGGGTCACTTAGAAATGTCCTAATTTTTGAAAGAAAATCTTTTTTTTTTTTCAATGAAGATAACATGAAATGAATGATAAATCCAGTGTAGACATTGTTAATGTGGTAAATGACTATTCTAGCTGGAAATTTTTAATGGAATATCTACACGGGTAAAGAGGAACTTTTCCAGCAACCATCACTCCTGTGTTCTAATGCTACATTGTGTTTGCTAATCATGTTGAAAAGCTAATTGATGATTAGAAAACCTTTGTGCGATTGTATTAGCACATGAATAAAGGTGTGACTTTTCATGGAAAACATGGAATTGCCTGGGTAACTCTACACTTTTGAATGGTAGTGTATAGGCTCCGTATTTTCCCAAATAACGTTGCTGCCTGTAGGCTTGTTTGGATTGACAGGAAGAGCTTTAGGCAGGTGGCATTTGTTTGCTGATGGTTCTTGACACAACATATACAGTATATGTAGAGCTGTGTGCATTAATATAGTAGTGAAAAGAAATGTTTTCACTGAACTACCCAAGTGGACGCCTGTAAATTGAAATATTAGAGGACCTACAATAGAGCCTTGAGGAACTCCACAACTCAAAACAGCTACACCTCTGTTGGGACTCACGTCCATGTGCATATTATAACTGTACTGTCGTTTTTCCTCATTCAAACCTCTGCTCTATCCTCTCAAATGTAGAACTATGTTTTTATTTAACGTCATCTAACTGTTGTTTTCCTTTTCAGTGGCATCCATGTGGACTGTCCGCCCATCATCCCGACTCTCACCAGCAGCTATGTCCACGGAACGTCGTCCACGCCGCTGCAGGCGGCCACAGTGGCAGAAACCCTGCTGAAGTCCGTGGAGCTCCATCCCGACAAGGAGGCGATGGTTTTTAAAGAGGATGGACTCCGCAAGACCTTTGCAGAGTTTTATCAAGATGTGAGTCATTTTCAAGTATATATTAGCGCCGGTTAGTGTGACGAACCGGAAACAATGAGGCTGAATAAGACCTCACAACCAGCTGATGGGTTTTAAAAACATTTGGTTTTGAGGAATAGACGTAACAACCCAATTTATTAAAGCCAGAAATTGTAACAGCAGAAGAAATGTTGGATTTTGAACTTCACAACAGCCCGTGATGTGTGGTTCAATCCAGAAATTTAACTAACTCTAACCACAAAGTCGCAATATTTCATCAGTATCTCTTTATTCTACGTCTCTTATTTAAAAAAAAATCCAACATAAACTGTTTGCTCCAAGTACATCCCAAATAACAACACTTCTGCAATGCAAGCCCAGTATTGATACAGCTGAGACCAACAGCTGTGGATTGAACTGCAGGCTGTGTTTACTTTGCAGATAAGAGATGAGACTGGAAACAATTTGAAAGAGATGTCTGTGTAGTTTCTCATTCATCCAGGTCATGGTTATCCAAAGTTGTTTAAATTAATTCAACTGGACTTTAAGAAAGTTCCTTGAAGACGTTTCACCTCTCATCCAAGAGGCTTCTTCAGTTCTGGTGGTGGTTGATGTTGCCTCAGCTTATAACCTCTGTGAGGTGTGGTCAGTGTTATTCACATTCCCACGACCATTGCCAAGGCCCACCTGGCTCCTCAACGATGGTCGTTGGGAGCCAGGGAGTGACAAAGGGGGTCGTTGAAATGGATCTGTTTTTTGCATCTCTTTGCATCCATTCTGCATCATGAGGTATTTCTTCTTGCTGTCTTTTTGTGTGTTGAAGCTTTGCTTTTCTCTTTAAATACTCTTATCTATTTCTTATTTGCCCATCTCTGGACAGCTTGCATCTTTTTTTAGTCATGGTGAGTGTTTTTCTGCATATTTTGCATCTGTTTGCAGCTGTTTTGCATCTAGTAATGTGTCCTCTTTCTGTCCTTTCACAAATATAGCTGTACTTCTTGATTGTTTTATGTATCTTGGAGATGTTTTAAATTTTTGCAGTGAATTAGCATCAATTTTGCATCTTTCTTGTCCTCTTGTATCTCTTTGTGGTTGATTTGAGCCTTTGTGGTTGTTTTGCATGTCTTTGCATTTGTAATTTGCAATAACTCATGTCATTTGTTCCTTCATCTCTAAACACATGCAGAAATGTTTAATATTTAATAGCTGTCCACATATAGTGTAGGTATTCATTCATCACACCCAAACAGCTGCAAGGAACACAGAATTGTGACATGTTTAATCTCTAACTGTTAATGCTGCGTTTATGTAAGTCAGGCATGTCCAAAGTCCGGCCCGGGGGGCAATCATGGCCCACGGTAAGATTTCATATGGCCCGCAACTTCGGTCTTATAATGTATTATCTATGGCCCGCTAGCACTGTCTAACAGAATAAATAAATCACAAAACTTTAAATGTAATTCCTCCGCTTTAATGCTATCTGGCTCTGCATCCTTGCCGCAAACCCTTCTCCGATCATTACTGCCATGGCGACTGCAAAGAAAAAGAGGAAAGTTGATAGTGAGGGGCGCTGCTTTCAGGAAAGATGGGAATTACAGTACTTCTTCACTGAAAATCGAGGCAATTGTGTTTGTCTTATTTGTCAAGAGACTGTTGCCTTGTTTAAAGATTTGAACATAAAGAGACACTACCAAACTAAACATGCTAACACGTACGACAAGCTATCAGGGAGTGACTGTGCTGAAAAAGTGAAACAACTCCAAGCTGCTCTGGCATCACAACAGCGATTCTTCACGCGGGCCTGTAAGTCAAAGGAAAGTATCACCAAAGCAAGCTACGAAGTGGCCATGTTAATAGCTAAACATGGCAAACCTTTCACTGAAGGTACATTTATTAAAGAATGTGTCATGAAAATGGTGGAGAACGTTTGCCCCGACAAGAAGCAAGAATTTATGATTGTTTGCCTGGCACGTAACACTGTGGCACGGAAAGTCGAGGACATATCAGATATTAAGAGACAACTGGGGGACAGGGGAGTGGCTTTTGATTATTTCTCATTAGCCTGCTGCTTTTTTGGTTTAAAAAAACATCAGAAGGAACTACTGGCCCCTGGGCATCCTTACTTTATCAAATCTGGCCCTGTTTTCAAAAAGTTTGGACACTCTTGATGTAAGTGGTGGTGCTACAGATCAACGGGTCACTGCAGCTTTTTATAGACCATTTTCAGAGCAAACATCAGGACCTGTTACAGCTGTAGTGACAAAGTCTACTTGGACAGCCGGCCGTGTGTTCAATTCTGTAAACTATGACCCAGTTACCTCTCAGTCACTTTGGAGTCACCGTGACATCAGCAATCGGTGACTTTAACCTGACAGAGTTTAATCAAACCGCACTCGGATAGCAGGCTGTTTTATTGCTGATATTTACTTATTAATGCCTTTTTACAGCATTAAAGAAAATTGTAATGTTACTTATTAAGAAGCTTACTGGAAGCAGAGAAGGAAGAAAAGGAGAGAATGTGGCTGAAGACTTGGTGTCAAAATTGTATAAAATGATGTGAATTAAATGTCAGTTGTAAGATTTCTTAATTTATATTTGTAAAGTTTAAAATGTCTCTCTGCCAGTTATAACTGTAAGATTATTAAATATTGTTTCTCCACCAATATATAAAATGTAGGATAAATGTTTGCTCAAATGGGGTTAAGGTTTTTATGCAGAATTATTACATAGTCTACCTGATATTTAGGTTAGACAAATCTAATAATGCAGCAGATGAAGCACATCTTGTTACGCTGTTGAGAAGAGCTTCAGGAATTGTACGGGGAATTATTTTTTCTTGACAGGTTATGCATTCTAACAACAATAACACACATTAAGACGAACAACGACACAAAACAAATAAGATGGTGAAATGTGAATGACGGAAAAAGGAAGGAAGAGAACACAATATTTTAACGTAATATTGGGATTATTATTACGTTTGAAATATGGTGTTCTGAGGGGAAGGGATAAAGAGAGCACACCCGAAAGCGGCCCTCAATTTGATAGTAGGCTAATTTGTTAGCCTGTAAATTGTGTCTTTGGAAAGATAATTTAGCAAAATTACACCAAGTTCCTGTGACTGAAAGGTACTTGTGTGCCGTTATGATGGTAAAGGATTGTTCTCAGATGATCTAAATATGTAGCAGGAATTGATGGGACTCAGAAACACCCCCACAATTTAATCACTTGTTCCTTGTATCAATTTCTGAGGGATAAGTCCTGATAAGTCCTCAGCGGTGGATTTGTAGTAGAATCACAGTCATGTGATCATCAGCAAGCAGCTGATGTAGTGTTCACTTGTTGTCATGGTTACAGTGACGCCGTGCCGCTATCTGGCAATGATACAGAAATCTTTAACAAATCTGTGGATCCAGACTATAAGCTGCATCACTGCTAAAATCTAATCACTTGGTCCTTGTGTCATTTCTGACCTTCAATGAAAATTTCATCCAAATCCATTAGTCTGTTTTTGAGTAATGTAGCTAACAGACAGACAGATGGACGCCAATTGACACATAAACCTGCAACGTTCCTTGGCGGAGTAAAAATAGTCACTCAACCTCTTTAGCAACGGGCAGCTGAGAAAAAATAGTCTGTCCAGATATTTTCTATCCTCCATGCCGAGGAAGTTTGATTCTATAAATATAAAGTGAAAGTCAACATGTAAACTACTGAAAATAGCCAAGCGTTGGATGTCTGTAATGGAAGGAGTATTGGCTTTTGATGCAGTAAGTTCCTGTATTCTAAACTGTTTTTATTTTGATATCCAAACAAATACTGTTCAAGTTAGAAGTAATGTAATTACTGTACATTGATCCAACTTTGAATGGTTTGACACTGAGGTGATTTTACACATTTTGTGGTACATTTGGGGACACCTGCTGTCAGACCTTATCACCCTGCATACTCATTCATACATACTGGTTTATTTAACCCTCGTGTCGTCCTGCGGGTCAAAATTGACTCGTTTTAAAGTTTGAAAATGTGGGAAAAAAATATATTTTCACAGTGAAACTTCTGACGTCCACATTTTCAACATTTTTGGGAAATCTTTGAACATTTTTTGGTGGAAATAAAGAAATGTTAAAAATGTTTCTTAAGAATATTCACAAAAAAATCAACCAAAATTCAGCGAATTTTGCTGTGTTTTGGTTGATTTTTATGTGAATGTTCTTAAAGAAAACGTTAGAAGTTTTACTGATATATATGGAATCACTTTAGATATTTTTAGGATTTTTTTGGAAGATTTTTACTCATTTTTTGAAAATATTTATAAGAATTTTCTTACCAAATTTGTGGGGGGGGGGGTTTAAAATAAAACTTTTAAGGGAAACTTTAAAGGAATTATTGGAATTTTGTCCTGAAAATTTTGCAAATTTTCAGAAATTTGGGGAATTTTTTTGTTGATTTTATTGGATTTTTTTTTTTCAGACAGAGACACAATATTTTTTGGTGCCCATAAATGAAGACAACAGGAGGGTTAATACAATAATAAGCATAACAATCAGTTTATATACAGCATTAATTGATTTAAATAGATCCAAAACTACAAAACAGCAAAGCTATTTAAACAAATGGAATGTAGAGAATACAACTCAGACACGAAACTGCTTTCTCATATATCTGTTACCATTTAAAGAGACATTTTTAGTGTGTGTCCGCTATAAATAAAAGAAACAACTGGTAGTCAATGAAAAGCTGAGTCTGTGGAGGACATAGGTGAGATACTAAATGACAAGTTATTCTTATCAAACAGAGGGAAATAGAAGTCAAACCTTGGCTCTAATACAAAGCGGTTACCTGAGCTAGATAAAGGCTGTTCCTGTTTCTGTCAAACTAAATGATCAAAGTAGTTAAAATTTTATAAATTACTGAACAGAACGGAATATGAAATAAGGCCTAACATTGTTGGGATAACTGGGCAATAAGCACGTTTTCTTTTTTCGGATCTAAAGAAGTCACGTCTTGACCTGTAAAGAACGTGCAGGATTCTTGATCGTATCGTCTCCGGTTAACGAACGTGTTTTCTGTCTCTGCAGGTGGATCGGGCTGCTGCCGGGCTGCTGGCTCTCGGACTGAAGAAGGGGGACCGGCTCGGTATGTGGGGTCCCAACACCTACGAATGGGTTCTGTTCCAGTTTGCTACAGCCAAAGCTGGGATTATACTGGTGAGCCAACGCTGGCGGTGGGATGGTACCAGAAACATGGTGCTGGATACCGGAACAGCTGAAACTTTGCTTTTCTTGATGCCAAATTTGAGCAAGGATGTCAAACATGCGGCCCGCGGGCCAAAAGCGGTCCTCCAGAGGGTCCAATCCAATTGTTTTCTTGGAGAATAAGATCATTTAAGGGAAAACTTTATTGATCCCAAAGGAAATTCTTGAATCCTAAAAGAAATTTTCGCTATATCAAGCTAAAATTTGAAAAATATCTTTATAAATATCCATATTTTATACTATTTCAGGTGGACGAGTCACTATATATTTTATGCAGAAAAGGTTTAGCAGAAATTATTGGAAGGATCCATAAAATATTTGCTTTTCATCGGACTTGTAAATTGGGAAAATGCATAATATCATCAGCCTTATCCTTCAACTTCTTAGTCAGTATTAATCAGAAAGACCCAATATTCAGACAAAGCATTATAATTTAAGTTTCTATTTGTCTCTTTTCTATCAATTTTAATGAGGAAACATGCAATCAAAATAAATGTAGAACCTTTTGCAGTTTTTTGCTACCCTAATCATCTTTTTTTGTTGTTCCTCTCTACAGGTGTCGGTGAATCCAGCGTACCAGCTGCAGGAGGTGGAGTTTGCATTGAAGAAGGTGAGTGATTTTATAGACTGATGTTAATGTTGTGATCTGCAGCTCATTAAACTGAATCCTCTGTTTGTGTTTGTGTGTGCAGGTCGGAGTTAAAGCTATAGTTTGCCCGACGCAGTTTAAGACTCAGAAATACTGCGACATGCTGAGGAAGATCTGTCCTGAAATAGAGAAGGCCAGTCCAGGAGACATCAAGAGCGCCAGGTACAGCTGCTGGTGTTGGTGAACTAAATGCACTGAACGTCCAAAAAAAAAGTCGCACACTCTAATGTTTTGTTGGACCGCCTTTAGCTTTGAGTACGGCACTCATTGGCTGTGGCATTGTTTCCATAAGCTTCTGCAACGTCAGCATTTATTTCTGTCCAGAGTTGGATTAATTTTCTACCAAGATCTTCTAATGATGATGGGAGAGTCGGACAAAGTCTTCTCCAGAACATCCCAGAAATTCTCAGTGGGGCTGAGGTCTGGACTCTGTGGAGGACAATCCATCTCATGCTCCCTGATCCACTCATTCTCAGTGTGACCCCATGAATCCTGGCAACTTCATCTTGGAACATGAAGAAAAACTCCACTGATGGAAAGACCTGGTCATTCAGTATCTTCAGGTAGTCAGCTGACCTCATTCTTTGGGAACATAACATTGCTGAACCTGACCAACCCCAGATCATAACTCTAACCCCCACAGGCTGGTAGGAACTAGCCATGATGAGGGCATCACTTCATCTGCCTCTCTTCTTACCCTGATGCCCCCATCACTCTGGAACAGGGTAAATCTGGACTCATCAGACCACATGACCTTCTTCCATTGCTCCAGAATCCAATCTTTATACTCCATAGCAAACTGAAGCCTTTTTTCTCCATTTAGCCTCATTGATCAGTGGTTTTCTTAGAGCTACAGCTGTTTAGTCCCAATCCTTTGGGTTCCCTTCGCATTGTGAATGTGGAAATGTTCTTACTTTCACTATTAAACAGCTGTGAGTTCTACTGTTGGTTTCCTATAATCATATCAGAGTTTGTTCCTGGAAGATGATGGTTCTCCACGATCCTTCAGGGTTTAATAATGCGTTGGACGGTTCTTAACCTGATTTTAGTTGTTTCATCTCCTTAGTTGTTCTCTTTGCTTGATGCAGGACAATAATTTGACCCTCCTGAGAGAGATTAACATCCTTTCAATGACCACAGGACATGTCTTCTAACATTTAAGAAATGAGAAGCTCCTCACTGCATCAGCAAGGGTTAAAGAAGTTGTTGTCATCTCTGCAGTAGTTATCCAATGGAAGATCTTACCTGTTTGCTGAGTTAAATCCAGGTGGAGACTTTTTTGGTCAGGCAGTGTATAAATGCATTAAAACACTGATTTAAACTTTCTCCCTGTGCAAACTAACCAAGAGGAAACTCAAAACACTGCTGCAAAAGCAACAATTATGATGTTTCTGCATCACATTTTAAAGTTCCAAATTCATCCACACATTTTTGCAAAATGGGCTGCACAGTGGAATAGTGGTTAGCACTTTCGCCTTGCAGCGAGAAGATCCCTGGTTCGCGTCCCGGCTTTCCCGGGATCTTTCTGCATGGAGTTTGCATGTTCTCCCTGTGCATGCGTGGGTTTTCTCCGGGTACTCCGGCTTCCTCCCACAGTCCAAAAACATGCTAAGGTTAATTGATTATTCTAAATTGCCCGTAGGTGTGAATGTGAGAGTGATTGTTTGTCTTTGTGTGTAGCCCTGCGACAGACTGGCAACCTGTCTAGGGTGTCCCCTGCCTTCGCCTGAGTCAGCTGGGATAGGCTCCACCCCCCCCGCGACCCTAGTGAGGATTAAGCGGTGTATAGATAATGGATGGATTTTTGCAAAATAAATGCTGAAAGCTAACAAGCCAGCAGGCTGTGGACATGTTTGAACTCCTGACCTTCATTCAGTCCCACTGTACTTGGATTAAACAGCAGCTCCAGCAGAAACCAACAGAGCAGCTTTAGTAGAACTCTTAGTTCCCTGGTTGACCCACGTTCTTGCGTGTTTGCATTTTCCCCCCTCAGACTCCCAGACCTTCGTTCCGTCATCGTTCTGGACAGCCGACAGCCGGGAATGTTCCACTTGGAGGACGTGATGCAGGCCGGCAGCAGCCAGTATGTGCAGCAGCTGCAGGATCTGCAGAAGACGCTGCAGTTCGACGACCCCATAAACATCCAGTTCACCTCGGTAACTGTTGCACAAATGGATGTCCTGAACACATCTGCTTGTTATACAATATTTTACATTTCAGCTTAACCAGGTTTTTATTGAGCAAGACACCAAAAGGGCAAAGTGCTGCATGCAGTATATCATGGAGGCATCATGGTCAATAACAATAAACACTTTTAGAGGAAACATTTTCAAAGAAACATTCTTTATTTAGATGATTTTCTCAGTTTTGCATCATTATGAATTGAATATTGTTGAGTTTGAACTATATGTCAGACAAGACAAACAATTTAAAGATGGAAGTTTTGGCTCCTTTTAAAAACAAAACAAAAAACATTAAAAAGTAGAAAAAAAAATCTATAATATTACCTACAGATTAATCAATCGCTGGTTGCAGCTCAAATAATCAGAACCTGAAAGGGTTTATTGCAGTGGGTTTCACTTAGAAGGAACTTGATTTGCTGTTTTAGTGCAGATTAAAAAGTCTTGCAGGTTAGTGCGTGTTGAAAGATAGTTGTGATAGTAACTTTATTTGTGTTGCACCTTTCATCTAAAGATGCAGTCCACTGTGGTTTGCAGACTTCCAAACAAATGTTTAAAAACTGAAAATGAGCATTCATAAAAAGTCTGATTAAAATGGATCTTTGTTTGTTTGCCTCTTCCATTTACAGCGTTCTTTATCACTCAGTTCTAGATCAGTGCTTCCAGAGCAGTAAAAGCAGCCTGTCAGAGTCACTGTGATCAAACTGATGTATGGCCTTTAAAATATCATAATAATGTTAATATCTGTCATCAGGGCACAACCGGGACTCCGAAGGGCGCCACCTTGACGCATCACAACATTGTCAACAACGCCTACTTTGTTGGGAGAAGAATTGGATACCACTGGAGGGTGAGTGTGGACAGACTTTTAGTGTTTCATCAAACTTTTCTTCTCAAAAAGTGGATTTTTTTCTATACGTTCAGTGCTTTATTTATGTAGGAAGTTGAGTCTGGGATGTGATCTAGTAGAAATGATTAATAACCCTGGATTTTCCCATAGACTGTGACAGTTCGCATGAATGATTTGAATGAATAATTTTGGACATGCCTCTTGTACATTATTTTATTATCTTTTGGGAGAAGCCTGTGTCATTTCCAATCAAAAAAACTTCCTGGTTGAATAAAAATAAGTTTATGTCAAAATATTTCAGGGGTATGAATAATTTCGAGCTTGACTATATATGTGAAAACTGAATAACAGTAAAAAATAACAACACAAACCGCCTCAATTCAATCCAAAATCTGAAGGTAGACTACGACAAAAACAAGACAGAAAACGACATAAACCAGACCTTTACTGTACAATGACAATAAAGATCTTGAATCTTAATCCTGACGACAAACATCAAAACGGAGAGAAGTTATGTTGGTGGGTGTTTCTGAAGCTTATCCTTATGGTTTCTCTGGCGTTCAGTCAGAATAAACAAACAAAACCCGTCCAGTGAGAACATCATGTTCAGGAGACATTAACTCAGATAACCCAACTCTGAGGTCAACGGATTCCAGTCTGTTGGTTCCACCCCTGCCAGCTTAGGACAGAAATATGAGACTGCAGGGGAACAATGGTAGAAAAATGTAGCGTGGTCTGAAGAATGTCTGCTGAGGCTGCAGATGTTCCAACGTTCTCTATATGAACAGTCTGAGCTGCTGGTGGTTTAATAACGTGTGGAATAAATTCTTGACACCCTTTTGTTCCTTTAATTCCAACAATCAGTGTCTGAGTGTTGTTGCTGACCATAAGCACCTCTTTAAGGACACAGTTTAACATTTACAGATGGCAGCAGGTTAATGAGACGCGTCACAGTGAGCTCAGTGGACTTTAACGTCTGTAGTCACCAGATCTGAATCCATGAGCAGCTTAAGGATGTGATATAGTGGGAGACTGGCAGCATGGATGTGAAGCTGATGAAGCTATTTAATGAAACATGTTAGTATCTGTGTTCACTGCAATCAAGTTTTATTGTTATGGAGATTTAATTTTGACATTTTGGCTTGCATCTTTTGCTTTCTGTGATGTTTTTAACCCTCGTGTCGTCCTGCGAGTCAAAACTGACCTGTTTTAAAGTTTGAAAATGTGGGAAAAAATATGTATTTTCACAGTGAAACTTCTGATGTCCACATTTTCAACATTTTTGGGAAATCTTTGAACATTTTTTGGTGGAAAAAAAGGAATGTTAAAAATATTTCTTAGGAACATTCACAAAAAAATCAAACCAAAATCCAGCGAATTCTGTTGGATTTTGGTTGATTTTTATGTGAGTGTTCTTAAAGAAAATATTAGAAGTTTTACTGATATATATGGAATCACTTTAGATATTTTCAGGACTTTTCTGCAAGATTTTTACTCATTTTTCGAAAATATTTTCTTGCCAAATTTGGGGGATTTTTATCAAATAAAACTTTAAAGTGAAACTTTTAAGGAATTATTGGCATTTTCTTCCTGAAGGTTTTGCAAATTTTCTGAAATTTGTGGAATTTTTTGGTTGAATTTTTTGATTTTTTCAGACAAGGAAACAATATTTTTTTGGTGCCTGTAAATGAGGACAACAGGAGGGCTAAATCGATATTGGTGCTGAAATATGCAGACGCTTGTATGGATCCTGCTGCAGATATTTAATAAACTCAGAGGAAAGATTCCTAAAGAACTGGAAGCAGCAAACTACACTACAGCTCCTGTTAAGGTTTTGTCAGCTACAGTCTGCCTTCATCACAGTAAAGCCTTATTTTAATGGACGTTTCAGTTTGTAATAGATTTAAAATTGTATAGCAAAGGGAATAAGCGATGGTGTTTGCTCTATGGGATGTTTTTGGAACACGTAGTTAATAAACGTAGAGGAAAGACTCCTAAACAGCTGGAAGCAGCACACTACAGCTCCATGTCATATTGAATGTGATATGATGGTGTTTCCAGAGAGCAGAATAACTGTGTTTATTGATTCCTGATTTTGTCCTCCAGCCCAACACCCGTATCTGTGTCCCCGTCCCTCTGTACCACTGCTTCGGTTCGGTCGGTGCTGCCATGAGTATGGCCGTCCACGGAATCACCCTGGTCTTCCCCTCCACCGGCTACGATGGACGGGCAAACTTAGTGGCTCTGGACAGTGAAAGGTAACAAAAACACTTCTCACTACTATGGTTACTACACCAATACTACAAAAACTTCTGCTGCTGCTGCTACTACGAATACTACTAGTTCTACTACTATGACAACTATTACTACCACCAATACTGCTGCTACTACTATTGTTACTACTTCTACTACTAATACTACTAGTTCTAGTATGATGACAACTAGTACTATTACTTCTACTCCTGCTTCTGCAATACAAATATTACTAATACTACTACCTATAATACTACTACTGATACAAATACTAATACCACTACTAGTTAAACTACTACTACTGCTACTATTGCCACTAATACGACATACAACAACTTCTAACAACAAAACGACAATAGTGACAATAACAACATAATAACTGCATCAGTGCAGTCATATAAGATCACAAACATGAAATAACCATAAAGAGAAATTGCTTGTTCTTGTTGTAGTATTTTTGAAATGGCTCTACTACGGTTACATAATGTAAAACAACTCCATTGAGTCTTATCTAGGCCAGAGGTGACCATGACTGAGGCCTTTTGTTCATGTGGAGTAGATCAGTGTCACTGATAAGAACAACCTGTTTTCCAGTTTTACCTGTTTGAAGTATGATCTCAATTGATGAAGAAAAATGAAGTACAAATACAAGCTGTATAAGAGCTGAACTCTGTACTACAGTCGTCAGAGTTCAGTCAACAAATTCAGCATGACAGCAGCATCAACCACTAGCATCACTGTTCTAATCTGCTTTACGCTCAACAAACCCACGTATTACTATTACTTCGACTACTAGTAGTACTTCTCCTAATACTACTACTAGGACCATTACTACTAATACTACTAGTACTACTCCTGTAGTGATGGGTCCCTATGTGCTATAGGAACTATCGGACTGTAAGGTGTGGAGGGGGGAGAACAATAAAGAACGGACGAGTGTCATAGTTTATGTATGTGGCCAAAAATGTTACCAAAATGTTATAATTTACTATGTACTAAACTATGACATTTTTTCACCATTTTCGACCACATACTAAACTGACGTTTTTTTGTAATTTTTACCACATACTGAACTATGACATTTTTTCGCCATTTTTGATCACATGCTAAACAATAACGTTTTCATGACATTTTTGACCACATACTAAATTAAGAGGTTTTGGTGACAATTTTGAGCACATACTAAACTATGACGTTTTATCACCATGTCTGACCACATACTAAACTGTGACATGTTTTGGACATTTTTGAACACACACTAAACTATGACATTTTTGGGCCATTTTTGACGACATCTTAAACTATGATGTTTTTTCACCATTTGTGACCACATACTATGTTGTAAAAACGTGCCATATGATGAAACAATGTAAAGGAGGTCGTGAAAAACACCCCAGAAAGGTTTTCTTTGAGAAAAAAATCATCATGACAGTTGGCGCAAAAAAAACGCCTTACTATACTGTCAAAAAAAATGCGATTTTTCAAACATGTTGTGAAAACGTGCCATATGATGAAATAATGTAAAGGAGGGCGTGAAAAACACTCCAGAAAGGTTTTCTTTGAAAAAAAAATCATCATGAATTTTGGCGCAAAAAAAACGCCTTACTATACTATGTCGAAAAAAAATGCGATTTTTCAAACATGTTGTAAAAACGTGCCATATGATGAAATAATGTAAAGGAGGGCGTGAAAAACACTCCAGAAAGGTTTTCTTTGAAAAAAAATCATCATGAATTTTGGCGCAAAAAAAACGCCTTACTATACTATGTCGAAAAAAAATGCGACTTTTCAAACATGTTGTAAAAACGTGCCATATGATGAAATAATGTAAAGGAGTGTGCGAAAAACACTCCAGAAAGGTTTTCTTTGAAAAAAAAATCATCATGAATTTTGGCGCAAAAAAAACGCCTTACTATACTATGTCGAAAAAAAATGAGACTTTTCAAACATGTTGTAAAAACGTGCCATATGATGAAATAATGTAAAGGAGTGCGTGAAAAACACTCCAGAAAGGTTTTCTTTGAAAAAAAAATCATCATGAATTTTGGCGCAAAAAAAACGCCTTACTATACTATGTCGAAAAAAAATGAGACTTTTCAAACATGTTGTAAAAACGTGCCATATGATGAAATAATGTAAAGGAGTGCGTGAAAAACACTCCAGAAAGGTTTTCTTTGAAAAAAAATCATCATGAATTTTGGCGCAAAAAAAACGCCTTACTATACTATGTCGAAAAAAAATGCGACTTTTCAAACATGTTGTAAAAACGTGCCATATGATGAAATAATGTAAAGGAGGGCGTGAAAAACACTCCAGAAAGGTTTTCTTTGAAAAAAAAATCATCATGAATTTTGGCGCAAAAAAAACGCCTTACTATACTATGTCGAAAAAAAATGCGATTTTTCAAACATGTTGTAAAAACGTGCCATATGATGAAATAATGTAAAGGAGGGCGTGAAAAACACTCCAGAAAGGTTTTCTTTGAAAAAAAAATCATCATGAATTTTGGCGCAAAAAAAACGCCTTACTATACTATGTCGAAAAAAAATGCGATTTTCAAACATGTTGTAAAAACGTGCCATATGATGAAATAATGTAAAGGAGGCGTGAAAAACACTCCAGAAAGGTTTTCTTTGAAAAAAAATCATCATGAATTTTGGCGCAAAAAAAACGCCTTACTATACTATGTCGAAAAAAAATGAGACTTTTCAAACATGTTGTAAAAACGTGCCATATGATGAAATAATGTAAAGGAGGGCGTGAAAAACACTCCAGAAAGGTTTTCTTTGAAAAAAAATCATCATGAATTTTGGCGCAAAAAAAACGCCTTACTATACTATGTCGAAAAAAAATGCGATTTTTCAAACATGTTGTAAAAACGTGCCATATGATGAAATAATGTAAAGGAGGGCGTGAAAAACACTCCAGAAAGGTTTTCTTTGAAAAAAAAATCATCATGAATTTTGGCGCAAAAAAAACGCCTTACTATACTATGTCGAAAAAAAATGCGACTTTTCAAACATGTTGTAAAAACGTGCCATATGATGAAATAATGTAAAGGAGGGCATGAAAAACACTCCAGAAAGGTTTTCTTTGAAAAAAAAATCATCATGAATTTTGGCGCAAAAAAAACGCCTTACTATACTATGTCGAAAAAAAATGCGACTTTTCAAACATGTTGTAAAAACGTGCCATATGATGAAATAATGTAAAGGAGGCGCTGAAAAACACTCCAGAAAGGTTTTCTTTGAAAAAAAAATCATCATGAATTTTGGCGCAAAAAAAACGCCTTACTATACTATGTCGAAAAAAAATGAGACTTTTCAAACATGTTGTAAAAACGTGCCATATGATGAAATAATGTAAAGGAGGGCGTGAAAAACACTCCAGAAAGGTTTTCTTTGAAAAAAAATCATCATGAATTTTGGCGCAAAAAAAACGCCTTACTATACTATGTCGAAAAAAAATGCGACTTTTCAAACATGTTGTAAAAACGTGCCATATGATGAAATAATGTAAAGGAGGGCGTGAAAAACACTCCAGAAAGGTTTTCTTTGAAAAAAAAATCATCATGAATTTTGGCGCAAAAAAAACGCCTTACTATACTATGTCGAAAAAAAATGCGACTTTTCAAACATGTTGTAAAAACGTGCCATATGATGAAATAATGTAAAGGAGGCGTGAAAAACACTCCAGAAAGGTTTTCTTTGAAAAAAAAATCATCATGAATTTTGGCGCAAAAAAAACGCCTTACTATACTATGTCGAAAAAAAATGCGACTTTTCAAACATGTTGTAAAAACGTGCCATATGATGAAATAATGTAAAGGAGGGCGTGAAAAACACTCCAGAAAGGTTTTCTTTGAGAAAAAAATCATCATGAATTTTGGCGCAAAAAAAACGCCTTACTATACTATGTCGAAAAAAAATGCGACTTTTCAAACATGTTGTAAAAACGTGCCATATGATGAAATAATGTAAAGGAGGCGTGAAAAACACTCCAGAAAGGTTTTCTTTGAAAAAAAATCATCATGAATTTTGGCGCAAAAAAAACGCCTTACTATACTATGTCGAAAAAAAATGCGACTTTTCAAACATGTTGTAAAAACGTGCCATATGATGAAATAATGTAAAGGAGGGCGTGAAAAACACTCCAGAAAGGTTTTCTTTGAAAAAAAATCATCATGAATTTTGGCGCAAAAAAAACGCCTTACTATACTATGTCGAAAAAAAATGCGACTTTTCAAACATGTTGTAAAAACGTGCCATATGATGAAATAATGTAAAGGAGGCGTGAAAAACACTCCAGAAAGGTTTTCTTTGAAAAAAAATCATCATGAATTTTGGCGCAAAAAAAACGCCTTACTATACTATGTCGAAAAAAAATGAGACTTTTCAAACATGTTGTAAAAACGTGCCATATGATGAAATAATGTAAAGGAGGCGTGAAAAACACTCCAGAAAGGTTTTCTTTGAAAAAAAATCATCATGAATTTTGGCGCAAAAAAAACGCCTTACTATACTATGTCGAAAAAAAATGCGACTTTTCAAACATGTTGTAAAAACGTGCCATATGATGAAATAATGTAAAGGAGGGCGTGAAAAACACTCCAGAAAGGTTTTCTTTGAAAAAAAAATCATCATGAATTTTGGCGCAAAAAAAACGCCTTACTATACTATGTCGAAAAAAAATGCGACTTTTCAAACATGTTGTAAAAACGTGCCATATGATGAAATAATGTAAAGGAGTGCGCTGAAAAACACTCCAGAAAGGTTTTCTTTGAAAAAAAAATCATCATGAATTTTGGCGCAAAAAAAACGCCTTACTATACTATGTCGAAAAAAAATGCGACTTTTCAAACATGTTGTAAAAACGTGCCATATGATGAAATAATGTAAAGGAGGGCGTGAAAAACACTCCAGAAAGGTTTTCTTTGAGAAAAAAATCATCATGAATTTTGGCGCAAAAAAAACGCCTTACTATACTATGTCGAAAAAAAATGCGACTTTTCAAACATGTTGTAAAAACGTGCCATATGATGAAATAATGTAAAGGAGGGCGTGAAAAACACTCCAGAAAGGTTTTCTTTGAAAAAAAAATCATCATGAATTTTGGCGCAAAAAAAACGCCTTACTATACTATGTCGAAAAAAAATGAGACTTTTCAAACATGTTGTAAAAACGTGCCATATGATGAAATAATGTAAAGGAGGGCGTGAAAAACACTCCAGAAAGGTTTTCTTTGAAAAAAAAATCATCATGAATTTTGGCGCAAAAAAAACGCCTTACTATACTATGTCGAAAAAAAATGCGACTTTTCAAACATGTTGTAAAAACGTGCCATATGATGAAATAATGTAAAGGAGTGCGCTGAAAAACACTCCAGAAAGGTTTTCTTTGAAAAAAAAATCATCATGAATTTTGGCGCAAAAAAAACGCCTTACTATACTATGTCGAAAAAAAATGCGACTTTTCAAACATGTTGTAAAAACGTGCCATATGATGAAATAATGTAAAGGAGGCGTGAAAAACACTCCAGAAAGGTTTTCTTTGAAAAAAAATCATCATGAATTTTGGCGCAAAAAAAACGCCTTACTATACTATGTCGAAAAAAAATGCGACTTTTCAAACATGTTGTAAAAACGTGCCATATGATGAAATAATGTAAAGGAGTGCGTGAAAAACACTCCAGAAAGGTTTTCTTTGAAAAAAAAATCATCATGAATTTTGGCGCAAAAAAAACGCCTTACTATACTATGTCGAAAAAAAATGCGACTTTTCAAACATGTTGTAAAAACGTGCCATATGATGAAATAATGTAAAGGAGGGCGTGAAAAACACTCCAGAAAGGTTTTCTTTGAAAAAAAATCATCATGAATTTTGGCGCAAAAAAAACGCCTTACTATACTATGTCGAAAAAAAATGCGACTTTTCAAACATGTTGTAAAAACGTGCCATATGATGAAATAATGTAAAGGAGGCGTGAAAAACACTCCAGAAAGGTTTTCTTTGAAAAAAAATCATCATGAATTTTGGCGCAAAAAAAACGCCTTACTATACTATGTCGAAAAAAAATGTGACTTTTCAAACATGTTGTAAAAACGTGCCATATGATGAAATAATGTAAAGGAGGGCGTGAAAAACACTCCAGAAAGGTTTTCTTTGAAAAAAAATCATCATGAATTTTGGCGCAAAAAAAACGCCTTACTATACTATGTCGAAAAAAAATGCGACTTTTCAAACATGTTGTAAAAACGTGCCATATGATGAAATAATGTAAAGGAGGCGTGAAAAACACTCCAGAAAGGTTTTCTTTGAAAAAAAAATCATCATGAATTTTGGCGCAAAAAAAACGCCTTACTATACTATGTCGAAAAAAAATGCGACTTTTCAAACATGTTGTAAAAACGTGCCATATGATGAAATAATGTAAAGGAGGGCGTGAAAAACACTCCAGAAAGGTTTTCTTTGAAAAAAAAATCATCATGAATTTTGGCGCAAAAAAAACGCCTTACTATACTATGTCGAAAAAAAATGCGACTTTTCAAACATGTTGTAAAAACGTGCCATATGATGAAATAATGTAAAGGAGTGCGTGAAAAACACTCCAGAAAGGTTTTCTTTGAAAAAAAATCATCATGAATTTTGGCGCAAAAAAAACGCCTTACTATACTATGTCGAAAAAAAATGCGACTTTTCAAACATGTTGTAAAAACGTGCCATATGATGAAATAATGTAAAGGAGGGCGTGAAAAACACTCCAGAAAGGTTTTCTTTGAAAAAAAAATCATCATGAATTTTGGCGCAAAAAAAACGCCTTACTATACTATGTCGAAAAAAAATGCGACTTTTCAAACATGTTGTAAAAACGTGCCATATGATGAAATAATGTAAAGGAGGGCGTGAAAAACACTCCAGAAAGGTTTTCTTTGAAAAAAAATCATCATGAATTTTGGCGCAAAAAAAACGCCTTACTATACTATGTCGAAAAAAAATGAGACTTTTCAAACATGTTGTAAAAACGTGCCATATGATGAAATAATGTAAAGGAGGCGTGAAAAACACTCCAGAAAGGTTTTCTTTGAAAAAAAATCATCATGAATTTTGGCGCAAAAAAAACGCCTTACTATACTATGTCGAAAAAAAATGCGACTTTTCAAACATGTTGTAAAAACGTGCCATATGATGAAATAATGTAAAGGAGGCGTGAAAAACACTCCAGAAAGGTTTTCTTTGAAAAAAAATCATCATGAATTTTGGCGCAAAAAAAACGCCTTACTATACTATGTCGAAAAAAAATGCGACTTTTCAAACATGTTGTAAAAACGTGCCATATGATGAAATAATGTAAAGGAGGGCGTGAAAAACACTCCAGAAAGGTTTTCTTTGAAAAAAAAATCATCATGAATTTTGGCGCAAAAAAAACGCCTTACTATACTATGTCGAAAAAAAATGCGACTTTTCAAACATGTTGTAAAAACGTGCCATATGATGAAATAATGTAAAGGAGGGCGTGAAAAACACTCCAGAAAGGTTTTCTTTGAAAAAAAATCATCATGAATTTTGGCGCAAAAAAAACGCCTTACTATACTATGTCGAAAAAAAATGCGACTTTTCAAACATGTTGTAAAAACGTGCCATATGATGAAATAATGTAAAGGAGTGCGTGAAAAACACTCCAGAAAGGTTTTCTTTGAAAAAAAAATCATCATGAATTTTGGCGCAAAAAAAACGCCTTACTATACTATGTCGAAAAAAAATGCGACTTTTCAAACATGTTGTAAAAACGTGCCATATGATGAAATAATGTAAAGGACGGCGTGAAAAACACTCCAGAAAGGTTTTCTTTGAAAAAAAAATCATCATGAATTTTGGCGCAAAAAAAACGCCTTACTATACTATGTCGAAAAAAAATGCGACTTTTCAAACATGTTGTAAAAACGTGCCATATGATGAAATAATGTAAAGGAGGCGTGAAAAACACTCCAGAAAGGTTTTCTTTGAAAAAAAATCATCATGAATTTTGGCGCAAAAAAAACGCCTTACTATACTATGTCGAAAAAAAATGCGACTTTTCAAACATGTTGTAAAAACGTGCCATATGATGAAATAATGTAAAGGAGGCGTGAAAAACACTCCAGAAAGGTTTTCTTTGAAAAAAAATCATCATGAATTTTGGCGCAAAAAAAACGCCTTACTATACTATGTCGAAAAAAAATGCGACTTTTCAAACATGTTGTAAAAACGTGCCATATGATGAAATAATGTAAAGGAGGGCGTGAAAAACACTCCAGAAAGGTTTTCTTTGAAAAAAAATCATCATGAATTTTGGCGCAAAAAAAACGCCTTACTATACTATGTCGAAAAAAAATGCGACTTTTCAAACATGTTGTAAAAACGTGCCATATGATGAAATAATGTAAAGGAGGCGTGAAAAACACTCCAGAAAGGTTTTCTTTGAAAAAAAAATCATCATGAATTTTGGCGCAAAAAAAACGCCTTACTATACTATGTCGAAAAAAAATGCGACTTTTCAAACATGTTGTAAAAACGTGCCATATGATGAAATAATGTAAAGGAGGCGTGAAAAACACTCCAGAAAGGTTTTCTTTGAAAAAAAAATCATCATGAATTTTGGCGCAAAAAAAACGCCTTACTATACTATGTCGAAAAAAAATGCGATTTTTCAAACATGTTGTAAAAACGTGCCATATGATGAAATAATGTAAAGGAGGCGTGAAAAACACTCCAGAAAGGTTTTCTTTGAAAAAAAATCATCATGAATTTTGGCGCAAAAAAAACGCCTTACTATACTATGTCGAAAAAAAATGAGACTTTTCAAACATGTTGTAAAAACGTGCCATATGATGAAATAATGTAAAGGAGGGCGTGAAAAACACTCCAGAAAGGTTTTCTTTGAAAAAAAAATCATCATGAATTTTGGCGCAAAAAAAACGCCTTACTATACTATGTCGAAAAAAAATGCGACTTTTCAAACATGTTGTAAAAACGTGCCATATGATGAAATAATGTAAAGGAGGGCGTGAAAAACACTCCAGAAAGGTTTTCTTTGAAAAAAAAATCATCATGAATTTTGGCGCAAAAAAAACGCCTTACTATACTATGTCGAAAAAAAATGCGATTTTTCAAACATGTTGTAAAAACGTGCCATATGATGAAATAATGTAAAGGAGGCGTGAAAAACACTCCAGAAAGGTTTTCTTTGAAAAAAAATCATCATGAATTTTGGCGCAAAAAAAACGCCTTACTATACTATGTCGAAAAAAAATGCGATTTTTCAAACATGTTGTAAAAACGTGCCATATGATGAAATAATGTAAAGGAGGGCGTGAAAAACACTCCAGAAAGGTTTTCTTTGAAAAAAAATCATCATGAATTTTGGCGCAAAAAAAACGCCTTACTATACTATGTCGAAAAAAAATGCGACTTTTCAAACATGTTGTAAAAACGTGCCATATGATGAAATAATGTAAAGGAGGCGTGAAAAACACTCCAGAAAGGTTTTCTTTGAAAAAAAATCATCATGAATTTTGGCGCAAAAAAAACGCCTTACTATACTATGTCGAAAAAAAATGCGACTTTTCAAACATGTTGTAAAAACGTGCCATATGATGAAATAATGTAAAGGAGGGCGTGAAAAACACTCCAGAAAGGTTTTCTTTGAGAAAAAAATCATCATGAATTTTGGCGCAAAAAAAACGCCTTACTATACTATGTCGAAAAAAAATGCGATTTTTCAAACATGTTGTAAAAACGTGCCATATGATGAAATAATGTAAAGGAGGCGTGAAAAACACTCCAGAAAGGTTTTCTTTGAAAAAAAAATCATCATGAATTTTGGCGCAAAAAAAACGCCTTACTATACTATGTCGAAAAAAAATGCGACTTTTCAAACATGTTGTAAAAACGTGCCATATGATGAAATAATGTAAAGGAGGCGTGAAAAACACTCCAGAAAGGTTTTCTTTGAGAAAAAAATCATCATGAATTTTGGCGCAAAAAAAACGCCTTACTATACTATGTCGAAAAAAAATGCGACTTTTCAAACATGTTGTAAAAACGTGCCATATGATGAAATAATGTAAAGGAGGCGTGAAAAACACTCCAGAAAGGTTTTCTTTGAGAAAAAAATCATCATGAATTTTGGCGCAAAAAAAACGCCTTACTATACTATGTCGAAAAAAAATGCGACTTTTCAAACATGTTGTAAAAACGTGCCATATGATGAAATAATGTAAAGGAGGGCGTGAAAAACACTCCAGAAAGGTTTTCTTTGAGAAAAAAATCATCATGAATTTTGGCGCAAAAAAAACGCCTTACTATACTATGTCGAAAAAAAATGAGACTTTTCAAACATGTTGTAAAAACGTGCCATATGATGAAATAATGTAAAGGAGGCGTGAAAAACACTCCAGAAAGGTTTTCTTTGAGAAAAAAATCATCATGAATTTTGGCGCAAAAAAAACGCCTTACTATACTATGTCGAAAAAAAATGCGACTTTTCAAACATGTTGTAAAAACGTGCCATATGATGAAATAATGTAAAGGAGGGCGTGAAAAACACTCCAGAAAGGTTTTCTTTGAAAAAAAAATCATCATGAATTTTGGCGCAAAAAAAACGCCTTACTATACTATGTCGAAAAAAAATGCGATTTTTCAAACATGTTGTAAAAACGTGCCATATGATGAAATAATGTAAAGGAGGGCGTGAAAAACACTCCAGAAAGGTTTTCTTTGAGAAAAAAATCATCATGAATTTTGGCGCAAAAAAAACGCCTTACTATACTATGTCGAAAAAAAATGAGACTTTTCAAACATGTTGTAAAAACGTGCCATATGATGAAATAATGTAAAGGAGTGCGTGAAAAACACTCCAGAAAGGTTTTCTTTGAGAAAAAAATCATCATGAATTTTGGCGCAAAAAAAACGCCTTACTATACTATGTCGAAAAAAAATGAGACTTTTCAAACATGTTGTAAAAACGTGCCATATGATGAAATAATGTAAAGGAGTGCGTGAAAAACACTCCAGAAAGGTTTTCTTTGAGAAAAAAATCATCATGAATTTTGGCGCAAAAAAAACGCCTTACTATACTATGTCGAAAAAAAATGAGACTTTTCAAACATGTTGTAAAAACGTGCCATATGATGAAATAATGTAAAGGAGGCGTGAAAAACACTCCAGAAAGGTTTTCTTTGAGAAAAAAATCATCATGAATTTTGGCGCAAAAAAAACGCCTTACTATACTATGTCGAAAAAAAATGAGACTTTTCAAACATGTTGTAAAAACGTGCCATATGATGAAATAATGTAAAGGAGTGCGCGAAAAACACTCCAGAAAGGTTTTCTTTGAGAAAAAAATCATCATGAATTTTGGCGCAAAAAAAACGCCTTACTATACTATGTCGAAAAAAAATGAGACTTTTCAAACATGTTGTAAAAACGTGCCATATGATGAAATAATGTAAAGGAGTGCGCGAAAAACACTCCAGAAAGGTTTTCTTTGAGAAAAAAATCATCATGAATTTTGGCGCAAAAAAAACGCCTTACTATACTATGTCGAAAAAAAATGAGACTTTTCAAACATGTTGTAAAAACGTGCCATATGATGAAATAATGTAAAGGAGTGCGTGAAAAACACTCCAGAAAGGTTTTCTTTGAGAAAAAAATCATCATGAATTTTGGCGCAAAAAAAACGCCTTACTATACTATGTCGAAAAAAAATGAGACTTTTCAAACATGTTGTAAAAACGTGCCATATGATGAAATAATGTAAAGGAGTGCGTGAAAAACACTCCAGAAAGGTTTTCTTTGAGAAAAAAATCATCATGAATTTTGGCGCAAAAAAAACGCCTTACTATACTATGTCGAAAAAAAATGAGACTTTTCAAACATGTTGTAAAAACGTGCCATATGATGAAATAATGTAAAGGAGGCGTGAAAAACACTCCAGAAAGGTTTTCTTTGAGAAAAAAATCATCATGAATTTTGGCGCAAAAAAAACGCCTTACTATACTATGTCGAAAAAAAATGAGACTTTTCAAACATGTTGTAAAAACGTGCCATATGATGAAATAATGTAAAGGAGTGCGCGAAAAACACTCCAGAAAGGTTTTCTTTGAGAAAAAAATCATCATGAATTTTGGCGCAAAAAAAACGCCTTACTATACTATGTCGAAAAAAAATGAGACTTTTCAAACATGTTGTAAAAACGTGCCATATGATGAAATAATGTAAAGGAGTGCGCGAAAAACACTCCAGAAAGGTTTTCTTTGAGAAAAAAATCATCATGAATTTTGGCGCAAAAAAAACGCCTTACTATACTATGTCGAAAAAAAATGCGACTTTTCAAACATGTTGTAAAAACGTGCCATATGATGAAATAATGTAAAGGAGGGCGTGAAAAACACTCCAGAAAGGTTTTCTTTGAAAAAAAAATCATCATGAATTTTGGCGCAAAAAAAACGCCTTACTATACTATGTCGAAAAAAAATGCGACTTTTCAAACATGTTGTAAAAACGTGCCATATGATGAAATAATGTAAAGGAGGGCGTGAAAAACACTCCAGAAAGGTTTTCTTTGAGAAAAAAATCATCATGAATTTTGGCGCAAAAAAAACGCCTTACTATACTATGTCGAAAAAAAATGAGACTTTTCAAACATGTTGTAAAAACGTGCCATATGATGAAATAATGTAAAGGAGTGCGTGAAAAACACTCCAGAAAGGTTTTCTTTGAGAAAAAAATCATCATGAATTTTGGCGCAAAAAAAACGCCTTACTATACTATGTCGAAAAAAAATGAGACTTTTCAAACATGTTGTAAAAACGTGCCATATGATGAAATAATGTAAAGGAGTGCGCGAAAAACACTCCAGAAAGGTTTTCTTTGAGAAAAAAATCATCATGAATTTTGGCGCAAAAAAAACGCCTTACTATACTATGTCGAAAAAAAATGAGACTTTTCAAACATGTTGTAAAAACGTGCCATATGATGAAATAATGTAAAGGAGTGCGTGAAAAACACTCCAGAAAGGTTTTCTTTGAGAAAAAAATCATCATGAATTTTGGCGCAAAAAAAACGCCTTACTATACTATGTCGAAAAAAAATGAGACTTTTCAAACATGTTGTAAAAACGTGCCATATGATGAAATAATGTAAAGGAGTGCGTGAAAAACACTCCAGAAAGGTTTTCTTTGAGAAAAAAATCATCATGAATTTTGGCGCAAAAAAAACGCCTTACTATACTATGTCGAAAAAAAATGAGACTTTTCAAACATGTTGTAAAAACGTGCCATATGATGAAATAATGTAAAGGAGTGCGCGAAAAACACTCCAGAAAGGTTTTCTTTGAGAAAAAAATCATCATGAATTTTGGCGCAAAAAAAACGCCTTACTATACTATGTCGAAAAAAAATGCGACTTTTCAAACATGTTGTAAAAACGTGCCATATGATGAAATAATGTAAAGGAGTGCGCGAAAAACACTCCAGAAAGGTTTTCTTTGAGAAAAAAAATCATCATGAATTTTGGCGCAAAAAAAACGCCTTACTATACTATGTCGAAAAAAAATGAGACTTTTCAAACATGTTGTAAAAACGTGCCATATGATGAAATAATGTAAAGGAGTGCGCGAAAAACACTCCAGAAAGGTTTTCTTTGAGAAAAAAATCATCATGAATTTTGGCGCAAAAAAAACGCCTTACTATACTATGTCGAAAAAAAATGAGACTTTTCAAACATGTTGTAAAAACGTGCCATATGATGAAATAATGTAAAGGAAGGCGTGAAAAACACTCCAGAAAGGTTTTCTTTGAGAAAAAAATCATCATGAATTTTGGCGCAAAAAAAACGCCTTACTATACTATGTCGAAAAAAAATGAGACTTTTCAAACATGTTGTAAAAACGTGCCATATGATGAAATAATGTAAAGGAGTGCGCGAAAAACACTCCAGAAAGGTTTTCTTTGAGAAAAAAATCATCATGAATTTTGGCGCAAAAAAAACGCCTTACTATACTATGTCGAAAAAAAATGAGACTTTTCAAACATGTTGTAAAAACGTGCCATATGATGAAATAATGTAAAGGAGTGCGCGAAAAACACTCCAGAAAGGTTTTCTTTGAGAAAAAAATCATCATGAATTTTGGCGCAAAAAAAACGCCTTACTATACTATGTCGAAAAAAAATGAGACTTTTCAAACATGTTGTAAAAACGTGCCATATGATGAAATAATGTAAAGGAGTGCGCGAAAAACACTCCAGAAAGGTTTTCTTTGAGAAAAAAATCATCATGAATTTTGGCGCAAAAAAAACGCCTTACTATACTATGTCGAAAAAAAATGTGACTTTTCAAACATGTTGTAAAAACGTGCCATATGATGAAATAATGTAAAGGAGGGCGTGAAAAACACTCCAGAAAGGTTTTCTTTGAGAAAAAAATCATCATGAATTTTGGCGCAAAAAAAACGCCTTACTATACTATGTCGAAAAAAAATGAGACTTTTCAAACATGTTGTAAAAACGTGCCATATGATGAAATAATGTAAAGGAGTGCGCGAAAAACACTCCAGAAAGGTTTTCTTTGAGAAAAAAATCATCATGAATTTTGGCGCAAAAAAAACGCCTTACTATACTATGTCGAAAAAAATGAGACTTTTCAAACATGTTGTAAAAACGTGCCATATGATGAAATAATGTAAAGGAGTGCGCGAAAAACACTCCAGAAAGGTTTTCTTTGAGAAAAAAATCATCATGAATTTTGGCGCAAAAAAAACGCCTTACTATACTATGTCGAAAAAAAATGCGATTTTTCAAACATGTTGTAAAAACGTGCCATATGATGAAATAATGTAAAGGAGGGCGTGAAAAACACTCCAGAAAGGTTTTCTTTGAAAAAAAAATCATCATGAATTTTGGCGCAAAAAAAACGCCTTACTATACTATGTCGAAAAAAAATGCGATTTTTCAAACATGTTGTAAAAACATGCCATATGATGAAATAATGTAAAGGAGGGTGTGAAAAACACTCCAGAAAGGTTTTCTTTGAGAAAAAAATCATCATGAATTTTGGCGCAAAAAAAACGCCTTACTATACTATGTCGAAAAAAAATGAGACTTTTCAAACATGTTGTAAAAACGTGCCATATGATGAAATAATGTAAAGGAGTGCGCGAAAAACACTCCAGAAAGGTTTTCTTTGAGAAAAAAATCATCATGAATTTTGGCGCAAAAAAAACGCCTTACTATACTATGTCGAAAAAAAATGAGACTTTTCAAACATGTTGTAAAAACGTGCCATATGATGAAATAATGTAAAGGAGTGCGCGAAAAACACTCCAGAAAGGTTTTCTTTGAGAAAAAAATCATCATGAATTTTGGCGCAAAAAAAACGCCTTACTATACTATGTCGAAAAAAAATGAGACTTTTCAAACATGTTGTGAAAACGTGCCATATGATGAAATAATGTAAAGGAAGGCGTGAAAAACACTCCAGAAAGGTTTTCTTTGAGAAAAAAATCATCATGAATTTTGGCGCAAAAAAAACGCCTTACTATACTATGTCGAAAAAAAATGAGACTTTTCAAACATGTTGTAAAAACGTGCCATATGATGAAATAATGTAAAGGAGTGCGCGAAAAACACTCCAGAAAGGTTTTCTTTGAGAAAAAAATCATCATGAATTTTGGCGCAAAAAAAACGCCTTACTATACTATGTCGAAAAAAAATGAGACTTTTCAAACATGTTGTAAAAACGTGCCATATGATGAAATAATGTAAAGGAGTGCGCGAAAAACACTCCAGAAAGGTTTTCTTTGAGAAAAAAATCATCATGAATTTTGGCGCAAAAAAAACGCCTTACTATACTATGTCGAAAAAAAATGAGACTTTTCAAACATGTTGTAAAAACGTGCCATATGATGAAATAATGTAAAGGAAGGCATGAAAAACACTCCAGAAAGGTTTTCTTTGAGAAAAAAATCATCATGAATTTTGGCGCAAAAAAAACGCCTTACTATACTATGTCGAAAAAAAATGAGACTTTTCAAACATGTTGTAAAAACGTGCCATATGATGAAATAATGTAAAGGAGTGCGCGAAAAACACTCCAGAAAGGTTTTCTTTGAGAAAAAAATCATCATGAATTTTGGCGCAAAAAAAACGCCTTACTATACTATGTCGAAAAAAAATGAGACTTTTCAAACATGTTGTAAAAACGTGCCATATGATGAAATAATGTAAAGGAGTGCGCGAAAAACACTCCAGAAAGGTTTTCTTTGAGAAAAAAATCATCATGAATTTTGGCGCAAAAAAAACGCCTTACTACACTATGTCGAAAAAAAATGAGACTTTTCAAACATGTTGTAAAAACGTGCCATATGATGAAATAATGTAAAGGAGTGCGCGAAAAACACTCCAGAAAGGTTTTCTTTGAGAAAAAAATCATCATGAATTTTGGCGCAAAAAAAACGCCTTACTATACTATGTCGAAAAAAAATGAGACTTTTCAAACATGTTGTAAAAACGTGCCATATGATGAAATAATGTAAAGGAGTGCGCGAAAAACACTCCAGAAAGGTTTTCTTTGAGAAAAAAATCATCATGAATTTTGGCGCAAAAAAAACGCCTTACTATACTATGTCGAAAAAAAATGAGACTTTTCAAACATGTTGTAAAAACGTGCCATATGATGAAATAATGTAAAGGAGTGCGCGAAAAACACTCCAGAAAGGTTTTCTTTGAGAAAAAAATCATCATGAATATTGGCGCAAAAAAAATGCCTTACTATACTATGTCAAAAAAAAAATGTGACTTTTCAAACATGTTGTAAAAACGTGCCATATGATGAAATAATGTAAAGGAAGGCATGAAAAACACTCCAGAAAGGTTTTCTTTGAGAAAAAAATCATCATGAATTTTGGAGCAAAAAAAACGCCTTACTGTACTATGTCGAAAAAAAATGAGACTTTTCAAACATGTTGTCAAAACGTGCCATATGATGAAATAATGTAAAGGAGTGCGCGAAAAACACTCCAGAAAGGTTTTCTTTGAGAAAAAAATCATCATGAATTTTGGCGCAAAAAAAACGCCTTACTATACTATGTCGAAGAAAAATGAGACTTTTCAAACATGTTGTAAAAACGTGCCATATGATGAAATAATGTAAAGGAGTGCGCGAAAAACACTCCAGAAAGGTTTTCTTTGAGAAAAAAATCATCATGAATTTTGGCGCAAAAAAAACGCCTTACTATACTATGTCGAAAAAAAATGCGATTTTTCAAACATGTTGTGAAAACGTGCCATATGATGAAATAATGTAAAGGAGGGCGTGAAAAACACCCCAGAAAGGTTTTCTTTGAGAAAAAAATCATCATGAATTTTGGCGCAAAAAAAACGCCTTACTATACTATGTCGAAAAAAAATGAGACTTTTCAAACATGTTGTAAAAACGTGCCATATGATGAAATAATGTAAAGGAGTGCGCGAAAAACACTCCAGAAAGGTTTTCTTTGAGAAAAAAATCATCATGAATTTTGGCGCAAAAAAAACGCCTTACTATACTATGTCGAAAAAAAATGAGACTTTTCAAACATGTTGTAAAAACGTGCCATATGATGAAATAATGTAAAGGAGTGCGCGAAAAACACTCCAGAAAGGTTTTCTTTGAGAAAAAAATCATCATGAATTTTGGCGCAAAAAAAACGCCTTACTATACTATGTCGAAAAAAAATGAGACTTTTCAAACATGTTGTAAAAACGTGCCATATGATGAAATAATGTAAAGGAGTGCGCGAAAAACACTCCAGAAAGGTTTTCTTTGAGAAAAAAATCATCATGAATTTTGGCGCAAAAAAAACGCCTTACTATACTATGTCGAAAAAAAATGAGACTTTTCAAACATGTTGTGAAAACGTGCCATATGATGAAATAATGTAAAGGAAGGCATGAAAAACACCCCAGAAAGGTTTTCTTTGAGAAAAAAATCATCATGAATTTTGGCGCAAAAAAAACGCCTTACTATACTATGTCGAAAAAAAATGAGACTTTTCAAACATGTTGTAAAAACGTGCCATATGATGAAATAATGTAAAGGAGTGCGCGAAAAACACTCCAGAAAGGTTTTCTTTGAGAAAAAAATCATCATGAATTTTGGCGCAAAAAAAACGCCTTACTATACTATGTCGAAAAAAAATGAGACTTTTCAAACATGTTGTAAAAACGTGCCATATGATGAAATAATGTAAAGGAGTGCGCGAAAAACACTCCAGAAAGGTTTTCTTTGAGAAAAAAATCATCATGAATTTTGGCGCAAAAAAAACGCCTTACTATACTATGTCGAAAAAAAATGAGACTTTTCAAACATGTTGTAAAAACGTGCCATATGATGAAATAATGTAAAGGAGTGCGCGAAAAACACTCCAGAAAGGTTTTCTTTGAGAAAAAAATCATCATGAATTTTGGCGCAAAAAAAACGCCTTACTATACTATGTCGAAAAAAAATGAGACTTTTCAAACATGTTGTAAAAACGTGCCATATGATGAAATAATGTAAAGGAGTGCGCGAAAAACACTCCAGAAAGGTTTTCTTTGAGAAAAAAATCATCATGAATTTTGGCGCAAAAAAAACGCCTTACTATACTATGTCGAAAAAAAATGAGACTTTTCAAACATGTTGTAAAAACGTGCCATATGATGAAATAATGTAAAGGAGTGCGCGAAAAACACTCCAGAAAGGTTTTCTTTGAGAAAAAAATCATCATGAATTTTGGCGCAAAAAAAACGCCTTACTATACTATGTCGAAAAAAAAATGTGACTTTTCAAACATGTTGTAAAAACGTGCCATATGATGAAATAATGTAAAGGAGGGCGTGAAAAACACTCCAGAAAGGTTTTCTTTGAGAAAAAAATCATCATGAATTTTGGCGCAAAAAAAACGCCTTACTATACTATGTCGAAAAAAAATGAGACTTTTCAAACATGTTGTAAAAACGTGCCATATGATGAAATAATGTAAAGGAGTGCGCGAAAAACACTCCAGAAAGGTTTTCTTTGAGAAAAAAATCATCATGAATTTTGGCGCAAAAAAAACGCCTTACTATACTATGTCGAAAAAAAATGAGACTTTTCAAACATGTTGTAAAAACGTGCCATATGATGAAATAATGTAAAGGAGTGCGCGAAAAACACTCCAGAAAGGTTTTCTTTGAGAAAAAAATCATCATGAATTTTGGCGCAAAAAAAACGCCTTACTATACTATGTCGAAAAAAAATGCGACTTTTCAAACATGTTGTAAAAACGTGCCATATGATGAAATAATGTAAAGGAGGGCGTGAAAAACACTCCAGAAAGGTTTTCTTTGAGAAAAAAATCATCATGAATTTTGGCGCAAAAAAAACGCCTTACTATACTATGTCGAAAAAAAATGAGACTTTTCAAACATGTTGTAAAAACGTGCCATATGATGAAATAATGTAAAGGAGTGCGCGAAAAACACTCCAGAAAGGTTTTCTTTGAGAAAAAAATCATCATGAATTTTGGCGCAAAAAAAACGCCTTACTATACTATGTCGAAAAAAAATGAGACTTTTCAAACATGTTGTAAAAACGTGCCATATGATGAAATAATGTAAAGGAGTGCGCGAAAAACACTCCAGAAAGGTTTTCTTTGAGAAAAAAATCATCATGAATTTTGGCGCAAAAAAAACGCCTTACTATACTATGTCGAAAAAAAATGCGATTTTTCAAACATGTTGTAAAAATATGCCATAAGATGAAATAATGTAAAGGAGGGTGTGAAAAACACTCCAGAAAGGTTTTCTTTGAGAAAAAAATCATCATGAATTTTGGCGCAAAAAAAACGCCTTACTATACTATGTCGAAAAAAAATGAGACTTTTCAAACATGTTGTAAAAACGTGCCATATGATGAAATAATGTAAAGGAGTGCGCGAAAAACACTCCAGAAAGGTTTTCTTTGAGAAAAAAATCATCATGAATTTTGGCGCAAAAAAAACGCCTTACTATACTATGTCGAAAAAAAATGAGACTTTTCAAACATGTTGTAAAAACGTGCCATATGATGAAATAATGTAAAGGAGTGCGCGAAAAACACTCCAGAAAGGTTTTCTTTGAGAAAAAAATCATCATGAATTTTGGCGCAAAAAAAACGCCTTACTATACTATGTCGAAAAAAAATGAGACTTTTCAAACATGTTGTAAAAACGTGCCATATGATGAAATAATGTAAAGGAGTGCGCGAAAAACACTCCAGAAAGGTTTTCTTTGAGAAAAAAATCATCATGAATTTTGGCGCAAAAAAAACGCCTTACTATACTATGTCGAAAAAAAATGAGACTTTTCAAACATGTTGTAAAAACGTGCCATATGATGAAATAATGTAAAGGAGTGCGCGAAAAACACTCCAGAAAGGTTTTCTTTGAGAAAAAAATCATCATGAATTTTGGCGCAAAAAAAACGCCTTACTATACTATGTCGAAAAAAAATGAGACTTTTCAAACATGTTGTAAAAACGTGCCATATGATGAAATAATGTAAAGGAGGCGTGAAAAACACTCCAGAAAGGTTTTCTTTGAGAAAAAAATCATCATGAATTTTGGCGCAAAAAAAACGCCTTACTATACTATGTCGAAAAAAAATGAGACTTTTCAAACATGTTGTAAAAACGTGCCATATGATGAAATAATGTAAAGGAGTGCGCGAAAAACACTCCAGAAAGGTTTTCTTTGAGAAAAAAATCATCATGAATTTTGGCGCAAAAAAAACGCCTTACTATACTATGTCGAAAAAAAATGAGACTTTTCAAACATGTTGTGAAAACGTGCCATATGATGAAATAATGTAAAGGAAGGCATGAAAAACACTCCAGAAAGGTTTTCTTTGAGAAAAAAATCATCATGAATTTTGGCGCAAAAAAAACGCCTTACTATACTATGTCGAAAAAAAATGAGACTTTTCAAACATGTTGTAAAAACGTGCCATATGATGAAATAATGTAAAGGAGTGCGCGAAAAACACTCCAGAAAGGTTTTCTTTGAGAAAAAAATCATCATGAATTTTGGCGCAAAAAAAACGCCTTACTATACTATGTCGAAAAAAAATGAGACTTTTCAAACATGTTGTAAAAACGTGCCATATGATGAAATAATGTAAAGGAGTGCGCGAAAAACACTCCAGAAAGGTTTTCTTTGAGAAAAAAATCATCATGAATTTTGGCGCAAAAAAAACGCCTTACTATACTATGTCGAAAAAAAATGAGACTTTTCAAACATGTTGTAAAAACGTGCCATATGATGAAATAATGTAAAGGAGTGCGCGAAAAACACTCCAGAAAGGTTTTCTTTGAGAAAAAAATCATCATGAATTTTGGCGCAAAAAAAACGCCTTACTATACTATGTCGAAAAAAAATGAGACTTTTCAAACATGTTGTAAAAACGTGCCATATGATGAAATAATGTAAAGGAGTGCGCGAAAAACACTCCAGAAAGGTTTTCTTTGAGAAAAAAATCATCATGAATTTTGGCGCAAAAAAAACGCCTTACTATACTATGTCGAAAAAAAATGAGACTTTTCAAACATGTTGTAAAAACGTGCCATATGATGAAATAATGTAAAGGAGTGCGCGAAAAACACTCCAGAAAGGTTTTCTTTGAGAAAAAAATCATCATGAATTTTGGCGCAAAAAAAACGCCTTACTATACTATGTCGAAAAAAAATGAGACTTTTCAAACATGTTGTAAAAACGTGCCATATGATGAAATAATGTAAAGGAGTGCGCTGAAAAACACTCCAGAAAGGTTTTCTTTGAGAAAAAAATCATCATGAATTTTGGCGCAAAAAAAACGCCTTACTATACTATGTCGAAAAAAAATGAGACTTTTCAAACATGTTGTAAAAACGTGCCATATGATGAAATAATGTAAAGGAGTGCGCGAAAAACACTCCAGAAAGGTTTTCTTTGAGAAAAAAATCATCATGAATTTTGGCGCAAAAAAAACGCCTTACTATACTATGTCGAAAAAAAATGAGACTTTTCAAACATGTTGTAAAAACGTGCCATATGATGAAATAATGTAAAGGAGTGCGCGAAAAACACTCCAGAAAGGTTTTCTTTGAGAAAAAAATCATCATGAATTTTGGCGCAAAAAAAACGCCTTACTATACTATGTCGAAAAAAAATGAGACTTTTCAAACATGTTGTAAAAACGTGCCATATGATGAAATAATGTAAAGGAGTGCGCGAAAAACACTCCAGAAAGGTTTTCTTTGAGAAAAAAATCATCATGAATTTTGGCGCAAAAAAAACGCCTTACTATACTATGTCGAAAAAAAATGAGACTTTTCAAACATGTTGTAAAAACGTGCCATATGATGAAATAATGTAAAGGAGTGCGCGAAAAACACTCCAGAAAGGTTTTCTTTGAGAAAAAAATCATCATGAATTTTGGCGCAAAAAAAACGCCTTACTATACTATGTCGAAAAAAAATGAGACTTTTCAAACATGTTGTAAAAACGTGCCATATGATGAAATAATGTAAAGGAGTGCGCGAAAAACACTCCAGAAAGGTTTTCTTTGAGAAAAAAATCATCATGAATTTTGGCGCAAAAAAAACGCCTTACTATACTATGTCGAAAAAAAATGAGACTTTTCAAACATGTTGTAAAAACGTGCCATATGATGAAATAATGTAAAGGAGTGCGCGAAAAACACTCCAGAAAGGTTTTCTTTGAGAAAAAAATCATCATGAATTTTGGCGCAAAAAAAACGCCTTACTATACTATGTCGAAAAAAAATGAGACTTTTCAAACATGTTGTAAAAACGTGCCATATGATGAAATAATGTAAAGGAGTGCGCGAAAAACACTCCAGAAAGGTTTTCTTTGAGAAAAAAATCATCATGAATTTTGGCGCAAAAAAAACGCCTTACTATACTATGTCGAAAAAAAATGAGACTTTTCAAACATGTTGTAAAAACGTGCCATATGATGAAATAATGTAAAGGAGTGCGCGAAAAACACTCCAGAAAGGTTTTCTTTGAGAAAAAAATCATCATGAATTTTGGCGCAAAAAAAACGCCTTACTATACTATGTCGAAAAAAAATGAGACTTTTCAAACATGTTGTAAAAACGTGCCATATGATGAAATAATGTAAAGGAGTGCGCGAAAAACACTCCAGAAAGGTTTTCTTTGAGAAAAAAATCATCATGAATTTTGGCGCAAAAAAAACGCCTTACTATACTATGTCGAAAAAAAATGAGACTTTTCAAACATGTTGTAAAAACGTGCCATATGATGAAATAATGTAAAGGAGTGCGCGAAAAACACTCCAGAAAGGTTTTCTTTGAGAAAAAAATCATCATGAATTTTGGCGCAAAAAAAACGCCTTACTATACTATGTCGAAAAAAAATGAGACTTTTCAAACATGTTGTAAAAACGTGCCATATGATGAAATAATGTAAAGGAGTGCGCGAAAAACACTCCAGAAAGGTTTTCTTTGAGAAAAAAATCATCATGAATTTTGGCGCAAAAAAAACGCCTTACTATACTATGTCGAAAAAAAATGAGACTTTTCAAACATGTTGTAAAAACGTGCCATATGATGAAATAATGTAAAGGAGTGCGCGAAAAACACTCCAGAAAGGTTTTCTTTGAGAAAAAAATCATCATGAATTTTGGCGCAAAAAAAACGCCTTACTATACTATGTCGAAAAAAAATGAGACTTTTCAAACATGTTGTAAAAACGTGCCATATGATGAAATAATGTAAAGGAGTGCGCGAAAAACACTCCAGAAAGGTTTTCTTTGAGAAAAAAATCATCATGAATTTTGGCGCAAAAAAAACGCCTTACTATACTATGTCGAAAAAAAATGAGACTTTTCAAACATGTTGTAAAAACGTGCCATATGATGAAATAATGTAAAGGAGTGCGCGAAAAACACTCCAGAAAGGTTTTCTTTGAGAAAAAAATCATCATGAATTTTGGCGCAAAAAAAACGCCTTACTATACTATGTCGAAAAAAAATGAGACTTTTCAAACATGTTGTAAAAACGTGCCATATGATGAAATAATGTAAAGGAGTGCGCGAAAAACACTCCAGAAAGGTTTTCTTTGAGAAAAAAATCATCATGAATTTTGGCGCAAAAAAAACGCCTTACTATACTATGTCGAAAAAAAATGCGACTTTTCAAACATGTTGTGAAAACGTGCCATATGATGAAATAATGTAAAGGAGTGCATGAAAAACACTCCAGAAAGGTTTTCTTTGAGAAAAAAATCATCATGAATTTTGGCGCAAAAAAAACGCCTTACTATACTATGTCGAAAAAAAATGAGACTTTTCAAACATGTTGTAAAAACGTGCCATATGATGAAATAATGTAAAGGAGTGCGCGAAAAACACTCCAGAAAGGTTTTCTTTGAGAAAAAAATCATCATGAATTTTGGCGCAAAAAAAACGCCTTACTATACTATGTCGAAAAAAAATGAGACTTTTCAAACATGTTGTAAAAACGTGCCATATGATGAAATAATGTAAAGGAGTGCGTGAAAAACACTCCAGAAAGGTTTTCTTTGAGAAAAAAATCATCATGAATTTTGGCGCAAAAAAAACGCCTTACTATACTATGTCGAAAAAAAATGAGACTTTTCAAACATGTTGTAAAAACGTGCCATATGATGAAATAATGTAAAGGAGTGCGCGAAAAACACTCCAGAAAGGTTTTCTTTGAGAAAAAAATCATCATGAATTTTGGCGCAAAAAAAACGCCTTACTATACTATGTCGAAAAAAAATGAGACTTTTCAAACATGTTGTAAAAACGTGCCATATGATGAAATAATGTAAAGGAGTGCGCGAAAAACACTCCAGAAAGGTTTTCTTTGAGAAAAAAATCATCATGAATTTTGGCGCAAAAAAAACGCCTTACTATACTATGTCGAAAAAAAATGAGACTTTTCAAACATGTTGTAAAAACGTGCCATATGATGAAATAATGTAAAGGAGTGCGCGAAAAACACTCCAGAAAGGTTTTCTTTGAGAAAAAAATCATCATGAATTTTGGCGCAAAAAAAACGCCTTACTATACTATGTCGAAAAAAAATGAGACTTTTCAAACATGTTGTAAAAACGTGCCATATGATGAAATAATGTAAAGGAGTGCGCGAAAAACACTCCAGAAAGGTTTTCTTTGAGAAAAAAATCATCATGAATTTTGGCGCAAAAAAAACGCCTTACTATACTATGTCGAAAAAAAATGAGACTTTTCAAACATGTTGTAAAAACGTGCCATATGATGAAATAATGTAAAGGAGTGCGCGAAAAACACTCCAGAAAGGTTTTCTTTGAGAAAAAAATCATCATGAATTTTGGCGCAAAAAAAACGCCTTACTATACTATGTCGAAAAAAAATGAGACTTTTCAAACATGTTGTAAAAACGTGCCATATGATGAAATAATGTAAAGGAGTGCGCGAAAAACACTCCAGAAAGGTTTTCTTTGAGAAAAAAATCATCATGAATTTTGGCGCAAAAAAAACGCCTTACTATACTATGTCGAAAAAAAATGAGACTTTTCAAACATGTTGTAAAAACGTGCCATATGATGAAATAATGTAAAGGAGTGCGCGAAAAACACTCCAGAAAGGTTTTCTTTGAGAAAAAAATCATCATGAATTTTGGCGCAAAAAAAACGCCTTACTATACTATGTCGAAAAAAAATGAGACTTTTCAAACATGTTGTAAAAACGTGCCATATGATGAAATAATGTAAAGGAGTGCGCGAAAAACACTCCAGAAAGGTTTTCTTTGAGAAAAAAATCATCATGAATTTTGGCGCAAAAAAAACGCCTTACTATACTATGTCGAAAAAAAATGAGACTTTTCAAACATGTTGTAAAAACGTGCCATATGATGAAATAATGTAAAGGAGTGCGCGAAAAACACTCCAGAAAGGTTTTCTTTGAGAAAAAAATCATCATGAATTTTGGCGCAAAAAAAACGCCTTACTATACTATGTCGAAAAAAAATGCGACTTTTCAAACATGTTGTAAAAACGTGCCATATGATGAAATAATGTAAAGGAGTGCGCGAAAAACACTCCAGAAAGGTTTTCTTTGAGAAAAAAATCATCATGAATTTTGGCGCAAAAAAAACGCCTTACTATACTATGTCGAAAAAAAATGAGACTTTTCAAACATGTTGTAAAAACGTGCCATATGATGAAATAATGTAAAGGAGTGCGCGAAAAACACTCCAGAAAGGTTTTCTTTGAGAAAAAAATCATCATGAATTTTGGCGCAAAAAAAACGCCTTACTATACTATGTCGAAAAAAAATGAGACTTTTCAAACATGTTGTAAAAACGTGCCATATGATGAAATAATGTAAAGGAGGCGTGAAAAACACTCCAGAAAGGTTTTCTTTGAGAAAAAAATCATCATGAATTTTGGCGCAAAAAAAACGCCTTACTATACTATGTCGAAAAAAAATGAGACTTTTCAAACATGTTGTAAAAACGTGCCATATGATGAAATAATGTAAAGGAGTGCGCGAAAAACACTCCAGAAAGGTTTTCTTTGAGAAAAAAATCATCATGAATTTTGGCGCAAAAAAAACGCCTTACTATACTATGTCGAAAAAAAATGAGACTTTTCAAACATGTTGTAAAAACGTGCCATATGATGAAATAATGTAAAGGAGTGCGCGAAAAACACTCCAGAAAGGTTTTCTTTGAGAAAAAAATCATCATGAATTTTGGCGCAAAAAAAACGCCTTACTATACTATGTCGAAAAAAAATGAGACTTTTCAAACATGTTGTAAAAACGTGCCATATGATGAAATAATGTAAAGGAGTGCGCGAAAAACACTCCAGAAAGGTTTTCTTTGAGAAAAAAATCATCATGAATTTTGGCGCAAAAAAAACGCCTTACTATACTATGTCGAAAAAAAATGAGACTTTTCAAACATGTTGTAAAAACGTGCCATATGATGAAATAATGTAAAGGAGTGCGCGAAAAACACTCCAGAAAGGTTTTCTTTGAGAAAAAAATCATCATGAATTTTGGCGCAAAAAAAACGCCTTACTATACTATGTCGAAAAAAAATGAGACTTTTCAAACATGTTGTAAAAACGTGCCATATGATGAAATAATGTAAAGGAGTGCGCGAAAAACACTCCAGAAAGGTTTTCTTTGAGAAAAAAATCATCATGAATTTTGGCGCAAAAAAAACGCCTTACTATACTATGTCGAAAAAAAATGAGACTTTTCAAACATGTTGTAAAAACGTGCCATATGATGAAATAATGTAAAGGAGTGCGCGAAAAACACTCCAGAAAGGTTTTCTTTGAGAAAAAAATCATCATGAATTTTGGCGCAAAAAAAACGCCTTACTATACTATGTCGAAAAAAATGCGATTTTTCAAACATGTTGTGAAAACGTGCCATATGATGAAATAATGTAAAGGAAGGCTTGAAAAACACCCCAGAAAGGTTTTCTTTGAGAAAAAAATCATCATGAATTTTGGCGCAAAAAAAACGCCTTACTATACTATGTCGAAAAAAATGAGACTTTTCAAACATGTTGTAAAAACGTGCCATATGATGAAATAATGTAAAGGAGTGCGCGAAAAACACTCCAGAAAGGTTTTCTTTGAGAAAAAAATCATCATGAATTTTGGCGCAAAAAAAACGCCTTACTATACTATGTCGAAAAAAAATGAGACTTTTCAAACATGTTGTAAAAACGTGCCATATGATGAAATAATGTAAAGGAGTGCGCGAAAAACACTCCAGAAAGGTTTTCTTTGAGAAAAAAATCATCATGAATTTTGGCGCAAAAAAAACGCCTTACTATACTATGTCGAAAAAAAATGAGACTTTTCAAACATGTTGTAAAAACGTGCCATATGATGAAATAATGTAAAGGAGTGCGCGAAAAACACTCCAGAAAGGTTTTCTTTGAGAAAAAAATCATCATGAATTTTGGCGCAAAAAAAACGCCTTACTATACTATGTCGAAAAAAAATGAGACTTTTCAAACATGTTGTAAAAACGTGCCATATGATGAAATAATGTAAAGGAGTGCGTGAAAAACACTCCAGAAAGGTTTTCTTTGAGAAAAAAATCATCATGAATTTTGGCGCAAAAAAAACGCCTTACTATACTATGTCGAAAAAAAATGAGACTTTTCAAACATGTTGTAAAAACGTGCCATATGATGAAATAATGTAAAGGAGTGCGCGAAAAACACTCCAGAAAGGTTTTCTTTGAGAAAAAAATCATCATGAATTTTGGCGCAAAAAAAACGCCTTACTATACTATGTCGAAAAAAAATGAGACTTTTCAAACATGTTGTAAAAACGTGCCATATGATGAAATAATGTAAAGGAGTGCGCGAAAAACACTCCAGAAAGGTTTTCTTTGAGAAAAAAATCATCATGAATTTTGGCGCAAAAAAAACGCCTTACTATACTATGTCGAAAAAAAATGAGACTTTTCAAACATGTTGTGAAAACGTGCCATATGATGAAATAATGTAAAGGAAGGCATGAAAAACACTCCAGAAAGGTTTTCTTTGAGAAAAAAATCATCATGAATTTTGGCGCAAAAAAAACGCCTTACTATACTATGTCGAAAAAAAATGAGACTTTTCAAACATGTTGTAAAAACGTGCCATATGATGAAATAATGTAAAGGAGTGCGCGAAAAACACTCCAGAAAGGTTTTCTTTGAGAAAAAAATCATCATGAATTTTGGCGCAAAAAAAACGCCTTACTATACTATGTCGAAAAAAAATGAGACTTTTCAAACATGTTGTAAAAACGTGCCATATGATGAAATAATGTAAAGGAGTGCGCGAAAAACACTCCAGAAAGGTTTTCTTTGAGAAAAAAATCATCATGAATTTTGGCGCAAAAAAAACGCCTTACTATACTATGTCGAAAAAAAATGAGACTTTTCAAACATGTTGTAAAAACGTGCCATATGATGAAATAATGTAAAGGAGTGCGCGAAAAACACTCCAGAAAGGTTTTCTTTGAGAAAAAAATCATCATGAATTTTGGCGCAAAAAAAACGCCTTACTATACTATGTCGAAAAAAAATGAGACTTTTCAAACATGTTGTAAAAACGTGCCATATGATGAAATAATGTAAAGGAGTGCGCGAAAAACACTCCAGAAAGGTTTTCTTTGAGAAAAAAATCATCATGAATTTTGGCGCAAAAAAAACGCCTTACTATACTATGTCGAAAAAAAATGAGACTTTTCAAACATGTTGTAAAAACGTGCCATATGATGAAATAATGTAAAGGAGTGCGCGAAAAACACTCCAGAAAGGTTTTCTTTGAGAAAAAAATCATCATGAATTTTGGCGCAAAAAAAACGCCTTACTATACTATGTCGAAAAAAAATGAGACTTTTCAAACATGTTGTAAAAACGTGCCATATGATGAAATAATGTAAAGGAGTGCGCGAAAAACACTCCAGAAAGGTTTTCTTTGAGAAAAAAATCATCATGAATTTTGGCGCAAAAAAAACGCCTTACTATACTATGTCGAAAAAAAATGAGACTTTTCAAACATGTTGTAAAAACGTGCCATATGATGAAATAATGTAAAGGAGTGCGCGAAAAACACTCCAGAAAGGTTTTCTTTGAGAAAAAAATCATCATGAATTTTGGCGCAAAAAAAACGCCTTACTATACTATGTCGAAAAAAAATGAGACTTTTCAAACATGTTGTAAAAACGTGCCATATGATGAAATAATGTAAAGGAGTGCGCGAAAAACACTCCAGAAAGGTTTTCTTTGAGAAAAAAATCATCATGAATTTTGGCGCAAAAAAAACGCCTTACTATACTATGTCGAAAAAAAATGAGACTTTTCAAACATGTTGTAAAAACGTGCCATATGATGAAATAATGTAAAGGAGTGCGCGAAAAACACTCCAGAAAGGTTTTCTTTGAGAAAAAAATCATCATGAATTTTGGCGCAAAAAAAACGCCTTACTATACTATGTCGAAAAAAAATGAGACTTTTCAAACATGTTGTAAAAACGTGCCATATGATGAAATAATGTAAAGGAGTGCGCGAAAAACACTCCAGAAAGGTTTTCTTTGAGAAAAAAATCATCATGAATTTTGGCGCAAAAAAAACGCCTTACTATACTATGTCGAAAAAAAAATGAGACTTTTCAAACATGTTGTAAAAACGTGCCATATGATGAAATAATGTAAAGGAGTGCGCGAAAAACACTCCAGAAAGGTTTTCTTTGAGAAAAAAATCATCATGAATTTTGGCGCAAAAAAAACGCCTTACTATACTATGTCGAAAAAAAATGAGACTTTTCAAACATGTTGTAAAAACGTGCCATATGATGAAATAATGTAAAGGAGTGCGCGAAAAACACTCCAGAAAGGTTTTCTTTGAGAAAAAAATCATCATGAATTTTGGCGCAAAAAAAACGCCTTACTATACTATGTCGAAAAAAAATGAGACTTTTCAAACATGTTGTAAAAACGTGCCATATGATGAAATAATGTAAAGGAGTGCGCGAAAAACACTCCAGAAAGGTTTTCTTTGAGAAAAAAATCATCATGAATTTTGGCGCAAAAAAAACGCCTTACTATACTATGTCGAAAAAAAATGAGACTTTTCAAACATGTTGTAAAAACGTGCCATATGATGAAATAATGTAAAGGAGTGCGCGAAAAACACTCCAGAAAGGTTTTCTTTGAGAAAAAAATCATCATGAATTTTGGCGCAAAAAAAACGCCTTACTATACTATGTCGAAAAAAAATGAGACTTTTCAAACATGTTGTGAAAACGTGCCATATGATGAAATAATGTAAAGGAAGGCATGAAAAACACCCCAGAAAGGTTTTCTTTGAGAAAAAAATCATCATGAATTTTGGCGCAAAAAAAACGCCTTACTATACTATGTCGAAAAAAAATGAGACTTTTCAAACATGTTGTAAAAACGTGCCATATGATGAAATAATGTAAAGGAGTGCGCGAAAAACACTCCAGAAAGGTTTTCTTTGAGAAAAAAATCATCATGAATTTTGGCGCAAAAAAAACGCCTTACTATACTATGTCGAAAAAAAATGAGACTTTTCAAACATGTTGTGAAAACGTGCCATATGATGAAATAATGTAAAGGAAGGCATGAAAAACACTCCAGAAAGGTTTTCTTTGAGAAAAAAATCATCATGAATTTTGGCGCAAAAAAAACGCCTTACTATACTATGTCGAAAAAAAATGAGACTTTTCAAACATGTTGTAAAAACGTGCCATATGATGAAATAATGTAAAGGAGTGCGCGAAAAACACTCCAGAAAGGTTTTCTTTGAGAAAAAAATCATCATGAATTTTGGCGCAAAAAAAACGCCTTACTATACTATGTCGAAAAAAAATGAGACTTTTCAAACATGTTCTGAAAACGTGCCATATGATGAAATAATGTAAAGGAGTGCATGAAAAACACTCCAGAAAGGTTTTCTTTGAGAAAAAAATCATCATGAATTTTGGCGCAAAAAAAACGCCTTACTATACTATGTCGAAAAAAAATGAGACTTTTCAAACATGTTGTAAAAACGTGCCATATGATGAAATAATGTAAAGGAGTGCGCGAAAAACACTCCAGAAAGGTTTTCTTTGAGAAAAAAATCATCATGAATTTTGGCGCAAAAAAAACGCCTTACTATACTATGTCGAAAAAAAATGAGACTTTTCAAACATGTTGTAAAAACGTGCCATATGATGAAATAATGTAAAGGAGTGCGCGAAAAACACTCCAGAAAGGTTTTCTTTGAGAAAAAAATCATCATGAATTTTGGCGCAAAAAAAACGCCTTACTATACTATGTCGAAAAAAAATGCGACTTTTCAAACATGTTGTAAAAACGTGCCATATGATGAAATAATGTAAAGGAGTGCGCGAAAAACACTCCAGAAAGGTTTTCTTTGAGAAAAAAATCATCATGAATTTTGGCGCAAAAAAAACGCCTTACTATACTATGTCGAAAAAAAATGCGATTTTTCAAACATGTTGTGAAAACGTGCCATATGATGAAATAATGTAAAGGAGTGCGCGAAAAACACTCCAGAAAGGTTTTCTTTGAGAAAAAAATCATCATGAATTTTGGCGCAAAAAAAACGCCTTACTATACTATGTCGAAAAAAAATGAGACTTTTCAAACATGTTGTAAAAACGTGCCATATGATGAAATAATGTAAAGGAGTGCGCGAAAAACACTCCAGAAAGGTTTTCTTTGAGAAAAAAATCATCATGAATTTTGGCGCAAAAAAAACGCCTTACTATACTATGTCGAAAAAAAATGAGACTTTTCAAACATGTTGTAAAAACGTGCCATATGATGAAATAATGTAAAGGAGTGCGCGAAAAACACTCCAGAAAGGTTTTCTTTGAGAAAAAAATCATCATGAATTTTGGCGCAAAAAAAACGCCTTACTATACTATGTCGAAAAAAAATGAGACTTTTCAAACATGTTGTAAAAACGTGCCATATGATGAAATAATGTAAAGGAGTGCGCGAAAAACACTCCAGAAAGGTTTTCTTTGAGAAAAAAATCATCATGAATTTTGGCGCAAAAAAAACGCCTTACTATACTATGTCGAAAAAAAATGAGACTTTTCAAACATGTTGTAAAAACGTGCCATATGATGAAATAATGTAAAGGAGTGCGCGAAAAACACTCCAGAAAGGTTTTCTTTGAGAAAAAAATCATCATGAATTTTGGCGCAAAAAAAACGCCTTACTATACTATGTCGAAAAAAAATGAGACTTTTCAAACATGTTGTAAAAACGTGCCATATGATGAAATAATGTAAAGGAGTGCGCGAAAAACACTCCAGAAAGGTTTTCTTTGAGAAAAAAATCATCATGAATTTTGGCGCAAAAAAAACGCCTTACTATACTATGTCGAAAAAAAATGAGACTTTTCAAACATGTTGTAAAAACGTGCCATATGATGAAATAATGTAAAGGAGTGCGCGAAAAACACTCCAGAAAGGTTTTCTTTGAGAAAAAAATCATCATGAATTTTGGCGCAAAAAAAACGCCTTACTATACTATGTCGAAAAAAAATGAGACTTTTCAAACATGTTGTAAAAACGTGCCATATGATGAAATAATGTAAAGGAGTGCGCGAAAAACACTCCAGAAAGGTTTTCTTTGAGAAAAAAATCATCATGAATTTTGGCGCAAAAAAAACGCCTTACTATACTATGTCGAAAAAAAATGAGACTTTTCAAACATGTTGTAAAAACGTGCCATATGATGAAATAATGTAAAGGAGTGCGCGAAAAACACTCCAGAAAGGTTTTCTTTGAGAAAAAAATCATCATGAATTTTGGCGCAAAAAAAACGCCTTACTATACTATGTCGAAAAAAAATGAGACTTTTCAAACATGTTGTAAAAACGTGCCATATGATGAAATAATGTAAAGGAGTGCGCGAAAAACACTCCAGAAAGGTTTTCTTTGAGAAAAAAATCATCATGAATTTTGGCGCAAAAAAAACGCCTTACTATACTATGTCGAAAAAAAATGAGACTTTTCAAACATGTTGTAAAAACGTGCCATATGATGAAATAATGTAAAGGAGTGCGCGAAAAACACTCCAGAAAGGTTTTCTTTGAGAAAAAAATCATCATGAATTTTGGCGCAAAAAAAACGCCTTACTATACTATGTCGAAAAAAAATGAGACTTTTCAAACATGTTGTAAAAACGTGCCATATGATGAAATAATGTAAAGGAGTGCGTGAAAAACACTCCAGAAAGGTTTTCTTTGAGAAAAAAATCATCATGAATTTTGGCGCAAAAAAAACGCCTTACTATACTATGTCGAAAAAAAATGAGACTTTTCAAACATGTTGTAAAAACGTGCCATATGATGAAATAATGTAAAGGAGTGCGCGAAAAACACTCCAGAAAGGTTTTCTTTGAGAAAAAAATCATCATGAATTTTGGCGCAAAAAAAACGCCTTACTATACTATGTCGAAAAAAAATGAGACTTTTCAAACATGTTGTGAAAACGTGCCATATGATGAAATAATGTAAAGGAAGGCATGAAAAACACTCCAGAAAGGTTTTCTTTGAGAAAAAAATCATCATGAATTTTGGCGCAAAAAAAACGCCTTACTATACTATGTCGAAAAAAAATGAGACTTTTCAAACATGTTGTAAAAACGTGCCATATGATGAAATAATGTAAAGGAGTGCGCGAAAAACACTCCAGAAAGGTTTTCTTTGAGAAAAAAATCATCATGAATTTTGGCGCAAAAAAAACGCCTTACTATACTATGTCGAAAAAAAATGAGACTTTTCAAACATGTTGTGAAAACGTGCCATATGATGAAATAATGTAAAGGAAGGCATGAAAAACACCCCAGAAAGGTTTTCTTTGAGAAAAAAATCATCATGAATTTTGGCGCAAAAAAAACGCCTTACTATACTATGTCGAAAAAAAATGAGACTTTTCAAACATGTTGTAAAAACGTGCCATATGATGAAATAATGTAAAGGAGTGCGCGAAAAACACTCCAGAAAGGTTTTCTTTGAGAAAAAAATCATCATGAATTTTGGCGCAAAAAAAACGCCTTACTATACTATGTCGAAAAAAAATGAGACTTTTCAAACATGTTGTAAAAACGTGCCATATGATGAAATAATGTAAAGGAGTGCGCGAAAAACACTCCAGAAAGGTTTTCTTTGAGAAAAAAATCATCATGAATTTTGGCGCAAAAAAAACGCCTTACTATACTATGTCGAAAAAAAATGAGACTTTTCAAACATGTTGTAAAAACGTGCCATATGATGAAATAATGTAAAGGAGTGCGCGAAAAACACTCCAGAAAGGTTTTCTTTGAGAAAAAAATCATCATGAATTTTGGCGCAAAAAAAACGCCTTACTATACTATGTCGAAAAAAAATGAGACTTTTCAAACATGTTGTAAAAACGTGCCATATGATGAAATAATGTAAAGGAGTGCGCGAAAAACACTCCAGAAAGGTTTTCTTTGAGAAAAAAATCATCATGAATTTTGGCGCAAAAAAAACGCCTTACTATACTATGTCGAAAAAAAAATGAGACTTTTCAAACATGTTGTAAAAACGTGCCATATGATGAAATAATGTAAAGGAGTGCGCGAAAAACACTCCAGAAAGGTTTTCTTTGAGAAAAAAATCATCATGAATTTTGGCGCAAAAAAAACGCCTTACTATACTATGTCGAAAAAAAATGAGACTTTTCAAACATGTTGTAAAAACGTGCCATATGATGAAATAATGTAAAGGAGTGCGTGAAAAACACTCCAGAAAGGTTTTCTTTGAGAAAAAAATCATCATGAATTTTGGCGCAAAAAAAACGCCTTACTATACTATGTCGAAAAAAAATGAGACTTTTCAAACATGTTGTAAAAACGTGCCATATGATGAAATAATGTAAAGGAGTGCGCGAAAAACACTCCAGAAAGGTTTTCTTTGAGAAAAAAATCATCATGAATTTTGGCGCAAAAAAAACGCCTTACTATACTATGTCGAAAAAAAATGAGACTTTTCAAACATGTTGTAAAAACGTGCCATATGATGAAATAATGTAAAGGAGTGCGCGAAAAACACTCCAGAAAGGTTTTCTTTGAGAAAAAAATCATCATGAATTTTGGCGCAAAAAAAACGCCTTACTATACTATGTCGAAAAAAAATGCGATTTTTCAAACATGTTGTGAAAACGTGCCATATGATGAAATAATGTAAAGGAAGGCATGAAAAACACCCCAGAAAGGTTTTCTTTGAGAAAAAAATCATCATGAATTTTGGCGCAAAAAAAACGCCTTACTATACTATGTCGAAAAAAAATGAGACTTTTCAAACATGTTGTGAAAACGTGCCATATGATGAAATAATGTAAAGGAAGGCATGAAAAACACCCCAGAAAGGTTTTCTTTGAGAAAAAAATCATCATGAATTTTGGCGCAAAAAAAACGCCTTACTATACTATGTCGAAAAAAAATGAGACTTTTCAAACATGTTGTAAAAACGTGCCATATGATGAAATAATGTAAAGGAGTGCGCGAAAAACACTCCAGAAAGGTTTTCTTTGAGAAAAAAATCATCATGAATTTTGGCGCAAAAAAAACGCCTTACTATACTATGTCGAAAAAAAATGAGACTTTTCAAACATGTTGTAAAAACGTGCCATATGATGAAATAATGTAAAGGAGTGCGCGAAAAACACTCCAGAAAGGTTTTCTTTGAGAAAAAAATCATCATGAATTTTGGCGCAAAAAAAACGCCTTACTATACTATGTCGAAAAAAAATGAGACTTTTCAAACATGTTGTAAAAACGTGCCATATGATGAAATAATGTAAAGGAGTGCGCGAAAAACACTCCAGAAAGGTTTTCTTTGAGAAAAAAATCATCATGAATTTTGGCGCAAAAAAAACGCCTTACTATACTATGTCGAAAAAAAATGAGACTTTTCAAACATGTTGTGAAAACGTGCCATATGATGAAATAATGTAAAGGAAGGCATGAAAAACACCCCAGAAAGGTTTTCTTTGAGAAAAAAATCATCATGAATTTTGGCGCAAAAAAAACGCCTTACTATACTATGTCGAAAAAAAATGAGACTTTTCAAACATGTTGTAAAAACGTGCCATATGATGAAATAATGTAAAGGAGTGCGCGAAAAACACTCCAGAAAGGTTTTCTTTGAGAAAAAAATCATCATGAATTTTGGCGCAAAAAAAACGCCTTACTATACTATGTCGAAAAAAAATGAGACTTTTCAAACATGTTGTAAAAACGTGCCATATGATGAAATAATGTAAAGGAGTGCGCGAAAAACACTCCAGAAAGGTTTTCTTTGAGAAAAAAATCATCATGAATTTTGGCGCAAAAAAAACGCCTTACTATACTATGTCGAAAAAAAATGCGATTTTTCAAACATGTTGTGAAAACGTGCCATATGATGAAATAATGTAAAGGAAGGCATGAAAAACACCCCAGAAAGGTTTTCTTTGAGAAAAAAATCATCATGAATTTTGGCGCAAAAAAAACGCCTTACTATACTATGTCGAAAAAAAATGAGACTTTTCAAACATGTTGTAAAAACGTGCCATATGATGAAATAATGTAAAGGAGTGCGCGAAAAACACTCCAGAAAGGTTTTCTTTGAGAAAAAAATCATCATGAATTTTGGCGCAAAAAAAACGCCTTACTATACTATGTCGAAAAAAAATGAGACTTTTCAAACATGTTGTGAAAACGTGCCATATGATGAAATAATGTAAAGGAAGGCATGAAAAACACCCCAGAAAGGTTTTCTTTGAGAAAAAAATCATCATGAATTTTGGCGCAAAAAAAACGCCTTACTATACTATGTCGAAAAAAAATGAGACTTTTCAAACATGTTGTAAAAACGTGACATATGATGAAATAATGTAAAGGAGTGCGCGAAAAACAATCCAGAAAGGTTTTCTTTGAGAAAAAAATCATCATGAATTTTGGCGCAAAAAAAACGCCTTACTATACTATGTCGAAAAAAAATGAGACTTTTCAAACATGTTGTAAAAACGTGCCATATGATGAAATAATGTAAAGGAGTGCGCGAAAAACACTCCAGAAAGGTTTTCTTTGAGAAAAAAATCATCATGAATTTTGGCGCAAAAAAAACGCCTTACTATACTATGTCGAAAAATAATGAGACTTTTCAAACATGTTGTAAAAACGTGCCATATGATGAAATAATGTAAAGGAGTGCGCGAAAAACACTCCAGAAAGGTTTTCTTTGAGAAAAAAATCATCATGAATTTTGGCGCAAAAAAAACGCCTTACTATACTATGTCGAAAAAAAATGAGACTTTTCAAACATGTTGTGAAAACGTGCCATATGATGAAATAATGTAAAGGAAGGCATGAAAAACACCCCAGAAAGGTTTTCTTTGAGAAAAAAATCATCATGAATTTTGGCGCAAAAAAAACGCCTTACTATACTATGTCGAAAAAAAATGAGACTTTTCAAACATGTTGTAAAAACGTGCCATATGATGAAATAATGTAAAGGAGTGCGCGAAAAACACTCCAGAAAGGTTTTCTTTGAGAAAAAAATCATCATGAATTTTGGCGCAAAAAAAACGCCTTACTATACTATGTCGAAAAAAAATGAGACTTTTCAAACATGTTGTGAAAACGTGCCATATGATGAAATAATGTAAAGGAAGGCATGAAAAACACCCCAGAAAGGTTTTCTTTGAGAAAAAAATCATCATGAATTTTGGCGCAAAAAAAACGCCTTACTATACTATGTCGAAAAAAAATGAGACTTTTCAAACATGTTGTAAAAACGTGCCATATGATGAAATAATGTAAAGGAGTGCGCGAAAAACACTCCAGAAAGGTTTTCTTTGAGAAAAAAATCATCATGAATTTTGGCGCAAAAAAAACGCCTTACTATACTATGTCGAAAAAAAATGAGACTTTTCAAACATGTTGTAAAAACGTGCCATATGATGAAATAATGTAAAGGAGTGCGCGAAAAACACTCCAGAAAGGTTTTCTTTGAGAAAAAAATCATCATGAATTTTGGCGCAAAAAAAACGCCTTACTATACTATGTCGAAAAAAAATGCGATTTTTCAAACATGTTGTGAAAACGTGCCATATGATGAAATAATGTAAAGGAAGGCATGAAAAACACCCCAGAAAGGTTTTCTTTGAGAAAAAAATCATCATGAATTTTGGCGCAAAAAAAACGCCTTACTATACTATGTCGAAAAAAAATGAGACTTTTCAAACATGTTGTAAAAACGTGCCATATGATGAAATAATGTAAAGGAGTGCGCGAAAAACACTCCAGAAAGGTTTTCTTTGAGAAAAAAATCATCATGAATTTTGGCGCAAAAAAAACGCCTTACTATACTATGTCGAAAAAAAATGAGACTTTTCAAACATGTTGTAAAAACGTGCCATATGATGAAATAATGTAAAGGAGTGCGCGAAAAACACTCCAGAAAGGTTTTCTTTGAGAAAAAAATCATCATGAATTTTGGCGCAAAAAAAACGCCTTACTATACTATGTCGAAAAAAAATGCGACTTTTCAAACATGTTGTAAAAACGTGCCATATGATGAAATAATGTAAAGGAAGGCATGAAAAACACCCCAGAAAGGTTTTCTTTGAGAAAAAAATCATCATGAATTTTGGCGCAAAAAAACGCCTTACTATACTATGTCGAAAAAAAATGAGACTTTTCAAACATGTTGTAAAAACGTGCCATATGATGAAATAATGTAAAGGAGTGCGCGAAAAACACTCCAGAAAGGTTTTCTTTGAGAAAAAAATCATCATGAATTTTGGCGCAAAAAAAACGCCTTACTATACTATGTCGAAAAAAAATGAGACTTTTCAAACATGTTGTAAAAACGTGCCATATGATGAAATAATGTAAAGGAGTGCGCGAAAAACACTCCAGAAAGGTTTTCTTTGAGAAAAAAATCATCATGAATTTTGGCGCAAAAAAAACGCCTTACTATACTATGTCGAAAAAAAATGAGACTTTTCAAACATGTTGTAAAAACGTGCCATATGATGAAATAATGTAAAGGAGTGCGCGAAAAACACTCCAGAAAGGTTTTCTTTGAGAAAAAAATCATCATGAATTTTGGCGCAAAAAAAACGCCTTACTATACTATGTCGAAAAAAAATGCGATTTTTCAAACATGTTGTGAAAACGTGCCATATGATGAAATAATGTAAAGGAAGGCATGAAAAACACCCCAGAAAGGTTTTCTTTGAGAAAAAAATCATCATGAATTTTGGCGCAAAAAAAACGCCTTACTATACTATGTCGAAAAAAAATGAGACTTTTCAAACATGTTGTAAAAACGTGCCATATGATGAAATAATGTAAAGGAGTGCGCGAAAAACACTCCAGAAAGGTTTTCTTTGAGAAAAAAATCATCATGAATTTTGGCGCAAAAAAAACGCCTTACTATACTATGTCGAAAAAAAATGAGACTTTTCAAACATGTTGTGAAAACGTGCCATATGATGAAATAATGTAAAGGAAGGCATGAAAAACACCCCAGAAAGGTTTTCTTTGAGAAAAAAATCATCATGAATTTTGGCGCAAAAAAAACGCCTTACTATACTATGTCGAAAAAAAATGAGACTTTTCAAACATGTTGTAAAAACGTGACATATGATGAAATAATGTAAAGGAGTGCGCGAAAAACAATCCAGAAAGGTTTTCTTTGAGAAAAAAATCATCATGAATTTTGGCGCAAAAAAAACGCCTTACTATACTATGTCGAAAAAAAATGAGACTTTTCAAACATGTTGTGAAAACGTGCCATATGATGAAATAATGTAAAGGAAGGCATGAAAAACACCCCAGAAAGGTTTTCTTTGAGAAAAAAATCATCATGAATTTTGGCGCAAAAAAAACGCCTTACTATACTATGTCGAAAAAAAATGAGACTTTTCAAACATGTTGTAAAAACGTGCCATATGATGAAATAATGTAAAGGAGTGCGCGAAAAACACTCCAGAAAGGTTTTCTTTGAGAAAAAAATCATCATGAATTTTGGCGCAAAAAAAACGCCTTACTATACTATGTCGAAAAAAAATGCGATTTTTCAAACATGTTGTGAAAACGTGCCATATGATGAAATAATGTAAAGGAAGGCATGAAAAACACCCCAGAAAGGTTTTCTTTGAGAAAAAAATCATCATGAATTTTGGCGCAAAAAAACGCCTTACTATACTATGTCCAAAAAAAAATGAGACTTTTCAAACATGTTGTAAAAACGTGCCATATGATGAAATAATGTAAAGGAGTGCGCGAAAAACACTCCAGAAAGGTTTTCTTTGAGAAAAAAATCATCATGAATTTTGGCGCAAAAAAAACGCCTTACTATACTATGTCGAAAAAAAATGAGACTTTTCAAACATGTTGTAAAAACGTGCCATATGATGAAATAATGTAAAGGAAGGCATGAAAAACACCCCAGAAAGGTTTTCTTTGAGAAAAAAATCATCATGAATTTTGGCGCAAAAAAAACGCCTTACTATACTATGTCGAAAAAAAATGAGACTTTTCAAACATGTTGTAAAAACGTGCCATATGATGAAATAATGTAAAGGAGTGCGCGAAAAACACTCCAGAAAGGTTTTCTTTGAGAAAAAAATCATCATGAATTTTGGCGCAAAAAAAACGCCTTACTATACTATGTCGAAAAAAAATGAGACTTTTCAAACATGTTGTGAAAACGTGCCATATGATGAAATAATGTAAAGGAAGGCATGAAAAACACCCCAGAAAGGTTTTCTTTGAGAAAAAAATCATCATGAATTTTGGCGCAAAAAAAACGCCTTACTATACTATGTCGAAAAAAAATGAGACTTTTCAAACATGTTGTAAAAACGTGCCATATGATGAAATAATGTAAAGGAGTGCGCGAAAAACACTCCAGAAAGGTTTTCTTTGAGAAAAAAATCATCATGAATTTTGGCGCAAAAAAAACGCCTTACTATACTATGTCGAAAAAAAATGCGATTTTTCAAACATGTTGTGAAAACGTGCCATATGATGAAATAATGTAAAGGAAGGCATGAAAAACACCCCAGAAAGGTTTTCTTTGAGAAAAAAATCATCATGAATTTTGGCGCAAAAAAAACGCCTTACTATACTATGTCGAAAAAAAATGAGACTTTTCAAACATGTTGTAAAAACGTGCCATATGATGAAATAATGTAAAGGAGTGCGCGAAAAACACTCCAGAAAGGTTTTCTTTGAGAAAAAAATCATCATGAATTTTGGCGCAAAAAAAACGCCTTACTATACTATGTCGAAAAAAAATGAGACTTTTCAAACATGTTGTGAAAACGTGCCATATGATGAAATAATGTAAAGGAAGGCATGAAAAACACCCCAGAAAGGTTTTCTTTGAGAAAAAAATCATCATGAATTTTGGCGCAAAAAAAACGCCTTACTATACTATGTCGAAAAAAAATGCGATTTTTCAAACATGTTGTGAAAACGTGCCATATGATGAAATAATGTAAAGGAGTGCGCGAAAAACACTCCAGAAAGGTTTTCTTTGAGAAAAAAATCATCATGAATTTTGGCGCAAAAAAAACGCCTTACTATACTATGTCGAAAAAAAATGAGACTTTTCAAACATGTTGTAAAAACGTGCCATATGATGAAATAATGTAAAGGAGTGCGCGAAAAACACTCCAGAAAGGTTTTCTTTGAGAAAAAAATCATCATGAATTTTGGCGCAAAAAAAACGCCTTACTATACTATGTCGAAAAAAAATGAGACTTTTCAAACATGTTGTAAAAACGTGCCATATGATGAAATAATGTAAAGGAGTGCGCGAAAAACACTCCAGAAAGGTTTTCTTTGAGAAAAAAATCATCATGAATTTTGGCGCAAAAAAAACGCCTTACTATACTATGTCGAAAAAAAATGAGACTTTTCAAACATGTTGTAAAAACGTGCCATATGATGAAATAATGTAAAGGAGTGCGCGAAAAACACTCCAGAAAGGTTTTCTTTGAGAAAAAAATCATCATGAATTTTGGCGCAAAAAAAACGCCTTACTATACTATGTCGAAAAAAAATGAGACTTTTCAAACATGTTGTAAAAACGTGCCATATGATGAAATAATGTAAAGGAGTGCGCGAAAAACACTCCAGAAAGGTTTTCTTTGAGAAAAAAATCATCATGAATTTTGGCGCAAAAAAAACGCCTTACTATACTATGTCGAAAAAAAATGAGACTTTTCAAACATGTTGTAAAAACGTGCCATATGATGAAATAATGTAAAGGAGTGCGCGAAAAACACTCCAGAAAGGTTTTCTTTGAGAAAAAAATCATCATGAATTTTGGCGCAAAAAAAACGCCTTACTATACTATGTCGAAAAAAAATGAGACTTTTCAAACATGTTGTGAAAACGTGCCATATGATGAAATAATGTAAAGGAGTGCGCGAAAAACACTCCAGAAAGGTTTTCTTTGAGAAAAAAATCATCATGAATTTTGGCGCAAAAAAAACGCCTTACTATACTATGTCGAAAAAAAATGAGACTTTTCAAACATGTTGTGAAAACGTGCCATATGATGAAATAATGTAAAGGAAGGCATGAAAAACACTCCAGAAAGGTTTTCTTTGAGAAAAAAATCATCATGAATTTTGGCGCAAAAAAAACGCCTTACTATACTATGTCGAAAAAAAATGAGACTTTTCAAACATGTTGTAAAAACGTGCCATATGATGAAATAATGTAAAGGAGTGCGCGAAAAACACTCCAGAAAGGTTTTCTTTGAGAAAAAAATCATCATGAATTTTGGCGCAAAAAAAACGCCTTACTATACTATGTCGAAAAAAAATGCGATTTTTCAAACATGTTGTGAAAACGTGCCATATGATGAAATAATGTAAAGGAAGGCATGAAAAACACCCCAGAAAGGTTTTCTTTGAGAAAAAAATCATCATGAATTTTGGCGCAAAAAAAACGCCTTACTATACTATGTCGAAAAAAAATGAGACTTTTCAAACATGTTGTAAAAACGTGCCATATGATGAAATAATGTAAAGGAGTGCGCGAAAAACACTCCAGAAAGGTTTTCTTTGAGAAAAAAATCATCATGAATTTTGGCGCAAAAAAAACGCCTTACTATACTATGTCGAAAAAAAATGAGACTTTTCAAACATGTTGTAAAAACGTGCCATATGATGAAATAATGTAAAGGAAGGCATGAAAAACACCCCAGAAAGGTTTTCTTTGAGAAAAAAATCATCATGAATTTTGGCGCAAAAAAAACGCCTTACTATACTATGTCGAAAAAAAATGAGACTTTTCAAACATGTTGTAAAAACGTGACATATGATGAAATAATGTAAAGGAGTGCGCGAAAAACAATCCAGAAAGGTTTTCTTTGAGAAAAAAATCATCATGAATTTTGGCGCAAAAAAAACGCCTTACTATACTATGTCGAAAAAAAATGAGACTTTTCAAACATGTTGTGAAAACGTGCCATATGATGAAATAATGTAAAGGAAGGCATGAAAAACACTCCAGAAAGGTTTTCTTTGAGAAAAAAATCATCATGAATTTTGGCGCAAAAAAAACGCCTTACTATACTATGTCGAAAAAAAATGAGACTTTTCAAACATGTTGTAAAAACGTGCCATATGATGAAATAATGTAAAGGAGTGCGCGAAAAACACTCCAGAAAGGTTTTCTTTGAGAAAAAAATCATCATGAATTTTGGCGCAAAAAAAACGCCTTACTATACTATGTCGAAAAAAAATGCGATTTTTCAAACATGTTGTGAAAACGTGCCATATGATGAAATAATGTAAAGGAAGGCATGAAAAACACCCCAGAAAGGTTTTCTTTGAGAAAAAAATCATCATGAATTTTGGCGCAAAAAAAACGCCTTACTATACTATGTCGAAAAAAAATGAGACTTTTCAAACATGTTGTAAAAACGTGCCATATGATGAAATAATGTAAAGGAGTGCGCGAAAAACACTCCAGAAAGGTTTTCTTTGAGAAAAAAATCATCATGAATTTTGGCGCAAAAAAAACGCCTTACTATACTATGTCGAAAAAAAATGAGACTTTTCAAACATGTTGTGAAAACGTGCCATATGATGAAATAATGTAAAGGAAGGCATGAAAAACACTCCAGAAAGGTTTTCTTTGAGAAAAAAATCATCATGAATTTTGGCGCAAAAAAAACGCCTTACTATACTATGTCGAAAAAAAATGCGACTTTTCAAACATGTTGTAAAAACGTGCCATATGATGAAATAATGTAAAGGAGTGCGCGAAAAACACTCCAGAAAGGTTTTCTTTGAGAAAAAAATCATCATGAATTTTGGCGCAAAAAAAACGCCTTACTATACTATGTCGAAAAAAAATGAGACTTTTCAAACATGTTGTAAAAACGTGCCATATGATGAAATAATGTAAAGGAGTGCGCGAAAAACACTCCAGAAAGGTTTTCTTTGAGAAAAAAATCATCATGAATTTTGGCGCAAAAAAAACGCCTTACTATACTATGTCGAAAAAAAATGAGACTTTTCAAACATGTTGTAAAAACGTGCCATATGATGAAATAATGTAAAGGAGTGCGCGAAAAACACTCCAGAAAGGTTTTCTTTGAGAAAAAAATCATCATGAATTTTGGCGCAAAAAAAACGCCTTACTATACTATGTCGAAAAAAAATGAGACTTTTCAAACATGTTGTAAAAACGTGCCATATGATGAAATAATGTAAAGGAGTGCGCGAAAAACACTCCAGAAAGGTTTTCTTTGAGAAAAAAATCATCATGAATTTTGGCGCAAAAAAAACGCCTTACTATACTATGTCGAAAAAAAATGAGACTTTTCAAACATGTTGTAAAAACGTGCCATATGATGAAATAATGTAAAGGAGGCGTGAAAAACACTCCAGAAAGGTTTTCTTTGAGAAAAAAATCATCATGAATTTTGGCGCAAAAAAAACGCCTTACTATACTATGTCGAAAAAAAATGAGACTTTTCAAACATGTTGTAAAAACGTGCCATATGATGAAATAATGTAAAGGAGTGCGCGAAAAACACTCCAGAAAGGTTTTCTTTGAGAAAAAAATCATCATGAATTTTGGCGCAAAAAAAACGCCTTACTATACTATGTCGAAAAAAAATGCGATTTTTCAAACATGTTGTGAAAACGTGCCATATGATGAAATAATGTAAAGGAGTGCGCGAAAAACACTCCAGAAAGGTTTTCTTTGAGAAAAAAATCATCATGAATTTTGGCGCAAAAAAAACGCCTTACTATACTATGTCGAAAAAAAATGAGACTTTTCAAACATGTTGTAAAAACGTGCCATATGATGAAATAATGTAAAGGAGTGCGCGAAAAACACTCCAGAAAGGTTTTCTTTGAGAAAAAAATCATCATGAATTTTGGCGCAAAAAAAACGCCTTACTATACTATGTCGAAAAAAAATGAGACTTTTCAAACATGTTGTAAAAACGTGCCATATGATGAAATAATGTAAAGGAGTGCGCGAAAAACACTCCAGAAAGGTTTTCTTTGAGAAAAAAATCATCATGAATTTTGGCGCAAAAAAAACGCCTTACTATACTATGTCGAAAAAAAATGAGACTTTTCAAACATGTTGTAAAAACGTGCCATATGATGAAATAATGTAAAGGAGTGCGCGAAAAACACTCCAGAAAGGTTTTCTTTGAGAAAAAAATCATCATGAATTTTGGCGCAAAAAAAACGCCTTACTATACTATGTCGAAAAAAAATGAGACTTTTCAAACATGTTGTAAAAACGTGCCATATGATGAAATAATGTAAAGGAGTGCGCGAAAAACACTCCAGAAAGGTTTTCTTTGAGAAAAAAATCATCATGAATTTTGGCGCAAAAAAAACGCCTTACTATACTATGTCGAAAAAAAATGCGATTTTTCAAACATGTTGTGAAAACGTGCCATATGATGAAATAATGTAAAGGAAGGCATGAAAAACACCCCAGAAAGGTTTTCTTTGAGAAAAAAATCATCATGAATTTTGGCGCAAAAAAAACGCCTTACTATACTATGTCGAAAAAAAAATGAGACTTTTCAAACATGTTGTAAAAACGTGCCATATGATGAAATAATGTAAAGGAGTGCGCGAAAAACACTCCAGAAAGGTTTTCTTTGAGAAAAAAATCATCATGAATTTTGGCGCAAAAAAAACGCCTTACTATACTATGTCGAAAAAAAATGAGACTTTTCAAACATGTTGTAAAAACGTGCCATATGATGAAATAATGTAAAGGAGTGCGCGAAAAACACTCCAGAAAGGTTTTCTTTGAGAAAAAAATCATCATGAATTTTGGCGCAAAAAAAACGCCTTACTATACTATGTCGAAAAAAAATGCGATTTTTCAAACATGTTGTAAAAACGTGCCATATGATGAAATAATGTAAAGGATGGCATGAAAAACACTCCAGAAAGGTTTTCTTTGAGAAAAAAATCATCATGAATTTTGGCGCAAAAAAACGCCTTACTATACTATGTCGAAAAAAAATGAGACTTTTCAAACATGTTGTAAAAACGTGCCATATGATGAAATAATGTAAAGGAGTGCGCGAAAAACACTCCAGAAAGGTTTTCTTTGAGAAAAAAATCATCATGAATTTTGGCGCAAAAAAAACGCCTTACTATACTATGTCGAAAAAAAATGAGACTTTTCAAACATGTTGTAAAAACGTGCCATATGATGAAATAATGTAAAGGAGTGCGCGAAAAACACTCCAGAAAGGTTTTCTTTGAGAAAAAAATCATCATGAATTTTGGCGCAAAAAAAACGCCTTACTATACTATGTCGAAAAAAAATGCGACTTTTCAAACATGTTGTGAAAACGTGCCATATGATGAAATAATGTAAAGGAAGGCATGAAAAACACTCCAGAAAGGTTTTCTTTGAGAAAAAAATCATCATGAATTTTGGCGCAAAAAAAACGCCTTACTATACTATGTCGAAAAAAAATGAGACTTTTCAAACATGTTGTAAAAACGTGCCATATGATGAAATAATGTAAAGGAGTGCGCGAAAAACACTCCAGAAAGGTTTTCTTTGAGAAAAAAATCATCATGAATTTTGGCGCAAAAAAAACGCCTTACTATACTATGTCGAAAAAAAATGAGACTTTTCAAACATGTTGTAAAAACGTGCCATATGATGAAATAATGTAAAGGAGTGCGCGAAAAACACTCCAGAAAGGTTTTCTTTGAGAAAAAAATCATCATGAATTTTGGCGCAAAAAAAACGCCTTACTATACTATGTCGAAAAAAAATGAGACTTTTCAAACATGTTGTAAAAACGTGCCATATGATGAAATAATGTAAAGGAGTGCGCGAAAAACACTCCAGAAAGGTTTTCTTTGAGAAAAAAATCATCATGAATTTTGGCGCAAAAAAAACGCCTTACTATACTATGTCGAAAAAAAATGAGACTTTTCAAACATGTTGTGAAAACGTGCCATATGATGAAATAATGTAAAGGAAGGCATGAAAAACACTCCAGAAAGGTTTTCTTTGAGAAAAAAATCATCATGAATTTTGGCGCAAAAAAAACGCCTTACTATACTATGTCGAAAAAAAATGAGACTTTTCAAACATGTTGTAAAAACGTGCCATATGATGAAATAATGTAAAGGAGTGCGCGAAAAACACTCCAGAAAGGTTTTCTTTGAGAAAAAAATCATCATGAATTTTGGCGCAAAAAAAACGCCTTACTATACTATGTCGAAAAAAAATGAGACTTTTCAAACATGTTGTAAAAACGTGCCATATGATGAAATAATGTAAAGGAGTGCGCGAAAAACACTCCAGAAAGGTTTTCTTTGAGAAAAAAATCATCATGAATTTTGGCGCAAAAAAAACGCCTTACTATACTATGTCGAAAAAAAATGAGACTTTTCAAACATGTTGTAAAAACGTGCCATATGATGAAATAATGTAAAGGAGTGCGCGAAAAACACTCCAGAAAGGTTTTCTTTGAGAAAAAAATCATCATGAATTTTGGCGCAAAAAAAACGCCTTACTATACTATGTCGAAAAAAAATGAGACTTTTCAAACATGTTGTGAAAACGTGCCATATGATGAAATAATGTAAAGGAAGGCATGAAAAACACCCCAGAAAGGTTTTCTTTGAGAAAAAAATCATCATGAATTTTGGCGCAAAAAAAACGCCTTACTATACTATGTCGAAAAAAAATGAGACTTTTCAAACATGTTGTAAAAACGTGCCATATGATGAAATAATGTAAAGGAGTGCGCGAAAAACACTCCAGAAAGGTTTTCTTTGAGAAAAAAATCATCATGAATTTTGGCGCAAAAAAAACGCCTTACTATACTATGTCGAAAAAAAATGAGACTTTTCAAACATGTTGTGAAAACGTGCCATATGATGAAATAATGTAAAGGAGGCGTGAAAAACACTCCAGAAAGGTTTTCTTTGAGAAAAAAATCATCATGAATTTTGGCGCAAAAAAACGCCTTACTATACTATGTCGAAAAAAAATGAGACTTTTCAAACATGTTGTAAAAACGTGCCATATGATGAAATAATGTAAAGGAGTGCGCGAAAAACACTCCAGAAAGGTTTTCTTTGAGAAAAAAATCATCATGAATTTTGGCGCAAAAAAAACGCCTTACTATACTATGTCGAAAAAAAATGAGACTTTTCAAACATGTTGTAAAAACGTGCCATATGATGAAATAATGTAAAGGAGTGCGCGAAAAACACTCCAGAAAGGTTTTCTTTGAGAAAAAAATCATCATGAATTTTGGCGCAAAAAAAACGCCTTACTATACTATGTCGAAAAAAAATGAGACTTTTCAAACATGTTGTAAAAACGTGCCATATGATGAAATAATGTAAAGGAGTGCGCGAAAAACACTCCAGAAAGGTTTTCTTTGAGAAAAAAATCATCATGAATTTTGGCGCAAAAAAAACGCCTTACTATACTATGTCGAAAAAAAATGCGATTTTTCAAACATGTTGTGAAAACGTGCCATATGATGAAATAATGTAAAGGAAGGCATGAAAAACACCCCAGAAAGGTTTTCTTTGAGAAAAAAATCATCATGAATTTTGGCGCAAAAAAAACGCCTTACTATACTATGTCGAAAAAAAATGAGACTTTTCAAACATGTTGTAAAAACGTGCCATATGATGAAATAATGTAAAGGAGTGCGCGAAAAACACTCCAGAAAGGTTTTCTTTGAGAAAAAAATCATCATGAATTTTGGCGCAAAAAAAACGCCTTACTATACTATGTCGAAAAAAAATGAGACTTTTCAAACATGTTGTAAAAACGTGCCATATGATGAAATAATGTAAAGGAGGCATGAAAAACACTCCAGAAAGGTTTTCTTTGAGAAAAAAATCATCATGAATTTTGGCGCAAAAAAAACGCCTTACTATACTATGTCGAAAAAAAATGAGACTTTTCAAACATGTTGTAAAAACGTGCCATATGATGAAATAATGTAAAGGAGTGCGCGAAAAACACTCCAGAAAGGTTTTCTTTGAGAAAAAAATCATCATGAATTTTGGCGCAAAAAAAACGCCTTACTATACTATGTCGAAAAAAAATGAGACTTTTCAAACATGTTGTAAAAACGTGCCATATGATGAAATAATGTAAAGGAGTGCGCGAAAAACACTCCAGAAAGGTTTTCTTTGAGAAAAAAATCATCATGAATTTTGGCGCAAAAAAAACGCCTTACTATACTATGTCGAAAAAAAATGAGACTTTTCAAACATGTTGTGAAAACGTGCCATATGATGAAATAATGTAAAGGAAGGCATGAAAAACACCCCAGAAAGGTTTTCTTTGAGAAAAAAATCATCATGAATTTTGGCGCAAAAAAAACGCCTTACTATACTATGTCGAAAAAAAATGAGACTTTTCAAACATGTTGTAAAAACGTGCCATATGATGAAATAATGTAAAGGAGTGCGCGAAAAACACTCCAGAAAGGTTTTCTTTGAGAAAAAAATCATCATGAATTTTGGCGCAAAAAAAACGCCTTACTATACTATGTCGAAAAAAAATGAGACTTTTCAAACATGTTGTAAAAACGTGCCATATGATGAAATAATGTAAAGGAGTGCGCGAAAAACACTCCAGAAAGGTTTTCTTTGAGAAAAAAATCATCATGAATTTTGGCGCAAAAAAAACGCCTTACTATACTATGTCGAAAAAAAATGAGACTTTTCAAACATGTTGTAAAAACGTGCCATATGATGAAATAATGTAAAGGAGTGCGCGAAAAACACTCCAGAAAGGTTTTCTTTGAGAAAAAAATCATCATGAATTTTGGCGCAACAAAAACGCCTTACTATACTATGTCGAAAAAAAATTAGACTTTTCAAACATGTTGTGAACACGTGCCATATGATGAAATAATGTAAAGGAGTGCGCGAAAAACACTCCAGAAAGGTTTTCTTTGAGAAAAAAATCAACATGAATTTTGGCGCAAAAACACAGCATAGTTTAGTATGTGGTCAAAAGTGTCAAAAAACGTCATAGTTTAGTATGTGGTCAATAGTGTCACCAAAATGTCATACATTAGTATGTGGCCAAAAATGGTGAAAAAACATTTCTGACATGATCTGTCATATTTTCAAGAAATAAATAAATAAAATGGCATAATATAGTTCGGAGCTGTCTGCGAAAAAGTCACAACATGTCAGAAAATTGTTGTCTTAACTTATCAATGTGTAATACATTTGTAAAATGATCATAATATGGCATGTCAAAAACCGACATAGGAAGGTATTTTATGTCATCATGTACTGTTGCTAAAAGAATGACATCAGTACCAGTTTAAATCAAGTTTGTTTTTTTATGCATTTCACATATGCATTTCACATACTAAACAATCAATTTTGACCAAAGTCCTTTACATGTTGTAAAATCAATTTTCACAGGAAACAAATATCTCATTGTATATTAGGCCATAGTAAAGAAGTCATAGTAAAGTATGTACAAAATTTCACAGTATAGTATGTAAAAACATCATCGTGAAGTATGTAATCAAACATGTCACTGTTACGCCCAGCCTAGGGGTTACTGAACCCAACATGAAGTGCCTGACTACATGTGTCTGAAGCAGCACACAGCGTTTTCTCAAAGAATTTATTTACATTAAATGTGTATCGAAAAGCAAAGGTGGAGGTTAACAAAAACAAGTCAAAGGTAAGGTGTAAATGAATTAGGGGTGAGCTTTACGCCAAAAATAATAAACAAAACCACACTAGTCCTTAGGAGGTCGACTTACCTATCAAAATAAAAGGACAAAATTAAATACAAAGTCTTCCCTCCCTCTCTAACTCAAACAGGTGAACATGAATAAAACAAAAAGTAGCAGCTCACTACAGTATCTTGTTCTGCTATACAACAAACAAATTGTGCTGGATATGTGTCAGTCTGGATGGCATGGAGGATGGCCCGCTGATCTGTCCCTCTCTGACCCAGAGGCAACGACATCCGGGTTTTCGTCGGCAGCCCGACCAATCCTGCGCCAACTCGACCTCCTGTCGTCCAATCCTGGCGGTGGTGCAGCGCAGCTCTATTTGAATATTCGACACGCACACATCACATAAAACAACACTATACATACGACAGCAATGATAACAGTCACAAAAACGTCATCGTACATTATGTTGTTAAAAATAACGTCAGAAATGTTACACTTTAGTATGTCGTCAAAAATGTCAAAAAAGTCATAGTATGTCAACAAAAGTATCACAAAAAAAGTCATAGTATGTGGACAAAATTATCACAAAAACATCAAAGTATACTATGTCAACAAAAACGTCTTAAAAAACGTCATAGTATAGTATGTCGACAAAAATATCACAAAAACGTTTGTCATCAAAAATGTCAAAACAAGTCATAAAAAAGGATGTCGACAAAAACATCACAAAAATGTCAGTTGCAGTATGTCGACAAAAATGTTGTCAAAAAAGTCATAGTATAGTATGTCGTACGAAACGTCACCAAAAATGTCATAGTATAGTATGTCGTTCGAAATCTGACAAAAACGTCATACTTTAGTATGTTGCATAAAGTATCACTAATACATCATCATACAGTGTGTCGTCCAAAATATGACGTCATAGTTTAGTATGTCGCTCAATAAACGAGGACTTTTTTTTAGTGACATACTATACTACGACATTTTTTTTTTGCGACATCCTATGGTTTTGGTGTTGGTCTTAGTAGTATTTTGGGTGGTAGTAGTATTGGTAGCAGTTGTAGTATTTCTAGTAATAGTAGCAGTCGTAGTACTGGTGGTAGTAGTAGTAGAAGTAGATGTCATAATGCCAGTGGCGGTTGTAGTATTAGTATTTGCCGTAGAAGTATCGGTAGTTGTATTGGCGGTGGTAGTAGTAGTATTTGTAGTAGCAGTACCATTAGTAGAAATAGTCGTAGCAGTAGTATTACAGGTAGTCATATCAATATTTGTATTAGTAGTCAAAGTAATAGTCGTAGTGGTAGTAGCAGCAGTACTTGTAGTAGTAGTAGTAGTAGTAGTAGTAGTAGTAGTAGTACTAGTTGTCATAATACTAAAACTAACAGTATTTGTCGTAGTGTTGGTGGTGGGAGTTGTAGTGGTTTTAGTTGTAGTATTTGTAGTTGTAGTAGTAGTTGTAGTACTACCACTACTAGTTAAACAATCACAATAATAAAGTTTTGTGTTGTAAAGTGTTGTGCTGACTTTTATTTTTTCATGTAATATCTGTATTTTTACTAGAAGTTTTGTTTGTTTTAAATAGAAAATAAACGAATTTTTCAGATACATTTTACTATAATTAATTATCTTTGTTCTCATCTTCTATCTCCTATCAGGTGCACCATCATCTACGGTACTCCCACCATGTACGTCGACATGCTCAACCAGCCGGACTTCGATAAATTCAACTTGTCGTCGGTGATATCAGGTGAGCAAGTACAGCAGAAGTAATGATTTCACACATATATTTAGTTTAGTCTGAGAATATTTCAATGAACTGGTTCATTTTCTTGTATTATTTTGGTTCTTCAGGCTTCGTTGCTGGATCTCCGGTTCCTCCAGAGCTGGCGAAGACCATCGTCACTAAGATGGGTGTCAAGGAGATCACAGTGAGTCCATTTTTACAAGATAAAATCAATAAAGCAGCTTCTGTTGCAACTGAAACTCAGGCAGTTTTCATCAAACACTTGTTAAATATATCAGCAGAAACATGAACAGGAAGAGAAAAGCAACGACAAACGATGAGAAGGTTTCAAATTTACTGATGGATGCAGCAAAGTGTGCAAGTAGCAGCCATGATGAGGATCGATTTTGTTATAGTACAGGTGTATTGTACATATACAGTATAGTACAGGGATATTGTACATTTTTGCTTTCTGTACATGCAAATATATATATAAAAAAATCATATTTTACATTTTATCTTCGTAAAAATTAACAAATTGGGTGTTTTTCTTTAAGTAAATTGCACTTGTGACTCGTGCCAGTTTGAATTCTGTAAAATCAAACTGGAACCATTTGACAGAAAATTTCCAGACTGCTTTTTCAACTCAACTCAACTCAGCTTTCTTATTTGTCCCTTGAAGGGCGATTTGTTTTGTAGCAGTTTACACAAGCATTCCAGTCAGCAAACAATAAAAACAAACAAATTTAAAAAGTAAAAACCACATAAAACAGTAAAAATGCCGTAAAAACAGTAAAAACTCAATAATAAAAACACAGTTTATTACCTCGTCTTCTCGGCGTTTATAACTCGGATAGAGGTAAGGACAAAGGAGAACTTGAACCTGTTTTTTGTGGCCTGGGGTTCTGCCAGACGAAGGCCAGAGGGGAGCAACTTCTACTCCTGGTAAAGAAGAAGAGCAGCATCCATAAGAATAGACTCTGCTTTTCTTTTAACTTGTGTATAAAAAATGTCATCAAGACTGTTAAAACACACCCCAGCTATTTTAGAGGCTACTTTTACTATCCTCCCGAGGGAGTTCTTGTCCTTGTTGCCAAGGTTACCATACCAGCATATTATAGAAAACGAGATGATCGACTGGATGAAGGAACAGTAGAAGAGCTTCATCAGGGTCCTATCAACCTAAAATTTAGCGAGCTTTTGTAGTAATTACTAGAATTAAGGCATCTCAGTGAAAGATTCAGGGATGCAGTTCACCTTTACACCACCAGGGGGAGGCAAACTTACACTGATCCGAGATCTTGTAAAGGAATCAGACGGAGACGGAGGTTGTTTTTGTAAAAGTTTTATTGGATGTGAGCTCTGGTCTCCACATCCAAAAGTCCTGCACGTGTCAAGATGCTGAATATACATGAGATAGTTGCTGTAAAATAAAATGTTTACACAGAATTTGCATTAATGATCCCACATCCATCTCCTCCTTTTACATTCTCAGACAAAAAGTAAAGTAACTCCAATTTTGTAGCTCTTCAGAAAGGAAAAAATACTCTTGTTATGCTTCTGCACCCCTTAAAGTCTTATTGGTCCCTTGTTTATGGAATTAACTTTCAAAATATAAAGATTAAAGCTGCACCTTGTAGTTTTATCAACAATAGATGAATTTATTACACGAGGGATGGATATAAATATTTTAACAGGACTACTACTCATCCAGTACTTAGTTTTACTTCTGAGAAAACTAAATAAATGCATAAAGTTTCTGTTTTTATAAGTTTCTTCCCTTTAATTCTTGAGTTATAAGTAAAAAAACGCAGGACAGCGTTTTGAGCATTTTTTTTCAGTTTTTAGCAACATTAATCCCAAAATAAACCAAATAAAGCTCCTACATGTTGGAAAAAAACAGGCCAAAACTGTAAATAATGTCCACATCAGACATTATTACCATTATTTTACAGTGTGTGACTGTAAAATGAGTTTTACTGCTTTTATATCAGTTAAAAAAACAGATATTTGCCATTATTTTCACTGATTTTTGGCGCATTACTGTAATCCACAGTTTTTAGAATATATTTCTGGCATCTTTGCAACAGATTATCACTGTTTTTCTTTCAGATTATTATTTCTTTTTTGCAGTATAATGCAAACTAGACTTAAAGAAACTGGTATATATGCACTGTTGTTGTTTTGTGCAGCTCATTTCACAAAATACCAATGGGGATGTACAAATTTTAAAAATCTGCATTTTAAATCTTAGTTTGAGTGACCTAAAATGTGGATTAAAGGACCAAATGTAGAGAAAAATTCAGCAAAATATCTGTATTACAATTGAGTCTGTATTACAATTTCACTTTGTTCCGCTGCTCCTCAAATAACCAAAAAAAAATCTATAAATTAAAGGAATAGTTTGTGACATTTTGGGAAATGGGGTTAGTCAGAGCTACCTGAGGATATTGATTAATACCAGATATAAAGTGTTAAATAATGAACTGCAGAAGGAAGCTGTTTCCGGGCTTTATGCTAAGTATGCTAAGCTAAGGATCAGTTTTCCAACTAACTCGGAATGTTTTCATGCTCATCAAGAACCTGAACCTTGTTTCCTTCTTGTTTACTCTCCTTAATGCTTCCTTCAGCCCCCTTCTTCCACAAATTCATCCTCTGTTTGGGTTCTACCTGCTTCCACGTACTTTAGTCTTCATCTTGGATATGAATGAATGAAAGTAAAACCGGTCCACATGTGTTTGAGACAGACAGAGAGCGACAACGGATAGTCTGAAAGTAGAATCAGTTAGCGTTCAGCCGGTCTCCTGGACAGGCTCTTCCTCCTCCTCCTCCTCATCAGCGCCTCCTGTTGGGGGGGGAAAGAAACACAGAATGAGCTTCCAGATCAAACACAGTGAGACCCGGTGACCTGGACTCGGTGTACCGGACCCACATGGAAAAGTTCAGACAGGGACAGAGGGGAGGACTGTGGTCAGGGAGAGAGAAAAGTGCAAAACAAAATCGTGCACAGCCAAATGTGAGCAGCTCCAAAACCTGAACTCCCACCTAAAGCCTCGAGTCGGAGCCGCATGGAGCCGATTCAGAGGAACTAAGCAGAGATCAGTGAACTTCACAATAATCAGAAACTTCCCTTCTAAGACTTTTAAATTTGATAATTTTCTTGTAAGACTGCTGATCTATACTTTTTTTTTTGTTGGCATTATTGCCCATAAACCATGTAATACCTGCTTGCTGCATTAAGAATGATGTGTTAATTCTCTAAAGCCTAAACAAACAGGATAAAGAAAAAGGAATAAAATAAGGGCAAGAACAGAGGAGACCAACACCTCTCTTGTCTGAACGTTAAACATGTGAAGCTACAGTGAGCAGCTGGCTAGCGCTTTCTAGCTATTTTGGTGTTAATTTGTAGTAATGTCATTATTTATTTTTATTCATTTTAAAATTCTACAATTTCATTTAGCGACGTACATCTGAGAGTAGAAACAACACAAGCAAGGATCTAGACAGGAGAAAACAGCCTGGATAAGAACTATAAAACAAGTCCAGGTAGTCTCCAAATCAGACTCTCAGGCTTCCTCCTTTCCTGCTCTGTAATTAAGCCGTTTTCCACTGCAGGAACTTCTGGTTCATTTTAGGGCAACCTGAACATTTGGACATGTTCCGACCATCAGAACCGTACATGTAGAACGTCTTTTAGGGCAGTTTTTGGGTTTAAAAAGTACTTCTCTCAGGGAAGGTGCTGAAAAACTGTAGTGAGGGTAAAACCCAAGTCCTCAAACATCACCATTTTCAGCTTAAAATTGACTGCATAACCCAACACATCAAACCTCTGTTGTTCGTTTTCCTACATGCTCATAGAGCTGAAACTACATCTGGTGCACGTTGCGGTTAAAGCTGTTGGATTCTACACCACAACAAAAACTGCAGCGGAAAGCCGACTGTTTGGTCCATTCTGTTGTTTGTGATTCCTATTTTTTGACTCAGTTTTGCAAATAAATAAAACTAAAAACCGGTACAGTTGTAGTGTAAAGACCAGGAGAAGCTGAACATAATGGAAGATGCCTTCCAGCATCTCTAAAGTTTAGTAATTCACACATTACATCAAGGCAGGGTTACCAACAGAGTGGTTTCACCAGACCGTTTAGCAGAACAGAATGGTCTGACTGCACCTTATTATAATTCTGATATAAGAGAAAGGAAACGCACCGGCTTGATTGTAACTGGTTTAAAGAAATATATTGTATTGGAAAGGATGCAAAACTGGGATAAGGGAATTGTTTTAGTTGAACATTTGTATGCATACTGTGATTAGAATGGCAAATGGCCGTTTGACAACACAATCTAAAAGCTTTGCATATCCTTGCATAGCTATATTTCTCTCATAACGAATTGATTGCTCAGTGGACAAAATGTCAGAAAAGTAATGAAAAAGACTCAGGAATGTTCCCTGAAGTCCAAAATAATATATTTAGATGTCTTGGTTTGTCTAGTCAGCAGTAAAAACATCATACAATCATCAAAAAGTCTGTAAAAGTAGCTCAAATCTGCTTACAAAACCAACTGAAATGATTTCTGGGTGTTTGGACCCAACAACAGATTTTGCTTTGGGGTTTCCATGGTGATTGAATAAAGTCAGTCTTGTGCATACAAACAAAATCTAGAGCAGGGGTGTCAAACATGCGGCCCGCATCATTTTGTGTCTTTTTTTGTCGTTCTGTCTTTTTTTTTTTTATCTCACTTGGGTTGATTGTCTATTTTTTTGTTTGTCTGACTTTTGTTCATGAAAATGTCTGAAATTATTGCTTATTTCAGCTCTATAGCTCTGTTCAGTTTCTGGGTGTTTGCACCCAACAACAAATTTTGCTTTTGGGTCTCCGTGGTGATTGAATAAAGTCAATCTTGTGCATACAAACAGAATCTAGAGGTTAATCAGAGAGTGAGTTGATCAGTAACCTTTAGAAAGACAATAACTATATCGTAGTTTCCGGTCTATATGCTAAGCTAAGCTAAGCTAAGCATCTCCTGGCTGTAGCTTCACATTTATACTAAACATGAAAGCAGCGTTGATCGTTTTTCTCGTCACGTCGTCTTCTTTATACCTTCATGGCTTCAGTGACGTGTTCCCTTCTTGGCTCGCTTCGCCTTCACTCTGCAGCCGCTGAAGGCCGGACTTTCTCTGACTTGTTTTCCTTTCTGTGAAGGTGGAGATGCACAAACTGCATCTGGGCGGTTACGGCTGGAGTCCATCCACCTGCAAGCCAAACCAAAAGATAAGAAGCAGAAAGGAGAGACTGTGCTGCTTATTTAAAGACTTTTCCCTTTCCTTTAGTCTGCTATGTAGCTGCTTGTTGTGCATGTATCAGATCTACACAACACTACAGACTCAAATCTGCTTAGAAACAGCACATAGAAGAGACGCAGATCATAAATCAATTCAGACGCAAAGATTTACTGGCTACTACTCGAATAAAATGCTCTTCAGTTTCTGTCAGTCAGTGAATTCATCACTATTCGTGTGTCCTGTTCAGCTCTGCAGCCTCTTAATTCCTCTTAAATATGTATATAAGTTATCAGATTTTGATTGTTTTGGTGACTTTCAGGTGTTTTTATGAGTTTTTAAAAATCCTTCCACTGCTAAAATGCAATAACTCAGTCAGCTTTCTTTGAAAATACAATAATCTAGAATCTAAACGTCGAGTTTTAACTTCACATTCAACGTGGATGCAAATATTTTTACTCTCTCTCTCACAAACTGTATATGAAGATGCTTAAACCTTCAAGTTGTGGGTCTAAAAAGGTTCTTGCAACTCATAAAACTAGTCAGTAGCATCCAAAACTGTTGAACTGAAAGAAAGCTAAAGATTCCCACATTCTGTCCATCACTTGAACTTCCTGAATTATCCACTGATTGCATATCTTATTGCTTAGAACAATTTACATTTTTTTATTTTACGCTTATACTTTCTACTTATGTTTATATTCTTTGGACATGTTGTTATACTCATGTTTATCTTGTATTTTTAACTGCTTAAATTTCTATGCCGTTGAAAGGGAGCAATGGTTACATAAGCAATTTCTCTTCGGAGATCAATAAAATATTTCAAAATTCTAAAATCCGAAGGCAAATGAATCCTCTGAGATGGGACCCATTAGTTAAACCATCCATTAACTCCCAGCTAATCTAAAAAATGAGCAAAAAGATGGACTGGTAATGGAGCTGAAGTGGGCCATGAACTGTCTTGTGATGGCATGACCTGTCACTTAAAGCGTCACTTTAAGCCTAAATACAATTTAAATGAGTGAATAACTGAAAAGTTGACACCCTGTGCTGATGTTACGTACATGAAACGTAGCTATAGAGACCAGAACCGTTAGTTGTAGCAGGCTGTAAATATGTTTATTTCTCCTGTAAAGTTGGTCATTTTAACATGGAGGTCTATGGGGTTGGTTCCAGCCTCTAGTGGACATTCGAGGAACTGCATGTTGCTGTCACTCTTTCTCCAAATCTCCTGTTCCTCTAATTATAAAAACACCCTAAAACAAGCTAAGAAAAGCACAGTTTGGTTGCAGTTTTCGTCATGTCGCTTGTGTTTCAGGTGAGTTTCTTACCTGCGAAGTGGAGCCAGCTGACAGGTGCAGCTCCACGGGTTGTTGGAGATGGTGAGGTTGGTGATGGTGCCGAACTCCAGGCTTTTGGGAAGCGACTTTAGCTTGTTGTTGTCCAGGTGAAGCGACTTTACTGCCGTCACGCCAGTAAACGCCCCGTCGGAGAACTAGAAAAGGAACATTTAACGATCGTTACACATCATCTTTAAACTTCTAGAACTTTTTCTGTGTACACCAGTGAGACATAACATTTTGACCACCTGCCTATTATTGTGTTGGTTCCCCTTTTTCTGCCAACAATCTATCTATCTATTTTCCATCTATCTAATCTGAGCGACATTAGCTCGTCTGCTGGATCAAACCACATGGGTCAGACTTCCTCCCCATGTTCATCACTGAGCCTTGGCTGTCCATGACCCTGTCGCTGGTTCACCACTGTTCCTTCCTTGGATTGATAGATACTGACCACTGCAGATTGGGAACACCCCACAAGAGCTGCAGTTCTGGAGATGTTCTGACCCACTTGTCTAGTCATCACAATTTGGCTCTTGTCAAACTACCTCACATCCTTACGCCTGCCCATTTTCCCTGCTTCTAATACATCAACTTTGAGGACAAAATGTTCACTTGCTCCTGGATGGATGGATGGACTAGAGATGGATGATGGATGGGTAGATAGACTTTTGATGGATGAATGGATAGATGGATGGATGGCTGGATTATAGATGGATGAATGGATAGATAGATGGATGGATGGATGGGCTTAAGCTTACATACAACCACAAAAATAACAAAAAGACAAAACAGGCAGGTTAGTAACATTAAAGGTTAGTATATACTCTGAAAAACTTGCTGTACAATACTATAAAAAAAACACTTCAAATTTTAAAATCCATAGAAACACTAAAAGTAATTAAAATTCAATATACACTATTTGCACATTTCAAGGCAACGTGATTTAAAATGACTTTGACAGGTAGTAAGACAACAACTGCACTACCATTCAAAAGTTTGGGGTCCCCCAGAAAACTCCCACTTTTATCCATGTGCTAACATAACTGCACAAGGGTTTTCTAATCATCAATGAGCCTTTCAACACCATTAGCTAACACAATGTAGCATTAGAACACAGGAGTGATGGTTGCTGGAAATGTTCCTCTGTACCTCTATGGAGATATTCCATTAAAAATCAGCCGTATCCAGCTAGAATAGTCATTTACCACATTAACAATGTCTACACTGGATTTATCATTCATTTAATGCTATCTTCATTGAAAAAAAAGATTTTCTTTCAAAAGTAAGGACATTTCTTGGTGATCACAAACTTTTGAACAGTAGTGTAAATCCAACCCATTAACCGACGCCATGATGAAGAGATAATCAGTGTTCTGATCAGTGGTCTTAATGTTCTGCCTGTTTGGAGTCCACTGTTGTCGTTCAAACCCCGGCACGCCTCCTGCACCCATGAATCCTTGTGTCTGTCCGGAAGCAGACAGATGCCGAACGAGGGAATCTCGCCAGTGTTTCTGTGCCATGAAAGCCTCCTCTCATCCTTCCTTGAGTCAACACTCAGTCAGTGGCCTCCTTCTTCTCCCTCTGCTTCATATGCATCTGTGAGGGCGCTAAAAGCTTCAGAGAGGTGCTACATGAGCCGACCTGCGTCAAGTTTTGTCTCCTGCAGGCGGAAGATGCTTTAAAGAGACGTTTTATGCGAGCCTGGAGGACGTACGGTGAGGCCGTTTGGAAATTTCCAAAGTAGCCGAGCGCCTGGTGCTCTGAAGCAATGGAAGATGGACGACTTCCAGCGTGGCCGAGGTGTTTTCGCTCTTTCTGTCGTCTCCCTCTTCGGGCCGCCGCTCTGCCAGGAAAGGCTCGCAAAGGGCCCGATTGTCCATTCAAAAGAGGCTAAAAATACTCCTCTTCATGCAGCGTGGAACACCCTTCCTCTGTTTACCTGTCTCCTAACCCCTCCTGACCTGTTTACAGGACCCAAAGCAGAAAACACATCTCGCTGAAAATAACACTTGTGTAATAATTAGACTCGGACATGCTTGGCCCAGGTCCAGCAAACAAAAACACCCTAAAAATACCCGCGATTTGGGCCTGGAAAATGGCTCAACCTGCCTCCTGCTGCTTCCACCTGGCTCTCGCTGGGGCCTCGGCGTGAGAAGCTTGTTATTTTACAGTTTTCCCCTCTGGGATGCCTTCATAGTTTGGCGCGGAGACGCTCAAATATTGGATTAACCTCAAGTATGGAGCAAATGTGTGCTCAGACAGAAGGACGGTGCAGCAAGGAGTTTATATTGAACCCTAACCCATGTTTTCAGGTTCCACTGGATGGACAATGAAGGGTTGAATGGATGGTTCACCCAATAGAACAAGTCACATAATAGTCCTCTGCAGTTTCTGGGTGTTTTTTGGTCACTTTTATTCACTATGAGCTCATTTTAATGCAATATAAAGTCCTGCACCTCTATGGAAAGTAGTAGAGAAAACACTCTCTCCAAGTTTTTGTCTTGTGATTGTTGGTTGCAGCTAACAGTCGCTAATGGCTTCTCAGTTGCACTGAGAAACACAAAATATTTCGTTTTTCGCAGGATCTGGTGCAAACAATTTTAGTTTTTGCTGAATTTTTGAATCAGACATGCAGAATCAAATATTTTTTTTAACTTAATATCTCAATTTTAAGCTTAGTTTTGGTCACGTTAACAGCTTTTCACACGAGGACTTAAAAATCGGTTGAAAATCTGATGATTTTTTTCAGTTTTTACAGTTTCTGGTGCTGATAAATGGTGTCATTTTGGCAGTTTTTTTTTTAAAGACAACAAGCATTTCAACACCTTTGGTAGGTTTTGGTGTTCAGAGTGCAGAAACAAGTATTTTTTAGCATAATATCCCAATTTTATGCTTAGTTTTGGTTGCGTTAAAGCCTCTTCACACGTTTAGCTCAAGGACTTCAAAATCGGTCAAAAATCTGATGATTTTTTTACAGTTTCTGGTGCTGATAAATGGTGTCATTTTGGAATTTTCTTTAAGGACAACATGCCTTTCAACCCTTCTGGCAGGTTTTGGTGTTAAGAGGGTGAACTTGAGGAACATTTTAGCACCACCCGAACCTTTGTACATGTTCCAACTGTAAAAAACCAATGTAGAACCTCTTTTAGGATCATTTTCGAAGGAGAAAAAGACATATTTGTTTTTCTCTGGTCTTTAATCATCTCGTGGCTCCTCACTTTGATGTTTAACCTTCTGAGATTTTACGTCCAGTACTGAAAATTTTACTTCATTCTGCTGAACTTGGACCTGCTTACGCTGTGTTTTTTTGTAGTGTTTGCAAAGGTACAATAGACTCCTTTGTGCAAAAACACAGAAAGATGCCAGCAATCTGTCAAATCCTTCTGAACTTGAGACACAAGTGGCTGAAATTGTTTATTTGTGCTTAAGAATGTTTAAAGCTTGTTATGGCCATACATATTTAACCATTTTTAGTAAAAGTAACATGCTAGTTACAAGCATTGTGGTTGTTTTTTTTCATAAATTACTTAAACATGATGCTTAGGACAGCCAATTCTAAAGAGATCAATTAAAGAACGCGTGTAAAATTAGGAGGTTAAAGGTGACTCTAGTTTTGAATGGAACGATGATGCAGCAGAAATCTGGGAGACATTTTCTGATATCATTTTAACCTGCACAAACTGTAAGGACTTCTTGACTGGATTGTTGTTTTTTCCTGTAATTTAGGGTTTTGCTTTCAGCTTTGTGCATTAAATCATGAATCCATAAATTGTTGCAGCTCTACTTAACTTCACTAGATTCGCTGAAAAATAATCTGAGTGTCAACTAAATAGCGGCGGAGTTATGTGGCGATCGAATTTGTCTGTCTGTCTGTCTGGTAGCAACATTACTCAAAAACAGACTAACGGATTTGGATGAAATTGTCAGGGAAGCTCAGAAATGACACAAGGACCAATTGAGTAGATTATGGCAGTGATGCAGCTTATAGTCTGGATCCATGGATTTGTTAAAGATTTCTGTATCATTGCCAGATAGCGGCACGGCGTCACTGTAACCATGACAAGTGAACGCTACATCAGCTGCATGCTGATGATCACATGATTGTGATCCTACTACAAATCCACCGCTGAGGATTTATCAGAACTTATCCATCAGAAATGATCCAAGGAACAATTGATTAAATGGTGGGGGTGTTTCTGAGTCCCATCTATTCCCGTCGCCCGCTACATATTTAGGTCACTTGATTCGGTATCCGTACATAATGTACACATGCAGAACACACACCTGTGCTCAGTGGAAGGTCATTTAGTTTGTGGGTACATCTATATTAAATGGACACATTCTATAGTGTGATTTCTGATCATCAACCACTAATAAAGAAATGCTGCACTCCTGAAAAAAAACTGCTGTATTTCTGACAATGCCGTATGGGGGAATGGACAGCCTTGGAGGAGGACTGCACTTCTGAGTGCTTTTGTAGTTCATTATTTTAGCAATAGTTTGCCATATAAAATGTCACAGAATGGTGAAAAATGCCCCAAACAAGCGTCTTTAAGGCCAAGCTGATGTCTTTGCGTCTATCAATGCAAAATATTTGGTATTTCTCTGTGATATTTCTATATAATATTGATTTATTTGCATTATTTTATCCTGAAAAATTACTCAAATTCATGATTATATGATCAAAATAGTTGTAGATGAATTTAATAGTTGACAACTAATCGATTAAAGATGTTTATTTAGCAAAAATGCAGCGGCAGGTTTGCAGTATCAGGATATAGTGAACTGAATAAGATTCGGCCGTGAAATTGACTTGGATCTCGCTGTTTGTGTGATCTGTGCTTTTTGTCTGGTTCTAAGAGGATTAATGAGGAAGAACGTCTGTGGAAGTTAACACCAGCGTCCAGATGTGTGAAAAACGTGTGTTGGTTTGTGGCGAGCTGGGTGTCGACCACCAGCAAACCAAACGTGTAAATATTCAGCCGGACTCACAAAGAGCTCGTTATGACATAACTCTGGATATAGGAAACATTTACAGACACACTATTTCATAGCTGCTTTATGGCTGTTTGTCATGTTCTCGGCTTCCCTTAACCCTCTGGACACCAAACCGTTTCTGTGCATTTTTACTCACTGTGGGTTAATTTCCTGCATCTCTATGGAAACAACACAACCATGAATAGAATTAGAGAGAACTCAGAAAAGACTTTTGTGCAATTAAACACAGAATGTCAGAAATAATTAGAAAGGAATAAACAAAAATTGGACTTCTTTGATTATTTAAAAACTGGAATCTACATGCACTACATTTTTTAAGTGACCATAGGTTGTATCGTACCTTTGCTGAAAATAACAAATGATTATTTACAGTTTTGAATTGTTTCTATACCGTATACCAGGGGTGTCCAACATCATCATCAGCTCTTACCTCATACACTTATGTACTACTTTTGGTTAATTTTCATGCTGTCGTGGTATTTTTTGAGCTATATCTGACGCAAAAAGTTCCTTCAGACTCAAGAATGTTCTGTCTTATCTTAGTTATTTCCTCTAAGTTTACGAACTTCATAAGAATCTTGAACAATTCCACAACTCTTCCTGTTTTTACGCTTTCTGGTTCTGGTAAATAGTGTAATTTTGGTAATTTCTTTTAAAGATACATGTCTTTTAAACTCACCGGAAGGTTTTGGGGTTCAACACTTCAAAGTATTTAGATTATACACAGAGATCCTTTTAATTTTAGGCCAAAAATCCTAACTTTTCTTGCTCAGCTAAACACCAGAATCCTCAGTAAAGCCAGTAAACCGTGGACTGACCTTCTCCAGACCCATGCCGTCCAGGTGTAGCTTCTCCATGTAGCGGCCGAAGCTCTGGAAGGCGTTGTCGGGGATGTTCCTCATGGGGTTCCTGCCCAGCGTCAGCTCCTCCACCACCCTCAGTTTGCTCATGGCGGCGCTGGGGTAGACGGACATCTTGTTGCGGTCCAGGTGGAGGATGGCGAGGTTCTCCACGTCGTCCAGAGAGCCGGGCTGCAGTGCCGTCAGCTCGTTGCCGCTCATGTGCAGCCAGCGCAGGTCTTTGGCGCCGGCGAACGTCCCCTGCCGGAGCTCCCTCAGCTTGTTGTCGTTGAGCTGCAGGATGAAGAGGTTGATCATCGGCGAGAAGATGCCTTTGGCCAAGTCGGAGATCTGGTTCCCGTCCAGGTAGAGGTAGGTGAGCTCGGTGAGGTCCTCGAAGGCGCCCGGCTTGATGCTGCTGATCTCGTTGTTGGACAGGTAGAGGTAGATGAGCTTCTTGAGCCCCTTGAAGGCCTGCGATCCAATCTCCCGGAGCTGGCAGTGCTGCATGTGCAGGGAGATGAGCCCTTTGCTGTCGCTGAAGGCTCCGGTCGGGATGCCGCCCAGGTTGTTCCTCTGCAGGTTCAGCAGCCGGGTGGCCTCCGACACCCGAGGGATCTTCTTCAGCCCCACGCTGTCGCAGATGACGTGCTGGAGGTCACCATGGCAGTGGCAGAGGGTGGGACACTGGCTCGGGGCGCCCTGCACCGCCGGGCCGAGCACCAGGAGGCAGGTTCCCAGCAGCAGCCAGCTCACGCAACGCATCCTGAGCAGGAGGCCACTCTTCAGCGAGAAAGTCCAGAGAAGGAACGCCGAACCTAAGCGTGTTGGTGTTGTGAGAAGCAGCAGAGGTGGGCAGAGCTGAGAGACTTTGAGAGGAGGAGGACGGCCGGCGGACAGAACACACGGCGCTATTTATAACATTTACTTAAGGGGAAAAAAAAAGGAGGGCTTTGCCAGAGTGTTGGAGCGGGAAGGAAGTCAAGTCTCTGTGAGAATTTAACCCTCAAAGAGTAGCGAGGCGGCAACTTTCTGCAGGAGCTGCAATCAAATGGTGACACTGAGTTGCATCAGAAAAACCTCTAAAGTATCGGTGTCAAACTCATCTTAGTTCAGGTTCAACATTCAGCCCAATCTGATCTCCAGTGACCAGTAAAATCACAGCATAATAACCTAGAAATAACTCCTAATGTTTCCTTTGTTTTAGTGGAACAAAGTACATTTTAAGAAATTATCTTTTTACAAAACATTATGAACAACCTGAAATTTCTTAAGAAAAATTTGTTAAATTTCAACAATATTATGCCTCAGTTTATCATTTCCACATTACAACTTCCAGATCACAGAGTGTCTACAAAGGAACACAACATTTAGTCCCAGCCAATGTTCCCTCTAATTTTTCCTGAGTCTGAGCAAACACACAAACTCCCTGAGCATCCCTTGGACCACTGTGAGCAACATCAGATGTGTGCACTGTGGTCACACCAGCATCACATCCATTCAAGTTACATGGTTCATTAAAAGAATCAAATTACAGCATTTACATTTCTGTTAAAACACTTTGTCAACAGGAGCCAGTTGAAGGCTGCAGTGATTTTAGTGACACTACAATGTATAAGAGTGAAGTTATTGAATATTTGTCTCTCTTTACTGTTGCAGCGGTTTTGCAAATTGCAGACGGACCCTGTTCACTCCATAGACACCAATGTTATTCCTGTAGCTTGAAAGACAGCTACTTTTGATAAAACTGGGCTTGTAGCACATTGTCTGCCTTGCAACAATGGGAAAGAGGCACCGTTTATGTTTTGACAACCTATATCTAACGAGTTATTGATGCTGGAAGTCTGAATCTGTGAATATCTTTCCAACTTTACTGAACTTGGGGTCACTACCACCTAAGGAGTGATATATTTAATTTTGAAAAAAAAGCATTTAGCCATACTTAAAGCTTTAAGTGCTTTATTAACACGAAACTAAAAATTTTGCATTGTTTTATTATCACAGGTTCTGTCTGAAAAGAGGTGGCATCATTTTAAACAGTGAAATTGAACTAATAAAATGTAATGACCAACCAGTGAGCAATACTGGATTCTGCAAAAACATAAACAACTTTTTTAAAATCTAAATCTTATCTTAACACAGTTAATGTATTAACTTATTTTTGTGTGTATGCATGTATTTATTGATTTATTTAGTACTGTTAACATATCAGAGTTCTGAGTGAGTTTTTCTTAAGATAGGCAAAGGCCATTTATTGATTACATATAGGCTGTTAAATGTTTATTAAAAACTAAAAAGCATTTTAAAAAAAACAACTTAGGCATTTATTGAGTCACTAAAATACTGTAGAGTACAGACCACATCAGCATGATTATAAGCATCCTCTGGTAAATTAAAACCAGATACTGATGTCTCTCACCATATGGACTTCAGGAGATGATTAGATGATGATAAACTGTGACCTACTGGTTGGATTCTCTCTGGTCTCATGTTTCTTACATGTTTGTTCCCTGACAGCCGGGTCCTAATGTTTTTTGAGCAACACACCATACTATGACGTTTTTACAATGATGGTTCTACTATGGAACCAGTTTGACATGTTCAGGTGTTCTTTGTGTGAAAACTCAGAGATTTCAGGGATCAGAAGGTGGTTTTCAACTTTCTTTATTAACTTTCTGCTTCAACTTTAAACTAAATTTACTTGACTAACCCAACCCTCTGGACTTCCAGTAAGCTGTGTTCCTATTGGCTGTCCAGGTGGCAGCTTGGTGTTATCAGGAACACCTGAGCAGCTCAGTGTCTTCCTGCTTTATGTGGCTGCAGACAAACATTTCCTCTGTTTCTCTTCACCACTGAATCGGGTTTGGCTCCGTTGCTTTAGTTTGTTCTTTAGGTGTTGGCTTGCAGCTTCCAGCAGTAAAATCGTCTTTAATGTGTTTCTTGGTGTGTTTTAGGGCTTTGTACTGGATAGTTGTCTTGGTAAATGAGGTTCTTTAGCCACAGTTAGCACATGGTGCTAATGTGTGCAGTGATTAGTGGATTTGCTGCAGCTGAGTTGTGTCTTTATCTTGGCTGTAGTGAGTCTTCAGAGGTTTTTGGTCAGACACATTCTGTATTCTTGTACTGAACCAACGTTGGTTGTCCAGAAGGTAAGAGTTCCTGTCCTGATTCTCTGTTCTCAGAGGTTCTCTGGTAGGCTGCAGGAGACTTTAGCGTTTGGGTTGTGCTAGTTTGTTTTTTGTACGGTTTCATTTGGACGACTATCTTGAGGCCCCTCCATGTGGTTTAGTGAGGTTTTCTGGAACAGTTCTACAAAGCAACCTGCAGCAGAACAGACTTTGAGAGTTTTTAGGAAGTTCTGGAGAGCAGACTTTAGAGCAGCAGAAACATTTGTCAGCAGTTTGAGCAGGAGAAGGTGAGCTTCAGAGTAGAAATGAGACAGAAACCTTCTTGACCCGTGTGGTGAGGTCCTGTACCAAGAGTTTGAGCAGGTTGTGAAGAGTCCGTAGTTCTTTGGTCTGAAAGCACAAGAAGAGTCGACTCATTAAAGGAGAAAACAGGAGATATTGTTGGTTCTTCTGTCGCTCTGCAGTTTCCTTAGACTGAATATCAAGTTTATATTTTAAATGATTTACCATGTGAGCCCAAGAAGACTTCAATTAACTCCCTCCATCCCCTGAACACAACACATTTTATTACCACGTTAAATTTTTTTTGTTGTTTTTTTTGTTTTTGAGTTTTAATCATAGATTTAATCGTAGTCTTTTTCTCTTTGCTTGTTTAGTTTTGTCATCTGTGTGAAAGGTGCTAAACAAATAAAGTTGAATTGATATAGTGAATAATTGACTAACTCATGATTGTGACAACAGAAGTATTTTCATTGTGATTTAAGGGTTTATTTCATTTTTAAGGTTGGGGTTAAAATCTTGCATTTAAGAAAGCAATTAAATCAAAGGAAAAAACATTTAATACAATAAAACTTTTAACAAGAAAATTAAACATTAAATACAATTAAATTATATTAAAGAGACAAAATATTTAATTAGATCATTAAATGGAAGATACAAGACATGTAATTATGAAATTAAACAAATGTTTTTAAACAAAATATTAAACATTAAAGATGAAATATTTCAGATCATTAAACATTTAAAAAATACAATTAAACAGGAAGAATATTAAACATTTTTAAAAAAAATATAAAACATTGAATTACATTATTAAACCTTTAAAAAGACAAAACATTTAATCAAAAAATTAAATGTTTAATTCAAAAATTAAATCTTAAAGACAATAAAACTTTAAATAGGAATTAAACAGAAAATACAATAAAGCATTTAAAAAGAAAATCAAACATTAAAAGGTGGTAAAACATTTAAAAAGAAAAACCTTAAAGATTTAATCAAAAAATTAAACATTGGGAAAGAAAAAGGAATTTTTCAAACAAGCCAATAAAACATTTGAAAAAACAACAATTACACATTAAAAAGACAAAACCTTTCAAAATCAAATTAGACATTAGAAAAGAATAACAGGTGAGAAAAGAGCAAAACTAAACATTTAAGAAGAATCAAACTAAAGACAAAACATTTGAAAAGACACCAGTTAAACTTTAGAAGATCAAATTAAACAGAAGAGACAATAAAACGATGAAAAAGAGAAAAAACAGATATAAGTCTCAAAGTGTTTTCTAGTCTGAAATGAAAACAAGTTGTTTCTTCAAACATTTCCTCTTTCTATGTTCTTGGTTTGATTGTGGACAGATTTACTAAGAACTCATTTCAGAAAACTGCTTTCCAGATAAAGTCTACTAGTAGTTGAAGGCATTGATCAAACTAATGTTACCTTCTGATCTCCACAAACTTTACTGTTCAGTGAAGAGAATCAATGTTTGTTAAGGATTTCTAAAAAACCCACAGGTGAAGGTCTGAGAAGAACTCAGATGGATGATCTAAATGTGAAATCAAGACTCATGGTCACAAGTTTTAAGGCTTCTGTTAACCAGAAAGTTCAAACTAACAGAGAAGTACTCAGAAACTTTTAAAATTTCAGTCCTCAGACTGTCTGAAGGTTCAAACTAACAGAGAAGTACTGAGAAACTTTTAAGATTTCAGTCCTTGGACTGTCTGAAGGTTCAAACTAATAGAGAACTACTCAGGAACTTAGAAGATATCAGTCCTTGGGCTGTCTGAAAGTTAAATCTAACAGAGAACTACTGTGGGACTTAGAAAATTTCAGCCCTCAGACTGTGTGAAAGCTCAGGTCCTGAGGACCTGGGAGGTCTGGAGGCTTTGGAAAGTCTTGGAACTGAGGGTTCCACCCTCCAGCACAAAGGCTGAAGTCCAACCTCCTGAGAAAAACGGTCGAGTCGAGACTTGAGTTAAAAAAAAAACTCGAAAACGACAAAAAATAGATGATAAATGCGCAAAAAAAACTAAAATTAGTATCTGAGCGAGTAGCTCAGGGGGATAAGAGACAGACTACCAAGTGGAAGGTTGCAGGTTCAAGACCAGCCACGGGCAATTTTCTTTCTTTGTCTTTGTCAGGATTTTGAGAAAAATTTAAGAAGGGTCTGGTCTTGAACCGGCGACCTGCAGCTCCACAGGCAAATCCTTAACTCACTGAGCTACAGATCATATAAAAAGAAATAAATTCGTCCTCCCTTTGACATCGTAATTGGTGAAGTGACTACATGGGCGGAGGCAAGGCGGAGTCTGGGTGGAGTCAGGGCGGAGAGTAGGCGGGGAGGTGGGTGGCGGCCTCCCCCCTCTTCTCCCCCGCCTCCCCCCACCGCCCACCACACCTTCCCCCGCCCGACGAGTTTTTCGAGTCTCCACGAGTTCTTCGAGTCTCCACGGGTTTTCCCGAGTTTCTGGAGTTTCCACGAGGTCGGAGGCAGAACAAGTTGTCATGAAGAGGAGTTGAAGTCGGTCAGGATGGACGGACTTTTTACAGCGACTAGAAGGAAGACCACTAGAAGAGCAGGTCTTTAACCACCATCCATAAAATCCATGGAGTCGACTCCAGAGAAATGAAAGAAGGTCAACTTTTATCAACCTCCATCCAGATGTTCAACTTGATATCTTTACTTTGACATTTTTAGCACCACAAACCTTTAGTATCACACTTTATTATCATTTATTAGGCCTTTAATGGAATCCACCAGCAGATTTACTTTTTGTTGACAAACTTTATTCTTGTCGTGGGACTGCAGTATTTAAAACTCTTCCTTCTATTTGACCTCATGTTTATTAGTTTTAGTGGAGAAAGTTATTTTAATTGTCAATTAATCTCTTAAAAACCAAATAATAAATTGGGTTAGTCAAGAGCTTTAATTTCTTACTTTGTCATATTTTAAATATGACAAAAAAATAAAAAAATAAAGCGTCTTGAGACAATTTGACCTGTAACTGGCATTATATAAATAAAATAGATTTTAAATTGTATGTATCTTGTAATGTTGGAGTAATTCAGCCATATATGTTGGAAAACACATTTTCTTTGTCCATTAATCTGTCGTTTTCTCCAGTAATTCATTTCTTGTTTTGGTTTATAAAATGTCAAACCCAAATATATTCAGTTTACTGTCATAAAAACCAAAAAGATTTACATTCATGATGCAGGAATCAGGCAGTTTTTCACTTTTTATCTTAGTTTAGTCAGAAAGATAGTTGATAATGTGTGAATTGTTGCAGCTTGTGAGCCGTAGAAGGTTTTAATCTTTGGGGCCGAGTGTCAAAAAACATTTAGAAACCAACATCAACAAAGCACTCAACAAAGGGAAATCCAACTTTTGCATGACAATGTCTAATTAAAGGACATTAATTTCCAATGTAAATGTGTGATATTCATCCTCTGGAGCTTTCTCTTCACATCGTCTTCCACCTGGACTGGTTTGGTCGGGAGCATGTGCAACAAACATTTGAAAAACTGCACTTTAACATCAATGAATGACACTGAAGTTTAATCTCTACATAAATGAGACTGAGTCTGGATGTGCTGCTCTGTCATTAACTCCTAAGTTTAGGGAAAGTTCAAACAAAAGAGGACAGTTCAGATAAGACTTGAGAATGAGCTTATTCTGAACAAACATCTCAGACTTTCTGAGCTTCAGCACCTCTAGCAAGATATTTTAACAACAAGCAACTCAAGAGATCCAGAAGTTGGAGAGAGTTAGCTTTAGCTGAGCCAAAGAACATGTGGGACGCTAACCTAGCAAACATTTCAGACTTTTCTCTGTGAATTCTGGGAAATAATTTCCTATTTAATGACAGAGCTACACATCTTAACTCAGTCTCATTAAAACAGACTCTAATTCAGTGTCATCCATCCATATTAAAGTGCAGTTACCCAAAATGTTTGTTGCATGAGCTCCAACAAAACCTGTCCAGGTAGAAGGCCACTTTGACAAACAGGAAGTGGAAGATTCCAAGCAGATTTATAGAAGGGGGAACCGGACTCTACTAAGTGTGGCCGAGTATCAAGGGGTGTTTTGTGGGTTTTTAAGGCTGATAATGATTATTAGTGAGACATTTGGAGTAGATATTCATTTGTAGTAAATGAAAGTATTTAAAGTCTTGAGTTAAACTTAGAAGAACACAAACTCTAACAGAAAACTTTGTTGATACGCTTTTGTTTTGTTTACAGATGTTAAGTTAAAGGAGTTTTATTCATTACGTATAACCAATCAAATCACTCCAGAAGACAGAGCGACCACAGGTAGATAAAGGTTCAGAGCCAAAGTAGCACCGTTTTTAAATGTATTTATTACCGTAAATCAGTAAAAAATAAAATACTGATAATCAGTAAATCAGTCAGCCCACAATTACTACAATTCTACAATGTATGTCTCTTTCCTTTGACTTGTTATTTGTACAATCTACGATGTATATGATGGCGTTTTTTCATCTAAGAGACATACCATGCTACTCTGGTTGTTCTGGTCCTGGGCCGCTGCACTCCTCCTCTGTTGTTTTCTGGATTGTACTCAGCTTCATGCCTTCGTCCACCCGGCCTCCGTTGACTCGTCCCGCCTGCCGTCTCTGGAGCTGAAGCTGGATTGGAACAGACCAAAGTACAGTCCAATCACGATGCCAGCTGCCTCTCAAAAGGCCCCTTCATCTGGCAGGTGGCGGCACTTCTTCTGAGGGGAAGCTGAGCTGGCCCGGCAGAACTTTGGAGATGTGTTCCAGTGGTTGGTGGATGTGTGGGGAGATAGAGAGGGACCTTTGAAATGTTCGGAAAGGAAAACAGGGAACCCATTGTTAGTTTTAGTTTAGGGTGCTACTGTGGTGTGTTTTTGGGTTTTAAGAGGTGAACAGGAAGAGTTTTTTTTCGTATTGATTATCTTTTACTTTGTTCCTGGTTGGAATGCCCATCAATGTCAATGTGAAGTTCACTTCAATTCTGTTGATTTATTTTTATTTTACTAACACCCATTTGTTTTTAACCCCCTCACATGTTGTGTTGTTGTAAACTTCCTCTTTCAAATAAATTCTCGTCTAACCCTCTGGAAACCAACGTTTGGACTGTTTTTGTGTTGCTTCTCACCTACTGACAGCTGTGCACTAAAGGCTATACTGTGACGTTTTTAGAGCGACATGCTATACTATGATGTTTGCTGGGCGACACACTATACTACAGGCTTTTTTAGTTGACATATTACTGATGGGTTTTTTTTGTTTTAGTTTTGTTTGTTTTTTTTAGCAACATATAAGAATTCGAACAGTTTTAAAACTTACTATACTTTTACTTGTGCAATGAAATTATTATTCTATGGCATTTTTTAGATGACATATTATACTCTGATGTTTTCTTGAATTACATACTATTTTGACAATATACTGCACTATGACATTTTTTGAACCACATATCATACATGACAATTTTAGGCAACATCCTATCATTTTGCGCTTTTTGAACCACATAATATATGTTTTGGTTTGTTTTCTTGCCAACATGCTGTACTATGAACTACAGGCCATACTATGTTATTCTTGAGTAAAGCATACTATACTTTGACATTTTCTGAACTACATCCTATACTATGGCGTTATACACAGAGTGCTTTGGTTACATGTTGATTTATAGTGTAGCTTTTTTTCTGTTTTGTTTTTTGACGGGATTACCACAGACCTGACCATGAACACCGTCGACACCCACCTCAGGGAGACGCTGCCTAAGATCTCAAGGCTGCTTGGTCGTGGTCTTTCTGGCACGTACTCTTCAAAGATGAGCCGGGAAGTTAAACACTGATGGAATGACACCAGGTCTAAGCCGACAAACTTCCAATTCCTCCTCAACCCATAGTCTCTGGGAAACCTACATGGAGTAAGAAAAGTAGACAGAGAAGTAATTAAGTCTGTACACAACATATTAAAAAGAAATCATGCTAATAAATTAAGTACAAAGAACCGAATTCGCCAATATACTGGAGACCAGGGCTATTTGATAAGTATAACCTTGTTTAGTAACATTTGAATTATTTGAGAGCAGTCCTAAAGAACTGCCTGTAATCCCAATCATAAAATGGGTTTGGAGGAAGAACATAGATGGTAATCTGGATATAAATGAGTTAGGCTTTATAACTACTATTGGTAGTATTGGTGGTAGTAATAGCAATGTGACTACTACTAGTAGTCGTACACTACTGCTGCTGATACTGGCACTGCTACTACAACTTGTAATACTATTACAAATGCTGATACTACTTCTACGACTCTAACAGCTGTTTATACTACTACTGCTGCTTGTACTTTAGTATTACTACTACTGCTTGTACAACTATACTACAGCTACTATTAATCGTCTGGTACTTGGTTGTCAAGCTGCTAGCTCGCCTTAGTGTTTTGCTGGTGGCTAACTAGTTAGCTCTCATAGACTGGAAGCTCTCAACAAGATTTCATAATGAAAAAAGAGCCAAAAACTATTCTTACCTATGAAAAGTCATTCCAAGTTTCCTTGTCTCAATCGTATGACGCAGTGTGTAATTGTATGCAGCACAGTGAGCCGGCATACTTGTGTTTCCGTTTTCACGCCGTCTACATCAACGGAATGCACTGAAACTTTGCCCCCACTAGCTTAGCCTCGCTGTAGCCGCAGCTCAAAGGGGCGTGTCCTATCTACTCATTCATATCTATGAGAACAACGGTGGCTGCACATAAGGACGCCTGACGTTGATTAGCTGCGTAAATACCATTATATACAGTCTATGGTAAATACTATGTGAATCGCATCATTGGCTGCAGTAGCCAGTCACCGGTCACTCACTGACTCACATTGAAAAATAGCACAGAATAAATTGTTACGTGTTTATTTTATTTACAATTTAGGTTGGATCTTTTTTTTGTGCGCAGCGCAGATTTTCTGTGCGCGGAGACCGTGTCAGCAGTGCGCAATTGCGCACGCGCGCAGTTTAGAGGGAACAGTGGTCCCAGCTATCGGGAACTGATGATTTAGGATTTTACTTTATGAACAAAATGACAAAAGTCAGACAAGACAGACAAGACTAAATATTACAAAAATGAGACACAAAACGGCAAAAAATGAGACAAACAACACAAAACAAAACAAAAAAGAGACAAAAAATGGACAGTTACAAAACGACAAAAATGAACAAACAACAAAAACAAGACAAAAAAATTACACAAATGACACAAACGAGACTGAAAATTATAAAAGTGAGAAACAAAATGACAAAAACGTAGACAAACAACACAAGCGAGACAAAAAAAGACGAACGATACACAAAACAACAAAGTGAAACACAAAACTACAAAAATAGGGCAAAAAACACAAGCGAGACAAAAAGGAACCAAAATGACAAAAATCAGACAAAAAACAACAAAAAAGACAAAATATTACAAAAGTGAGACACAAAATAACAAAAATAAGAAAATGACAAAAGTGTGAAAAAAAAGACAAAAACAAGACACAAAACATCAAAAAGAAGAAACAAAATGACAAAAACAAGACAAAATGACAAATGAGTAGCAAAATAACAAAAACAAGAAACAAAAGGACAAAAATGAGATGAAACAAACAAAAAAGAGACAAAAAAATAACAAAAGAACAATGAACAATCTAGTATTTTACTTTATGATCCAAACAACTTGTCATGGTCTAGAAATTATTTTAAATTTATAGTTGTACTAATTTACAATCTGCAGTTAATGTCTTCTTTGTAATTTTTACACTTTGAGGGCCGGATTGGACCCTCTGGAGGACCGCTTTTGGCCCGCGGGCCTCATGTTTGACACCCTTGCTCTAAATCATGTGAGCATCTTCCAGGTGGAAGCTGGACGACGTGGCTTGAGGTCAGCTTGGATCTCAGACGCCTCCATTGTTTTCAGTCTGCGGCGGCAGGAAAAAGGAGCCTCTCCTCTCCTGCAGCTGTTTCAGAACCTGTAATCGTCTCCAGATGCTGCTTCAAGTCAGAACAATTAAAAAAAAAAAAGAGGATCCTTCCATCATCGTAGGAGTGAAAGCTTCAGATGCCACTTTACATTCCTGTGTGCATTCTTTCTCCTGCCTGCGGTGTTATGCAACGGCCGCTTCCAGGCGAGAAGACGTCGTTTCTTCAGCGGCTCGGGTCAGAAAACGGTTTGGCTTCAGGTGGATTCATTTAGAAGATGGATGGACCCACCCGGCAAAAACGGAATCTAGAGTTTACTCAACAAATCTAACATTTTATTGGCAATATCGTCTTCTCCTCCCTGAATACTCCAGGGTAAAGTTCTCACGTCTAAAATGCCACGCAAGTCCCGTTTGTCCAGTCTGAATTAACAGCCAATCTGCAGAGTTCAGACAAAAATTACAGAACAAAAAGTGATTTATTTTCCTCTGAAATGTCGTCGAAGACATGAATAATTTCAAAAACAATGAAGTAACACGAAACAAAACAAAGAGACAAAAAAAAGGACAAAAGCTGCAAAGCAACACAAAAATGGACAGAAGTGAGACAAAATGGAAACAAAATGACAAAAATGAGAAACAAAACGACAAAAACATGAGACAAACGACAGAAGTCAGACAAAAAACAAAAAACAAGACAAAATATCTCAAAAATGAGACATAAAACGACAAAAATGAGAAACAAATGACAAAAGTCAGACAAAAAAAGGCAAAAAAACAACAGAGACAAAAAATTTGACAAAAAAGTTACAAGCAACAAAAAATGAGAAAAAAATACAAAACAAAAACACAAGCGAGACAAAAAGGAAACGCAAAACGACAAAAACATGAGACAAAAAACATTACACAAATGACACAAACGAGACCGAAAACGACAAAAGCGAGAAACAAAACAACAAAAAAGTAGACAAACAACACAAGCGAGACAAAAATAAGACACAAACGATACACAAAACAACAAATAAAGAGAAACACAAAACAACAAAAACACGAGACGAGCGACAAAGTCAGACAAAAAAACTACAAAAACAAGACAAAATATTACAAAAATGAGACACAAAATGACAAAAAAAGGTAGTGAACAACAGCGTAAACATTTACTTCATGTCTTTTGTAAATAGAAAAAGAAAATGGCTGTTTTGAGAGTTTATTTGCAGGTAGATTTTGCAAAAAAAGGGGATTTTATTACAAATTAAACATGTAAAAGTCTCCCAAAACAGATGTACTGAACCTTCAGAAACATGGAATAGAAAATAATAAGAGAATATTTAGATTTTTTGTATATTTTGAGTTAATTTTTAAGCAACAATGCCACATATTTACTATCTGCAGCTTGGCCAGTGTTTTAAATCACAAAAAGCATATTTCAAACTAATGTTTTGTAGCTAAAAAGAACGTATTTTTCTTTTAAATGTAGTTTGAGACGTGAATAAAGTCCAGAAGTGAGAGGGTGAATTACTGTAGTTGAGTAAATGTGCATAACTGATCATATCTGTGGTTTTACTTATTTTCTTTATTACTTTAACGTTATTTGCGTTTTATTTTGAAATCTAGTGTATAAAAAGTCTCCCAAAACAGAAATAAGTGACTAAAGCAGTGAATAATTGTTAATAGAAACCCAGTAAAGCACTATTTTGGTCAGTTTTTAAATAATTTTAGTTAATTTTTCTGTAATAACACCAAACATTTGCTGATTCCATCTTCCACGTGAAAAGATTTGCCATTTTTTCTACTTTATTTCACTAAAACACTATATTTCAGTGGGTTTGAAGATGTTCAGTAGACAACAGAAGACCATTTATCACCGTTTTTTGACATTTTGAATGCACAATAACCTATAATGGCTTTAAGAAAATAGTTAAATAGACAAGTAATGAATCCTTTCTGGATAATCAGTTATTTTTGCTGGCTTTGAGTGATTTCAGTCGTTCTTCTATCACGTTTTTATTTGCATTTTGACGTATTGCAGCAGGGAAAGTTAACAGAAAATACAAAAGTAGGGTAAAAAAAAACAGAAAAAGTCTGAAAATTGGTGAAAAATGTCAGAAGATGTCAAAAAAATGACAGAAAAATATCAGAAAATGGCAAAAAAAATCCCAAAAATTATTTAAAAAATGACAGAAAAATATTTTTTTAAAAGTCTGAAAATCGGTGAAAAATGACAGAAAATGGCAAAAAAAATACAGAAAAATGTCAGAAAATGGCAAGAAATCCAAAAAATTATGAAAAAATGACAGAAAAAGGTTTTGAAAAAAATCTGAAAATTGGTGAAAAATATCCAAAAATTGTGAAAAATGTCCAAAAATTAGTGAAAAATGTCAGAAAATGTCAAGGAAAATTACATAAAAATGTCAAGAAAATCATTAAAAAGACAAGAAATTAATGATTTCTTGACAACGATCAGTTATTTTTGCTGGTGAGTGACTACAGTCGTGCTTCTATCACGTGTTTTTATTTACATTTTGACGTATCGCAGCAGAGAAAGTTAACGGAAAATACAAAATTAGGAAAAAACTCTCAGTTTTGTTCGTTTGAGGTTGTTTTTGACACTTTAAAAAACATTTGGTGCACCATTTCTTTGTTTCTGGCTTCTTCTACTTTGTTTATTGTGCGTAACGTGTCCTGTAGCGCCACCTTCTGGTGACTTTATGCAGCTGCGTTTATTCACTCCAAAGCTGCTGATTTCTGATTTTCTTTGCACTATTTCCAAAGTTTGGCTCAAAACTGCTCCACAATTTAAATGGAAATACAACTAGTGAGGTTAAATAGTTCCACTTTTGTCTGTTTATGCACTTCTTTTCTTTATTATTTTGACTTTATTTGCTATTTTCTTTTAGTTGCAGTGAGAAAAGGTCAAGATATTTCTCCAGCTGATATTTTTCACATTCGTGCATGAAAAAAATGAATCAAACTGAACACAAAGAAAACAGTGTTTTAGTCAGTTTTTTTGTATTTCAGCTTCCTCTTTGTGTCTCATGAGAGCAAATCTTCCTTGTCTAAGGCGCTTTAGAGTTCATTTCAGAGTTGGAAAGAATCATCCCTGCTCTGTTTCCACTCAGTCCTGTTAACTGCTATTTAAGTTATCAGCACAAAAAACTGAAGCTGAAAGTACAGGTTCTTCAGTCCCGGTCTAATGTTTGCTTCTGATGTTCTGCTGTTTGTCAGATTGGATACGGAACCACAGAGAACAGTCCAGTGACCTTCTGTGGATCTCCGATGGACAACATGGAGAGGAAGAGTGAGACGGTCGGCTACATCATGGATCACGTAGAGGTGCTTTAACGTTCTTATTCTGTGGAAATATAGTTAACATATATGTGGGTTCAGGGTCTACATGAAGAATGGTTAATCTTGTGCAGTAAGGAGTTTTATTTCTCTAACTAAACCTGATCTATCTGCTCCTCAGGCTAAAGTTGTGAACCCGACCACCGGACAGATCGTCCCTCTGGGGGTGACCGGAGAGGTCATGATCCGAGGATACTGTGTGATGCTGGAGTACTGGGCCGACGAGGCCAAAACTCAAGAATGCCTCACCAAGAACGGCTGGTACAAGACCGGGTGAGTCAGTAAATACTGCATCTGGCTGATTTAAGGCCGCAATTAAAGACTATTATTATCGTTGGTTGATTGGTTGAGGAAACGTCAGAAATGGTGAAAAAATGTCTGAAAATGGTGACAAATGTCCAAAAATTGAAGAAAAATGTCAAAAGATGGCAAAAAATGACATAAAACTGTCCAAAAACTGTGAAAAATGTCCGAAAATGGCAAAAAAAATACAGAAAAAAATTCCAGAAATTGTAAAAAATGTCCAAAAATGGTGAAAAATGTCAGAAAATGGCAAAAACAGAAAAATGCCTGAAAATAGTGACAAGTGTCCGAAAGTTGGTGGAAAATGTCAGAAAATGGAAAAGAATAACAGGAAAATGTCAGAAAATAGCAAAAATGGTGAAAAATGTCCGAAAATGGCAAAAAAAAATATCGATCGCTGTCGTATAAAGTCCAAGATAACATCCTGAAATGTCTAGTTTTGTCCACAACTCAAATATAGCAAGTTTACTATCATAACAGAAAAAAGAAACCAGAAAATATTAAAATCTAAGAAGCTGGAATTAGAGAATTTTTTCGAGCATTTTCTGTAAAAATAATATAATATCTGGCGTCAGTTAATCAATGAACTGTTGCAGCCTCTAGTTTAGCATTTTATGTTTATTTTATTTAACTACCAGTAAAATTTTAAATGCAATTAAGCAAATATTTGTATTTGAAATGTGTAAGATGTGTAAAAAATACTGTTTAAAATGATGATTTGTCAAATTCCTTGTTTAAATTTAAAAAAAAATCTGATATTGGGGGCAAAGCAGGACTTTAAAAATGAAGTATTGTTTGGTTCAAAGATTGTTTCTCTTTATTTTGTCCAGTTATTGAGATGTTTTACTAATTTTTTATATATTTTTTCCCATCCAGGGACATCGGCAGCTTGGACGCCTACAGCTACTGTAAAATCGAGGGCCGGATTAAAGACATGATCATCAGAGGAGGAGAAAACATTTATCCTGCAGAGATCGAACAGTTTCTACACACACACCCCAAAGTCAAGGAGGCTCAGGTGAGTTCAAACTGCCAGGAGGGAACAGCGCCCCCTGTGGCCGAGAGCAGTCATTACAGGATTCTGTTTTATTTTATGTTCTCAAGATGAATTACTATCATACATTCACACATAGTCTGAATTTTAAAGACAGACTAATGATATTCCTGCTGCTCAGAAACAACAGGAATTGTTTCTAAAAAATGAAAAAAGTTGCCGCTTTTACAAACTTTGCTGATATTAACCCTCGTGTCGTCCTCTGGGTCAAAATTAACCCGTTTTAAAGTTTGAAAATGTGGAGAAAAAAAATATTTTCACAGTGAAACTTCTGATGACCACATTTTCAGCATGTTTGGGAAATCTTTGAACATTTTTTGGTGAGAAAAAAGAAATGTTAAAAATGTTTCTTAAGAACATTCACATAAAAATCAACCAAAATCCAGCGAAAAAGAAAAAGTCAATTTTAATCAAAATATGTCAACATGCCGATGGATTTAAAACTTTAAATACTTCTAATGTGTGCCGCAAACATGAGTTAAAGTTTACGAGAAAAAAAAACTATGAATTTAAGAGAAAAAAATTCTAATATTGTCTGAGGTTAATGTCGCAAATTTGAGAAATGAAAACTTGAATATGTGAGATTAAAGTGTTAAATTCACAAGAAAAACACATTTGAGAGAAAAAAACTGATATTCTGAGATTAAAATGGTAAATTTAAGAGAAAAAACTTGAATATATGTGAGATCAAAGTGGTAGATTGACAAGAAAAACACAATATTCTGCCATTAAAATAGTAAATTATGAGAAGACACAAATTTAAGATGAAAAAACTTGGATATTCTGAGATTAAAATTGTAAATTTAAGGAAAAAAACTTCATTATTCCCAAGTATGAAAAAGTTTGGTCCCTTTTTCTTGTAAATTCAAGACTTTAGTCTTTTAAGATTTCTGCCATTAAAATTGTAAATTTATGAGAAGACGCAAATTTAAGGGGAAGAAAATTTTGGATATTCTGAGATTAAAATGGTAAATTTAAGAGAAAAAAACTTAGAAATTTTCTGAGATTAAAGTTAATCTACTTTCTAATTTAGAAGCGTATTAAAATTTTATTTTTATAACTACTATACTACACAAAGTGCTTCACATAGTGAATTAAATTTATTTTTTTAAAAATCAGTCAAATTCCATAGAAAAAAATAAAATATTAAAGATAAAGTATAAAATAAACAAAATTAACAAGTATAAATGAAAATGTATAGGTTTTACACAAATTAGCACATTAATTGAATTAAACACCTTCATTGTCATTGCACAGCTGTATAATCTTAACCCTGTAAGACCCAAATACAGAACAAAATTAGCCAGAAACATTTTTAAAAAATCTATACTTTTTTACAAAAATATATATAAAACATAATATATATATATAGAAAATAAATAAAATAAAACAAACTATATAAACCCAAATATAGAAAAAATTTGAAAAAATATAATATACATAGAAAATAAATTCAAAAAATTAAATAAAAATTATTTTATATATATTTTTTTATTTTAGTTATTTTTTGCACTTTTCTATATAAAAATATATAGTAAAATTATTATAATAAAAAATTAAACTGATGTATTTCTGCAACAGTGGGTTTTACAGGGTTAAAGCAACTCCTCATTTGTACAAAAAGAAAACTAAATGACTATTCAAAAAAAAAATAAGAAAAAAGGCAAAATAAAAATAATTGAAAGTTTCTTGGTTTATCTTTTAAGACTTTATCGTCTATATCTGGCTTTTATTTTGGGCTCTGTGCACCTGTTGTCTCCTCCTGACTTTAGTTTTTTCTTCTTCAGTCCACTAACTCTGTGTTTTGTGTCCTGCAGGTGGTCGGCGTTGAGGATCCTCGTATGGGGGAGGAGATCTGCGCCTGCATCCGGCTGGCTGATGGAGTCCACTGTACTGTAGACGAAATCAGAGATTACTGCAAAGGACAGGTTGGGACGGCACACGTCTAGTAAATCAGGAATAACTGGACGTGTTTTCCACCTTTGGGCGGCTCTGCTCAGCGTCTCCGTCTTTATTTTCTCCTTTCAGATCTCTCACTTCAAGATTCCTCGCTACGTTCTGTTTGTGAGCAGCTACCCGCTCACCGTCACTGGAAAGGTAATTTCCTCCAAGACGACATGAATCACAGACCAACGGTTTGTTGGTGCGTCCAGAGCGAGGACCAGATGTCCAGTTAGCAGCAGCTGGGATAGTTTAGCCTCTCCCTCCTGGGATGCAGTTCAGAATAATTTGAACGGTTCGGCCCTGAACACCTCCAGACAGGAGGGAAGGGCGGCTGTAAGGGCGGCTATTAGCCCGTCTGCACGCAACCGAGTCCCGTTAGACGAAGCCAGCAGGGCGGCAAATCAGATCAAACCACACCCTCAGTTTAAGATCCCAAAGATACGGATCAGATCTAATGATAATATGTGGAGGAACTGCAGAAAAATACAGAAAATCTGCTGTTTTCAGCTGCTCACGGGTCGATATCTCAATATAAGGCATCAAATTGGGCTTTAAGAGACTGTGGGGGCATTTTTCACCAAACTGTTAGTAAAATATACTTTCCCCCACAGCAGCTACATGCATTTTAGCTAACTAGAAAGAAAAATCGTTGCTGAAAAACTTTAAATAGCTGTAAGGTTAAAGTAGTAGATTCACAAGAAAGACACAAATTTGACAGAAATAAATAATATTCTCTGCCTTTAAAGTAGTACATTATGAGAGGACACAAATTCAAGAGGAAAAAATTAGGATATTCCAAGATTAAAATGGTAGATTCACAAGAGAGAAAAAAAAATAAAGTAGTAAATTATGAGAAGACTCAAACTTAAGAGAAAACTCTGATATTTAGAGAAACAAAATACTGACATTTTATGAGATTAATTTTTTTATTTTTTAAAAAAAAAAAAAAAAAAGCAAATTGAAGAGATAAAACGGAAAAAATTCTTAGAAATTTAAATGGTAAGTTTACGAGAAAAAACCCCGACAAATTTAAGACAAAAAACTAATATTGTCCGAGATTGTAATTTTCTAAACGATGTTTATCCTGCAACCTAAGAAAAAAATGTGAGATCAAAGCCACAAATTTAAGAGAAAGGAAACCTTAGTCTCACATATATTCAAGAGACAAATTCACAAAAAAAACACAAATTTGAGAAAAAAAGCATTGAGATTAAATAAGTTCATTTAAGAGATAAAACTGATACTGTTCTTTAAAGTTTACAAGAAAAAACTCTCGTCATAAATTATGTTTATCCTGTAACCTAAGAAGAAAAAAATATCTGAGATTAAAGACCCAAATTTAAGAAAAGAACAATCTGAATATCTGAGATTAAAGTGGTAAATTCTCGAGGAAAAAAAAAATTCTGCCATAAAAGTAGTAAATTATGAGAATCTGAGATTAAAATGGTAAATTTAAGAAGAGAAAAACTCAGACATTTCTGAGATTAAAGTGGTAGATTCACAAATTTAAGTGAAAACTTAAATTTATATGTGTCTGTAATTTTTACTCTTTTTTTGGAGTTGTATATATAATGTATTTTTTTTGTTTTTTATTCATTTTTTCCTCATTTTTAAAATATATTTTACATATATTCTAATTTATTTTTTTTGCTTTGTTTCATTCTATTTTTTAAATGTATTTTCTTACAGGGTTATTTTCCATCACTGTAAATGAAGCAAACATTTTTGTTGTTTAAGTTCACGTCTATGTCGATTCAGTCGTCAACCAAAATTTATTTGAACTTAAAAACGTTGCTTACTGAGTCAAATATTGCTATTTGACATAAATGTGATTAATTAACTGGAAAGCCTCTAACTAATTAGATACATTTTTTTAATTGTGTCCCACCGCTAAAATATATATTTTCCTTTTTATCTTCTCAGATCCAGAAACATAAACTACGTGAGGTGGCTGAGAAGCAGCTGCAGCTGAAGAAATGAAAAACTCTGTATACGTATGGAGAGAATTTAGTTACTACATATGAATATCTCATATACATTATATAAGAAAAGTCCAGTCAGGATTCACACAACCGAACATCTGCAGACGTCACAAGAAGCAACGACGGAACGTTTTCTGCAGATGTGTGATGGTTTGTTGTGTGTCTCCTCCTGTGACCAGCAGGTAAAGGGTTAACCGTCAACAAATCACATGAAAAGACCAAATAATGGTTCAGATCCAACTTTACACCGTCCTGCTGCTGTAAATAGAACCTAAAACAACAGAAAATAGCCCCAACAAACACAGTGTTTACCTGCGTTTGGGGAAACTCACAGCAACCAGACATCAGAGGAAGTTCATTTGGACTGTTGTAGCTTTTAAAAATGAAAAAACACAAAGTTAAGAGAATAAAACTGACATTCTCTGTGATTAAAGTGATTAGAAAACCTCCAAATTTAAGAGATAAAAAATTCCCTAAAATTAATGTTTTAAATTTGAGGGGGAAAAACTTGGATATTCTCAGAGATTATGAAGAGGTAAAGTTTCATATTTGTGAAAAATGATCTTGGATATTCTGAAGTTAAAATAGTATGAAATTCTCTGTGATTTAAGTGTTAAAAAAACACAAGTTTAAGAGAAAAAAATCTTGGTAACTCAGTAAATTTACAACAAAACTCAGATATTTTCGGACAGTACCTAAGATTAGTCACAAATTTAGGAGAAAATATTAAAATAGTTTTATAAAAATCCACGACAGACTTAATACATGTGATAAATCCAAATATACGACTTTATGACCTCTGAATTTTTAACCTACGACGGCTCTGATTCACTGTTTTGAGTCTTTTTTTTTTTTTAATAAAATGAAATATTTACATTTTTAAGAGAAATCAGTTGGTTTTGGGAAGCTGGAGAATATTTCAGGACCGACCAACGTAACGCTAATTTTAGTCATTTCTGTCGAGTCACAGCAAGGATTTTTAGATTTTTTTTTGATTTGTGTAAAAAATTAATCCTGCAAACGTCTTTTTTTTTTATGTATCGGCAGAAAAAACACCTAAAAAATGACTTTTAAAGAAGAGGAAACTGAGCCTTTTTAAAATGATCATTTCTCTGATGCTGATTTTAGTCTTTTCATGAGATTTGTTCACTCTGCTGCTCTACGTTTTATCCAGCAGAAAGCTTTAAAAATCTGTTTTTTATATCGACTTGAAATAAACTCTTTTCATTGTTCAAACCAGCCGTGGGCGTTTCTGTTTTTACGGGAAGGACGGAGGTATTTCTACTGATCTCGGTGGCAGGTGCAGCCTCTTAAGCTCTGGAAACGCCGTTCAGAAACACTCACACGGATTAAAAAAAGGGAACTTTAAAGCGAGCAGGTATGGTGGACACGCACTGGAAGCTGTAAAGAATTTCCTGTGCAGTAGGATCGGATGTCGTCTCCTGTCTAGACCTGAAGGACTCGGCCCAGAAATAGCTCCTAAAAGCCCAGAAGAAAACAAACGGTGCTCCTGGCTCTTAACGGGGAACCTCAGAGTTTACTTAGCAGTTTTTATTTGACATATTTCAGGCTTGGATTAAATGTTTCAGGACATGGTATTCTTCCTGAGTGCAGCAGTTGGCGTTAACGCGCTCAGCGGCCGCCCTGGTCGGAGGAAATCACTTGAAAGCCAAAGGAATGTGCATTTTTGTGGGGAAACAGGTATGGAGACGACAGCGAGCAACTCTTTCTCTCTCCATACTCAAGAATTTGGTTTGGAGGTTATAAAACAACACTGTGGACATGCTGCTGTTAGTATTAACTCTATTAATCTCTCAATCACTCCGACTGATGTTAAACTACTGCTTTAATAGAAGTTAGAGTCTCCCTCATGTGGTCAGAAAGTGAACAACATTTAAATTAAAGCACATGAGGGAAATAAAAACACAAAGTGTCCAAAACTGGAAAATCGAGAAACTTAAGGCCACATCACATTGTTTGGACAACAAAAGTACTCCACCTTTTAAAGTTGCTCTATAATAATTAAAGTTGCTCTATAATAGTTAAAGTTGCTCTATAGTAGCTAAAGTTGCTCTATATTAATTAAAGTTGCTCTATATTAGTTAAAGTTGCTCTATAATAGCTAAAGTTGCTCTATAATAGCTAAAGTTGCTCTATAATAGCTAAAGTTGCTCTATATTAATTAAAGTTGCTCAATATTAGTTAAAGTTGCTCTATAATAGCTAAAGTTGCTCTATATTAATTAAAGTTGCTCTATATTAGTTAAAGTTGCTCTATAATAGCTAAAGTTGCTCTATATTAATTAAAGTTGCTCTATAATAGCTAAAGTTGCTCTATATTAATTAAAGTTGCTCTATAATAGCTAAAGTTGCTCTATATTAATTAAAGTTGCTCTATATTAATAAAAGTTGCTCTATAGTACTTCAAGATGCTAAAAAATTAGTTGATGTTGCTCTACATTAATAAAAGTTGCTCTAAATTAAAGTTGGTCTACATTAGTTAATGTTGATTTATATTAATCAAAGTTGCTCTAAATGAGTTAAAGTTGCTCTAAATGAGTTAAAGTTGCTCTAAATGAGTTAAAGTTGCTCTAAATGAGTTAAAGTTGCTCTAAATGAGTTAAAGTTGCTCAAACATGAGTTAAAGTTGCTCAAACATGAGTAAAAGTTGCTCTACATTAGTTAAAGTTACTCCATATTAAAGTTGCTCTAAATGAGTTACCGTTTCTCAAAAATGATTTAAAGTTGCTCTATATTAGTTAAAGCTATTTAATATGGATCTAATATTGATCTTCATTGAAAAAAAACTGCTTTTCTTTTAAAACTACGAACATTTCTAAGCGACCCCAACCTTTTGAACAGCACTGTGTATAATTTCCAACACTGTGGCAGGAATTTGGGTTTTTCTTTTTCCTATTTCAGCTCCTGTGAACAAAACCAGCTCCATACAGAAATGGTTTTTACCACTTTGGTTTGAACAAAGACCTCAACCACATCCAGCACCTTGGGGAGAGTCGGACCTCCTCACCCAACGTCCCTGCAGCCAGAAGGGCGTCATACGGAGCTAAACTAGCGGGTTAGCGAGGTATGGGGAGGATGCAGCGTCATAAAGGTGGTTCTCTTTTAACCTGGGACTTATGCTGCTCTGGAGAAAGTTATATTGATAGTTCTGGATTTAAAATGGTTGTAAGAAGCATCTCCCTTTCAGTAATTCTATTCCTGACCATATTTTAGTTACGCTGTTGGTTAATAATCCCACTGGAAGTCAACATGAAGGTACAGTTTTGCTACCTATCTGTTATTTGCACACAGAAACCTGCATGCATTTAGTTGGTGATGCAGAAAATGCATAAATATACTTTTTATATTCAGTTTTAGAATCCAGATTAGAAAATACATTAGTTAGTTGGTATTTATCACAGAGAATGTTCAATTATTGACATTCATTTCATTTGATTTGGCCAAAAATTTTATCTTCGTGTTGTCCTCTGGGTCAAAATTGACCCGTTTTAAAGTTTGAAAATGTGGAAAAAAATAAAGATTTTCACAATGAAACTTCTGATGTCCACATTTTCGGGAAATTTTTGAACATTTTTTGGTAGAAAAAAATGTTAAAAATGTTTCTTAAGAACATTCACAAAAAAATCAACCAAAATCCAGTGAATTTCGCTGGATTTTGGTTGATTTTTTTGTGAATGTTCTTAAAGAAAATATTAGAAGTTTTACTGATACGTATGTAATCACTTTAGATATTATTAGGATTTTTTTTGGAAGAATTTTACTCATTTTTTGAAAATATTTACAAGAATATTCTTGCCAAATTTGGGGGATTTTTTAAAAAAATGAAACCTTTTAAGTGACATTTTTAAGGAATTATTGGAATTTTCTTTCTGAAGGTTTTGCAAATTTTCAGAAATTTGGGGATTTTTTTGCTGAATTTTTAACATTTTTTCAGACAAAGAAATGAGGACAACAGGAGGGTTAAGACACGTCCTTCATTAGGCGACACTATCAGGCCTAAACGCACTTTTTTTGAGTATCATATTTAAGTATATTCAATTTAAACTTTCAGGTTTCTAATGTGTAGCTGTCCTGTTAGAAATTATCAGCTATTTTAAGTTACATTATTAGTAATTTCCTATTGTATCATCGAGGTGAATTCAAATCACAAGTGTCAAAATAATGGAAATATGATTTGTTTTTTCATATGTTCACCACAAATGTGAACAATTAAAAATTAAACTAAATCAGAATGATCCATTTGTGAAGTAATAAATAAAATGGAGAGCTTTAAAATTATTTTTTATTTGCCTAATTTTGATGGTTTAAAGCATCGCAGCTCAAAATGCCAAATCAACGGCCTCAACAGGTGTGAGCTTAAAGTTGGCCGATGTGTTATTTTCAACAAAGGAGACAGAAAGAACATATTAGGAATTGATTTATATTTGCAGAGATATATCTCTATAGCTCTATATTAAAATTGCTCTATATTGGATAAAGTTGCTCTGTATCTGTTAAAGTTGGTCTATAACAGTTAAAGTTGCTCTCCATTAGTTACAGTTGCTCTACATCAGTTAAAGTTAAAAACTGGTACTCACATCCAGCAGCTCCTCTCCGTGGTTCAGTCCTTGGGCAGCGGGATGCCGACGGCCGTCTGCTGGACCTCCATCTGCTGCCGGGCTCGGCTCACCTGCTCCTCGCTGCAGCAGTCCTGCAGGAAGACGGCGGCCAGGTTCCGCAGCCGAGGGCTTTCTGAGAGGGAGAAGCGCAGCATGCAGTGCAGGATGGAAGGATGGGTGATCTGGGAGCGAGACGACGGAGTGACGAGGTTCATGAGGACGGTGACGGCCGACAGAACAGTCTCTTCTCTCCGACTCGACAGGCAGTTTGTGACCAAGTTGATCCCGTCGCTCTGCAGGATCACGTCTCTGCAGTCAGGGTCCATGCTGAGGTTACACAGCCCACCTGAAACATGAAGCGCGAAACAATGAGACAGTGGTGACGATGGGATCTACAGTCATCGACAAAATTATTAGACCACCCTTGTTTTCTTTTGTTTTGCCATTTTCTGTCTCATTTTGGTAGTTTTGTCTCGTTTTTGTCATTTTGTGTCTGTTTTAGTCATGTGTTACATGTGTCACAGCAACCCATTACTGTTGCACTAATTCTAACCAATCTGCTTTGTTTTCGGGAGGTCTGAAGACGATTCCTGACAGGAACGGATGAGTGACGGTCATCTGGTGGGTAGAAAGACGTTTCCTGACCAGCTAGCAGTTTGGTAGAACCATGTTGGACTTGTTTCTTCTTGGTGGAATGAACGGCTGTCTTGGAGATCTTCAGTTTTTTCACTACCTGTCTCTCACTCATGATGTCTGCCTTTGTGGCTTCACATAATTCTCTAGTTTTAGGCGTTATGTGAGAGCTGACAGCTTCTGAGTTGTGCTACGGCTTGAATGTCAGCAGGAAACCACTCTAGGCCTTTGCATCTGCTGCTGATGACATGAAATGTCCTCTTATAGACCCTGGAATACAATGAAGCTGAAGCAGGTCAGATAGGACATAAAGTATTGTGGAATCAGCTGCATTTTAAAGTCCTGTTCATTGTATTCTCCAGGTAATAAACCTTTAGTGGTACCAGGCATTGAAATAAAGAAGAACTTGAAGAAAACAGTGGTGGTCTAATCATTTTTACATGACTGTAGTTTCTGCTGGTGTCAGACTCACCCATCCCGAACTCCACAAAGTTCTCGTTCTCCTCAGTCAACATGTCCAGGAAGAGATCAGCCACCTGCAGCTCCTTCAGATAATCCATGTTCTTTGGGTCATAAGCGAAGTTGGCGAGATTAGCGAGAACCTGCTCCTTCGCCTCTGATGTAGACAAAAAACACAGAGTTTAAATGTTTAATAGCTACCAGAATTAATCAGTTTAAATTAGATGCGCTGATCACAAGCATGCTGGTGTCAGTATGTTGGTCGATATAAGTTGCAGTACATTTATAGTCCACCAGGAGGCGATGCAAACTGGTGGGTGACATCAATATTATGCAAATTACTCCAGTAAATATATAAAACAAATAATATTGCAGGGACTTCACCCCAATAGTTTAACCTGTTGGGTAAAGTTGTAGCATTATCTCTGTATTGGGAAGCATTTTGGGTCAATGTTTGTTAATTTAAACATGCTGCATAAAGAATAGTGATCTATGAGTGTGTTAAAAAGCAGATGAACATCTAAATATGAATATTAAACATTTGTTATGGACGTTATCAACTGTTTTAAAAGCACAGCAGGGATGAAACGGAAAGATCTGGTCAAAATCAGTGTCAACAGTTAAGCTGTGGTCACCAACTTTAGTTTTATCTTTATTTTACATAGAAATAGCCAGTCATATTTCTTATGTTCCTGTCATAAAAATACATTAAATATCACGTTGTATTAATCTAGTACTGAGCACACAGTAGCTCCACTTTATTATATCCAACACCCTCTTTACAGTACATTTATGGTAAACAATGAACAAATTAGCAGCTTTACACGCCCTCCTCATGAGGGAAAATTCAAGTGGAATAACAAAAAAAATCTGCATTTATCTTCAAATTAAAGACACAACCAGTCATTTCTAGCATAAGCTACAGGCATGTTTACATATAGAATTAGAAATGGATTGTACATGGAGAATCAGCACTAAGAAAAAGTAGAGCAAATGAAGAATAACCCTTGAATGAGCATTAAAACCCTTTCCCTAATAAAGCAGACAGTCCAACAACAACACAAAGTGAAGATTAGAACCATAATGAGGGAAGGATTTATTACAGAACTTCTGCATTAGATTTTATTCCTATCAGTTCAGTGTATCTCTTAATGCAGAGTCTATTTAAATCTATCAGTACTTTGTGACGGCAGCGTCTGAAACTGATTTAAGTGAAGAAAATATTATCCTTTCTGTTCACATTACGCCTTAAATAACAAAACTAACTACTTGTTAGTTTACAGACACCTCCTCAGACTCTCTGGGTTTTTAGGGGAGTCATTCTGTTCAGCACAAACCAGTGAAATATTCAGATTAAATCTTTCTTACCTTCGCTGTCGGTGTCCTGAAACTCCGTCACTAAAGTCTGTAAATATTCAAACCGGTCGGAGCTTTCAGCGGAGCTTCTTCTCCACATCTTCCAGCATCAATTTTGCTTTTACCTTTAACCACTTTGTACAAATAAAAAACAAACGAACAAGCGGCTAAATTAATCTGCTGCTTTTCACCTGTTCGCTGTTTGGTCCGTCGCTAAAATATGTCCGTGAACCTGCGCGAGTAAATCTAAAGTTCCGCTTAGTCGATATGTCTTTTTAAATAACGTGATATTGAAAACAACAGCAAAACTTAAACACATTTAAACATGCAAACAGAATTCACACTTTCGTAAACAGTTAAAGTTTATCTGTAATGTTTTTTTGTCTCTTGGGATAACATTGCTTTGTAAAATCGCTGCTAGACTACTGGAGTTAAGAGTAAATCTACATAATAATCTCAGTTTCTACCATGAAACACCAAAGTTAAATATTTTTTCAAATTTAGAAATAAACGCATTTATCTTTTTTTTTAAAAAAAAAGATTAATGTATTTGCAAAAGGCCGAAAACGATACTTTTTCTGTAAAACCAAAACAAAAAATACCCCCGTTTTAACGTGGATAGATAGCTGTTTAATGCTTTCAGTAAGATACCCCACATATTTAAGACCAATGAAAAAACTGAGAAAATTCGTTTAAAACTTCAATTGTCTTATAATGCTGCAGTAAAGTGGAAAATAGTATTATTTTTGTCCATTTATTGTTTTGAGACTGCGTCAAACACGGCACTTAAAGCATTTTTAAAGCATAAAAGATACACTTTATCATCTAATATTTTTAAAATTATGAAAACAACAAAACAAAACAATATAAAACAAAATAATAATTACAGTTTGTTAACGTTTCCCTTAACTATCGTAAGGGAAGGTGACGTCAGCGCGTACGGAAGTGTGGTTACGGGACAGTCTGCAGGAGCGTCCGTGAACTGTTACCTCAGCCAGTTTTCCGTGGAAAGGTCAGCTACAAACCACATGTAGGTTCATTTTCTGTGATTTTTTTCTAATCTACAATGGAGCCACGCAAACTGTCCGCCAGAAAACGTTTAACTAAACCCATCCTGTTCGGGACGCTGATTGTTGGACTGGCTGCAGCTTTCTTTAACAGGTAGGAGGCGTTCACTGCACCTGGGAATGTCTAGCATTTATACTTTACATAAACTCACAATGTTTACTTTACAATGTAAGGGGTGTCACACATGCGGCCCGCGGACCAAAAGCGGTCCTCCAGAGGGTCCAATCCGGCCCTCAAAGTATAAAAATTACAGAGAAGACATTAACTGCAGACTGTAAATTAGTAAATCTATAAATTTAAAATAATTTCTAGATCATGACAAGTTGTTTTGATTATAAAGTAAAATACTAGATTGTTTATTTTTCTTCTGTTGTGTTGTGTCTCATTTTTGTCCTGTTTTTGTTTTTTGTCTGACTTGTCGTTTGTCTCATGTTTTTGTTGTTTTGTTTCTGTTTTTTGTCGTTTTGTGTTTCCTGTTTGTCTTGCTTGTGTTTTTTGTCTTAATTTTGTCATTTTGTGTTTTGAAACAGCATCAAATAGTACTAGATACTGTGACTGCTGTACACAGAAGACGGCACAGACTTCTAAACCACTGACAGCAGTTTAAATCCTGAAGCAGATGTGCTGAATAACATATATGTCCTAAGCTGCAGCCTCCGTGATTTGCATTGTTTGAAATCACGGTTCCAATATGAAAGTGATACATTCTTCAGCTCGATATAAGAGTGACATTATTAAAGGATGTAGCAGTGCCAATCACTGCTGTCAAACAGAATTTTTCTGACGGTATGATTCTCTCTCCATCTCGCAGACACCGGTTCTTCGAGGACGTGGCCGAGCTCAGGCTTCAGGAGCGAGAACGCAACTACGCCAAAAGGTTGGAGGTCCTGGAGAGGCGGCAGAAGCAGATAGAAGAAGTGGCCGAGAAGAAGAAGCAGGCGGGAAGCGACTGAACGCAGCAGCTGGAACCTCTGTGGTTCTGTACAGAGGTTCTCCAGCAGACTGTCCTGTTGAGTAGCTCTACAGGTTCATGTATGCTGCTGTCAACAGGCCGATGTTAAAGACTAACCTGTTAAACAGAAGCCTTCAAACGTCTTCCCCTGGAGCTGCTGTCTGTAATGGATGTATTTAAATAATCCTCACACATTTGTATAAATACACATGAAAATATCTGGACATGTCTGCTTTGCAAGAAGCCAAACTGTTCCCATCAATGTGTCTGTTTTGAGACATGATCAATAATTAAAACACCGTGTCCCAGAAGTTTGTTCTCCACACTGGACAACATGTTTGATTGTCACCAAAATAGGTTCCACTCAACGTTCCCTCTAATTTTCCATGAGTCTGAGCAAACACACAAACTCCCTGAGCGTTCCTTGGACCACTGTGAGCAACATCAGACGTGTGCACTGTGGTCACACCAGCATCACATCCATTCAAGTTACATGGTTCATTAAAAGAATCAAATTACAGCATTTACATTTCTGTTAAAACACTTTGTCAACAGGAGCCAGTTGAAGGCTGCAGTGATTTTAGTGACACTACAATGTATCAGAGTGAAGTTATTGAATATTTGTCTCTCTTTACTGTTGCAGCGGTTTTGCAAATTGCAGACGGACCCTGTTCACTCCATAGACACCAATGTTATTCCTGTAGCTTGAAAGACAGATACTTTTGATAAAACTGGGCTTGTAGCACATTGTCTGCCTTGCAACAATGGGAAAGAGGCACCGTTTATGTTTTGACAACCTATATCTAATGAGTTATTGATGCTGGAAGTCCCAATCTGTGAATATCTTTCCAACTTTACTGAACTTGGGGCCACTACCACCTAAGGAGTGATATATTTAATTTTGGAAAAAGCATTTAGCCATACTTAAAGCTTTAAGTGCTTTATTAACACAGAACTGAAAATGTTGTATTTTTTTATTATCACAGGTTCTGTCTGAAAAGAGGTGGCATCATTTTAAACAGTGAAATCGAACTAATAAAATGTAATGACCAACCAGTGAGCAATACTGGATTCTGCAAAAACATAAACAACTTTTTAAAAAATCTAAATCTTATCTTAACACAGTTAATGTATTAACTTATTTATGTGTGTATGCATGTATTTATTGATTTATTTAGTGCTGTTAACATATCAGAGTTCTGAGTGAGTTTTTCTCAAGATAGGCAAAGGCCATTTATTGATCACATATAGGCTGGGGTTAAAATCTTGACAGAAAAAGAAGACAAAAAGCAATTAAATCAAAGGAAAAAAAATTAATACAATAAAACTTTTAAAAAGTTTTATTAAAAAGATTTAAGAAATTTAAGATGTAATTTTCAAATTAACCATTTAATTTTTTAATTAAATATTTTGTCTATTTAAAGGTTTAATAATCTAATTAAATGTTTTGCATTTTTTAAAAATGTTTAATGTTCCTCTTGTTTAATTGTATTATTTAAATGTTTAATTATGGAAAATATTTTATCTGTAATTTTTAATATTTGTCTTTTAAAAATTTTGTTTAATTTCATAATGAGATGTATCTTGTTGAATTATCTAATTGAATATTTTGTCTGTTTAATATAATTTAATTGTATTTAATGTTTATTAAACACACAAAATATTGAATTAGATAATAAAACTTCAAATAGGAATTAAACAGAAAATACAATGAAGCATTTAAAAAGAAAACTAAACATTAAAAGGTGGTAAAACATTTAAAAAGAAAAACCTTAAAGATTTAATCGAAACATTAAATATTGGGAAAGGAAGAAAAACTCAAAATAGCCGATAAAACATTTGAAAAAACAATTAAACATTAAAAAGACAAAACATTTGGAAATCAAATCAGACATTAGAAAAGAATAAAAGGTGAGAAAAGAGCAAAACTAAATGTTTAAGAAGAATCAAACTAAAGAGAAAACATTTGAAAAGACACCAGTTAGACTTTAGAAGATCAAATTAAACAGAAGAGACAATAAAACAATGAAAAAGAGCAAAAACATAAAGGTTTTAAAGTGTTTTCTAGTCTGAAATGAAAACATCAAGTTGTTTCTAAAAACATTTCCTCTTTCTATGTTCTTGGTTTGATTGTGGACAGATTTACTAAGAACTCATTTCAGAAAACTGCTTTCCAGATAAAGTCTACTAGTAGTTGAAGGCATTGATCAAACTAATGTCACCTTCTGATCTCCACAAATTTTACTATTCAGTGAAGAGAATCAAAGTTTGTTGAGGATTTCTAAAAAACCCACAGGTGAAGGTCTGAGAAGAACTCAGATGGATGGTCTAAATGTGAAATCAAGACTCATGGTCACAAGTTTTAAGGCTTCTGTTAACCAGAAAGTTCAAACTACCAGAGAAGTACTGAGAAACTTTTAAAACTTCAGTTCTCAGACTGTCTAAAGGTTCAAACTAACAGAGAACTACTCAATAACTTTTAAGATTTCAGTCCTCAGACTGTCTAAAGGTTCAAACTAACAGAGAACTACTCAGGAACTTAGAGGATTTCAGCCCTGAGACTGTCTGAAGGTTCAAACTAACAGAGAACTACTCAGGAACTTAGAAGATATCAGTCCTTGGACTGTCTGAAAGTTAGATCTAACAGAGATCTACTGTGGGACTTAGAAAATTTCAGCCTTCAGACTGTGAAAGCTCAGGTCCTGAGGACTCGGGAGGTGTGGAGGCTTTGGAAAGTCTTGGAACTGAGGGTTCCACCCTCCAGCACAAAGGCTGAAGCCCAACCTCCTGAGAAAAACGGTCACACTTTACTATCATTTATTAGGACTTTAATGGAATCCACCAGCAGATTTACTTTTTGTTGACAAACTTTATTCTTGTTGTCGTGGGACTGCAGTATTTAAAACTCTTCCTTCTATTTGACCTCATGTTTATTAGTTTTAGTGGAGAAAGTTATTTTAATTGTCGATTAGTCTCTTAAAAACCAAATAATAAATTGGATTAGTCAAGAGATTTAAATTTCTTACTTTGTCATATTTTAAATACGACAAAAAATATAAAAATAAAGTGTCTTGAGACAATTTGACCTGTAATTGGCATTATATAAATAAAATTGAATTAAAACTGTATGTATCTTGTAATGTTGGAGTAATTCAGATATATATGTTGGAAAACACATTTTCTTTGTCCATTAATATGTTGATTGTTTTCTCCAGTACTTCATTTCTTGTTTTGGTTTATAAAATGTCAAACCCAAATATATTCAGTTTACTGACATAAAAACCAAAAAGATTTACATTCATGATGCAGGAATCAGGCAGTTTTTCACTTTTTATCTTAGTTTAGTCAGAAAGATAGTTGATAATGTGTTAATTGTTGCAGCTTGTGAGCCGTAGAAGGTTTTAATCTTTGGGGCCGAGTGTCAGAAAACATTTAGAAACCAACATCAACAAAACACTCAACAAAGATTTGAACATCATTAAAGGGAAATCCAACTTTTGCATGACAATGTCTCATTATAGGACATCTATTTCCAACGTAAATGTGTGATATTCATCCTCTGGAGCTTTCTCTTCACATCGTCTTCCACCTGGACTGGTTTGGTCGGGAGCATGTGCAACAAACATTTGAAAAACTGTACTTTAACATCAATGAATGACACTGAAGTTTAATCTCTACATAAATGAGACTGAGTCTGGATGTGCTGCTCTGTCATTAACTCCTAAGTTTAGGGAAAGTTCAAACAAAAGAGGACAGTTCAGATCAGACTTTAGAATGAGCTTATTCTGAACAAACATCTCAGACTTTCTGAGCTTCAGCACCTCTAGCAAGATATTTTAACAACTCAAGAGATCCACAAGTTGGAGAGAGTTAGCTTTAGCTGAGCCAAAGAACATGTGGGACGCTAACCTATGAAAACATTTCAGACTTTTCTCTGTGAATTCTGAGAAATAATTTCCCATTTAATGACAGAGCTACACATCTTAACTCAGTCTCATTAAAACAGACTCTAATTCAGTGTCATCCATCCATATTAAAGTGCAGTTACCCAAAATGTTTGTTGCATGAGCTCCAACAAAACCTGTCCAGGTAGAAGGCCACTTTGACAAACAGGAAGTGGAAGATTCCAAGCAGATTTATAGAAGGGGGAACCGGACTGTACTAAGTGTGGCCGAGTATCAAGGGGTGTTTTGTGGGTTTTTAAGGCTGATAATGATTATTAGTGAGACATTTGGAGTAGATATTCATTTCCAGTAAATGAAAGTATTTAAAATCTTGGAGTTAAACTTAGAAGAACACAAACTCTAACAGAAAACTTTGTTGATACGCTTTTGTTTTGTTTACAGATGTTAAGTTAAAGGAGTTTTATTCGTGACGTATAACCAATCAAATCACTCCAGAAGACAGAGCGACCACAGGTAGATATAGGTTCAGAGCCAAAGTAGCACCATTTTTAAATGTATTTATTACCGTAAATCAGTAAAAAATAAAATACTGATAATCAGTAAATCAGTCAGCCCACAATTACTACAATTCTACAATGTATGTCTCTTTCCTTTGACTTGTTATTTGTACAATCTACGATGTATATGATGGTGTTTTTTCATCCCAAAGGCTATACTATGATGTTTTCTAGGAGACATACCATGCTACTCTGGTTGTTCTGGCCCTGCCCTCCTCCTCTGTTGTTTTCTGTATTGTACTCAGCTTCATGCCTTCGTCCACCCGGCCTCCGTTGACTCGTCCCGCCTGCCGTCTCTGGAGCTGAAGCTGGATTGGAACAGACCAAAGTACAGTCCAATCACGATGCCAGCTGCCTCTCAAAAGGCTCCTTCATCTGGCAGGTGGCGGCACTTCTTCTGAGGGGAAGCTGAGCTGGACCAGCAGAACTTTGGAGATGTGTTCCAGTGGTTGGTGGATGTGTGGGGAGATAGAGAGGGACCTTTGAACTGTTCAGAAAGGAAAACAGGGAACCCATTGGTAGTTTTAGTTTAGGGTGCTACTGCAGTGTGGTTTTGGGTTTTAAGAGGTGAACAGGAAGAGTTTTTTTTTGTATTGATTATCTTTTACTTTGTTCCTGGTTGGAATGCCCATCAAAGTCAACGTGAAGTTCACTTTTAGTTCTGTTGATTTATTTCTCTTTTACTAACACCCATTTGTTTTTAACCCCCTCACATGTTGTGTTGTTGTAAACTTACTCTTTCAAATAAATTCTCGTCTAACCCTCTGGAAACCAGCGTTTGGACTGTTTTTGTGTTGCTCCTCACCTACTGACAGCTGTGGACTAAAGGCTATACTGTGACGTTTTTAGAGCGACATGCTATACTATGATGTTTGTTGGGCGACACGCTATACTATAGGCTTTTTTAATTGACATATTACTGTGACTTTTTTTTGTTTTAGTTTTTTTGTTTTTTTTAGCAACATATAAGAATTCGAACAGTTTTAAAAGTTACTACACTTTTACTTGTGCAATGAAATTATTATTCTATGGCATTTTTTAGATGACATATTATAATCTGATGTTTTCTTGAATTACATACTATTTTGACAATATACTGCACTATGACAGTTTTTGAACCACATATCATACATGACAATTTTAGGCAACATCCTATCATTTTGCGCTTTTTGAGCCACATAATAATCTATGTTTTGTTTTTTTTCTTGCCAACATGCTGTACTATGAACTACAGGCCATACTATGTTATTCTTGAGTAAAGCATACTATACTTTGACATTTTCTGAACTACATCCTATACTATGGCGTTATACACAGAGTGCTTTGGTTACATGTTGATTTATAATCTAGATTTTTTTCTGTTTTGTTTTTTGACAGGATTACCACAGACCTGACTGTGAACACCGTTGACACCCACCTGAGGGAGACGCTGCCTAAGATCTCAAGGCTGCTTGGTCGTGGTCTTTCTGGCACGTACTCTTCCAAGATGAGCCGGGAAGTTTAACACTGATGGAATGACACCAGGTCTAAGGCGACAAACTTCCAATTCCTCCTCAACCCATAGTCTCTGGGAAACCTACATGGAGTAAGAAAAGTAGACAGAGAAGTAATTAAGTCTGTACACAACATATTAAAAAGGAATCATGCTAATAAATTAAGTACAAAGAACCAAATTCGCCAATATACTGGAGATTTGTTATACTTAATTTGATAAGTATAACCTTGTTTAGTAACATTTGAATTATTTGAGAGCAGTCCTAAAGAACTGCCTGTAATCCCAATCATAAAATGGGTTTGGAGAAAGAACATAGATGGTAATCTGGATATACATGAGTTAGGCTTTATAACTACTATTGGTAGTATTGGTGGTAGTAATAGTAATGCGACTACTACTAGTAGTACAGTAACTGCTGCTGCTGATACTGGCACTGCTACTACAACTTGTAATACTATTACAAATGCTGATACTACTTCTACGACTCTAACAGCTGTTTATACTACTACTACTGCTTGTACTTTTAGTATTACTACTACTGCTTGTACAACTATACTACAGCTACTATTAATCGTCTGGTATTTGGTTGTCAAGCTGCTAGCTCGCCTTAGTGTTTTGCTGGTGGCTAACTAGTTAGCTCTCATAGACTGGAAGCTCTGGTTCATCAGCAGCATTTTCGTACGTCGTTGAGTAGGAGAAAAGATGGTTCCTCAGTGAATGACATCAACTGTTAAACGTGGAGGAGGAAGTGTGATGGTCTGGGGCTCCTCATGATGCTGGCCACCTTTGATAAAATCACTTACATCCTCAGCTGAACAGATCGTGCGATTCTACCCCTGTAGTATTCGGGCCCAGGTCAAGGTTCAATGAGGTGTGGTTCAGTTTTTATGTGTTTTCTGAAAAACCTGAAAAAATTACTGAGGCCATTATCTTAAGAGAGTGTCGATATTATACCAACAACATTCTAGATAAGGTTCTACTTCCAGTTTTGGCCAAGAGGAAAACATCGGGGCCTGCTGTGGCTGAACAGGAAATGTTGAACAGAACTGGCATTGATGCTAGATGGTGGCCCTGCTCACACTGCCCTTATTACCCAGCAGTGGTGTTCTGAGCTACCAGGCTTTAACCCTCCTGTTGTCCTCATTTACGGGTACCAAAAAATAGTTTCCTTGTCTGAAAAAAATCCAAAAATTCAGCAAAAAAATTTCTGAGAATTTGCCAAACCTTCAAGAAGGAAATTCCAATAATTCCTTACAAGCTTCCCTAAAAAAATTTATTTAAAAAAAAAAAAAAAAAAAATCCCCCAAATTTGGCAAGAAAATTCTTGTAAATATTTTCAAAAAAAATGAGCAAAAATCTTCCCAAAAAAATCTTTAAAAATATCCAACGTGATTAAATATATATCAGTAAAACTTCTGATATTTTCTTTAAGAACGCTCACGAAAAATCCAACCAAAATCCAGCGAAATTTGCTGGAGTTTGGTTGGTTTCACTGTGAAAATATTTTTTTTCCTCCAGATTTTCAAACTTGAAAACAGGTTGATTTAACCCACAGGACGACATGAGGGTTAAGGAGGAATGACCACTGAACTCTCCTGACCTCAACCCATCTGAGAACTGTTGGGAATCCTGAACTTATTTACCATCGACCACCATGAATCCAAACCATCCACACTCAAGAACCTCTTAACTTCCATGCCTGACAGACTGAAAGCTGTGATCAAAGTGGAAAAAAACGGGAAATAGTGGTTATTGGACAAATAGATTATATTGCATATTGATCTTTGTTTTTCTGGGACACGGTGTAGATGAACAGAAGTTCTCGTCTTGTACTTACATGTTTGTCCAGCAGGTGGCAGAGTTGGCTGCAGCCTAATGGACCAGATCAGTGCAGGTTTCAGCTCCTAAATGAAGACTCGTGCTTTATGGTGACGGTTTTTCTCGTACACACCGTGGAGTTTTGGATTTCCAGGTGTGTTTTTCCTTCCGCTGGCCTCCTTCAGGTCATTAAATCAAACCAGAGACTCCAATCCTGTAGAAGAAACATCCCGTCTGCCTTCATTCCTGTCGGTTCAGTAAAACCGAGCAGATTTTCAAATCAATCTGACGTGTTCTCAGTGATGGATGACACAATCCAAGCACCTGTCAGCAGGGAGCTGGTTGATCTTCATGTCATGAATTTATGAATTAAATCTGACGGCTGCCTGGAACAGAAGGAAAAATACGTCCAGACAGCTGAAGAAGCTGAAGTATTATGAAGCAATATGGATGTAAAATATCTAAATAAAAGTATTTAATTCATTGCCAGAGTGTCGTATTCATTAATAATACTTGAAATATCAGATATTATTACTTAATGCTGTGATTCGTCCATTTGCATCAGCATTCAGATACTTTCTGCATTCAAAAAAGAATATCGATAAATCTAATGGAGTTATAGAGGGAGAAAGGAGCTTAAAATTAAAACACCCAAGTGAAGTAAAAGTACCCTGAACTTGTACTTAAATACAGCTCTTGATGAAATGTACTTAACGCCACTGTTTGTAAAATTCCAGCTGTAATTTAAAATATATTGAATCTTCAGTAAATACAGTAAAGCGCAGAAAACCTCAGACAGATGACAAAAAATGCAATTGAACAGAAAAAGCACCAGTAACAGGGTTAAAATTGGTGTAATTTACTCTACAAATGGAACAACTGCTGAGTAAAAACAAAAATAATCAACTTTTTTAAGTCATTTATCAAGAAAGAACTCCAAATATTGTCTACTTTAAGCTTCTTAAATATGACGATTCGCTGCTTTTTGTCTGTTTTATATAAATGTGCATTGAATATATTTACTTTTTAGACACAAAAAGGCTCTGAAAACTTGATATGGACATTTTTAAAACATTTTTGTAGACTAAATTGATCAGTAAGTCAAAATAAATTATAGATCAATCAATACTGAATATAACTTATGGATTAAACTATTGGTTATTCTAGTAATTAATCATTTTGTCACCAAAAATGTCTTGTTTTGATCGACCAACAATCCAAAACTCAAAGATATTTAGTTGACAGCGATTTAAAACAAGAAAAACTGAAAATATTCGCATTTAAGAAGCTGCAGCCAGAGACCGAAGAGGAGTTTTTGCTGAAAAACGACCACATTTTCAGTCAATTATTGCATTTCTAGGTGCAAATAAGAATTGCAGTTATGGCTAAGAACAGACTAAAATACAGCGGATGTAACATGTGGAGTATAATACCATCTTTTATTGAAACATGCTATAAAAGAAATGTGAAATAAATTAAACCCACAAACAATAACAAACAGGCAATATTGCACTTGAATGAAACAGAAAGAAAGAAAGAAAAAAGACTGAACAAAGTGCTGTCATGTGATAATAAAGTGGGATAAAACACTAGAGAACAGAAGGACGCTGGTTAATAACGATCAATATGACCAATACTGTACATCATGTCACACAGTTGAGGAGTTAGACGGTGTGTTTGACTCTTTACCATGACACAAACACTCTCTGGCTGTCGTTTAAACAGCCGTGGAACCATTTAAAGTCAGATGAGGCGAATGCAAGGGTCATAACAGTTAGAGGCCAAAAATCAGTTCAATCAGAGCTCCAGAAAGCTTCGAGGTTCGCATGTCGGACGATTTGAAACATCAATAACTGACGGAGACGTGGCACAAATTGTTCAGGACGTCTGTACAAGCCGTTAGAATCCCAGTGGTTCAAGTCAACTTATTGCTAATTAAAGAGGTGAAAAGAAGCCGTTTGTGTTTTTAAAAAGTACAGATTTTAACGCTATTTGCATAATATTGAGCTTTTTAGTGCAGGGGTGTCAAACATGAGGCCCGCGGGCCAAAAGCGGTCCTCCAGAGGGTCCAATCCAGTCCTCAAAGTGTAAAATTTCTAGAGAAGACATTAACTGCAGATTGCAAATTTGTTCAACTGTAAATTTAAAATAATTTTCAGACCATGACAAGTTGTTTTGATCATAAAGTAAAATACTAGATTGGCTATTTTTGACATTTTGTGTCTAATTTTTGCAATATTTTGTCGTGTTTTTGTTGTTTGGTTCTCGTTTTTGTCGTGCTTTTTCTCGTTTTTGTCGGTTTGTGGTTCCTTTTTGTCTTGCTTGTGTTGTTTGTTCATTTTTTTTGTCATTTTGTGTTTTGCTTTATTCGTTGTTTTGTGTAGGGTCTTTGTCCTTTTATGTTTTTTTTTGGTGTCGTTTGTCCAAATTTTGGTCATTTTGTCGCTGTTTTGTCTAATTTTTTGTCTCTTTTTTGTCTTGTCTCATGTCGTTTGTCAAATTTTTTGTCATTTTTTAATCTCATTTTTGTAATATTTTGTCTTGTTTTGTTTTTTTTGTCTGACTTTTGTCGTTTGTCTCATGTTTTTGTCATTTTGTTTCTTGTTTATGTCATGTTGTTTCCTTTTTGTCTCGCTTGTGTTTTCTGTCTTATTTTTGTCATTTTGTGTTTCGCTTTATTCGTTTTGTGTAGTGTTTTGTCCTTTCATGTTTTTTATGTCTCGCTTGTGTTGTCTATTTTTCTGTCGCTTAGTTTCTTTGCTTTTGTCATTTTTTGTCTCATTTGTGTCCATTTTTTTTGTCCCTTTGTACCTTTTTTGTATAATTTTTTGTCTCTTTTTTGTTTTATTTCATGTCATTTGTCTCATTTTTGTCGTTTTGTGTCTCGTTTTTGTAATATTTTGTCTTGTTTTTGTTGTTTTGTGTCTGTCCATAGTGTTTTGTAAAAAGATAATTCCATTTTTTTTGCACTAGGACAAGAAATGTGGAGCTGTGATTATTTATAGGTTATTATGCTGTGATTTTACTGCTCACTTGGCATCAAATTGGGCTGAATGTGGCTCCTGAACTTAAACGAGTTTGACACCCCTGTTTTAGGTGATAATGTGCGCTCAGAAAGCACTTACATGAGGGCAGCTGCTCAGTAGAGAGGCCTTGGCTGTCTTTGTAACGTCAGTGAGCGAACAGCAGACACAGCAACACGTTAATATACAGACAGAACCACAGCAGGAACCAAGCACGAGAGAAGAAAGTGGGAAGACGAGGAGAAAACCGGAGCGACAGTACACAGTTGTACAGTATTTGTGTTCCCTCTTTGCCCCGTGGCAGGGCGGGTGTGTTTGGAGGGGTCACTGGGGCAGTTACCGTCACACAGTCAGGGGCACTAAACCCGGCGAGGAGGCGGCCGGAGGGGCGGTGATGGCCGTGAGGTTTGAAGGTTCCAGTCCGTTCACCGTCCTGCTGCAAGAAAACAACACAGAGACTTTAAAGTTAGAAAGATCACAGAAACAAACACATGAAAGAACCCATCAGCAGCCACCGATCAAAGCCGCCACACTTTAATGTCTCCAACTCTCAGGCCCATTCTGCTATCTTAATAAGAGCTTTAATGTTTTAATCAGGATGTTTTTCCATCCCTCCTCAGCATTCAGTGCCTTAGTTTGGTTATCCTTACCTTGTAGTGTGAATAATTGGTGTTTAAAAAGGTCATTTTTCACACATAGTCTTTACAATTTCTCCACAAGGCATTATTAATAAACGTATTTAAATCCCTGCCATTATCTTCTTCTTTTCCTAATAAAGAATTTTAACTGCCAGGCTAACTGTTGGGCTAACTGCCAGGCTAACTGTTGGGCTAACTGTCAGATTATTAGGTTAGCTGCCAAGCTAACTGTCTGGCTAACTGTCAGATTATGAGGCTAACTGTCATGCTAACTGTCATGGTAACTGTAGGGCTACCTGTGAGATTATTAGGTTAGCTGTCAGGCTATTCAGTTAGCTGGCAGGCTAACTGTCAGATTATTAGGTTAGCTGAGAGGGTAACTCTCAGGCTAACTGTCGAGCTAACTGTCAGATTATTAGGTTAGCTCTCAGGCTAACTGTCTGGCTAACTGTCAGATTATTAGGTTAGCTGTCAGGCTAACTGTCTGGCTAACTGTCAGATTATCAGGCTACCTGTCAGGCTAGCTGTCAGATTATTAGGTTAGCTGTCATGCTAACTGTCGGGCTACCTGTGAGATTATTAGGTTAGCTGTCAGGCTATTCAGTTAGCTGACAGGCTAACTGTCAGATTATTAGCAGTCAGGCTTACTGTCAGGTTAGGGTTACAGTTTTTCCCCATGTTTTGTTTTGTTTTTGTTTTTACAGCTAACGTGTGAATTAGCATCTTTTTTTCTGCGATTTTATGAGTTATCTGTAATTTGGCATTTTACAGATTGTTTCCTGTTTTGTTGGTTTATCTTACCATCTTTTGTCCTTTTATAAAAACATTTTCTCTTTCAAATAACACCATAAATTAGTTTTTTTATTAAAAAAATAATAATAATAATAAAAGGGTACCTGTGGTTGATTTGAAATAAGTAAAATTGTGTCATTTGTGTCATTTCACAGTTAAACATTCGCTTTAACCTTTTTTTCCTTACTGTTAACATGCAAATTTGATTAAATTAACATTAAATTCCAAGTTATCTGTAATTTAAAAAAACAGGGTACATCTGTAAAATAACAGTAAATTGTAAAAATAAATAAATAAATACAAAAGCACTGTTAAATATGTTGGAAAAAAACATAATTTTTTTTACAGTGTAGTAAATATAGAAGCCAATTTCTGCCAGATTAGGAAAGTTAGCAGTGATGAAAATACAGAAAAATGAAATTTCCAATGCTAAAGCCTGGATTTAAAAGCAACTAAAGCTGTCAGATTAATGGAGAAGAATATAAAACCCAGCATTTCCCTCTGAAATACAGCATGCTAGATGTGTAAAGTGGCATAAAAAAATATCCCAGTGAAATACCTAAATTCATTCTGTAGTAAACACACTTCCACCACTGATGGACATTTCAGATTGAGAGAAGCTTCGTATTTTCACTCGCTGTCAGTTTTCAGACTCTTTCTAAAAAGCAAAACGCAGCACAAATTTCCGTCAAATTTCTAACCCTAACCCTAACCCGACCCGCAGGACAACATGAGGGTTAAGCGTTTAAAACAAAGTCGGGTTTGTGTTGCTAAAAATGACTGGAGAGAAGGTGGATGGACTGGTTTAACTGGTTCAACTGGTTTCTACTGTGGGTCATTGTTGGGGTATGAGAGTATCTCTGGTGTAGTTTTAATCTCTGGAAAGCACCACTCAGATCAGAATAAAACACGAGCTTTAGCACAGTTTAGTCTCACGTAAATGAAAATAAACCTAAACAAAAACAAGGCGGGGCATTTTGTGGAAACTTTCTATACTGGTGTCAACACAACTCCTGTGAGGTTTCTGATGCCTTTTTTACGATTCAACAAACTACACTAAATGCATCATTGTTAACCCTCTTGTTGTCTTCATTTACGGGCACCAAAAATATTGTTTCCTTGTCTGAAAAACATCCAAAAATTCTGCAAAAAAACTCCCCAAATTTCTGAAAATCTGCAAAACTTTCAGGAAGAAAATTCCGATAATTCCTTAAAAGTTTCTCTTAAAAGTTTTATTTTAAGAAATTCCCCAAATCTGGCAAGAAAATTCTTGAAAATATTTTCAAAAAAATTGTAAAAATCTTCCAAAAAATCCTAAAAATATCTAAAGTGATTCCATATATATCAGTAAAACTCCTAATATTTTCTTTAAGCACGTTCACATAAAAATCAACCAAAATCCAATGAATGTTCTTAATAAACTTTTTTAACATTTCTTTTTTCCACAAAAAAATGTTCAAAGATTTCCCAAAAATGCTGAAAATGTGGACCTCAGAAGTTTCACCGTGAAAATATTTTTTTTCCCCACATTTTCAAACTTTAAAACGGATCAGTTTTGACCCGCAGGACAACATGAGGGTTAAATACAGACTTGTGCCTTTATAAAATAATGTCTAAAATGCTAGACAACATTCAGCGCTGACTGCTCCGCTCTTTGATGACCCAGATGTGCCTGAAGGTGAACAGTTCTGTGTAGATCAGCTCTCTGCACCGACACCAGATGGACAACCAACGTCCTTGTTGTGTCTTTAGTTTCCTCTAACGCAGCAGAAACCGTCTCCCTGCTCTCACCACCAGCTTTATACAGTAAGTTACTGTTGTCAACATGAGTATATAACAGAATAACAGTAAAAATAGCACTTTTGCCATGTATTTTCCCTATTAAAAGCCAAATCTATTAGTATTATCCTACTAACTACTTATTATGTGTGTTTTTTAAACCTTATAAATCTGCATTTCAGTTAGCATGCTGTGTTGAAAGTGATACAGAAATACTACATAATTACTGAATATTATAATTTTACTAAGTCCGATTTCATCAAATAAGACAAACAGAAAGGAGGCACTTAAAGTATTATATGGCAATGGAAACAGGCCCTGACATATGCCCCTTTTATCCATGTTTATCTGCATTTAAGTTTTTTGCTAAATCAACAGCACTCAGCTGGTTTAACAACATTAAATCTAGGTTTGTGAGCTGCTGGAAGGATTTATGTCTTTCGTAGGGAAGAAACCCTATAAACTAGGGAAGAATGATGGGTTTATGTTCATCTTTTTATGGCATTTGTTGACAAAATCAAAAATATACAACAATAGCAGTCTCATCTTCATAAAACATTCTCTGTGCTCATCTGTAATTTAACTTATTGTCCTCATCATTAAATTGCAGGATGTGGCCTCTAACCTACAAACCCACTATCTATACGTAGCCGACATTACAGCAGCCCATTAGATCAGCATTTACAGAGTCTTGCTCTCCTGTTGCTTAATGGTTTCTGTCATCAAATTGGCATAAAAGCGTCCCAGCATTCTCCCCGAGCCGTGCAAAAGCTGAAAAAATTCACTTAAAATACAAATCTGTTGCTCCTCAGGGGATTTAAATCACAGGAGGAGCAGCAAGTTCACTGAAAAACAGTCAATAGCTGTGGCTGTAGTTACTCCACCAAGGAAGGCGGTGGAGTTATGTGACGGTCGGCGTCTGTCTGTCTGTCTGTCTGTCTGTCTGTCTGTCTGTCTGTCTGTCTGTCTGTCTGTCTGTCTGTCTGTCTGTCTGTCTGTCTGTCTGTCTGTCTGTCTGTCTGTCTGTCTGTCTGTTAGCAACATTACACAAAAACAGAATAACAGATTGTGATGAAATTTCCAGGGAAGGTCAGAAATGACACAAGGACCAAGTGATTAGATTTTGGCAGTGATACGACTTATAGTCTGGATCCACGGATTGGTTAAAGATTTCTGTATCATTGCCAGATAGCGGCACAGCATCACTGTAACCATGACAAGAAGTGAACACTACATCAGCTGCCTGCTGATGATCACATGATTGTGATCCTACTACAAATCCACCGCTGAGGACTTATCAGGACTTATCCATCAGAAATGATCCAAGGAACAACTGATTAAATTGTGGGGGTGTTTCTGAGTCCCATCAATTCCTGCCGCCTGCTACATATTTAGGTCACGTGATTCGGTATCTGTACATAACGTACACATGCAGAACACACACCTGTGCTCAGCACAAGGTCATTTAGTTTGTGGATACATCTATATTAAATGGACACATTCTATGTCGCTATGATTTCTGCCATGAAGTTTTTTAAGATTTCATCCATCAGAAATGATACGACTGAGCAGCCTTGGAGGAGGACTGCACTCTCTGAGGGATTTTCTTGCTATATCTGGAAAGAGGCTGAAAAATAACCACATAAATATGCACAGAGAATGTTTAATAATCATCCCACCACTCCAACTAAACCAACAATTTTCCTCGAGATCCTTGAAGCTTCTGACAATATTTCCTCAACTTCATTCCCAAGACACCAACAACCGACTTTGTTAATATTATTATTGGTTAAATCTACAACTAGAACAACACAAACACCTGGAACTAGTACATAGATGGGAAGAAGTAGGTCGGCTTAGAGTAGAGAGATAATTCCACCACCACCACCATCACCAGCAGCAGCAGCAGCAGCCTGGTTATTTCTATGAGCTGGAATAGAGGCTTGTTAAGAACCAGCAGCAGCATCATGCATGAACCAACACACTCAGCTAACAGGCCGAGGAGCTGCATTACCCAGAATTAATGTTGGAAACGTCACCATCTCAGTCCTGCTGGGAGAAAACAAGAAAAAAAATGCACACAAAGTCTCAGATACTCCTCAGTATCATCCTTATTCATTCACTACAGCTGTGCATATTCAGATTTATGCTGGTTTAGTTTCACTCACGCTAAGATGCAACATAACTGTTGAATAAGTTGACAAAAATGATAATAATCAAACGTTTGAAGTCATTTATCAAGACAGAACTTCAAATATTATCTGCTTTAAGCTTCTTAAATATGACAATTTGCTGCTTTTTGTCTGTTTTATATAAATGTACATTGAATATATTTAGTTTTTAGACTCAAAAACCTCTTAGACTGCGTTATCTTGGGCTCTGAAAACTTGGTATGGACATTATTTTAAACTTTTTGTCAACTAAAATGATAAATAACTGTTGGTTATTCAAGTAATTAATCATTTTGTTGACAAAATGTGCAAAAATATAATTACTAAGAGCCAAGCTGACATCTTCAAATGTCTTGTTTTGATCGACCAACAGTCCAAAACTCAAAGATATTTAGTCAACAGATTTAAAACAGGAGAAACTGCAAATAGATTCTCCTCAGTATCATCCTTATTCATTCACTACAGCTGTACATATTCAGATTCATGCTGTTTTAGTTTCACTCACGCTTTGTCAAAGTACGAGGTGTGCAGAGCTTGAGAGTTGTAGTTGGCCGTGTTGGCGTTCAGAGCGTTGCTGTTGTCCAGAGCGAACGTCTTCCTCGCTTTCTGGTCCTTTGCAAAGTTCCTGCAGGCGGCGAGCTTCGACTCCAGAGCCTGAGGAGAAGATAAACATGATGAGAGAAGATTTTACACATGAAGCAAGAGAAGAAATAGAGGTTAGAGGCCGGAAAGATGAAGAGAAGAAACGACCGACTCACCCCGACTTTCCGGAGTAAATCGCTGACAATGTTCAGGGCTGATATTCTGGCCGAGGGAGTCAGAGGAGAGTTGCTGCCGTAGCCGTTAGACAGCACTGGAGAAAGAAGAAGTTACAGTTAGGAGGTTTAATTTTAGGCCTGAAAACCAGTTTGACACCTCTGATCTAAATGAAGTATCTGGATACTTCTTGAAGCACTGAAAATGAATTAACTGATGAAGAAAACAGCACACACCTTTTCCTACAGATACTTTCTAGTGTCACTCCTTCATTCCATTCCCACCGTTATCCACAATTCTTTTATCTGTTGTCATTTATTACTGTCTGCCAGACCTCCTCTTACCTTTTGTTGTCTGCCAGAAGTCTTGATTCAGCCTATTCATCCCTGTATTTACATACGGTCCCCTCCCTACTCTCTGACCATCCCTATGAAATGTAGACTTTCCAAATGTTCTTGGTCAGCTTCCCTTCACAGACTCATGCTCTGTGTTGGTAAACCCACTGTATGCCAGAATACCAACAAACACCCCACTACAGCAAACTTCAAAGGACTAAGAGTGAAATTTCTTCAACAGAATGCATATTTTTCTTCTTTTTAAGATGACTTTTCCCCTCTGAGAACATCAAAAGTGTTCCAAATATAACCGAGCTGACGTGAAGCTAGCAGATGTGTCTTTACATGACTAAAAAAGCAGCAGAAACCAGAACATTTCCATAAAGATCAGCTGTGATTTACTCGTCTGTACTTGCATAGTGAGGTTTTTTAAAATATGCACTCGGTGGAGGAGGAGGAGCTGCAGCTACCTGTTGTGTTGGCGAAGGCGTTGTCCAGACCTTTGCTCAGCGGGGTAGCAGGGAGGGAGAGGGAGGCCTGAACAGCGCTGTCCATCTTCACGTTGTCCTGTGTGGGCGAGCTGGGAGCCGACATCCTGGTCACGTCCGCCTGACGCTCTCTGACGGCCAGTTCCTGCCGCAAGTCTGGAAACACAGCAGAGGAGTCAGCTGAGAGCACTGGAGAGAATGCTCCTCTCAAAACAAGAAAAAAGACTTATTTCAAGGAACTTTACCTTGAAATAAGTGAAAAAATCTGCCAATAGAACAAGTGAAAAATGGCTTGGTCAGATTTCTTGAAATAAGATATGATATTTAGAATATTGAGATCTTAAAATTAGCTGGGAAAACTTATTTTAAGCTCTATTTTACCAGGATTGTCAAGCTTAGGTGTCTTCAAATGAGCCAGATGTGTTAAAAAAAAGAAGAAGAAGCAGTTTTTCACTCAAAAATAGATTTTTGCTTTCATGTAACCTCCTAATTTGAGATGTGTTAACCCTCCTGTTGTCTTCATTTATGGGCACCAAAAAATATTGTTTCCTTGTCTGAAAAAAATCTCAAAAAAAATCTGCAAAAAAATTCCCCAGATTTCTGAAAATTTGCAAAACCTTCAGGAAGAAAATTCCAATAATTCCTTAAAAGTTTCCCTTAAAAGTTTTATTTAAAAAAAAAAAAAAAATCCCCCAAATTTTGCCAGAAAATTCATGTAAATATTTTCAAAAAATGAGAAAAAATCTTCCAAAAAATCTGAAAAATATCTAAAGTGATTCCATATATATCAGTAAAACTTTCAATATTTTCTTTAAGAACATTCACAAAAGAATCAACCAAAATCCAGCGAAATTTGCTGGATTTTGGTTGATTCTTTTGTGAATGTTCTTAAGAAACATTTTTAACATTTCTTTTCTTCCACCAAAAAATGTTCAAAGATTTCCCAAAAATGTTGAAAATGTGGACATCAGAAGTTTCACTGTGAAAATATTTTTTCCCCACATTTTCAAACTTTAAAACGGATCAATTTTGACCCACAGCACGACACGAGGGTTAAACTTATTGGGAGTTTTCTTGTAAAATTCGAATCAAAACAAGATGATTTCAAGATCGTTTGACTTAACAAGATATTTAAGATGCATCGTCTTAAAACAAGTCCCTCCATCTGCTGAAATGTCATTTGTTAAGTGAATTTATCTGAAATCAAGTGGGATGAGACCTTTTGACTAAAATAAGACCAACAGGCTTGGTAAGATTTAGAGTTTTTGCAGTGACGGCAAAGAGACTCAGACAAATCTGTGGGAAAGCGGAGATGTTACTGAGCTGCGATGGATCAGCGAGGTCAATCATCACCTCTGGCTTCATCCTTTAATCTCTGCACAGACACCAGCAGAGACTCCTTCTCGTCCAGCTCGCTCTCCAGGAAGGCGTTCCTCTCGATGGCCTGGTTCAGACGCTGCTCGAAGTTCTCCAGAGACACGATGGTGGCTCTGGAGAGAACCACATTTCATTAGTCCTCTGGGCAAAAATCCATGAAGCATCCCATTTTATTCACCAATTACTATTCAAGTTCTCGTTAGGGATCGATATCTCAGGCTTGTGCCGCCGCAGCATTGATTTTAATCCAGTTTAAGCAACAATCAATTGCGTTTGAGCCTTTTGCTAATTAGAACCAGGACTTAAAACTGCATCTCTGGCACTTCTTAGCATAGATTAAACAGAGATCTGCTTTGATGGGGGAAAAGCTCCTCTGCATGGTTAAGATGTGGACAAACTTTGGTTAGATTGGTGCAATAAACCAACATTCTGGCAATAAGGAGTAGTGTTTTGCTGATATTGTTGTTCGTTCTTGTCAAATTGAAGATAGATTTCGTTATAAAAGTCAGAAGTTTCCACCATAATTTGTTGGTATTGCTAAACATCTAATATGCTTTTGGTAATACATTTTTCATGGAAAATGCCAGTTTATGTTTGACACAGACATTATTTCTGGTAATAAATGGAATTGCTCATAGATTTCCAGGATGGAGTTAACCTTCGGCAATGGTACCACAAATTTAAAGCAATATATGTGTAAGCAAAATCAGATTTTCAGCAAACATGCAGTGGACTTCTCTTTAACTTTGCAAAACAACACACAAAAGTGTTAATTTTTTGATGATATTTTTGTTTTTTCTTGTCAAATTCAAGACATATGTCCTCAGAAAAGTGAAATATTGCAGCAGATTCATTGTTGATTTGCAGGAAATACTATAGTCTGCCTAAAAAGTTGTCACAAGTTTGCCAGTGTTGGCAACCAAAGGCAACCTTCCAGCAACGTCCTGGCAACAATGAGACGTTTGCCACTTTAGCAGAGGTGCTGAACGGATCGTAACCTTCTGATAATTGGTTTGCCATTAGGTCAGTCTGTTTATTTTCTGTTAATAATGGGAATTTTGAATGTTTTCATTAACTTTTAGACAGTTTTAGTTAACCGTTGCCAATCTTGCCACAAATTTTGAAGCAAAGTTTTCATATGCAAATGAGATTTTTGCTAAATTTGCTGTGAACATTTGGCTAATTTTGTGAAAATTTAGCTGTTCCTGCTCTGGTTTCCTCCCACAGTTTGGTTTAACTGGTCATTTAAAATGGACCAGAGTTGTTAATGTGAGAGCAGATGGTTGTCTGTTAGCCAGAAGTGCACTTTTGCATCTGATCTCCATGTAAAAATACGACCTTGTTGCATTGCCAAAGGTGAACCAGTTTGCCAGTAGCCTTAGAAAATAATAATAATGAACCAAATTTAGTGATGTGCAAAAACTCACCACATCAACCAGTTAAAGGAGGAAAAAGTGCATAAGCTGATTTTTTTTATTATGTTTTAATGAATCCAAACCAACCTTTTAGCTCTCTCCAAGTCGTCGTTGGACTGTTCCAGCTCTCGGACGTATTTGTGAAGCTGCTCCTTGATGCTCCTCGTCTGGCCGAGGTCGTCCTCCAGCATGGAGATCTGCTTGTAGCTCTGAGAGTATTGCTGCTCCAGCTTCTCCTAAAGAGGATGAAGACGGACGTTTGATCTGATGTATTTAACCTCTAAATCCGCTGGACAAACAGCTTGATGATTTCACATCCACATCTCCATCCATTTTTCAGAGCCTCCCTCATTTATCTTCCCCGTTAAGGCGGCGGATGTCAAGTGTGACCTACATATCCAGCAGCTCCGAGACAATCAGCTGGATAAATACCAGCAGGCCTGTCACTACGTCTGACCTATATCTGCTGCCTGAACCACATGGAGGCCTCACACCTCACCTCAGAGTCTCATTCAGCACATCTAACCACCAACACAGTGAAATTAGAACAGTTTAGGTGAATTTAAGCTCTGAGCAGCGGCACTGAGATGCAAAACTAGACAAAATAATAACAAATCAGACAACACTACAACATATTAAAACATTATTTCTACAAAGTTTTAAAATAAAATGTACTTTTAATATAATTTACTACTTTACAAAATTACTGGTCTCCTTGAATGTTGTCTCTTCTGCAGTGCTTTCTGAAATTAGACTTAGACTTAGATGACTTTATTAATCCCCAGAGGGAAAGTAAATATGGTTTATTTAAGATATTTGTTTAATATATATTAAACATTACATATTATATATTTAATATGTATGCTTTCTTCTTTATTTCCACTATACACATGTAGAAAATGATCAGCAGAGTAAGAAACAACCACATGTGAAGCTAAAATTAGTCAGCAGTGTTGCATTATGAAGACTTTCCAGCCCTGTTGCTCCTGTATTTTCTCCATAAACACCTTTATCTGGTGCATTCAGGGAGTTTTCACTGCTTCTCTGTGAAACTAAAACCTGTCAGACTGTTTGGCTCAAACGTCTCCTCCCTGCTGGAAACATGCTGGGAAACGTGCTGCTTTCCTTTCTGTAATTATGGAGCGAGACACGACCTGATGCATTATTCATGAGATCAGCTGCATCAGTTTACAGGATTAGGACGGAGCAGGTGGTCAGATTGGAAAAGAGGCGCCTCAGCATCCTACTGTAGTCACATTTCCATTTATATTACACTCAGATTCACTAACTATTCCATCTCTGAGTCTTTACTCCTTATTGAGGTCACAATAACAGAGCTCAGCCTCCAGAAAGCAACACAAATGAGGCATAATGTTGCTCTTTAGGGGTCAGTTTCTAGCCTCTTATTTTCTACAGCACAGCCGAGGTCTTAATCCAGACACTCCGTGACCTCCTGCATGAAAACACAAACCCAAGGCTGCAGGTCGAATGGAAAAATAAATGGAGTGCATCTACAGCAGCTGTTACAGCGTGACTTTACCCCCACGAGGCCACACTCAAGGACAGCGGTGTTATATGAAGAAAAAAGGCATCAAATATTTACCTGAAGGATTCACACGGAGACACACTGTACTCACTGACTGCAGCCGTAATGTTCAGTTAATACAGATATAGATACATATATATATAATCTACATAATGCTGCCTCATCAGAAACACACATCCTCAGGAAAGTCAGAACAGTCAAGGTCCTCTAATGCAAATTAAATTTAGAAATATGTATCATCAGAATTTAGAGGGTTCACTGTAATCCTCGAGACCACAGGTGTCCAACATGCGGCCCGCGGGCCAAAACCGGCCCTCCAGAGGGTCCAATCCGGCCCTCGAAGTGTAAAAATTCCAGAGAAGACATTAACTGCAGATTGTAAATTAGTAAAACTATAAATTTAATATAATTTCTAGACCATGACAAGTTGTTTTGATCATAAAGTGAAATGCTAGATTGTTCTTCGTTCTTCTGTCATTAGTTTTAAATGTTCTCTATAAATGAATGTAGCTCGACTTTCTTTCCTCCTTGTTTTCCTGAACTCCTGCCGTTACCTTCAGCGTCTCCACGTCGTTCTTCAGGCGGTGGTTCTCAGACTGCAGGTCCTTCATGCGGTGCTCTGCCTGCCCCAGCTGAGCCTCCAGCTCGGCCTCCAGCTCCCGACTCCCCTCCTGGAACTCCAGCAGCTCCTCCTGAGCCTCCTGGCAGCTGAGGACAGAGGAGACGCCGTTAACCCTCCTGCTGTCTTTACTGATGGGCACCCAAAAAATATTGTTTCTTTGTCTGAAAAAAAATCCAAAAATTCTGCAAAAAAAATTCCCCAAATCTCTGAAAATTTGCAAAACCTTCAGGAAGAAAATTCCAATAATTCCTTCAAAGTTTCCCTTAAAAGTTTTATTTTAAAAAAATAAATAAATTCCCCAAATTATTATATAAAATAATAATAATATAATATTACTCCTAATAATATTGTGCAATAATAATTCCCAATTTGCATTTGTAAATATGTTCAAAAAATGAGTAAAAATCTTGTAAAAAAAAAAAAAATCCAAAAAATATCTAAAGTGATTACATATATATCAGCAAAATTTCTATTATTTTCTTTAAGAACATTCACAAAGCGAAATTCGTTGGATTTTGGTAGATTTTTTTGTGAATGCTCTTAAGAAACATTTTTAACATTTCTTTTTTTCCACCAAAAAATGTTCAAAGATTTCCCAGAAATGTTGAAAATGTGGACATCAGAAGTTTCACTGTGAAAATATATATTTTTTCCCACACTTTCAAACTTTAAAACGGGTTAATTTCGACCCGCAGGACGACACGAGGCTGAAACATCTGGTCTGGACAGAAGGAGGTCGCTTTGCAAACCGGGAACAACGGCAGGTGGATGCATTCATCAGCTACTTTAAATATCTTCATCTTGTCTGGAGTTCTGACCCACATACTATTCCCCAAACACTCCGTGAAGAGGTTTGCTGAGCGGATTTAACTGTTCGATAGAATTCCTCACATTCATCCATAAACTGCAGGAACTGGGCTGCAACACTACAAATTATTAACTGAACGGATTAATATTTAAAGATTTCCAGACCAACATTTCCACTGTGGAAAAACTCACTTCAGTGCGTTGTGATGATTTCACCATTTTGCTGAATCAAAACTGGGATAAATTAAAAATATAGAACATAAAGATAAATACACAATCTGGCCTGAGAGAAGCACCAGAATAAAAAGATTTGCCCCCTCTACAGTGGCTGTTAGGGGACATTTCAGATTCAGACTGATCCGAGCTTCATCTGAATTATTATTGGTGCTCCTTTAGGTTTCATCTGTTTTGGAATGTAAAAAAAAGCAATTAATGTGTGTTATGGCTATTAATAATTGACCTGATTTTACTCATGTTGGTATGTTATCTTTTATAAAGTAGAGATAAGAAGGAAGCCACGTTTATGTCCATTCAGCTACTGATAAGTCAGCAGTTTAAATGAGAAACCTCTTTTACTACAGTCAACTTAAGCCAAACCATTGTTTTTTATAGTTTTTTAAAAAATTTTCCAGTAAAGAAATTGAATAACATGTTGATATCAACACATGTACGCAGCAGTCAGCTGGAGGACAGCGCGCATTGATACGACGGGACAGGAAGTAGTGCCAAGTGATTACGTGGTGTGACTTTTTCGTGGAAATGGTTTTTTTTTAATGCAAATAAATCACTCTTTTGAACACGTGCTGTTTTTAGAAGAAATACGTTTTATTTAAGTGACCCTGGAAACCTGCCGGACTACTTTCGCTGCGACCAGAACCGGACCAGAACTCGGCTCACGGGACACTGTCGGGCGTAAGAGACAGTGAAGACTTAGCTAAGTAGTTTCTCATTTGCATTGAGATGCATCCATGAGGCATCACAATAAATCCGAACTGATGTGTTCATTCCACCACAAGAGATATGTGATGTTACCTAAAATTAGTTAAATAGTCCGCATATATCAGTATCGGTTGTCAGTTGTTGGCAAAAAAAAAAGCCAATATCAGACATCCCAAAAAAATATTGTCACCAAATTTTTAAATAATACAAACTTTATCAGCTCCAAATGAGTTAAAATTGCTCTACATTAGTCAGTGAGAGGTGTGAGCTTAAAGTTGGCTGATGTGTTATTTTCAACCATGGAGACAGACAGCAGGTATTTGGAACTCATTTAAATTTGCAGGAAAAATAAAAATATTAGGAATGTCTGATAATATCGGCCCACCAATGTTATTGGCCCGATATTGGCATAAAAATGTAATATCAGTCAATATCGTTGTCTTTTATTTTCCATCTATCATGAAAATCGAAAAAAACTTTATAGCAACTTTCAGGATTGTGGCCACTGATCAAGAATTACCTGAAGGGAATTCCTTCAACGTAGTGGATCACTGCACAAGCCAAGTCTCCAGAACGATGACACTCCTCACTTGTGGGTTTCTATTCTTTGCACTATTTTGTGTCACCTGTATCACTCAAATCTAATGCTTAACGGGAAAGGCATGGCAACCTCGTGGCAACTTCATCCAGCAAAATAAAAGGATATTCGATGATAAACTGTCTAAGACACCACTTCCTGCATGAAAATGAAGGAACTGACTCTTATACCCTTCGATTCTCCCTGAGCAAATCAGAGAAAATTTGCTTTTTACTAAATAAGAACAACAAAAAGACAGATGAGGCAAACAAACACAACCTTTCAGAACACAGATATAAACTGAAAATTGCACGCAACAAAGAGATTTACCAAGAAATGTGACGCTCAAAACATAGAGAAGACCGTCGCAGCTTTACCAGGAAGTGCTGGTTACGTAAGTGTCTGTTGATATGGCCACGGATGATCACACACAGACGGACACACACACACACACACACACACACAAAGCCAGCTGTCTAAAAATGGCATCATGTCAGCTGAAGTGCAGAAAGTGGCATGGAGCCAGAAAATCCATTTGTGTGGAGCTCAGCGTGGCGATGCTCGGCGCTAAACTGGTTTCATGTTGAAAAGGTTGGCGGTTACACATTTACCTCCTCGTCACGGATGTTAACCGATATTCAAAACACTCCAGCTAGCGTACCTGGACAGCAACAGAGAAGCCTCAGAGGGGAAATGCAGCATCTTCTTGATTCTTCCAGTCACTTCAAGTATTATTGGTACTTTTGGCTTATAAAGATGAAAGTTAGGTTAAGGCTACCAGATATTTTATGTAATAAAAAAGACAACGCTGTGCCGTATAAAGCAATTATAGAATTTACAGAAGCAATGACTGACTTTTAAATCCACCATGTTGCGTGCCAATGAGCGCTTTAGCTTCCTGTTGGTTTAAAGGTTTCAGCTGGAACATTGATTTTTGTCAACTATCAAGTCGATAATACAAACACGGATTAAAACAATCAGTCAATGCTCATTTTCAGTCCTAGGTTACTGTGTTATTCAGGTCAAAGTGTGTGTGTGTGTGTGTGTGTGTGTGTGTGTGTGTGTGTGTGTGTGTGTGTGTGTGTGTGTGTGTGTGTGTGTGTGTGTGTGTGTGTGTGTGTGTGTGTGTGTGTGTGTGTGTGTGTGTGTGTGTGTGTGTGTCTCCAGGGAGCTGCTGCTGAATGAATGTAGAGGAAACATTCATTCAGCAGTTCAGAGCCACGATCATAACATTATAACAGGAACCTTCCCAGCAACAGCAAGTTAACATTGATACGTCTGTATTCTATTTTTTCTCTGGTACCAGCAGAAACATCTTTTTTCTTTCATCATGGAGCAGCAGAAACAGTCTATGTTCAGTAGCAGCTGTTCCTGTTAGTGAGGTGAAAAAGTCCACAGCTGGGACTGACTGCAGAAGACTTCTAGTCTGTGAAGTCCATGTTTGGACTGATTTCTTTTGGCCTTTTTAGGCTTTATTATATAGGACAGTGGAGGGTGACAGGAATCATGGGAAGAAGCTCAAATGGACGTGGGTCCTGACTGGTTGAACTTGACACAAGGTGAAGCTGATATATTAGCTTCATCTCAGATAAGTTTATCAACGTTATCCTTCCATTTGTTTCTATTTTGTCATATTTTAAGGCAGTGACGTTGGATCTTGCTGCACTGGAGCTTCATATGATAATGTCTTGTTTGTTTGACGGTTCTACAGCTGTAGATGTGTTTTACTATGAATGGAGAAGGAAATACTAGTATCATATGTACAGCAAATGGAGCAGACTAGACCTCCACCCTGAAGGCATCTCTTTGTCTACAGTCTCTCACATAACAGGGTGTCGTCCTGAGTTTGTTCCCTTCAGCGCCGGCCATCAGTAGATGTTAATCAAGCGCCGCATTACGCTACAAGATAAGATTTCAGCTACTTTTAGCTGCCTTCAGATCACCGCTAATGACCAGAATCATTACGTAAACCCTCTCAGAGGCACAGGAGGCTTTTACGTTTGATGTGAAACATGAGCCGTCACCGAGGGAAGAAGGAGAAACTTTCACAGCTCTGAGTGTCACCGGAGCCACAGGGTTTTAATGGAAAGAGTAAGAATAGACTGACAAAGACATGAAGCATTCCTGAAGGGAAGATAGAAAGAAAAGGTGGAGTTACTCTCAGATTCAAATGTAGTTTAACCCTCATGTCGTCCTGCGGGTCAAAATTGATCCGTTTTAAAGTTTGAAAATGTGGGAAAAAAATATATTTTCACAGTGAAACTTCTGATGTCCACATTTTCAACATTTTTGGGAAATCTTTGAACATTTTTTGGTGGGAAAAAAGAAACGTTAAAAATGTTTTTTAAGAACATTCACAAAAAAAAAAAATCAACCAAAATCCAGCAAAATTCACTGGATTTTGGTATATTAATATTTAAACCTGATGGTTTAAATGATTCATGACTGGTTGAACGTGACTCATGAACTTGTGTTTCTTCAAGGCTTAACTTAACACAAGATGAAGCTGAAATATTATCAGTATCTCAGCTGAATTTATCAACATTATTCTTTCATTAGTTTCTATTTTGTCATATTTTAAGCCAGTGGTGTTGAATATTGTTGCTCTGGAGCTTCATACGATGACGTCTTGTTTGTTTGACATGGTTCTGCAGCCGTAGATGTGCTGCGTTTTGCATTTTATAACGTGTATTTTCATGTTGCTGGCTGTCTTTCTGATGCTCCATTATGCACCTTATTATCTGCTCTGACCCCATAGGATCAGGCAAATGCACTGCATAAATTTGCATGTTTGAGACCGTTTAAAACTGTTTCCTTCCCACCATTATTCAACACAAAGGGATGCCTCTGAATATATATAAGCTGTAGAGAAGACCATTTAACCGTGCATCTTCATAAAGTTGACATGTTTTTTGTATATAATATCATGATCCAGAACTTTACATCCGTTCTTCTGGTTTCAGTCTTTCCTCCAGAACGTTTAAACTCTCTTTTTAACTCATTACATTGAATTTTATTTAACTTTAAATCTTAATTTTGATGTTTTCTGTGATAATTTTGAAATGTTAATTAACATGTGAGGAAATAAAAAAAGAATATTTTTCTCTTTATTGCATAATGTTGACTTAATCCTCTTGTTGTCTTCATTTACAGGCACCAAAAAATATTGTTTTCTCGTCTGAAACAAATAAAAAAAAATAAATCAGCACAAAAATTCCCCAAATTTCTGAAAATTTGCAAAACCTTGAAGAAGAAAATTCCAATAATTCCTTAAAAATTTCCCTTAAAAGTTTTATTTTAAAAAAATCCCCCAAATTTGGCAAGAAAATCCTTGTAAATATTTTCAAAAAATGAGTAAAAATCTTCAAAAAAAAAAATCCTAAAAATATGTAAAGTGATTCCATATATATCAGCAAAATTTCTATTATTTTCTTTAAGAACATTCACATAAAAGTCAACCAAAATCCAGTGAAATTCGCTGGATTTTGGTTGATTTTTGTTTGTTAATGTTCTTAAAAAACATTTTCCACCAAAAAATGTTCAGAGATTTCCCAAAAATGTTGAAAATGTGGACATCAGAAGTTTCACTGTAAAAATACATTTTTTTCCCACATTTTCAACCTTTAAAATGGGTCCTTGACTTCCAGTTTGGTGTTGCTGAAGTTGATCTCAAACCATCTCTGTTTAGTACACAGGGTTGTGTTGTTATGTCGAAGCAGGGAAGGGCAAAACAATCTGTTGGCTCACACTATTGTCTAAAACATCATTGTGCTGCACACTGAAGCCTTCTAATTGAATTGCAAAAGGGACGAGAACAAAACAGCATCAGACCACAAAAGGACACAAAAGTATGTGGACAGACCATGTAGCTACAAAAACAAGACGCCGTCTCAGTAATATTATCTGCAGCTGAAGCGCTGTTTACACCACTAATGTATTTAGGGAAGGCACAGAAAACTCCTACAATTAAATGGTAAGGCTGATTTTACTCATTTTTTTGCCTTTGGTCAACAAATATGGTACTTAAAGGCCACAAAATATTGGTGGCATGACCTCTTAACTCCTCGCGAGTGATTACAGTTGACTACAGCTGATGACTCCTCTGAGTCAATTCAAATAGTGTCCATTTGATACACTGATTAGACTCAGCCATAAACACTACAGTGGGAAAGACTGAGGAGCTCAGCAGAAATCTGAAAAAGTAAATCATCGACTTGAATGAGTCTTGGAGCCATTTCAAAGTAACTTCAGATCCCAAAATGATCTATTTGTAAATCTAAAGTTCATGGTCCAGTTGTGCTACTGCCATAATCAGGAAGTAAACACAAACCATCACCTGCTGCTGAGAGACAATTGCTCAGGATGGTCAAGAGTCAACCAAGAATCACCAAAAAGCAGGTCTGAATGAACTGAAGGCTGCTGGAACACAGCTGTCAGTGTCCACAGTGGTTTACATCAACATGAGCCGAGAGGATCCACGAAGAAGGAAGTTCTACTCTAGAAGCAGAACCTTAAAGCGCCACTAAAGTCTGCTGCTGATCATAGAAAATTCAGAGTTACAGAAGTCATTGGAAACTCAAGGCTGCCATGATATACGGGGTCGTTACAAGTGCATGTAAACTTCTGTTTCCAGCTGAATTTGTGTAATTTGTTGACTAAGTGTGAAAATACAGAACAATACCAGCTTCACCCTTCATTTAAATGCTACCAAAAGGCTAAATGCTAATGTTGCTATGTGTCAGCTACATACCCTTTCTTGTACTTCAGGGAAAGAGCCTTCCAGAAGTCAATTTCCTCGTCTTTTGAGGAGAATTTCGGTATCATATCCATCTCCATGGCAAACACATCTACAAAGGAAGAGTGATCAAAACAAAAAGGCAGATAAGAGTCAAGTTTATTAGACAAACCAACTAATCATTAACCTTCTGAAGTGAATCACGGCACAGGAAAAACCTCCTTATTTCTTCTCATGGGCTTCCGTCTGAGCCAGAAATCTCTCTCAAGCCATAACAAGGCGGCAGATACAACATCAAGTAGAAACCAGACTCACAAGTCGATTATTTAAACCACGGCTGGGAATTAATCATCAAAAGCTCTTCCTTCAGAGTCCCAAAAACCCAGAGGAGGACGCTACGCTGCACAGCTTCAGAGCATTCACACCTCTAAAGACTCCAAAGCAAGAGCTCGCACAAACAAAACCACAGTTCCAGTTTGACTAATGGTCTTTTCTATGATTAAATACGTCTCTGAGTGGCCTAAATAAGAACCCACTGATGTTATAGAATTCTGCACTTGTGGTAAAAATGCAGCACCAGCTTTCTCCTATAGCATGTGATCTGCATACACGCTAAAATTAAACTTCTGCTTTTTAAAAGGAGGCAACAGAAGAGCCTCATTTGTCACATAAGTGGAGTGAAGTTAAAGCTCCAAACAGCAGACTAGCTGTGAGGAGGAGCAGAAGGAGAAACTGGGCTGCAGACACACCTGTAGATCTCAGGTGGGACACAGGAGGAGAAATGAGGGCAGGAAAGTGGAAATTTGTCACTGTCGCTTCTGCCCACAACACTATGAGGGGTGATGTTACCCAGATTTAGCATTTAACTGTGAAATTTTGTTATCTGGGAGCTTTAAAGGGGAGATGTTTTCCTCTATTTCCAGTCTTTATTCTAAGCAGAGGTGACCTCCTGCAGGATCTGGTTTTAGTTTTTGGAGAACAGGCTTTAAAGTCCAGCTTTGTCTCATAAAAGGACAACTATTCCTTTAAATGTCTTTAAAAGCAGCATCAGATGTTGTTTCATCTGTTGCATTGGCACAGTTTCCAAGTTACTGGATCCATTTTCTTCAGCACAGTGTCCTTTTAAGTGATTATTATCTCAACCAACCACTACATCTACTGTGGAATTAGATCCATATGTATTATATTATATTTTAAATTGCTACCTGGCATCTGTGTTTTGGGTTTTCAATTGTAAATTGGTGCAGTTTTTTGTCATTGGTGCGCTGCAGGTTCAAGTCTGGAAATGTTCAGCCATGGAGTTGACTGATTATTTTGCTCATGATGTCTTTTCTAATAAATAAAAAAACAACAAATGGCATTGCTAACAGGAAAAATATTAGATTTTCAACAAATAGTTTCTTTAAACAACCAATTTAACAACTAAAACAGCATCTGGTGTGTGGTTTTAAGGAATAGTTTGCTATTTTAAGAAGATAAATTAACATATTAATAGATTATGCAGTTAAATTCAGTAACTACAGATGATATTCTGGCCGCATAGTAAAAAAAAAGAAGAAGACATTTTTAACTGTAATATTTGAACAATTAACTGTTACTTTACTGATTTTATTGCCTTTTTTGAATATAAATTACAGATAAGTAAAATCACAGAAAAGAGAATTAATTTATGTATTTACTGTATAAACAACAACAAAAAACAAGAAAAAACTGCAAATAATGTCCAAATAAAAATAAATGAGTATTTGTTTTAAAAAAAAAGTTAATTCTTTTACAATATTTGTAAAATTACATATTTGTTTCTACTATATTTAAATGGCCCCAAAAATTGTTGCTTTACAGATATTTAAAAATGAAATGTGCTTCACTGCATTTTAATCTGCTAAAAATATCAATATTTTAAAGCTATTTTCAAGTATTTTCAGTATTTTTACTGCTTTTTAACATTAGAGTAATACACTATTTTTTAACTTATTTTCACTATTTATTTTTACATGAGTTTTTTGCACAGTGCAGAAATAAAAGGTGACACATTTCCCCCTTTTTCCAGGAGATTTTGGATTTATTGAGTTTGTCTGTATATATTTTTATAAAGTTTTTATTATATGGAGTACTCAGAGATGAAATTTGCTGTGAATTGGAGCGAATATATAAAAGAAACTGCACTGAACTGAACTGGATTTTTCCCAGTCAAACTGAAATCTGATTAACCTGCTCCTCTACAGCACAAAAATTCCTCCTGTGGTTCCCTGAATAATTCAACCTCATATTATGTTCAACCACCCACAGCCTGGAGGGGAAACTCAAATGCTATTACAGAAGAGGAAAAGCATCATTTAGCAGACCTGGTGAGCCTCATGATTAATATTTTAAATAAAAGAATGCATTTTATGGTCTAAAAAGGTGGGTTAAAATATATATAGGTGTAAATTCAGGAAGGTTTGAAGAGGTTACAAGACTATATTGTAATATAATGTCATTTAGATGTATTGATCTTGATTCCATACTTGGAAAAATGACCCTGTTGAGCACAGATCATGTGATAATCTACAGAAAGCATCACATTCATCTCCTGGAGGGAGGTGACACTGGAAATCTACCAACAAGAGACGATGTTTAAATAAAAAATACTTCAAATTTAACAATCGGTTTAGAATGAAAACATAAAAAATGGACTAAATGACACCCGGATTGGCGACTGTGAAACAGACATGATGCTGAGCTCAGCTGTCAAACTGGGTGTGCAAAGAAACCGAACAAACGCCGAGCAGGGGAGCTCCGACAGGCTGTTTACGGGCTTTTAATTCTACCGGTGTCCCAATAAAGGCAACAGGAATGAGAAATAAAGGGAGCTGTACCTGAACATCGCCTCAGACGCTGATGTTTATCGCTGACATGCTGCTCCGGAGGCCCAGAGTCTCCTCTGCTGATCCGAGCTGCTCTCAGCGGGGATTTAAAGGGAAACACACCCGGAAAATGGATGTGGGTCGGCGCACAGATCAGCTTTAATTTAACAACTTAATGAGGAAATAATTACACGGGAGCAAGCGAGCGGAGAGCTGCTTCTAATGACTGCAAAATCAGAAAAAGAAGTTTTTAAAAAAATATGCACAGAATCAGCGGGAAATGAGAAAACCAACTTGAAAAAATGTCAAAAAATATACATATTTACCCGATTCTGAAATGAGAACACCAACTAATTCAATTTATTATTAATTATATAGTTAATATGAAATATAAGAGCAAGTAAAATGTAATAAAAAATAAATAAAATTGTGTTTTCGGGTGGATTTTCACGTGTTTTTGTGTTCAGGGGCTTCATTGATGCGCACATGATGCGCATCAGACGCAGTTAATGTTCATTCAGCATCACCTGCCGGCAATCAGCCAGAACAGCGTTTAGCAACACTAGATTTAAGTCTACTGATGCTGGGAGTAGCCTAAAAGCATCTCTGCAGGCTAATAATTCACAATCATGGGCTGGTAAATCTTATTTTTACTTGGAAAATGAAAATTATGAGATAGCAAGTCAAAATATTTGGATAAAAACAAATACATTTTGGCTTTAAAAGCAAAATTATGGGATAAGAAATCGAAATAGTGAGATTTAAAATAAATTTTCATTTACAAATAAAAATTAAGTTGACAATAACTCAGCATTATAGGGTGAAAAGTCAACCTTTTTACTTACAAAAATGAAAATGATACTAAAACAAAATTATGAGAAAATAAGTTTTAAAAAAAACAACTATAAATGATGAAAATCAAAGTTATTTCATAGCAAGTTACCCATTATGAACAAAACATAAAGAGATAATAAGTACACATTGTTAAATAAAACATTCCAGTTCTTACTTACACATCAAAACTGTGACTTAAAAAGTCAAAATTATGAATCTAAATTTGCATATATATACATACATATAAAATCATGAGACAGTAAGTCCACATGTTCACTGACAAACACAAATATAAAATGATAAGTCATAATTATACAACAATAAGTCAAAAATCATGAGAGTGCATGATTTTCTTTTTTCATATGCAAATCTAAATAAGATAAAAACACCCAGATTCTTACCTACAAATCAAAATAGTGGAATAATGAGTTAAATTTCCACTTAAAACTACAAATTGTGAAATAGCATGTCACAATTGTGAACTAAAAAGTCAAAATTTTCACTTTCAAAGGCGACGCTGTGGTTTATCAAGATAAAGTTTTAGCGATTTTCATTAGAAAAAAATAAAATGATGCAATGTTTTTCAAAAAGTAGCAAGTTCTAACTAATAATTTTGACCTTTTCATTTATTTCATTTAGACTATATCTTAATAAATCTTGAACATGTTACTAATTTATTTCTTAAATGTATTTAAATTTATACATATTAAAATAAGCTTTATTTAAAAACGGAGCAAAAATACTGAACACAGCTGACCGTATGAACGCGGTGACGTCAGACGTTGATGAGACGTGTTGCCGTGGTAACCGACACGGAGCGGAGACGCCAAACATCTCCAGCCATGAGCTTTTCACAGGACTTTCGGGGAGTTTCGTTAAAATCCTGGAAACACAGAGACTCAGTCACAATGTTTGATGTGGTTTACGGCAGAATGAGAGAGGTTGGTGCTGCGCATGACTCAGCTAGAAGGCTACACTTAGCTTAGCTTAGCTTAGCTGGCTAACTGGCTAGCTAACGGTGGTATAACAACGTCTGTGTATGTGAGTCTCCCACAAATGACGGAATAAAATGAGATAAAATAAGGCCCTAAAACACACACAGCATAAATATGTAGACGGTTTGTCAAATACAATATATTACATTGAAATAGGTGCATTTCACAACAGCGAAAAACTTAATTATGCTAAAAAAAAAATAGCATGCTAAACTGTCTCAACTATGTGTTTTTCATGACAGAAAATTGTTTTTCCACTCACACAGAAATCCCTGTCTTCATAATTGAACATTATTTGTATTCTATGAGGTTAATGAAATCAGTCCTCACAGAAAATTCCCCATCCCAGACATAATATGATAAAAAAAAAAAAAAAAATACATATACTAAATGTGTAGGAGGCTAAAATAGCCAGTCTGAGGGATAAATTGAATTTTCAGTCTATAATACAATTTTTTTCACTCTAAACCAAGGGACAACTTCAATATTATCTCTTGCATTCAGCCTCTAAGCACATAAAATTGCTTTTTTCAGGAACCATAGCTGGCAAATGCAGTTTATTATTTGAATGCAGTGTCCTCTGTAACCCCCAGATCTATGGTTCCTCCTCCTACCAGCCTTCATTACCTGAAATACAAGGCTGTCCTGGCCTGGTATTGGCTGCTGGGTGTATCATTTGTGTTTGTAGTCTCACCAGAGTGCAGCTGGTTTAGTTTTATAGAATCTGGAGAACAATAGGTTTCTAGGATATACGCTTTTATAAACACTGAAGGCGCTCAGACTCCCTCAGCCGGAGCTTGAGCCGGACGGAGAAAGTGAGATGGAGAAAATGGGTCTATTGAAAGCTGAGGAGAAGAAAGAGGAGGAAACTGGGACTAGTTTATTCCACCAGTTAATGGCACAGAGGAAGGATCGGGAGGAAGATGGGGTTTGTGTTTCACTTTAGATGGACGGAAGGTTTCCTGGAGCAAAAATGTTGTTTTCCTGGCTTGTTTCTGCAAGATGTAGGAAAACAAAAGGAATATACAACATGTCAAACAACCCGTGGTGTAGATATTGAACTGTAAATTCTAAACGTGCACCTGATATTGATCCTCCCTTCGTGCATGTGTGTCTAAATGTGCCTCCCTGCAGGACAAAGCACGTTCTGCTGTCATCGCTCTGCAGGCTTTTTCAGACTCTTCTTCTTTGTCTCCACAGAAGATCGTGCTACAGCGGCTGATAGTGATTGGTCGGCTCCCCCGCGATGCTGCTGATAGGACAGAACTGGGAGGTCAGCCAGCAATTACCCTATAGCTCCACAGACTGATGGACTAATCACCTGATAGCAATTTAATCCAGTGTTCCTTCAGGGGAAATGAACACTGATGGTATTCTGTTGGATATAGTTCATTTGTAGCTCTAAAGGCTTCTATAGAAGTATAAATATACAGTGAAATGAAAGACATCAATTTAATCTTGTTAAATACACTTTCAACTCTTAAAAATGAGCCAACATTTTCACTTAGAAACATAAATGATGAAATAGTGGGTCAAAAATATACCATACTAAGTTAAAATTATGAAATAAAATTTCCCTTCAAATAAAAATGATGGGATGTAAAGTCAGAATTGTGAGATAAAACGTCAATATTTGTACTTGTTAGTCGAGATTATGAACGTTGACATTTTAGCATCCAAATCAAATTATGTAAAAGTATGACATGGTAAATCCAAATGTTTTCTTACAAGTTGAAATTTTAAGATATGTACGTCAAAATTATGAAATACTCATCCAAATTTTCACTTATAAATCAAAACTTGTGAGATAGTAAGAGAGTAGAATAGAATACACAGAGAAACATCCATTTACTCTTGTTGAACACATTTCTAACTTTTCAAAATAAGGCCAAAAATCAGGTCAGAATTCTGTATTAGGGAGAAATTTCCCTTTTGAATACAAATGATGAGATATCATGTCAAAATTGTGAGATAAAACATCAACATTTTCTTTTTAGGTTGAAATCATGAATCAGTGCATCAAAAATGTTCATATTCAAATCAAAATTACATTAAAAGTTCATTAAAATAAAGAGATTTTCTGACTTTTATCTCAAAACTACAAAATAGTCAAAATTCTGAGACAAATCATCAAAAAGTTTCACATAAAATTAAACATTATGAGACAGTAGGTCAAACCTTTGAGCCGGTACATCAACATTTTAATCATCATTATAAGAAAACAAGGTGAAAATATGAGACAGGAAGTCCACATTTTCACTTTGAAGTCAAATCAGAATAAGTCGAAATTATGAGTGTATTTAAATACACAGAGAAACATCAGTTTACTCTTGTTGAACACATTTGGCTGCAGTTGCTGTCTGTGTGTGTGTGTGTGTGTGTGTGTGTGTGTGTGTGTGTGTGTGTGTGTGTGTGTGTGTGTGTGTGTGTGTGTGTGTGTGTGTGTGTGTGTGTGTGTGAATGGGTCTGCAGCGTTTCCTTCTAAGAGCTTCTTTCTGACTAAGATTTGAATAGAAATCCTCCATAAAAGCCCCCTGGAAAGGCTGGAACTGTGTGTTTCCAGCAGAAGTGGGCTTTCATGTTGTCAGACCGTCCTAACAGACTGATAGACTCTTTGGTTGTTTGTTTCCACGCAGCTCATTATGAGAATCTGAACTTTCAGCTGAAGAAACGGTACATGTGGGATCACATCACAGGCCTGCTGCTGATCTACCCGTCCTGTCTGCTGCACGTCATCGAAGTGAGTTGTTCTGCAAAATAGATATTTAAAAAAAACCCGTTTATGATTGAAGCTTGTTTGTGAAATTGTCTCCTTACAGTTTTATGTGTGTGTGTTTCTGGCAGTCATCCAGAGATATTCTGATTTCTGTTCTGAGAGACCTGACAGTCATGCAGCAACAGCCAGACTGGTAATCACTCTTTCTTGAATTATACATGAATTATCCACAATGCAGTGATTATTTATTATTTCCTGTTCAGAAACTCATCTCAAACCGCCCGCTGAGCAAACAAATATAATCACACGGTTGCTTTAAGTCACTTCCGATTCAGTAAATGTGACAACAGCTCAGGATAATGTGTGTTTACTGGATCATTTTCAGAGATTTTACATGTTCCTCTTTTCCACTCCTTCCCATGACATACATGCAAAAAGTTGATCTACTGAGATATATGTATATATTTGACAGCAATGCAGAATGTTTGAGAGTTTAAATGCATTATAACCAATTATAATCTGTCACCTAGTTCCTACAGTTGTGTGTTCCTGTACATAGACACCATAGAGCGATACAAAAAATTATTATAATGTTGCATAAATATTCACCAGAATGCAGTAAAAAAAAAAAAAAAAAAAAGGGTCGGATTGAAATTGCTTTAAAAATATTAAAAATGAATCAATAAATAAACAAAAAAGGCCAAAGTTCATGGTTAAATTAACAGGAGATTCCACAACTTGTGGCATTATCCTTTGAAACAGTATTGTGTGATTTATTGTTTTGGTTTATTTTTTTTAAATTTCATCAAGTATTTTGTCTACTGTGTGGCTTTTAGAGAACAGTCTAATTTTACCACTGTGGTTCTTTTTTGTGTTCTGCTGACTGATAAGTTGCCCCTCAGAAATAATAGAGATTACCTTGATTTTATTTGCTCTCCATCAAATAAAAGCATAAAAATAACCCAGAAACTAAAAGAGTGAGGAGTCATGCTAAGCATCTGTAGCGTGTTTAGCATCTGTTTTTCAGTTACTTCTTCAGAAACCAAACCACTATACAAATGTAAATTCTAACCAGATGATGGCGCTAGATGCACATTCACAGGAGCAACCAACTGCTGTGAAACATTAACAGCAAACTCATCAAAGTTTAACGTGAATCCGTCCAGATCCGGACCAGAGCGGTGGACCGGCTGACAGAGCGACCGACATTTCCGTCCCTAGAGTCCCTCAGCTCGCTCGGCTAAAAAACACTCTACACTCGTATGAATTAATCTTTAAATGGCTTCAGTTTGCAGCTGCAGCTTTGAATGTTTCATCAGTGCTGCTGCTGCTGCTGGATGTTTTCAGTGACCATCGACGGCTCCTCCAGGTCCCAGGCCATAATAATCCCGTAATCACTGTTCTCATGTCCCTTTTTAGTGCCTTGATGGAAGCAAAGATCGTGTTCATGGTCCATAACCCTGAGAACAGGCTGTTCCAGCAGTGGAGCTACAAGGTTCGTCTTTACTTTTGGTCTGTATCATACATTTAAATACTACGGTTAGAAGCATCGCCCGGTTTCTCCTCTCATTTCCTCAGGTTTTTACTTGAAGTTATCACCTGTCTGTGTGTATTTGTTCTGGAACATCATCTGGATGAATGAGAACGGTTTGATTGTTTAACTGAAGGTGCTGGATGCAGGTCAGATCGCTGGAGACTCTAAAGGACTTGAAGAAGACGAAGGAAACATGGAAACTCTGGTCTGCAGCGTCCTGTCAGCGCTGCAGAAGCTGAGTGAACACCTCGAAATAACCAGGAGGGTGAGTCTTTATTATTTTGCGAGATTGTTGCTCTAAGTCAGGGGTGTCAAACATGCGGCCCGCGAGCCAAAACCGGCCCGCCAGAGGGTCCAATCCGGCCCGTGGGACGACTTTGTAAAGAGTCAAAGTGTAAAACTATAAATTTAGAATAACTTCTAGACCATGACAAATTGTTTTTATCATATAGTAAAATACTAGATTGCTCATTGTTCTTTTGTCATTTTGTGTCTCATTTTTGTAATATTTTGTCTGTTTTTGTCTTTTTTTGTCATTTTGTTTCATGTTTTTGTCATTTTATGTTTCCTTTTTGTCTCAGTTGGTTTTTATCTTATTTTTTTCATTTTGTGTTCTGCTTTATTTGTTGTTTTGTGGATTGTTTGTGTCATTTTGTGGTTTTTTTGTCTCGTTTGTGTTGTCTGTCTACTTTTTTGCTGTTTTGGTTCTCGCTTTTGTCATTTTTGGTCACATTTGTGTAATTTTTTTGTCTTGTTTTTGTCATTCATTCATTTTTTCATCACTTTGTAACTTTTTTGGTCAAATTTTTTGTCGTTTTGTTTTGTTTCACGTCGTTTGTCTCGTTTTTTTCCATTTTGTGTCTCATTTTTGTAATTTTTTGTCTTTTTTTGGTTGTTTTTTTGTCTTTTTTGTGTAATTTTTGTAGTTTTGATCATAAAGTAAAATACTATATCACTCTGATCCAGATAACTGTGATTAAATGTTGTGTTTCTTTGTAGACACTCTGTGATCTGGAAGTTGTAATGTGGAAATGATAAACTGAGGCTGAATGTTGTTGAAATTGAACTTATTTTTCTTAAGAAATTTCAGGTTGTTCATAATGTTTTGTAAAAAGATAATTCCTTAAATGTGAACATTTTTGCATTAAAACAAAGGAAACATTTGGTTATTTATAGGTTATGATGCTGTGATTTTACTGGTCACTGCAGATCAGATTAGGCTGAATTTGGCCTCTGAACTAAGATGAGTTTGACACCGCTGCTCTAAGTACTTCATGGCTCAGATTTTCCATCTGATCGTGTTTTAAGGCTCTTCCTGGGTCAGCGGTGGATGAAACTCCGGAGCTCATCGTCCCTCTGAAGGTTCTGGACACTCTTTTGTGTCGAGACGAACTCCAGAGTCCACAGGAATACCTGCAGCTGTACGACTCGCCGCTAAACGTCAACATCGAGTTTGGTAAGAGGCACTTCCTGTCGACTGTTTCCTCTAAGATAGTCATTCAGGAATTGATCATAGATTGTTGATAAGAGAGCTGTATGCATTCACGTATCTCTGTGTTTTTCTCGATTAACAGGACAAGTTAATCCACGAAACTTCCTCCCCGATGTTTAACTCTCTGGATAAAAGGTCAGTTCATTGAAATGGCTTCTCTTTTTTAGTGGCGTTTAGTCAGACGTATGATTTTGGTGTCATCTGTCCAGGTGTTGAGATAACTGTCTATTCGTTAGTGTTGCTCAGAGCACAGAAAAAGCCCAGCAGCAACATCTAGATACAGGTAATCCATAGAACACACCGTCAGCAGATCACAGGGGGATTATTTCTGGTAGTGACAGTGAGGTCTGAATTCAGACTGAAAAACCTCAACAGCTACTAGATGGAGGAAGAATTCTATACACATGTTTGTTGTCCTGTGATTTTATGGCAGACTTTCTTGGTAAAAAATTCTGAACGTCACGTATTCAAATTTTGGTGCTGACATTTATGGCTTCCACACAGTGAACACTTTAGACTGAGGTTAACAAGCAGTTCTTCTTTTAGAACTGCTGTTCAGTACAATTCACTTATGCTTTAAGTGCCAGTTCACGATGTAAGTAATGTCAGGGTTCTTCACATTATGAGGTGAAGATCTTACAATGTGATATCAGAGAGAAAATCAGTGATTCCTGTTAAGCAGCTCTCGAAATAAATTCCCAGGTTCAGGAGAACAGCCGTCTGCCTCGACTGGTTAGTTCAGAGGCCACATCTGAGCTGAAGAGGGTCACACCAGGAAAATCACAGCATCATAACCTATAAATAACAACTCCAACCTTTTTCCTTTGTTTTAGTGCAGAAATGTTCACATTTAAGGAATGATCTTTTTACTAAACATCACGAACAACCTGAAATTTATGAAGAAAAATAAGTTCAATTTCAACAACATTCAGCCTCAGTTTATCATTCCCACATTACACTTTATAGATCACAGAATGTCTACAAAGGAACACAACATTTAGTCACAGCTATCTGGAACTCAACAATGTAGTATTTTACTTTGTGATCAAAACGACAAAAGTCAGACAAAAAGACAAAAAACAACCAAAACAAGACAAAATATTACAAAAATGAGACACATAACGACAGTCGTTTTTGTCGTTTTCCATCATGTTTGTCATTTTTTGTCTCGCTTCTGTCATTTTGTGTCTTTTTTCTGTCATTTTGTGTCTTGGTTTTGTTGTTTTGTGTCTCGTTATTGTCATTTTGTGTCTCGTTATTGTCATTTTGTGTCTTGTTTCTGTCATTTTCTGTATTTTTTATCATTTTGTGTCTTGTTTTTGTCGTTTTCTGTCATTTTTTTCATTTTGTGTGTGTTTCTGTCATTTTATGTCTTGTTTTTGTTATTTTGTGTCTTGTTTCTGTCGTTTTGTGTCTTGTTTGTCATTTTATGTCTTGTTTTTGTTATTTTGTGTCTTGTTTTGGATGTTTTGTGACTTGTTTTCTGTCTCTTTTTATCAAGCCTTTGACAGTTTGTTACCTATTATTGATCAATATGGAGCAGAAAGCTGGAAAAGAGAAGGTTAGTTTTTCAAACATCTTAAAGCCCAAATGTCCTCCAATCCTGGAATGACCCAGATATTTTCTTCTATGGTGCCCACAGGTGTGACTAATATTGGTATCACCTGTGGGCGATCAGAAAAATGGGTTTTTTTGTTGTATTTTCAGGATTTATAGCATTATAACATTTCAGTAATGGTTGTTCTGTTTCCACAGAGGTGCAGGATTTTATGTTGCAGTAAAAAATGAACCCACAGTGACTAAAAATGTGACAAAAACACACAAGTTCAGAGGGTGAAATGTCATTTTTCACTGCTGTTAGCTCCACAAACACATTTCGTATACCTCCATTATCTGGATGAATTTGCATAATCTATCTTTTTTTGTTTTGTTTTGCTTTAACATCAACACTTTGTCTGTTTGTGCATGAATCACAGCCTGTAGCGACTGAGATCAGTGCATGCTGATGTTGTTGGCAGGAGTTCTCATCATTACTTTTGATTCACCTCCATTTGCAGAATGAGGCCTTCACCACAGAACCTTGGACGTGACTGAAAGCTTCCTAACAGAGTAGAATTAATATTCTGCGGCCCTTTTTAAAGTTTTCCTTCCATTTTTTTCACTTATTCGTTCCCATCATGCATCTTTCCGTTGCGCGCCCTTTATCAGCGATAAGAAACACAGAAAACCTCCCAGTCATACAAAAACATTTTTAATAGTTTCAACATTCGGATGAGGATTATTTTAAACTTTTTCTTTTTTTTTTTTTTACTATCGTACACTGTGTTCCACTTGGTGACCGAGAGATAGCATGTCCAAGAAAAAGGCATTTCCTCTTCACTCCAAACTTTTGAAGAGTCCACAGCATCACTACAGTTTGACACAAAGAACTTTTAAATCCAAAAAGATTCCTTGATCACTTTTTGTTTTCCCTTTTTTATTTTGGCCCCCGTTTACTTGGAACTTAAGCAAAAACAGCAACAAAAAAAGATGAGATGGCTGCAATGGCTGCATGCACCACAGTGTAATCTACAGACCGCACAGGTAAAAACACACCTGTACGCTTTTCTAGCATTTCTCCTACGATTTCAGTGTAAATTCACGGGAATTCTTCAGCAGATTTTAGTCCTCTGAAAGCGCAGTTTCCTGTCCACAAACAGACGATGGTCTCTGCTTTGATGTGCTTTTTCTTATTTGCTATAGATAAAACGTATGCGGTGGAGACAAACAGGAAATCAGGAAGGATTTAAACAAAGTCTTGGCAGAACTGATGGACAGTTTGACTGAAAAAAAAAGATTCAAGGGCAGCACTGAATTTTCCTTCTCTTGCAAAGGTCGATCTATTCACTTATAAAAAATAAATACAAGCACATTTATATAGGACCAGAGATGAGACGTATTTCATAGGCATGGTTAAAAAGCATGCTGCTGACTTTCACACAGGACAAGCAAACCCCAGCTCTATTTAACACCCCTCCACCCTGTTAGACTATGTCCACACACACACACACACACACACACACACACACACACACACACACAGACCTATGAGGTGAACTAGCATCGGTACATTCCACCTAATCATGTAAAAAAAGAAAAGGCCTTCAGATTTTAGTGCTCAGAGGGTTTGGAAAACGACCGAAAGCTGCCCCTGGAATCCGTGTCCGCTCCACAGGGTTAATAAAGTCGATATATTCTGCACGTACGAACCTCGATCTGAAACCTTCTAGCACAAAACGAAGAGCAGCACAGAGGAACAGAGATAATCCAGACAAAGACAGGACAGAGATCCACCTCAGCTGCAACAGTAACATCATAAAAAACTACTTTCTATCATCATCAAGCTGTTTGACTCTAAATATTCAATAAAAATGTCAAATTTGTGCTGTATTTATCAGATTAAACAACTGTTTCACTGACAAAAAAAATTCACTAGCAGCTGTTTTGATTATTAATTTGCCAATTATGAAATCATTTTTATTTAAAAATGAGAAATATTTTCTTGTTTCAGTCTCATCGTGGTGGAAATTTACTGTTTTTTTTTTTCAATGCTACGATAGTAAATGTGATACTTCTAGGTTTGTAGTGTAGTGTTTTTTAGTAATAAAGGTCATATTCATGCCGTATGGATTTAAAGCCAAAAGGAGGACCTGATTGAACAGTAAAATTCTGATTAAACAATTGTTTAATTGATAGAAAATTATTCAGCAACTGTTTTGATAATCAATTATTCATTATTATATAGCAGAAATGCCAAATATTTTCTTCTTTCATTCTCAATTTGGCAGCAGTTCACTGCTTTTCTGGACAGGTTTTAGCACGAACATTAGGTTTTGTCTCTATGTTTTAAATTACAATGTCAAATTTCTGCTGTATTGATTTAAACACAAGGGAACCATCTGATTGGACAGTAAATTTCAGTAGAGCTGAAGCAGAAAAAATGACTTTTACTGACAGACAATTCATCAGCAACTGAGTTTTTAAGCAAAAATGCAGAATATATTCTTGTTTCAGTCTCAATACGGTGAGATTTTACTGCTTTTCTGGGTACTTTGTGATAGTAAATGCGATACTTCTTTCAGTTTTTAGTGTTAGCCACACAAAACAAGTCATTTGATAACATAAATTTGGGCTTTTTATAGTATTTTAGATTAAATAATCTGCAAAATAATCAATAAATACAGAGCAAACCTTTAATATTTCCAGTTTGACCAAACTTTAAAACGACACTTTCCTGAAATCTTTTATCTATTATCTGTCTAGAACCATCGAGAACTTTGCTGTCTAACTGAGGAGGTTCATTATCTGCCGTCTGATAGTTAAAAAACAGTGACGGAGTTTTTAGTTTCCATGCAGAGTCTCCTTTAACCCCTTAAACCCTGCTGGATCCTACTATCCATCCATCGCTACAACTCCAAGTTTTCAGGCCAAACGTTGTGCGAACCCACAGAAAACTATTTCAAATCCTAAACAACACATATTCACATTTTCAGAAATATCAAATATGCCAGAAAACGTAAAAAAAACAACCCACAACACATCTGGACTTTTCCTTAAAATAAATGTCGTGTAGCATCACGTAGCTGCACTGACGTGTTGGAAGGAGGATCTGCAGTGTTTTTTTCCGACTGTAAAGCTAAAATCAGGGTTCAAGAGGTTAAGTGTGAAGTCAGGAACTCTGCAACACAAACACCATGAGCTGTTCTCATTTAGAAAATCTGCAAACTAGATGTAACCTGGAGCCCGTTGAGTTTTTTTCCATGTAAAGTGATGTCATTCTGTGTGAATGTGGCATTTATTGTGCTAGAACCAGCAACATTATAATATTATATGTACAGTATAGCGTTATAATGTCATCATTTATAGTTTTCAATACAGTATTTGTATATATCTATATATATATCTATTTATATATATATGGATTTGTCCCCTGTCAGTATATACAGAACAGATATGTACAGATGCTTGAGTATTTACAGAAGTCCTGTGAGCACTTTAAAGGAACATGATGGTCGAGCAACACAGCGACTTTGAGGCCATGTGTAGTGGATGTTATCAGGACCAAAAGGAAAAGTCGTCCAAATCTGGACAGGTCACGACAAAACCCACCGCAAGGCAAATAACAAACTGCTGCTGTCGTACGCAAACCACCGGTTGAACCGATTTTCAAGTTTCCTCCTAAAACCGAACCTGAAAAGGTTTTTTTTTTTTTCTTTTTCGATGCAGCAGCAGGGAAGTTCTGGTCCCGTGTTTGAATACTTTTTAAAAATCCTCAGACGAGATTCATGCGGAGCGCAAACTCCTCACACCCAGTAAAAAGCATTCAGAAATATATCTGTATAAATACTCTCATCAAAATAAACACATATACACATATCTTTGCACTTGCCTCTGGTTCACTAATGTAGACCAAAAATATCAGCATCGTCACACAGGGTTTCCTATAAACTCTAAGGTGGAGGAGGTGGCTGGAAATGAAAGTGCACTGTCAGAAAAAAGTGGGCTTATTTATGACAAAATAGCACCTTTTTTTCTGGGAGTGAGTCAGAGCTGTTTGCTGTCTTTGTTGTGTGATATGGTGGGATGGATGTTAAAACATCTCAGGGCTGTTTGCGAGGTGATGATTCCCAACATGTTTGTACGAGGTTGTCACATATGGAGCCTGGAGTGTGCCACTGCAGTAGATACAGAGTTTTATATTATTTTACATTTTATCTGCAATAATTTATGAATGAAACCCTGCAATGGGAGGCTTAACTGGGGAGATTTTTCCTTCAGCGCCACATAAACTCCCTGTGTGAGGGATAAACTAGGGATAAAATAGAGATTTACTTAATGTACAGTACGTTTGTTCAAAAAAATTAACAAATCAATAACAAGAAAAGCCCTCAGAGAGCTCAGTACTCTGCCAAGGCTGCTCAGTTGTATGATTTCCGACGAATAAGTCCCGATAAGTCTGTAGTCATGGTTACAGTGACGCCGTGCTGCTATCTAGCAATGCTACAGAATTATTATTACATTTTTAAAAATTATTGATGTTCCAATTTTCCTCCCAAATCCTTTTACTCATGAGTCTAAATATAACCTTTGAAGTTTTTCACTGACAGCACTAAAAGCTCTGCATTTCTGTTTCTATATCTTCACCTTGAACTGTTGACAGTAGTGATGAAGAGCAGCAATGAGCCTGAAAAAGGAGAAACCCAGTAGCTATACTTAAATACTTTGATGTAAACAAACCCATTTAAATTGAAACTACTATAAAATTTGCTTATCCAATGAATTGTAACAAAGGAAATGCGTAAAAAGTGTAACTGTCTTTCAAACTGACACAAATTTCTGTAATGTTGCTAAGAAAATGCGAATTAGACTTTTTTTTTTTTTTAACCCTCGTGTCGTCCTGCGGGTCAAAATTGATCCGGTTTAAAGTTTGAAAATGTGGAAAAAAAATATTTTCACAGTGAAACTTCTGATGTCCACATTTTCAACATTTGTGGGAAATCTCTGAACATTTTTTGGTGGAAAAAAAAATGTTAAAGATGTTTCTTAAGAACATTCACAAAAAAAGTCAATCAATTTTTATGTGAATGTTCTTAAAGAAAATATTAGAAATTTTACTGATATATATGTAATTGCTTTAGCTATTTTTAGGATTTTTTTGAAAGATTCTTACTCATTTTTTGAAAATATTTACAAGAATTTACTTGCCAAATTTGGGGATATTTTTTTAAAAAAATAAGATAAAAATAAAACTTTTAAGGGAAATTTTATAGGAATTATTGGAATTTTCTTCCTGAAATTTTTGCAAATTTTCAGAAATTTGGGGAATTTTTTTGCTGAATTTTGGGATTTTTTCAGACAAGGAAACAATATTTTTTGTTGCCCGTAAATGAAGACAACAGGAGGGTTAAAGTGTGAATAAAACTGAAAAAACCTCCACATTGAACCTTTAAAAGTCCAACTTTAAGTACTCTGATTGGCTAGACTCTTATGACAGCTGGCCAATCAGAGCTCCTGTTGCTGCTCTGTGGATGGACTTTAGTAAATTTAATTTTTAACAGTGGTTTGACACTCCAACCTTCATATGACCAAACCTCTACATTACCATCTTTCTCTCCACATTCTTCAAGCTGAAGTTACTCCTAGCTAAAGAAAAATGAAAAATCCCACGTCGCTTTGCTCGCTGCCAAAAATATCTAAATATGAGGAATCACGTGGAGTTTTTCATTCTTCGTCTTCTCATAAACCGTAGCATGGATCTCATATATATTATAGCCTCAGCTGTAGAGGAAATGATCTTTACAGCTCTCCCGTGGATACAAAATATGATCTGATTTATATTGTTAATCATATCTTATACTCTGAAAAATGTACAGTATAAACAATAAATATCCAGTGACTGATATCCTGACTGTAAATATAGAGGAAGGTGTGACTGGGCGTTTAAACCTCTTCGCTACCTCGTAGTTATTTTTCCTAAAATGTCTAAATCATGCATTCCTGTTTTTGTTTTTTTGTTTTTGCTCCACGACACCAACAGTGCAACATCATATAGCACAATTACCACATCGATTAACACGTCACGCACTGGCAAAACACACACACACGCACACACACACACTTTCCAAAAACGACATACTGGCACACTCACAGTGAACGCTCAGGCGGGACAGAAATCCGGGGCTTTGTTTGTTGCCACCACGTGCCGGAGCGAGGCGTTTCAACCCCTGAGGGATGAAGGAGGAGAAAGAAGAAGAAACCAGGACAGATGTACAGTACTGTGGTGTTTGTTCTTCTACAAAAAAATCCACTCATCAGAAGCAGCAGCAGCAGCAGCAGCAGCAGCAGCAGTGAAGAGCACTCATTCCTCCCAGCAGCCTGTTTCCAGCCTCATGTGTGACGTTAAAGGCAATATTGCAAGTGAATCAAATAAGGCAAACAGAAAGAAACAGAAAACTTACAATACATTAACCCTCGTGTCGTCCTGCGGGTCATAAGTGACCCGTTTGAAAATGTGGGGAAAAAAATAGATTTTCACAGTAAAACTTCTGATGTCTACATTTTCAACATTTTTTGGTGGAAAAAAAAAGAAATGCTAAAAATGTTTCTTAAGAACATTCACAAAAAAATGTTCTTAAAGAAAATATTCCAAGTTTTACTGATATATATGGAATCACTTTAGATATTTTTAGGATTTTTTTGGAAGATTTTTACTCATTTTTTGAAAATATTTACAAGAATTTTCTTGACAAATTTGTTTTTTTGTTTTTTTTTAAATAAACTTTTAAAGTAAATTTTTAAGGAATTATTGGAATCTTCTTCCTGAAGATTTTACAAATTTAAAGTTTGAAAATGTGAAGAAAAAAAAACCCCCAAAAATTTCACAGTGAAACTTCTGATGTCCACATTTTCAACATTTTTGGGAAATCTTTAAACATTTTTTGGTGGGAAAAAAAGAAATGCTAAAAATGTTTCTTAAGAACATTCACAAAAAAATTACACAAAATTCAGTGAAATTCACTGGATTTTGGTTCATTTTTATGTGAATGTTTTTAAAGAAAACAGAAGTTTTACTGATATATATGGAATCACTGTAGATATTTTTTTACTAATTTCTTGGAAGATTTTTACTCATTTTTAAAAAATATTTCCAAGAATTTTCTTGCCAAATTTGGGGGATTTTTTTTTTCTTTTTAAATAAAACGTTTAAGAGAAACTTTTAAGGAATTCTTGGGATTTTCTTCCTGAAAGTTTTGCAAATTTTCAGAAATTTGGGGAAATTTCTTGCTGACTTTTTGGATTTTTTTTCAGACAAGGAAACAATATTTTTTGGAGCCCGTAAATGAAGACAACAGGAGGGTTTAAAAAAGAAAAAAAGAAAGAAAAGAATCCAGCTAATGTAAAATGTCAACCGCGTATTTGATCAAAAGTCCCTTAACGTTGTCGCTAACACCTCGTGTGTGTGTGTTCGCTGTGGGGCTTTTTTTGTTGTTTTTTGTTATTTTACTGTATAGAAGCGCTTGTTTTTACACATCGGCCTCCTCCGGATCGGTTCGGGCGGGCGAGGCGTGACGAGGAGATCCGGAGGCGATCCAGCCGGAGAGGTGAGAAGGTCGATGAGTGACGGTGCAGCGGTTAATAAGAGGGGAGGGGAACTCAGCGGCGTCATAGCACTGTGCTCTCAGACTCTTCCTCCGAATCCGCCCGGCCGCCGGGCGACTCGAGCAGCGCCACCGAGTTCCTGAAGGGGGAGATGTGGGGCAAGTCAAAAATACCATCCAGTTCCATGTCAATGACGGGGATGTCCAGGTTGCAGAGGGAATCTGGCAGAGCAGAGAGGGAAGATAAACGATGTTACACAGAGTTCAGGAGGTAAAAGCATGGTTGCAGAATGAATGAAGGGAAAAATGCATGACAGGGAGCACGATATACGAGAAGGCTTACTGTATGGGGCAGAATTTAGGTATTACATGGCCAAAAAATATCTAGACTCTCGAACACTTTATTCCAAAACCACAAGCCTTAATCTGCTGCAATCTGCTGGAGTGTCCAAATGTACATATCTGACCAAGCAGTACGTGTGTATTTTATGAATTAGACATGACAATAACTGCAAGTTAATTGAGCTAGAAAAACATTTTAATTTGAGACAATACTGTGTGCTAAGTGATCTGCTAGCTGCACCAACAAAGAGATATTGCTGCCAAAATACAGCATTTGCATGAATTAAAAGTTTTGTGATTTCCACCTCAAACTGCAGCATTTTGTGCTCATTATTCACACGCACTCGGATACAGTGTTGTGTTTACTGCTAGCTCACACATCTAAGGCTTTTGCTACACTTTCCACCTCCACTATTATGCAAGGATCTGCCAGTGTCCATTTCATATATAGTTTCTCCAAGTCAGAGAGAGTCTGCTCAGACGCCACATTGAATAGAAATCTATCCCATAATGCTAAAGATGGTGGTGGGTGTCACATGTCCTTTTTCCTACTACCTGCCAAAGTCACTTTAAATCACTTGAATTCACTTTAAATCATGCTGTCTTGAAATATGTGAATATTGCATATTGAATTTTTATTACATTTAGTATTTCCACAGATTTTAAAATTAGAAGTGTTTTTATAGTATTGTAGAGCAAATTTTTCAGAGTATATACTAACCTTTAATGTTCATGTTACTAACCTGCCTGACTTTTTGTTATTTTTGTTTTATGTAAGCTGCTGAATACTTGAAATTCCCTCTGGAATAATAAAGTATCCATCCATCCATCCATCCATCCATCCATCCATCCATCCATCCATCCATCCATCCATCCATCCATCCATCCATCCACCATCCACCTATCTATCTATCTATCTATCTATCTATCTATCTATCTATCTATCTATCTATCTATCTATCTATCTATCTATCTATCTATCTATCTATCTATCTATCTATCCATCCATCCATCATCCATCTATCCATCCATCCATCCATCCATCCATCCATCATCCATCTATCATCCATCTATCCATCCACCCAAAATGCCAGCTGTCAGGTTTTTAACAGCCAAACTGGAAAACATCCATCCAGTTGTGAAACTGTGCACATGAATGATAATCTGTAAAAAGTGCTTTATAAACCTAATTTTGGGGAAAAGACACCAAATCTTTTCTGACTTTTTTTACAAGGTTTGGTGAGTGAATCTATATGTGTTCTTTTTATGTCCCAGTATACATTGAAAGTGCAGTTGTGGCTCTTTCCCTAATAATTTACTAAATATATACAGGAGCCACATCTTGTCAGCAACACCAAGATGGTTGTTGAGGGATTAGCTTTGCTTTTAAGGATTTTGAAAAATCCCTGGATAACCCTGGTGACATCGCTGTGACATCTTCAGTGTTACTTCTTTAGATTATAGAAAGGTTTTCACAAGTTGAGGAGCACTTTCCACCTTTATGAGTGAACTAATTGGTTTGTATAAATCTGCATCCTGTCCCTGTAATGATAAAACTCCACTGGCAGATTTTGGACACATCTTGTTGCAGCAGTGAAATTGAAAATCTCAGTATTTTTACACCAGGGTTGGCTGAAATGGCTGAAACACTAGGGGGGAAAGCCAATATCGTGCACCCTGTGTGCTTAAACCTGCTGATCAATGAGTATATAAAACAAAGACTAGTAAACTCAGTAAACACACCATCAAACCCCAAACCATGAGATCAATGCAGTTAGTTATACTGGTGTATAAACTAATATATTGACCTCAGTTTGATACGAATAACGTGAATCTCGGTGTCCTTCGTGAGCATGAAAACATCCACAGTGTGATGGGAAAACTGACCGGGGAACAGCGGTGGGCAGTGAGATTGTGGAGTGGGTGGGGAGTGTGAGGGGTGCTGGGTGGGTGTCCAAGCCAGGGGAAGGGGCAGCTGGAGCAGGGCATTATGGAAGGGCAGAGAAGGTTGTAGGTGTTTGCCACCTGCCCCGTCCAGGTAGACACGCCCATGTAAGCCATGCATCAGTCTCAGCCGCCATGCAAGGTGTGTTAAAGCTGGACTGAACACAGCAGCTGCATGTCGACACGAACACGATGAGGAGTCATGACGAGCGGCTCCAGGGTGAAGCTGTCGGAGAGCAGAGATCCAAAAAACCTGCTTCTACCGGCAGCTTCACCCTGATGTGAGCGGGAGGCTCGGTGTTGGGCCAAGATGGTGGAGGGGTTGGAAGGGTTGGAAGGGTGGGAAGGTGGGGAGGTGAGGCTTTAGACCAGGAACTCCTGCTTACCCTAAAAGTCCCTCTCACACAAAGAATCACAATGAACCTCTCGCCTCATACCGCTGTAAGTGAGACAATAAGAGCAGTCGACAAGAGGAACATTAGACCAAAACACAGTTAGAACCTGCAAGCGAGGAAAATAAATACATAAAAATAGCATTATAAGTGGAACAACAATTCACATTTATACACTGCCTGGCCAAAAAAAAAGGCGCCCATTCTGCAATGCACATTAATATTTGTAGAACTCCAATCCTGATACAGAAAGACGCCAACATGAGTCTGGTGTCTCCATATCATGAAAAACTCTTTCTACTGTGTCCTAAAAATCTATATCTATCAAAAAAAAGGATCACTAATATATGTGAACATGTCAATTAACTTCCAAAAGTTCCAAAATGTTACTGAAACAGGGGGAAATAGTGCATTTGTTGAGGGACTATATTCAGTGGCGGATGAATACACATTCAGTCATATATTACTCTACTGCACAACACTGCAGCTGCATTGTATTTTTTATGGTCCTATTCAGTATGTTTTATTTTATTGTAGGCATTTATTATTACATAAATGTGTCTCTCTATATTGTATTACATTTTCAACATTTTGGGAAATTTTTGAATTTTTTTGGTGGAAAAATAGAAATATTAAGAATGTTTCTTAAGAACATTCTACTGAATTTTGCTGGATTTTGGTAATTTTTTTGTGAATGTTCTTAAAGAAAATATTATTATTATATGCAATCACTTTAGATATTTTTTCGAATTTTTTTTCTGAAGATTTTTATTCATTTTTTGAAAATATTTACAAGAATTTTCTTGCCAAATGTGGGGGATTTAAAAAAAATAAAACTTTTTAGGAAAACTTTTAAGGAATTATTGGAATTTTCTTCCTGAAGGTTTTGCAAATTTTCAGAAATTTGGGGGATTTTTTGCTGAATTTTTGGATTTTTTTCAGACAAAGAAACAGTATTTTTTGGAGACCGTAAATGAAGACAACAGGAAGGTTACATATATTATCTATTGGATTTACTATATAATCCAAAGCTATTAAAAAAACTCCACTACCCTGAAATATGCACTTCTCTAACTAGCAGTGGTGTGTAATATATTATAGTGTTATTCTGCTTGAGGAAAATTAATTAAAAACACATTAAAACCTGACCTAACGTTTTGCAGTTATCTTATGATAATATATTATTATTATTTATACAAAACACAGTATCATTTTTTCTAATTTAGCAATCTAATAAAATGTAGAAGAAATACAAATCTAAGGAAGTGAATTATACCCATAGTTAGTATCTCCAAGGCTGCGTTACCTGTGGACATGCTTTCCCCGGGAGACAAACCGTCCAGGAGACCCGATGAGTGCTCCAGAGGCTGGGGGCTGGTGCCGGGGGTGGTGGGGGGCTGAGGAGGAGGCAGGTTGGGCCTCTGCCGGGGCGGCTTGGGGGTCGGCCGGGCCTTGGTGAGGGTCCCGGCCAGCGAGGGCGGAGAGGACAGGGACGGGGTGGTGGCCGTCTGAAGCTGACCCGGGGAGCCGATGGTGGCGTAGCCCTGGGGGTAGCTGAAGCCGTACGGGGACGGAGTGCTGGGAGGGGTGGGCGACAGGCTGACCGGAGACGGCTGGCCGGTCGACTGGTCCGACATGGCTCCAGACTGGCAGTACGGGCCTTTAGGGGGGATCGGGGCCAACTTCTTTGCTGCAGAGACACCAACAAAAAGACAAGAGAAAACACTGATTGTTTCTGCACATTTATTAAAAAGGGGATTGTACGTACTTCAGCTGGGTCAATGTAGAATTGAGGGATTTTTGAAGTCCATGGGATATATCTTGCATACATTTTTATCAAAAATAAAAAAAACCTAATGTTTTTATGTTCATTATGATCATGTCTTTACAAATTCCAGAATTATTTATTATAGAAACACTCACTTATTAATAAAAAATAACTGGATATCACTAAAATGTCAACTAAATAACCGTCTGAATTCAATAACAACCACCTTCTAATTAGATAAACAATAATAAAATGAGCTGATTCAGAAATAGTTCTGATTGTGTGTTTTTTTTATTAAGTTGAGATAATCATGACATATTTCTTTTTTGGCAATATATCAAATTTATATGGAAAATAATAAATTGTATCTTTTTAGTTCAAATTTTAGTGATATCCAGTGATATCCAATGGACTTCAAAAGTCCCTCAACCATATATTGACCCACATAAAAATATGATACAAAAATAGACTACCATACAAAATGCACAAAAGCATGTAAAATATACTATGAATAAAAAAATTACTAAATTGAAAAATGCACCATAAAGTGTCAAGTGCTAATGAAAAAAACAATTAAAAACTGTGCTTTTCTTGTATTCACAGTTTAAACTATGCTCTGAGTCAGTTGTTTCTGACATCTTCTCCCTCTTCTGTGTTGCCGTATTTTTGCAAAAAGTAGCCGCTGTTCCACATATATGAGCTCCAACTTGCAGCTTGATCCATTTCAGCCTGAAGTACAGGAAGAAAACTAACCGACTCGGCTGTTTGACTTCAGAATATTGCATATAAACTACTGCACAAGTGTACATGCTCACAGCAGTGTAGAGCACTTACAGACTACAATAAGGCTGTGCACAGTTTCATTGCAGGAGAAGAAATCAAGTGGAAGTTGGGATACAGATTTCTGGATGCCGACGTTTCATCCTTGCTTCATGCTGAATCCTGCAGTTCTCATATTGCAATATTTTGTGATTCATTGATCGCCTGTTTAAGCTCCTCATCTTCATCCCCCATCTGTAAATCTGGTTTAATGATCATTATAAAATGCTCACCTGTGCTTCTTTCAAATCTAATCAGCCCTGAAGATCTGTTTTTTTTTCCTCTTGACTAAATTAAAGCCTTAAATCCTTTTAAGTCAGATTTATGTGTACAACCGAAAATCACAGTTCCCTCAAAGGTCAAATAACAATCTGTGACATTTGAATTTAAGAATATTTTAGAAAGGAAAACAAGGACGAAACCCAGGTGGAGTATAAATAAAGATGACAGATCTTTAGTGTCAGTAATTATTGTGGTTTTTCAAGGACTTTTCTTTCTCTGAGGGAAGAATTAATGAATGAAATCATGTTTTACAGACTAGACTTGGCAAGAAAAAATCCCGCTGCAACTTTTAATCACCTCATTACCAGCATTAAATAATAGATAGGATGATTTTATTAGTGCATAAAAGATAATTGCTAAATGATCAATCACTCTTTAAAGGCAGAACAAGACTTTCTGGCTTCAACCTTGTGCTGCTGTGTCCTTCCTGTTAACGTGTCGGCATTCAGCTGAGACTTTAAACAGAAAAGTTACTGCTCTGACTGGTGATTTTGTCTTTCAAACGTGACAAAGTCAATTATTTTCGCTCATAAGTGAAGCCAAGACTGGTGCAGATTTAACGGCAGAGAGGAAACTGTGGAAATAAATTAGTTTAACCCTGTAAGACCCAAATACAAAAATATATATAAATAAATATAGAAAATAAATATAGGTAAAAAATGAGCAAAAAAATAAAGAAAATAAAGAAAAAAAATTATAGATATCAATTCAAAAATAGAAGAAAATTGCAAAAAATAAAATAAAACTAAAAATATAAATAATAACAATAATAATACCAAATACACCCAAATATAGAAGAAAATGAGCAAAAATAAACAACAAAAAAGAATATATGAGTAAAAAAAACAAAAAATGATCTATGTATATGATTATGTATAGAGATAATTTTTATATATATATATATATATATATATATATATATATATATATATATATATATATATACTACTGTTGCAGAAATATGACATCAGTATATATATATATATATATATATATATACTGATGTCATATTTCTGCAACAGTGGGTCTGCAAGGACAAGCGGAGGTAAAAAGGCAGCTGTGTTACCTCTCCTCAGGGTGTGTGGACTGTGCTCAGAGTGCTGGGACTGTCCACTAGAGGTCACTGTCCCCTGGAGTCCCTTCTGTCCAATCACGGGAGACAATTCCTTGTTCTTCAGAGTACTGAGGAAAGAAAGAAGGACAGAAGACCAACATTACAACCCACATTCTCTGACATGTCCAGCCTGCTTCCGTAAATCTTTTGCCGCATTAAAAAAAATAAAAGAGCACCCATAGTTCAACGTCAGACTGGCTGAGTGTCCCCTGTAGCAGACGGACATGTAGTCTATAGAGCGGAGCAGCAGAAGCACTTCAAAAATCCCAAATAAACCCTGATGGCTTAATGGATTTTCCTTGGTCTTACAGCGGCGTGCAGCCAGAATGCCAATGGGAGGAGGACCTGAAGGTCAGAACAGAACCAGGTAACCGGCTCGGCTACATGGATGGATGGCTGAAGCTGCTGGGATGTACAGCTGTGGTGGAGCGATGCAGATGAGACTTTCTGTGAAAAATGCCACTAATTGTTTCTTTTTTTTTGCTTCGACATGCATCATTGTGCTCATGTTCAAGGTCTGATCTGGCGGGGTTAACCGGGCTCGCTGCTATGACTCATTAACGCCCACTTTTATCATCGCATTCGCTGAAAGCTTTGAATTTCCTTTGTTGCCTGGCAACCGTCTCCTGAACATCCTGGCGACGTGGAAAGTTATGGATCGCATACATGGCTATTAAATTAAAGATGGATGTGATAGTGGAATTCCTAAAGAGCACTGATCTCCATGACTGGCAGGTACAAACCAGAGGAGGTAATAAGACGGAGAATAAGGAGGGCAGGGGGGCTGTTGGGAGGATCTCATTCCAAACCCACCCCCCTTTCCTCCTTACATCACCCCTTCCTCATGCTTCTTTGTCCCTGAGGGGCCTCTCTGTCATTTGTGTGTGAACTGTGCTGGAAATACGAGGGAGTTCGAGCGTTCTGCTTCTTGCATTTACCTCGTCAGCTTGGCTCCTCGCTCTCGGCTACAGGCACAGGTGGCCCATGGAGGGGGGGCGGACAGGGGGGTGTTGGGGGGTTTGGGGGAACCCGGGAACAGGTCGTGGCGGGTCAGAACGAGCGGGGGTTTGATGTAAAGGGTGGAGCCGTTGGTTTCGGGCGGGGCGGCATGCGGAGCGTCGGGCAGGGAGGCCTGCTTGCTGGGCAGGTGCAGGGAGCTGGGTTTGGGGTTGGAGTTGACGTCAAGCTGCTGGGGGGACGGGCACGGGGAGTGGAGGGGCAGCGGGGGCGGGCTGTAGCCGGTGCGGCGGGGTGGAGGGGACGGGCCGGGGGCAACGGACTCGGGGCCGGGAGCGACGGGACGCATACACGGAGGTGCTCGGGTGTGGAAGTGGTGGTGGTGGTGGTGGTGGTGGGGGAGCGAGTAGGAGGAGCAAGAGGAGGAGGAGGAGGAAGAGGAGGAGGAAGAGGGGTAAGGGGGCGGCGGCCTCTCCTCCTCGGGGGAGGGGTAGGCGTAACAGGAGTCCGACCAATTGGAGGAAGCATCGTCTGAGCTGCAACGATAGAAATGTCAGTGTTTCACGGGGAACTGGAGGAATTCATTAGTCTCAGGTGGGACGGATCGATCGGGGGTTTGGTTCATTATCGGGGGGAATCAGGTGAATGTTAATCAGTGTTGGGAGGAGAAGTAAAGGGCTCCGGGGGGAGGGGAAATAAAAAACAGGTGCTCGTGAGAAGTCTCTTCAAATCACAGAAATGAAATGAAACAGAAAGTCAGTCACCTCATCCATTGCAAGGCCTTGTGGCAATGGACTGATATGCTGCTAATGATGCTGGGACTGATGGCAGGAGACAGAGAAAGAGATGTAAACCGTGCACATGCAGCAATGAATCACTTACACTCTACTCAAGATGAACCGTTAGCAACTTCTACACACATTTTGTTAAATGGAAACCCAACCTAACACAAGAGAAGTGAAATCTCACAAAATACAAGCAGAAAATTAACCCTCATGTCGTCCTGCGGGTCAAAACTGACCTGTTTTAAAGTTTGAAGATGTGGAGAAAAAATATATTTTCACAGTGAAACTTCTGATGTCCACATTTTCAACACAAAATGGCACACAAAACAACGAATAAAGCAAAATACAAAATGACAAGAATAAGACAAAACACACAAGCGAGACCAAGAGGAAACACAAAACGGCAAAAATGAGAAGTAAAATGACAAAAATGTGAGACGAAAGTCAGACAAAAAAAGACAAAAAACAACAAAAACAAGACAGCATATTACAAAAATGAGACACAAAACAACAAGACGCAAAACAACCAAAAAATTTGACAAGCGACACGAAACAAAAAAAGTGAAAAAAAATTCGACAAATAACTTACAAAGCGACAAAAAAATGGACAAACGACAAAAACGAGACAAAAAAACACAAAACGACAAAAACTCCACACCAAACAACGAACACAGCAAAACACAAAATAACAAAAATAAGACAGAAACCACAAGCCAGACGAAAAGTAAACACAAAATGACAAAAACGAGAAACCAAACGATAAAAACATGAGATGAAAGTCAGGCAGAATAAAAGACAAAACAACAAAACAGAGACAAAATATTACAAAAATGAGACACAAAATGACAAAAGAACAATGAATAATCTAGTATTTTACTTTATGATCAAAGCAACATGTCATGGTCTAGAAATGATTTTAAATTTATAGTTGTACTAATTTACAATCTGCAGTTAATGTCTTCTCTGTAATTTTTACACTCTGAGGACCGGATTGGACCCTCTGGAGGACCGCTTTTGGCCCGCCGACAGCATGTTGGACACCCCTGGTTTAGAGCAATCACAGAGTTTGGAATGACATGCTTCATCAGAGGTGAGACACCAGGGTTGAGGTGACGGGATGAGCGACAGACAGGAAGAACTGGGGGTTTGGGAGCAGACAGCGCTGGTTCTGGTGTCGGTTGCAGCAGCAGCAGCAGCAGCAAAGACGGCGCACTGCAAAAACTCTAAATCTTATTTTTAGTCAGAATGTCTCATCCCACTGGATTTAAGATAAATTCACTTAACAAGAGACATTTCAACAGATGGAGGGACTTGTTTTAAAACAATGCATCTTAAATATCTTGTTAAGTCAATCAAGCTGGAAATTATCTTGTTTTGAGTTGAAATTTACAAGAAAACTCAAAATAAGTTTAACCCTCCTGTCGTCCTGCGGGTCAAAATTGACCCGTTTTAAAGTTTGAAAATGTGGAAAAAATATTTTCACAGTGAAACTTCTGATGTCCACATTTTCAACATTTTGGGGAAATCTTTGAACATTTTTTGGTGGAAAAAAAGAAATGTTTCTTAAGAACATTCACATAAAAATCAACCAAAATCCAGCGAAATTCGCTGGATTTTGGTTGATTTTTTTTGTGAATGTTCTTACAGAAAATATTAAAAGTTTTACTGATATATATGGAATCACTTTAGATATTTTTAGGCTTTTTTTTTTTTAGAAGATTTTTACTCATTTTTTGAAAATATTTACAAGAATTTTCCTGCCAAATTTGGGGGATTTTTTTTTTTTAAAATAAAACTTTTAAGGGAAACTTTGAAGGAATTATTGGAATTTTCTTCCTGAAGATTTTACAAATTTTCTGAAATTTGGGGAATTTTTTGCTGATTTTTTTGATTTTTTTCAGACAAGGAAACAATATTTTTTGGTGCCTGTAAATGAAGACAGCAGGAGGGTTAATACAACTCAAATTAGGAGGTTACATGAAAGCAATAATCTATTATTGAGTGAAAAATTCCTTTTTTTTTTTGTTAACCATATCTGGCTTATTTTAAGACACCTAAACTTGACAATCCTGGTAAAATAGAGCTTAAAATAAGTTTTCCCAGCTAATTTTGAGATCTCAATATTCTAAATATCATATTTTATTTCAAGAAATCTTACCAAGCCATTTTCCACTTGTTCTATTGGCAGATTTTTCACTTATTTCAAGGTAAAAGTTCCTTGAAAGAAGTTTTTTTCTTGTTTTGAGAGGAGCATTTTTTCCAGTGCGTGACGGGGCAGCAGCGGCAGCAGCAGGTGCGGAGGGGGGAGCGCTGGGGTGAGACAGGAGGACGGAGGGGGTCGGGGGCAACAACAGCCTTACCTGGCTCGCTCGCTGCTAGTGGGAGGAGGGGTGGGGGAGGGGGAGGCAGAGAAATCCTGTTCGGGGACGAGAGTGGCGTCGGCGGGCGGGACGGGGGGGTGCACGCTCGGCGGCGTGGAGGAGGTTTTACGCGTGGACGACGAGCCCCTGCGCGACACCCAAGAAGTGTCCATCACCCTGACACCCATGCTGCAGTGGGACACAGATGCACAGCCAATCAGAGCACAGGACGGCCGCTGGGAGGCGGGATCGTGGGTCAGCGGGTCCAGGTTTCCACACCCCAAAAAACACTACGTCCGGGGGGGGATGAAGAGGGACTCAGGTTTCCTCATCTGAGCCATCAGAGCATTTAAAAGGCCTGACCCCAGATCAGCAGAGGAGCAGCTGCACTGTACGATGCTCAACATGCAGAAACACAAAACAACACTTCATCTCCGCTGTGGATTCAATGGAGGAATCTCTTATCTGTTGAGTCAATATAGAAATGAGACACTTCTGAAGTCCATGGGATTTATCTGGCATACATTTTTATTAAACGTAAAAAAAACAACACTTTTCTATGTTCATTATGATCATGTCTTTACAAATTCCATAATTATTTATTATGGAAACAATCACTTATTAATAAAAATGACTGGAAATCACTAAAATATCAACTACATAACCGTCTGAATTTAATACCAACCACCCTCTAATTAGCTAAACAATAATAAAATGAGTTGATTCAGAAATTATTTTAAGTGTGTTCTTTTTATTGAGTTGAGATGACTCAAAACTTGTCCAAATTGGCTCAAAACTTGTCCATAATGACTTGAAAATGCTCCATAATTTCAGAAAATTAGTCCAGAATGACATGAAATTTGTCCTAAATGACTTGAAAATTATCTCAAAGACACATTTTATCCCAAATGACGAGAAAAGATCCAAGCTGACATTAAACTTGTTGGTTCTTGCATTTACCTTTATAAATAACATTTATCTTTATAAATAACTTTCAATTTCAATTTTACTCAATTGTATATATATTATTTAGAAGAATCTTTCTCTAAAATGCCATGTGGTGTTTGGTTATAGGCGACTATGTTGATTTTAGACCTGAAAACAGAAAAACTGTCAACTATGATACAAAAAGTCTCACAATTATATATTGATAGGACAAATTTCATGTCATTCTGGACTAATTTCTGTAATTATGAATCATTTTGAAGTTATTTTGGACAAGTTTTGAGTCATTTTGGACATTTTCTTGTCATTTTTTAATAAGTTTTATATCAGTTGGATCTTTTCTCATCATTTGGGATCATTTTTGTGTCTTTTGGATAATTTTCAAGTCATTTAGGACAAATTTCATGTCATTCTGGATGAATTTTCTGTAATTATGGATAATTTTCAAGTCATTTTCAACAATTTTTGAGTTATGTTGGACAATTTTTGAGTCATTTTCACCAAGTTTTAATATCAGCTTGGATTGTTTCAAATCATTTTGGATCATTTTTGTGTCTTTGGGATCATTTTCAAGTCATTTAGGACAAATTTCATGTCATTCTGGACTAATTTTCTGTAATTATGGATCATTTTGAAGTCATTCTGAACATTTTTTCAGTCATTTTGGACAAATTTTGAGTCATCTCAACTTAATAAAAAGAACACAATCAAAACTATTTCTAAATAAACTCATTTTATTGTTGTTTAGCTAATTAGAAGGTGGTTGGTATTAAATTTGGATGGTTATTTAGTCAACATTTGAGTGATATCCAGTCATTTTTTATTAATAAGTGATTGTTTCCATAATAAATATTGATGGAATTTGTAGACATGATCATAATGAACATAAAAAACATTCTTTTTTTCTTTTAATAAAAGTAAGTCCCTCATTTATATATTGACCCTATTACACATGTATGAGTGAGGTGAAATGATAAATATTTATTAACTGTGAAACAAGAGCATTTTAAATGAAAAAGATGTATGTTATGGTCTCAAATAGTCCCAAAGAACTTTCCTGACATTTTTCATAGCACAGATGACGTTACCACTGGCTGCAATTCATTTAGACGAGTCTTTCTGTATTCTGCACAGTTTAAGGAGGAACTAAATGGAGCTCAGCCACCGTTAAGGTTATTAATTACGCCTCTGCTTGGGCCAAGTCAAAGTTCTCGCTGGTGTTGAGACTTGCAGGAGAAGGTCAGTATCTCCTGCTAGCTTAGCTTAGCTTAGATTAACTGAAAGCTGAGTGAAACAGCAACAGCTTTATTTAGTGCAACGGTAACAAAATCTGTCTGCCAGCACCTCTGAAACTCATTAATTACCAATTATCTGTGGTTTTATGTGGCACACTATTCACTGGCTGGAAGCAGGGACTTAACTGAGTCTCAGTTGGTTTTATTGACCTAAAGAGGTTTTGTTCGGCTGATTACCGGTTTTGTCTGTCAGATAAGGCCTCATCCACAGGAATGGATTTTTATTTAACCCTTTTGTCGTCCTGTGGGTCAAAATTGACCAGTTTTAAAGTTTGAAAATGTGGGGAAAATATATATATTTTCACAGTGAAACTTCTGATGTCCACATTTTCGGGAAATCTTTGAACATTTTTTTGGTGGAAAAAAAGAAATGTTAAAAATGTTTCTTCAGAACATTCACAAAAAAATCAACCAAAATACAGCAAAATGCGCTGGATTTTTGTTGATGTTTTTGTGAATGTTCTCAAAGAAAATATTAAAAGTTTTACTGATATATATGGAATCACTTTACATATTTTTAGGATTTTTTTGCAAGATTTTTACTCATTTTTTGAAAATATTTACAAGAATTTTCTTGTCAAATTTGGGGGATTTTTAAAAAATAAAACTTTTAAGGAATTATTGGAATTTTCTTCCTGAAGGTTTTGCAAATTTTCAGAAATTTGGGGAATTTTTTTGCTGATTTTTGGGATTTTTTTTCAGACAAGGAAACAATATTTTTTGGTGAATGAGGGAGAACAAGAGGGTAACCCAATATGTTGGTAATTCTGGTGAAGACAACACTAAATAACATATACATACAATATTAGTGACTTAATCTGTGCTGTTTCCACCTCCTTCCAGTCTTAATGCTAAGCTAACTAGCTGTAGTTTCACATTTAATATGGAGACAACAGCAGAAAGTGAACCTTTAATTTGAAACAGTCAGCTAAGACCAACCAACAACAGACTATTGTGCTCTCAGGCTGAACTAGTCAGTCCAGAATGGGAACCTGCAGAGATGCTACTTGTGTAAACAGAGAAAAAAAAACAGCTGCTTTGTTCACGTCCCCTTACGACACACACACACACACACACACACACACACACACACACACACACACGACAGATGACGGACAGCTGCTGTCATCGTCGGGGTGATGGACGGGTGATGAACGGGTGATGAACAGGGTGATGAGGGGATGGCTGCAGGAGGACTGAGCTGTACTGTACCTTTGGATCTTCCTAATGCTGCGTTGTTGGAACAGAGACAAGCACAGTGAGGACAGGAGCAAAGATGGTTAGAGACAAGAGTCTGCCGGCCTCGTTAGCAGCAGCGCTATCAAAGAGCAGCTCCGGCAGGACAAACTTTTAAGACGAGCCAACGTGGAGGAGAAGCAGGAGGGCCGGCCTGGCTCGGCTCGGATCGGCTCAGCTCGGCTCAGCTCGGCTCGGCTCGGCTGAGTGTAATGAGGATTTGAGGGGTGAAATGTGCTCTCCCTCGAGTGCTGCAACCACGTCAGACCCAGAGAGGAAATTACTGCTGTATTTAGCTCTAATTAGGTCAACGTTTCCCTGATGGATACCACAAAATCCCCATAAAATAAAAGAACATGCGAGAGGTTTCTCGCAGAAGTTTGGATTCTTTGCAGCAGCAACGTCTCAAAAATCAAAAATCACCAACATGAGAGTCCAAAGTTTCCTTCTCATCGCTCTAAACCCCAAAATCCACTGGCAGCTTTAACCCTCATGTTGTCCTGCGGGTCAAAATTGACCAGTTTTAAAGTATGAAAATGTGTGGAAAAAAATAGATTTTCACAGTGAAACTTCAGATGTCCACATTTTCAACATTTCTGGGAAATCTTTGAACATTTTTAGGTGGAAAAAAAGAAATATTAAAAATGTTTCTTAAGAACATTCACAAAAAAATCAACCAAAATCCAGCAAATTTCGCTGGATTTTATTTACAAGAATTTTCTTGCCAAATTTGGGGCATTTTTTTTTTTAAAAAAAATACAACTTTTAAGGGAAACTTGGAATTTTCTTCCTGAAGTTTTTGCAAATTTTCAGAAATTTATGGAATTTTTTTGCTGAATTTTTGTATTGTTTCTAGACAAGGAAACAGTATTTTTTGGTGCCCGTAAATGAGGACCACAGGAGGGTTAAAAGGCATGTTGTCTTTATAAAAAAGGCGAAAATTACACCATTTATCAGAGCCAGAAATTTGCCGACGGTCCTTGAAGTACTCATCTGTAGGAAAATGGAACCAAATCTAAGCTTCAAATCGTGATCATTAATTTAACAATCTGCTAATCCAACATGTCTCATTTGAAAATTCATCAAAAATATACCGTTTGCTGAAACCAGATTCTGTACAAAAGAAAAAAATTCTGTCTTCCTCAACTCAACTCAGAAGCCATGACTGACTCAGCTGTAACCAACAATCACTAGACAAAAATTTGGGGACTTTTCAACTGAACTGCAGGCTGTTTGAACAGAGCAGAGGAAATTAACATGCAAATAGTACCATATCTATATTTCCAGTGGTACTTTTTTGTTTTGTTTTTCATTTGGAAACCAGAAACAGAAGTTACATGGCTATTTATTTATTGGTGTCTTTGTTTGTTTCGCTTGAAAAACAAGAAAACCGAGCTGTTGGCTGTCTTGGCATCCCTGACTTTTGTCAAGTGTCACTCAAAGCGGCCACACGCTTAAACTTCTACGTAACTTTAAGCCTTAATACATTTTAAATGAGCGTGGTAAATAAAATTTCACAACCCTTGCAGTTATTATGAACAGTCAGATTAGCTATAAAGACCAAAACTGTTCATGCATCAGGCTGTGAACTGGTTTATTTCTGCTGTAAAGTTGGACAATTTAACATGGAGGTTGCTTCACTTTTGAAGCCTCTAGTGGTCATTCAAGGAACTGCAGTTTTTGTCAATTTTGTGTTGCTGTTTGATCTGAACTTTAATATTCCCCATTTGTGGACTTAAATCTAACGTCTTTTCCAGATAAAACTGAAGACGGCTTGTGTTTGAAAGCCTTCTGAAGAGTTTTCTGTGTTTCTCCACTGAAAGCTGAGCTCCATTGATCAGACCCGCTCGGTCCAGGTTTAATTAGCCGGACTACTTGTGCTCTCCGGGCTGCAGAGCTCAGCCTCCCCGCCGGGCCTGATAAGACCAGGGCCGTATTAAAGCATTAGAGAAAGACACTCAGAGACAGACACTGAAACAGAAAAGAAAGCGAGCGACTGGTTTCCAGCTAATCCTCCTCCACGGCTGGAGGATTGTGGGATCGCTCGTTTCACAGACTAAATGTCAGCTCCCTATTCGTCCGTCTCGCTTTCAGGCGTCTCACAGAGAGCTGGAGGGCAGGTGCAGCAGATAAAGACGGCATCCTTTTCTGTCCGCCTCGCTGAGAAACCGAGCTTCTCACTGAGGTCACTTCTCACATGAAACCGGTGTAATCAGCGGGGAGTTTTCTCAGTCTGACTCGACGTGTCCGACCCTGTCAGCCGGCAGTCAGGTGGAAACTTTACCTGCCTCAGAGCGGCCTGTCGAGTAAAAAAACAACCACGTCTCTTCGGCTGACAGCTGGGCGAATGAATGTGAGAGGACTGCTGATTGATTCAGAGGTGGAGTGATGTGAAGTGTAATTACTGGGAGGCTTCACATGAGACGGTTTGTTTAGAAGCAGCTTCACTCTGACTGGAACAGAAACAGATTATTGGAGGAGCAGTTCTGGATTATAGAGCCGCTGTTTATAGACAGGTGCTGCCTCCAATCAAACCATGAATCTGTTACTTCATCCAGCCTTCTTTAGCATTTTAATAGAATATTGAAAACACATCTGCAGCTCATTTAGATATTTTGTGACTCTACTCAATTTCTCATCATCACATTTATAGAACTTGGGAATATCTACATTTTTTGCACCTTCTATTTACACACTAAATCTGTCACTGTGGTGTTAATGAATGAAGCTGTGAGGTATGTTAACACAAAAGTGACTCCAGGAATTTAAAAAATGAATTCTTTGAATAGTTAGTTGTTTTACAGATGTTACCTGATGAGCTATATTTCATATAATATTGAGTAAAATCATACATTTACATGTTAACCTAACAAAAAGATTGATATTGTAACAACAATAATCTATTTTTACACTGTTTCAACCCTATTTAAATCAGCTTAAATAAATAAGTAATTTTACTGATATTTGCCATTATTTGAAGGAAAAAGTATGTATATCAAGGACTGAAAAAATGGTAAAGAAATTTCTTAGTTTTTTTAATTTTCAGAAAATTGTTTAGCAGAATCCTATTCAATTTTTTTAGACGTTCACCCTGAAAGTTGTATTTTTTGAAATTGTAAATCTTTCAAAAATTGTAATTAACAAAAAAAGTCATTTAAAAAATGTGATTTTAAAAAATTGTAATTAAAAAAATTGTAATTTAAAAAACATATTTTCTAAAAAATTGTAGTTTTTTTAAAATAAATTTGTAATTAAAAAAATATTCATACAATTACATTTTTAAAAAAAATGTAATTTAAAGAGATTTGCAATTTTTAAAAAATTATAATTTAAAGACAATTGTAATTTTAAAAATTGCAATTTTTTGAAAAATTGTCATTTTTAAATTTAAATTTGCAAAAATAGCATTATTTTGCAAATATTTGCTGTACTTTTACAGCATTAGAACGTAAAATTACACTGTATGTAAATCAGAGAAAAAATAATATTTTCACCATTTTCACAGTTTTTGAACATTACAGTCTGTTTTATTTTAACATTTTTTTTGTCACTCTTGCTGCCAAATTGTCACCATTTTCTCTACAGTGTGTGTCTGAAAGACTAAAGCTCTCAGTTTAGCAGATTAATAAAGCAGCAATGTAACGTATTTATGTCAAAAAAGGGCGTTCATGTCTCTAAACCCCAAAATCTGATGGGAGGTTTGAAAGGCAAGTTGTCTGAAGAAAAAGTGTTGAAATGACAGCATTTATCAGAGCTAGAAACTTTCCTACGGTCCTTGAAGTACTCATCTGTTGGAAAATGGAACCAAATCTAAGCTTCAAATCGTTGTCATTGACTACAATCAATTAATTCTACATATTTCACTTGAAAATTCATCAAAAATAAACCGTTTGCTTGAAGCAGATTCTGTAAAAAAAACAAAGAATTCTGTCTTCCTTCCCTCAACTGGGAAGCCATGACTGACTCTGCTGTAACCAACAATCAAAGGACAAAAATTCTGGGACTTTTCAGCTGAATTGCAGGATTTTAGTGTATATTAATAAATATAAAACATGTTCCTTCCTCCTTCCTCTGTCTGATGTTAACAGCAGGGATGGAAATGTCGATCTGTTGGTCACCGCTCTCATTAAATGACTCTTTCTGCTCCTGTTTTTGGTTTCTTATCAGTTAATGCTGATGTATGAGAACATTTATCCTCAGGTAGCCTCACCTGACTTCACACATCTTCTAGATTTGGTCCTGATCTCCAAACTGCTGCTAAACGTGTTGGAAACGTGTTCCTACTGCATAGACGTGTCTCATACCCGTCCTTCTTATAGAACTCCAGCATCATGTTGTCCGTGGCGACGCTGAGCGGCCGCCGGCTCTGGTCGTTCTGCTTGCGGTCCATCTGGTCCATGTCTGGAGACGGCATGGAGCTGTAGTTGGCGTTGTGGTTGGTGTGGACGGGGCTGCCGTAGTTCCCCGTCACGTTGAACTCGATTTCTAGCAAAGACAGGAGCAACAGGGATCAATCGGTGTTTTATTTCTGCACTCTAACATCTGACAGAAGTGGCGTCGATGCTCCTCACCTCCGGGGAAGAACCAGTCGGCGTGCTGGATGATCGGCTCGATGATGCCCACGATCTGCAGCGAAACGGTCGTCATCATCTCGGTGATGTTGCTGCAGCAGACACAGACCAAGACTTTCTTTATTATTTCCAAAGAGTTTCAGGCTCAGAGGGTGATTAACACACTTTCACCACATTAGAGGGGGAAATGGACATCATCTCAGAAATGTGGGCTATTAAAATCCTAATTAAAAGTTAGGGAGGGATGAGGAGTTGCTGAGATTCACTGTGAGATAAAAAGAAGGCGTCCTTCACCCTGATGCTGAGTCATGAAAACACTGCAGTGGAGGGAAGATCTCCTGGACATGAGCTGCTGGAGCCTTTCTCTAATTAGCTGCGAGTGTTTTCCATTAACCCTCATGTCATCCTGCAGGTCCGATTGACCCGTTTTAAAGTTTGAAAATGTGGGAAAAAAAATATATATTTTCACAGTGAAACTTCTGATGTCCACATTTTCAACATTTTTGGGAAAATCTTTGAACATTTTTTGGTGGAAAAAACAAATGTTTCTTTAAGAACATTCAGAAAAAAATCAACCAAAATCCAGCGAATTTCACTGGATTTTGGTTGATTTTTATGTGAATGTTCTTAAAGAAAATATTAGAAGTTTCACTGATATATGTGGAATCACTTTAGAGATTTTTAGGATTATTTGGGGAGATTTTTACAAATTTTTGGAAAATACGTACAAGAATTTTCCTGCCAAATTCGGGAGATTTTTTAAAAATAAAACTTTTAAGGGAAACTGCTGAATTTTTGGATTTTTTTTTCAGACAAGGAAACAGTATTTTTTGATGCCCGTAAATGAGGACAACGGGAGGATAAAGGAAAATGAGGACGAGAAGTGAAGACAGAATCCCTGTGGAGTCCATCTCTGTCCTGCCTTCACTGACTTGCTGCATGAAAAACTGGTTTCCAAGCTGAACAGGAGCTGCGACAAATACGACGCAGGAAAGATTCTCTCCAATGTCTGCTTAAATCTGATCTTCAGTTCCCATATTTATTATGCATCAACATTCTATAGAATGTTGATGCATAATATGGTATACCATATTACACTACTGTCATTTCAACAAGCTGCCACTATATTACATGAAAGGCCAGTTCATAGGTTGATTTTTATATATATTATTTATTTTACTTCATTCGATTTATCCTGTATTTTGATACTTTTATAAATCTATGGTGCTGAAACAAAGGCGCTCATCTTTATTTATATATATATATATATATATATATATATATATATATATATATATATATATATATATATATATATATATATATATATATATATATATATATATATAAACTAACTAATATTTTTTTATATATATAAAATTTATTAGTTATTTTTTATTTAATTTTATTATTATTATTACTGTTTTAGTTTTATTTATTTATTGTTGCTCATTTTGGGTCTTACAGGGTTAAATCTGAGTTTAAAATCTAACTGCATTATTTTGCAGATCTCATTTAAAATTTCCTAAAAATAAAGTATTTTCAGCAGATTCTGATGAAGTCAGATTTCAAATTAATTCTGTCTGAATTAACATAAACACTTCGCCCAAATTCTCAGCTAAAAATTCCTCTAATATATAAATATAAATGGATATAATAAGTATATATATATATATATATATATATATATATATATATATATATATATGTGAGTGACCTCTGAGCTTGCATTGTGAAAAAGGGGACCTTTTTAAACTTGAAAAACTGTAGAGAAAAATAGAAAACATACTCTGGAAGTACTACCTACTCTCAGCCCACCTTTTCACATATTGAAATTTAAAGCTGTTTGAGCAACAATATCTCAGGAACTATTAAAGATAAAAGCCTGAAATGTTTTAACTCTCATTTCTCATCATGCCATTGATTCAGAAGAAGATCAAACAGTCTCGGTGAGTTGAAACGTGACAAAAAGTGGCATTTCTAAGGTAGATGCTCAGCCACAGCATTGTTTATTTGGCTAATGATGCATCTTCTAACAAATTAAAAACACATCTTGTAGAAGCTGAAAAGCAAACATGCGTCCCTGCTGTCTTACCCTTCGTTGTGTGTCCACAGCAGGTTGGGTCCGAGGACGATAGCGATGTTTCCAGGAGTCATCTTGTTCACATCCTGATCTTCAGTCAGTTTGGAGAGAAATTTGATCAAATACCTGTTAACACACAGACGCAGGAAATAGTCAGTTAATGCATGAAAATATTATATAAATTTAAGCTTTGCAGGAAGAAGAAAAATGATCCTGCAACAGGTTTGGTGACCGGACAACTGTGTGAACATTCAGAGCAGATGAAATGACTCAGTCCAGGTTTCAGAGGTTGGACAGATTGTAGAGAACTTTAAGTTGGAATGTCCACTTAACTGCTTTGGACGCATGTTGATTCAACTTTATGGTGATTTTAGAGGATATATAGTTTGGGGTGCTGCTACACTGACAGATGTTTGTTGTCTTTACTATTTATACAAATGATCACAGGCTAAAAAACAGAAATACCTCGATGTATAATAAATATATTTCAACAGAAGCTAAAACTACTTCCTACAAAATGGCTTTAACGCTCCTGTTGTACAAAAAATGTACAGAAAGACAATAATAATCCTATTTTAGTTTAATTTATGTGAATGTAACACAAACTCAATGTTTTGGGGTGAGATGCATGTATTTCATTGATATATTTGCTAATTCTAAGTGAAGGCAAAGCAAGGCAGCTGCATTTTTATAGCACATTTCATACACAAAGGCAACTCACTGTGCTTTACATTAAAACATTAAAAACATTGGAAACATTCAGACAAACATGAAAAGCACAATTAAAATGAAAAATATGAAAAAAAACATAGAAAAGAACAGGAAAATTAGAAATATATTAACCCTCCTGTTGTCTTCATTTACAGGCACCAAAAAAATATTGTGTCCTTGTCTGAAAAAAATCTAAAAATTCAGCAAAAAAATTCCCCAAATTTCTGAAAATTTGCAAAACCTTCAGGAAGAAAATTCCAATACTTCCCTAAAAGTTTTTTTTTTTTTTTTTTTTAATCCCCCAAATTTGGCAATAAAATTCTTGTATATATTTTCAAAAAATGAGCAAAATATCTTCCAAAAAATCCTAAAAATATCTAAAGTGATTCCATATATATCAGTAAAACTTCTAATATTTTCTTTAAGAACATTCACAAAAAAATCAAGCAAAATCCAGCAAAATTCACCGGATTTTGTTTGATTTTTTGTGAATGTTCTTAAAGGAACTTTTTTTTAACATTTCTTTTTTTCCACCAAAAAAATGTTCAAAAATCTCCCAAAATTGTTGAAAATGTGGACATAAAAATATATTTTTTCCCACATTTTCAAACTTTAAAACGGGTCAATTTAACCCGCAGGACAACAGGAGTGTTAAAAAATAAAATTAAACTGCGCTAAAAAGACATAATATAGGCTGTTTAGCTGCTCTTTATAATGACATAGATAGAAGTTTAAAGTAAAGGTGGTTAAATGACCGTCACAGGGTTAATAAATGAGGATTTACTGCAGGATTGTGGTCTTAGATTGCACTAAGTGTTCCTAATAAACTGCCAGTTGAGCGTATATGTAGAGCAGGGCGTGTAAAGTGAGAAATGTGGGAAACGCCGGGACAATAGTGTTCTGTTCTGGTCCATCCAGGTCAGGATTCCAGCCCTGATTAATTCAGGTCAGCGTCAAACAACAGATAACGTAAACAGAGTACAGTAAGCAGCTGAAACACACTGAGCTCCTCATCACGGACACTTCTAGAGGCTCAGGAATGGGCCAGTGGCTTTGTGAGGCTCAGTGACTCATCCTGAGCCGAACCACAGCTGGATGAACATCAGCCCAGCGAGCGGCGACGGTCCGGGAAGCCTGACAGGTCTCCTCAGAGGACGCCGGCTAAAAATACGTCCTATTTGTGCGATTGGACGATGGCACTGAAGAGCAGAGCGCCAGCATCTTCTCATCTCCCTCCATCCCTTCCTCTCCTTCCTCTCCTCATCGTATCTTCCTTCTTCTAATCACGAGACGAGCCCTTCAGTGGAAATCTATTGTTTAACCCTCCTGTAAATGAAGACATTTACGGGCACCAAAAAATATTGCTTCCTTGTCTGAAAAAGTCCAAAAATTCAGCAAAAAAATTCCCCAAATTTCTGAAAATTTGCAAAACCTTCAGGAAGAAAATTCCAAGAATTCCTTAAAAATTTCCCTTGAAAGTTTTATTTTTAAAAATACCCCAAATTTGGCAAGAAAATTCTTGTAAATATTTTCAAAAAATGAGTAAAAATCTTCCAAAAAAATCCTAAAAATATATAAAGCGATTCCATGTATATCAGTTAAACTTCTATTTTCTTTAAGAAGATTCACAAAAAAAATCTACCAAAATCCAGCAAATTCCACACCTTAAGGCAAATGAAGCATCACCGAAGAAAGACAAGCTGGACGAACTCAAACCAAATTTAAATATTGCTGTTTAAGGTAACTAAGTTGGACCAAAGCTAAACCTTTAGCTACGTGTCTTTTCCAGTGCCAGCATCCAGAACGCTAAACATGTCATCTCCAGAAACTGAGACTAAATGTTTAAATGATCATGTTTACTACTGCGCACGTATGCAAGAGTCTTCCAGGAGGACTCACATTGACAAGAAAACTAGCGTCATTACAAATACGACTATAATCAAGGCTTAAGATGGTTTAGATGGTTGAAGCTTCACTAGGTCTAGTAAGCAGCTCACTGGTTTGATTAAAGGTTTAAGGTAATTCTTGTCTCTTTGTGTAAACACAGCCTGCAGTTCAGCTGAAAAGTTCCTGAATTTTTATCCTGTGATCGTTGATCACAGCTGAGTCAGTTATGGCTTCACGTTTTGTGCCAAAAAGTGCAGAATTTTTTAGTTTTTAACAGGATTTGGTCACCACAAATGGTTTACTTTTGGCTAATTTTTAAAAGAGACATGTAGAATAAAGTGAGTCTGATAAAATATCGCGACAATTTAAGATATTTAAGCTTAGCTTTGAGTAATTTTGCCAACAGAACTGTAATGGTCATGTGATTAGTTCAAGGACCTTTGGAAAGTTGAAAATTTGAGGATTATTTCAGCTTTTACAGTTTCTAGCTCAGATAAATGGTGTAATTTTGGTGATTTTTTAACGGAATACATGTCCTGTGTATGTGCTGGCAGGTTGTTGGGGTTCAGAGGGTTAAATAACCAACATGTGAACCACCAGGACCAGCAGAGGAACCACCAGGAGTAAAACACTGTAACTCACTTAAAGTTGTTGTTGTTGGCTGGGGGGAGCTTCTCGCAGGCGTTGAGCAGAGCCTGGAGTCTCTTGTCTTGATCTTGAATGCTGCAGGACAGAAAATGAAAGATTTGTTTGTGAGAGAAGTGGAGAAATGTCCAGAGGCTGAAGATATTATTTGGTGAATTACACACTTGGAGGCCTGGATCCAGTCGTTGTAGAGGTCGAAGGTCATCAGCGGCTCGGGAAGCTCACGCAGGTACGACTTCAGAGCACCTGGAGAACGACAGAAAACCACCTTAACCCTCCTGTTCTCCTCATGTACACGCACCAAAAAATATTGTTTCCTTGTCTGAAAAAAAAATCCAAAAATTCAGCAAGAAATTCCCCAAATTTCTGAACGTTTGCAAAACCTTCAGGAAGAAAATTCCAATAATTCCTTAACCCTCGTGTCGTCCTGTGGGTCAAAATTGACTCGTGTTAAAGTTTGAAAATGTGGAAAAAAATATATTTTCACTGTGAAACTTCTGATGTCCACATTTTCAACATTTTTGGGAAATCTTTGAACATTTTGTGGTGGGAAAAAAGAAATGTTAAAAATGTTTCTTAACAACATTCACATAAAAATCAACCAAATTCCAGCAAAATTTGCTGGACTTTGGTTGATTTTTATGTGAATGTTCTTGAAGAAAATATTAGAAGTTTTATTGATATATATCTAATCACTTTAGATATTTTGGGGATTTTTTGGAAGATTTTTACTCATTTTTGAAAATATTTTCTTGCCAAATTTGGGGGATTTTTTTTTTCAAATAATAGTTTTAAGGGAAACTTTATTTTGATGGATAAATTTTCACATTTTTGGAAAATTTTTGAACATTTTTGGTGTAAATAAAAAGAAATCTTACAAAAAAATGTTTCTTTAAGAACATCAAAAAAAAAAATCAACCAAAATCCAGCAAATTTTGCTGGGTTTGGGTTGACTTTTTGTGAATGTCCTTAAAGAAAATATTAGAAGTTTTACTGATATATATGGAATCACTAGATATTTTTAGGATTTTTTTGGGAGATTTTTAATCATTTTTTTAAAAAAATATTTACAATTTTAATTTTTTTTGATTTTTTACATTTTTCTTTCTTGCCAAATTTGGGGGACTTATTGATTTTTTTTTTTTAAATAAAAATTTTAAGGGAAACTTTTAAGGAATTATTGGAATTTTCTTCCTGAAGGTTTTCCAAAATTTCAGAAATTTGTGGAATTTTTTTGCTGAATTTTGGGATTTTTTTCAGACAAGGAAACAATATTTTTTGGTGCCTATAAATGAGGACAACAGGAGGGTTAAAAGTTTCCCTTAAAAGTTCTTTTTTTCCACCAAAAAATGTTCAAAGATTTCCCAAAAATGTTGAAAATGTGGACATCAGAAGTTTCACTGTGAAAATATATTTTTTTCCACATTTTCAAACTTTAAAACGGGTGAATTTTGACCCACAGGACGACACGAGGGTTTAACTTATTTTGAGTTTTCTTGTAAAATTCAACTCAAAACAAGATAATTTCAAGATTGTTTGACTTAAGATATTTCAGATGCATTGTCTTAAAACAAGTCCCTCCATCTGTTGAAATGTCTCTTGTTAAATGAAGTGGGATGAGACATTTTGACTAAAAATGAGACAAATAGACTTGATAAGACTTAGAGTTTTTGCAGTGCTGAACCAGCCATCCCATTAAGACAAACTATTTCCACCCCAGAAGTGAATTTCTCGGCGCTGATGATGAAGGCGACGGCTGACTGGGCTTCACTGCGACTCGTCTCCTTCTTCCCTCTCCGGTCGGCTGCCTTTATTTCCCACAGGGGCAGCTGGACGGATGGAAGCAGCAAAGCTGGGATGCATACATGTCTGCTGTCGACATGCAGGCGTGTTGGTGCCACACGAACACGTTACATGTGGAGTTTTATACTGAAATCATTCGTTTATTGTGATGGAAGACGAACCCCAGGATGCTCTGTCCTCCTCCTCCTCATAAATGAGATCTAACTCAGTTTAATAAGACATCGACTGTCTTTCTTTCTCCGTCACGCTCCACTGAACACAGACTGAGTTTAATTTGATATTTAATACGGTATCATATAGCTCCTGATGGGCAGAAACCTTTCTTTCCTTTGTGGTTTTTTTACATTCAGGGTTAAAATGATCGTCTCTGCTTCATCACTGAGGTCGCTTTCAGTTTATTTGATTAAACAACATAAAAGTGCAAATTAGTCACCAATCTTGTTAATTAAACTATGAAAAAATGGTGGGTTTTGGGTATTTTCATATTTTAAAGCATCTCCAAAACAGAAAAGCTTCACTCTATATACTTTGTACAGTTACTTCATCCTGGTATTTTGCAAATTCATTTAATAAAATGTAATAAATTGAGGAAAACATAGCTTTAAACTCTGAATTCCAAGCAGTTTCTGGCCCTATTTTTAACCGCAGTTTAAAGTCCTGCACCTCTATGGAAACAACACAACCATGACTAGAAGTACAGAGAACTTTCTTTGATTTTTTTTTTTTTTTTTTTTTTTTTTACAATATTTGAAAATAGGCGTAATAAGCACATTTTTCCAAGTGCCCTCAGCTGTTACCAACGCCAGAAAACAAAATAGTGGCTCTACATACTATGAATCTTTTACTATTGATATTTTTATTTCCATACTTTCAACTAAAAAGTCCCTGAATTTTCACCGTGTAACTGTTGGTTGCAGCTGAGTCTCTAAAGGTTCACAGTTTTGCTGAGGAGCATGATTTTATTTCTTTTTTTCTTTTTTTTTTTTACAGAATCTGGATACTGCAGACTAGCTTTGGTTAATGGTCTGGCTAGTATGACACAGTTAGAATGGAACTTTTACATTTTGAGGGCCGGACTGGACTCTCTGGAGGACCGCTTTTGGCCCACGGGCCGCATGTTTGGCACCTGCGATATATACCATAAGAATTGCATTATAGTTTATTGAAATATAACCGTTCTCTGATTGCTCTGTATATAAGTTTATAAATGATCACCATGGAGACTTTCTGCTCATTTTTCTGTTATATTTGAATAAATAATCAGCGTCGTTTTCAAGTTTAAAAATGTTTCCCGCAGCTGGTGAAAAGCTGCTGCTTTGGAGACGTACGGTTCTCATCTGACAGCAGCATTATGCAGCTCCAGAGAGAGAAAAGATCAATAGCAGCATCATAAAAGCCTGAAAGCTTCTCTTTCTTTTGTAGTCTATCACGGTTCAGATTTAAAAGCATGTCAGCGACAGCAACAAAAAGACGCCAGAAAACAGATCTTGTTATTTGCCGCAGCCTCTGCAGAAGACGAGGCGTCTGTCTGACACTAATCCCGGTTATATTTGGAATTTATCACTCCTCATTTTTTGGATGGCTTATCGAGGACGGACGAGAACCGTTTGCTTTGAGTCTCCAGCAGCTGCCGGGGAAGGAAAGTGACACCTAATCAAACGTGAATCCATCTGCTGTGAGGCTCTTACATGCTTTAAAAACCAGCCTTTAGCAGGAAATTTACTGCTGACGACTGACGGCAGCAGAAACAAAAACAGACGGCGGCGCGGATTAAGAAATATTTGGGATTTCTTTGACGCCGACGGCTTAATTATTGCAGTTTTTCCTCGTTTGTGTGGAAGTGAAGGTGTGGAGGTGGACGGGAGCCACAGAAACGAGACTCCAGCTCATAAATCCAGCTGATGGTTATCGGTCGCCATGGCAACAGATGCGGTGCAGCTGGGAGGCTGAGGTGGGGGGATGTACGAGCGTCTGGCCGCTGACGGCTCATACCTGCGATGGCGTGAGGATCCGCCGAGTATTCCTGGACGTCCAGCACACCGCAGTCCAGAGACGCCTTCAGCTTCTTCAGCTTGGAGGCCGACGGAGCGATTCGGAACAAACCCTGAGACACGAAAACAGACAAAAAAATCAGACGAAACAGTTAGAAAGTGACCAAAAAATGGACAAGCGACAAAAATGAGTCAAAAATGTCCAAAGCAAGAAACAAAACGACAAAAATGATGCATAAAACAATGAATAAAGCAAAACACAAAATGACAAAAATAAGACAAAAAAACACAAACGAGGCAAAAAGGAAACACAAAACGACAAAAACGAGAAACAAAATGACAAAAACATGAGAGAAACAGCAAAAGTCAGACAAGAAAAGACAAAAAAACAAAAACAAGACAAAATATTACAAAAATGAGACAAGAAAATGACAAAAATGAGAAAACAAAAAAAGCAAGAAACAAAATGACAAAAGCAAGACACAAAACGATAAAAACGACACAAAATGGCAAAAGCAAGACAGAAAACGATAAAAATGAGACACAAAATGACAAAAACAAGACAAAATGACAAAAACAAGACATAAAACATTCAGAAAAAAATTTACCAAAATCCAGCAAAATTCGCTGGATTTTGGTAAATTTTTTTACGACTGTTCTAAAAGAAAATATTCAAAGTTTTACTGATATAGATGTAATCACTTCAGATATTTTTAGGAATTTTAAAAAGATTTTTAGTCATTTTTTTTGAAAATGTTGATAATTTTTATTTATTTTTTTATTTTTTTAACATTGTATTTCAATGCCAAATTTGTTTGGGTTTTTTTTTTGTTTTGTTTTTTTGTTGTTTTTTTTAAATAAAACTTTTAAGGGAAACTTTTAAGGAATTTTTGGAATTTTCTTCCTGAAGATTTTGCAAATTTTGTATAAATTGGGGGAATTTTTTTGCAGAATTTTTGGATTTTTTTCAGAGACAGGAACAATATTTTCGGTGCCCGTAAATGAAGACAGCAGGAGGGCTGAACTGGTTCCAGTTCATTCATTAATAACAGTGGAGGACTGTTTGCTTCAGGTTCTAGATTAACAGCTCCATCCTGGACCTCGGTAGATCTTCCTCCAGTGACTTAGACTGACTGACTGCTGAAGTGTTTGGTGTGTTTACCTCCTCCTGCATGCCGCACTCCAGCAGCATGGTGACACAAGCCTCGATGGGAAACGCTATATCTCTCCCGCTGAGCGCTAAGTGCTCCTCTAATGGTTTCCCGTAGCACGGCTTCTCCACCCAGGTTTCTGTCAAGCACACAGTTACACACAGTTACACACACAGTTACACAGTTATACACACACACACAGCAGATCCACTGTTGTCACCTTCCACTAAATAATGATGCTCACTATGTTCAAGAATTTCCTCTCAGGCTGCAAGAGTTCCCGGAATAAGGAGAAAAGATGCTTTCTGACCCAGAATGTTCCCAGAGATCCTCATTTGACATCTGTGCATTAGATCGTGTGCTTCTTCCAGGTAAGAACGTACAATACAGGAGTCCGTGTCACTAGAACCGTGTACTATAAAAGCTTTACCATGTGAGGTCATTCCATCTCAGATCATCAACATTAAGTCACTATATTCCAACTAACATTGCAGAAGTGACTACATCATAACCGTCTATAGATAGATCCATATATTCATCTTGATTTGGGCATTTTTCACAAACATTTGAACTGAATCCATCCTTTGGGCCCAGACTTGTGGTTTTATAGTTTGTCCATTCCATCTCTAATCATCAATATATATATATCTATCTCTCTCTCTCTCTCTCTCTCTGTCTCTCTGTCTCTCTCTCTCTAATAATTCATTGATCCTGTTTGAATTGTGGCAATAAATACACATTTGTCAATTAATATTGCAAGTTAAGAAAGTCACAGTTAGTTATAAAACATATATTATTAGAAAGTTTGGGCATTTTAACACATATTTGAACTAACTCTATGTATCCTTTTAGCCCAGATGTATAGTTTTCATTATATTATTTCTGAATCCATGCATATAAAAGAAGAAAAAAAACTGTAAATCTTAACAAAACCTCTGATTAAATATCTGCAGGTCTGCTTTTAAAATCCTAATAATCAATTTCAGGGAATTTGAATGATTTCACAAAAAATAAATGACATTATACTATAATGATGACAAACTGTGACTTTCTTGACTTGTAAAATGATCATAATATGTTTCATTCACAGCATATAAATAAAATCATATATATATTTTTTCCTTTTTGCACACATTTTTGAAGTCCTATATGGCATGTTTGATGGGCAGCACTTTCTATTGGTGGAAGTTCTGCCTTTAAGGCTAAAATCAGGGATCAAAAGTCTCCTGTTGCAGTAAAACCCCATATTATTGACTATTTTTATGTAATTATACAGTAAATCTCCCTGCTCTGGTCCAGTCTGTACATACTTTTATGCCACATTAATATATATTCATCATGCATGGACAGTCCTGCACTAATAAAGTAATGCTCTGTGTGTTCTAATTTATTATGGTCATCCTACGTTAGGACTCCTAATTGTTCTGTGATTTATGCAGAGCGACTGCTGCAGTTTCCCTCTGGGCAATAACAAAGTCCTCTACCTGCATCTGCTCCCTGAAAGTTTGACTGTCGCTTATTCACTCAGAGAACATTTAAAGAACCTCTCTGACAAACTGTAGGCGATTCCAGAAGCACCTTGTGATAACTTTAACCTGCTGACTGTGGATCAGATTTATTCTCCTCGTGGTGATGCCGGCTGCAGTGAGGGGTTACAGAGAGGTGACAGCATCATAAAAACAAAAGTCTGTTGGTCTCAGACTCACCCTGATGAGCTTTGATCTGCGGCAGAACACTCTGGAGCAGCTCTAATGACTTCCTGTGGTACTCAGCCTGGACTTCTATCAGCTGCACAGACACAAACAGAGTTCAAAAGTCCGTACAGGATGTTTTCAGTCAGTTCTCCGAGGCCAAAGTCTGCACAGATGCTGCACTTACTGTCTGGAAGTAGCTTGCATAGTCAAGTTCTTTGGCCACAAAACTGTACATGTCTGCTGAGAGCTGATCCTGGTGGAAGAAAAGACAAAAAACAAGCCAGAAGAGAGTTAAAAACAACACAAAACTCCCGTTAAAAAGTGTCCTACTAGAGCATCGGCGTCAAACTCATCTTAGTTCAGGTTCCACATTCAGCACAATCTGATCTCCAGTGGACCAGACCAGTAAAACCACAGCATAATAACCTAGAAATAACCACAACTCCACATTGTTCCTTTGTTTTAGTGCAAAAATGTTCACATTTAAGGAATGATCTTTTTTACAAACCATTATAAACAACCTGAAATTTCTCAAGAAAAATAAATTCGGTTTCAGCAACATTCAGCCTCAGTTTATCATTTACAAATTACAGCTTTACATTACAACAAAAAAGAGACAAAAACTTAGAGGAAACAGTTACAAAGTGACAAAAAACGGACAATGTCACAAATGAGACAAAAAAATGACAAAAGTGAGAAACAAAACGATTTAAAAAAATGAGACACGAAACAACAAAAGCAAGAAACAAAATGACTAAAAATGAGACAAACGACACGAAACCAAACAAAAATGAGACAAAAAATGAGACAAAAAAGTTACAAAAACAAGACACAAAATGACAAAAGCAAGAAAAAAGACAAAATATTAGACAAATGACACGAAACAAAATAAAAAACAAGACAAAAACTTAGACAAAACAGTTACAAAGTGACAAAAAATGTACAAACGACACAAATGAGACAAAAAACAACAAAAGCAAGAAACAAAATGACTACAAATGAGACAAACGACACAAAACAAAACCAAGAAGAGACAAAAAATTAGACAAAAAAGTTACAAAGAGACAAAAAAATGGACAAATGACAAAAAAAAAATTCACACTTTACAAAGCGACCCTCTGGACGGCTGCTTTTGGCCCGCAGGCCGCATGTTGGACATCCCTGTACTAGAGCTTTTTCTGCAGCTGAGATAAAAAACCAAGGCGGATTTAATCACATTAATAACGGCTGCGAGCTCCGGGTCCCGAAAAGGTTCGTAAAAGGTCAAAAATACAGCATATAGAAGTAGAAAATTAATCAGCATTCGACTGCTTAATTCGCTTTGAAATGTGTAAAGAGTGTCAAGTAATTAACAGTCATGAGAAAAACCTCAGACATGGTTTTATTATTCCATTATAGTAGATCTGTGAGGCCGCAACTAACAATTACCTTCATTATCCACTGATTGTTCAGTGTATAAAATGCTGGAAAAAATGCAGATCAGCACATTCAAACTGATCTTTTATCTGACCAGTGGTGAGAAACCAAAGCACAGCTCAGGAACTAGGAAATATGTGCCAGAAACATTGATGTCGTTATTGACTCAGGCCTGAATTTCAACAACCATTTGAAAGCTGTTACTAAATCTGCCTGGTAACACCTGGAGAACATCAATAGAATCAAGGGTTTCCTGTCTAGAGAAGACACAGAGAAACCTGTTCATGCATTTATTTACAGCAGGTTAGATTATTGTAATGGTGTCTTTTCTTAATAAGACATCAAAAAAAAGACAAAAAACAACAAAAGCAAGACAAAATATTACAAAAATGTGACGCAAAACGACAAAAAATAAGACAAACGACACGAAACAAAACAGTGACAAAAAATTAGACAAAAGTTACAGAGCGACAAAAAAATGGACAAACAACAAAAACGAGACAAAAATGACACAAAATGACACAAACAAGACAAAAAATATCAAAAGTGAGAATCAATCAAGTCAATCAAGCAGCTGCAGCTCATCCAGAACGTCCAGAACTAACACCAGGAAACTGGACCACATCACTACACTGACTTCCTGTTAGTCAAAGGATGGAGCTCAGAATCTGACTCCTGGTCTACAAAGCACTGACAATACATCCTGGACTTATTATCTCCATATGAAGCATCCAGAGCCTCTCCTCAGGCCATCAGGGGCAGGTTTACTGTGAGTTCCCAGAACCAGAACCAGAACCAGAACCAGGACTAGTGAATCATTCAGCTATGATGCTCCTCACCTGTGGAACAAACTTCCTGAACACCTGAGATCTGCTCAAACTGTCGGCTCTGACAATCAGATTGTTTACTGCAGCTTTCTCTTAGATGCTCAATCTTATTTTCATGCCTTTTAATGCACTTTTCTGGTTTATTTCTACCATTCAAAAGTCTGAGGTCACTTAGAAATGTCCTTATTTTTGAAGGAAAAGCAGTTTTTTACCAGTGAAGATAACATGAAATGAATGATAAATCCAGTCTAGACATTGTTAATGTAGTAAATGACTATTCTAGCTGGAAACTGCTGATTTTTAATGGAATAAAAAAACAGTTAAATTAAAAAAAACTTCTTCGCAAGTTGTCAAAAAATGTCCAGAGGGCATCTTTAAGGGATTTCTAAATGCCCTAATAGCTGCACCATCTGCACCAAAAAGTACTATCTTTATTCTCTCTGCTCATGCTTAAACTTTCCACCAAATTTCGTTTGAATCTGTTGTGCAGGTTTTGAAAAATCCCACAAATCAAAGGGACTATAAACAACCAGTAAGACAGCTAGCGGATAACAACAATAAATAAAAATACAACACACAAAGTTGTATCATGTTTTCACTGTGGTTTTATCACCTGATATAAACATGAAATCAGAATTCTGAAAGCCCAAAGTGGGTTTTTTTGGCATTCTGAAAGCAGAAATAAGCTGTAAACACAACTGTGATATTTTACACACTTGTAAAGTTGCTGATGCTCCTGCAGATAAAGAACACAACACATGAAGCAGCTTTTATCCTGCATTTGAAGCTGTAGTTATGACCAAATGATGAATCTAGGTCCAATTTCCCTTCATTTTTAGCTTCATTTTTGGTCTCCTCCACCAACTTCAGGGGCAAACATCTGCCTCTTCAGCTGTTAAACGCTGCAACTGTTGCTGGATTTATGGAAATAAACTTGTGGGCACTGACTCGACAGATCTCCATGCGGTTGGCTGCCTCCTCCATCTCTTCCCTGAGGTGGTCGGCCTTCGCTCCCGTTGGCTGCAGGTTGCTGGAAAGTCCTGAAGACTTGGTGGATTGGTAGTACCTGTGGGCAGAAAATGCTTTATTCAATATTCTTGAAGTGACTTTGAGAATTTTAATGGAGTGAAAAATCAGTAAAAGCAGCACGTTAACGTGAATGAAGGCATTTTTATTTTGCCTTCAGCAGCTCCAGACTTTAGCTCCTCGGAGAAAAGAAACGTTGACAGCGAAACCTGACAGCTACTTCCACCACAAAAACAAATCAAACAGTTTCTTTTAAAAAAAAAACCAACAACAGCGGATTAAGTGTTTGTCTGACAAAAGACTAACACTTGTCTATCCATATATCCTCATTGATTCAACTTAAGCTCTTGTCTGTTCTCAGACTCGCTGTCTGTCCGTCAGACTTTCTGTCTGAGTGCAGATAATTCGCTGCCAGAGGAGCTCAGCTCACAGCCGGATGATGGGAGAAAAAAGTGCTTCACATTTGGGTCACTAAAAAAACTGGACTGCAGTGAGGAAAATAACATTCTGCACGTCAGCGCTGTGACAGCGAAGCAGCCCAGAGAAACCGTGGAGACGGCGTGTTTCAGTGATCAGGAGACAGTTTCTGATTGGACCAGAGCAGCGAAAGGTTTTCACACCTGAAGTCTGAAGAAAACGCCACAAAAACAGCATCACAAGTCGCAAAGTTTTACAGTTTTTCAGCCTGAGGGATCAAAGCACATTCTTTCATCTTTAACTGCACGTTTTACACTCAACTACACCCGAGAAAACAATTATTTCGTGTCAATTTTTGTCATCGTAGCAGCAATTATCTCAAAAACTACAAGAAATACTAGAAATACTGATATTTATTTGATATATTTTATGACAAAATTACAAAATTTTACCATTTTTGAGCCAAAACAACCACAAGGCATTCTTTTATCCACAATTAGACATGTTTTATACTCATTTATTATGCTGGACAGAACAATAGGTGATTTCTGGTGGTCTTTAAAAGGCCTTTCATGTCCAACAGAAGATACTTAAAAGCAAAGTCAGCAATAATTTTAAGAGCTGCATGTGTTTTATAAAGACCATCGATGTGGTTATTCAGCAACTTGTTTCACATGTAAACAAACCTTAAATGTGAGATTAGCAGTGATGTAATGAGCAAACATTGAATAAAACACGCTGTTAACTTGCCTTGAACAGCTTTTTGTTGTCTATAGAATTAGCTGTGAGCATTAATGAATCAGTAATTTGAGGTGTTTGAATCGTTTAGAACCGACTCTACCAGTCTGATGTACAAAGTCAGCATTAAAGCTCATTTAGAAGAGCAAAGCTGCATTCATCAGGTTTATAATTGCAGCTGAAAGAACAGAAGTGTCTGGATCTGGCTTCCAGACAGGTTTTATCCCCCAGCATCAGCCTGCAGTGTGAAGACAAACAGCAGCTTCACTGTGTGGAATCAGAGTCCGGTGACATTCACTTCATTCACAGAGGATGGAGTTTCTCACAGACTCACCGTGTTCGTGCCGAGTCCATGTCCAGGACCAGCTTGGCTAAATGTTTCCTTTGTTTCTGGATGTTTGGGATCTCCACCTGAGAGGACAGAGCAGAGCGTGATGTTTGCTGGTGTGAAAGAGGAAACAGACTCTGTATTGTCGGAGGGTTTTACACCTGTTGTTGCTCTCATGGAGATGAGTTTACTGGCTGCTTTACAGGACGAGTCTCATGGACAGAATATTTAGGAAACTCCAATCAGACACTTGATCTACAAGTTCTTATTTACTCTGATGCTTCAATCAACATATGTGTGGATTTATGTGCAGCAGAACATCTATATGCAGCTCATAATGTCCACTTTTATTTGACTATATGCAGTGAATTCGTATGTTTTATTTTATTTGACTTTGTGATGTATTTCATTGTTGTTTAGCAATAACAGTAAAGATCTGTTTTCTTCTATTTTTGCCTCAAATGTGTTCATGAGGTCACAGTAGATGTTTACTACTGAGATCACGTTTGGTTTTCCGGTGCACTACACAATATATATTAGAATTTGGAGAACTTCCAGGAACTGTGCAGATATCTAAGGAACCTTTCTTGCTTCCAGTCTTCCTGGAGGAACCTTTAACTGCTCGAGTTGAAGAAGAGAAACCTCTACAAGCAAAAAAGGAACGTAAATATTCCTGACTTGTTTACATTAAAAAGAATACATAACCATTTGTTGTTTTATGTATTTTACTTTAAAGTTTGTGCCTCCTTTTCTTTTTATGTTACTTTTAGTACGTATACTACCGTTCAAAAGTTTGAGGTCACTTAGAAATGTTCTGATTTTTGAAAGAAAAGCAGTTTTTTTCACTGAAGATAGCATTAAATGACTGATAAATCCAGTGTAGACATTGTTAATGTGGTAAATGACTATTCTAGCTGGAAATAGCTGATTTTTAATGGAATATCTCCATAGAGGTACAGAGGAACATTTCCAGCAACCATCACTCCTGTGTTCTAATGCTACATTGTGTTAGCTAATGGTGTTGAAAGGCTCATTGATGATTAGAAAACCCTTGTGCAGTTATGTTAGCACATGGATAAAAGTGGGAGTTTTACTGGAAGACATGGAATTGTCTGGGTGACACCAAACTTTTGAACGATAGTGTACATTCTACGTGTTCAGATGTTTTTTCCATTTAGCTACTGTAAAATGCTGTCTCTGCATTACGTATTATGTGTTTAACTGTTGGAAAAGTTCATAAGGAAGCCTAAATTATACACAAAAACATCGTCAAAGCTGCTTTCAAGTTACAGAATGCCATGCTGAGCCATAAAAACCAGATAAAAAGACTGCAAATGCACACATATTGAGAGCTAATGTTACAGTAAAACGGTTCTTAAGGAAGCTGAAGCCCACGTTGGGACACAGACAGCGTGTTTTACAGAACATCTGCTGCTGGTAACTCCACTGGAGGCCATGAATCAGCTGTTTGCGTACCTCTGCCAGGTCGTACAGCGGCTCGATCACGTCCCTCTCGATGGTGAGTTCGAACAGGATGAGCTCCTGAGCCAGGCGGTCCTGCGTCTCCCCGCAGAGCTTCAGCATCTTCCTGCGACAGGAAACACCAGACAGCAGTGAAGTCTGGGACAGTCTTTACATCTGTTTAATGCCGGTACTGTACGACCCAAAGCAAGCAGGTGATGCAACCCAGAGAAAGCCAGCTCAGTCTGTCCATTTAAAGCTGCTTCATTTCACACCTGCAGGAGTTACTGCTGAGGGAAAAAGTTAATAATGACAAATAAATGTGGCAGACCGTCTTTACTGTCATCAAAACGTCACCGAGCTCCTGAAAAAACACATTTTAGAGCCGAACGCAGGCAAAGAATTCAGAAAAAATGCTGCAAAATGAGAAAACAAGCATTTGCAGAAACAGGTGTGATTATTCCCACAGAGAATAAATGAATTAAACAATTAACAGCTGTGAAATCTGATTAATTCATGGAGTCAGTTTAAAGCAAAAATGCCCAAATCCTCTGGTAGCAGCTTCTCACATGTGAATATTTGTTTTCTACCATAATAATCTCAAAGTTTTAAGACTTTTGACTCCTGACCAGACAAAACGAGACGTCTAAGTGTATTTATCTGTGATTATTAGCCTGCCTCTTTCAAAAACAAAACATTATATACCTAAAAAAATTTTTATTTTTTTCACTTGTTCACTTTATAGAACAATTTCTGCTTCTATCTCTGATTTTCCTGAATTTTTATGTCATAAAATATGGCTATTTATTAATATATTTGTGAAATTTTAGTTTCATATATCACATCCTTTCCAAGACATCTTTTAAAAATGAAACTGCCCACTATTTTTAACAAGGCGAAATTGAGGCTATGTTTAAATGAAAATATCTGAGGAAGTAATAAATATAAAAGTCTGAAATCTTCACTGTTATTTCTCATCGTGGTGCAGAATGTGCAATATTGAACATATATCTAATAATCTCTGAATATGAACATTTCATATCAACATTTTTTGGTGGAAAAAAGAAATGTTGAAAATGTTTCTTAAGAACATTCGCATAAAAATCAACCAAAATCCAGCGAATTTCGCTGGATTTTGGTTGATTTTTATGCGAATGTTCTTAAAAAAAAATAGAAGTTTTACTGATATATATGGAATCACTTTAGATATTTTTAGGATTTTTTGGAAGATTTTTTTCTCATTTTTTTGAAATATTTACAAGAATTTTCTTGCTGAATGGGGGGGTGGTTGTTTTTGATTTTTTAAATAAAACTTTTAAGGGAAATTTTTAAGGAATTATTGGAATTTTCCCTCCTGAAGGTTTTGCAAATTTTCAGAAATTTGGGGAATTTTTTTGCTGAATTTTTGGATTTTTTTCAGACAAGGAAACAATATTTTTTGGTGCCCGTAAATGAGAACAACAGGAGGGTTAACAATACAAAGTATTCTGTATGTTTTATTTTGTATTATTATGGCAGAATGCAAAGCTACAGCTATATATGACTCAGAAAATATCAATTGTTTAATTTTGCAATATCAATATTTTTGTCAATATGAGCTCAAAGATAAGACTTTTCATGATGACTTCAATTTTTCTTCCCATTTCAGCTCATCCATAATCAGAGACTAGGTGATCTATTTGTCCAATATTCCAGATTTGAATCAATGACATGATGAGAAATAACAGACAATTTCAGGATTTTATATCGTTGTAGAATAGAATAGCTTTATTGTCATCAGACATGGGGGCAAGATGAAAATAAAAATGCATTGTTTAAACATATAATATAAATAAGTAATAATAATAATATTATAAATATAAATGTGTGAAAAAATGTGTTTTAAAGTGGGATAATGGGCAATTTTTTAATTCTTTAATTTTTATCTCAGCAAGTATTTAATACGTCAATCTATTTTACATTTATCTTAAAAATATTACTTTATTTTACTATAAAAAGTTCAAATAAATCAGAGATGTTCGAGCAGGAGGCCCCTGATGATTTAAGGTGGAATAATCTAGTTTCTTTTCAACGTTGCTTTCTGTATTTGTTGATGTTTTTCTTGCTAAATGAAGCTTAAACTGACAGATAAAAGTGTTTGACATTTCAACACTTGCATTCGTTCGCCTGCATGTATGGAAAGTGTAAAACCAGTTCTGGGTGATGAGAACATTTATGTTCCACGCCGGCGCCTTCTTCCAGAGCAGCAGATGACGGATGGAGATGGAAACGTGTTGCTCACCCCAGCAGAGACTCGTCTCCGAGCACGGCAGCTCCTTCCACCATGCATTGTGCGAGCGTCGTGAGAGGAAGCTTCTTCTGCAGAGACACAGAAACAGTCCATGAATCTGAAAACCGTTTAATAAATGAAAACACAGAAAACGAAACACGATATCTGCATCACAAACACCTGGAGGTAAAACCCAGCCTTGATTTCCCACATCAGCTTATCAGTTTGGTAAATATTCACTCCATCTTTAGACAATTAATCCAAAAATTGCTTGTTTTTTTGTCATTTTTTTCTTGGATTAGTTGCTTCCAGCTGAGTTTATTCCGTCCCGTGCTGCCTTCAGGCTCAGATAAATTAACGGATTCTCTAAAAGATAATTACCTGGCAATGTTTAAAACACTCTGAAGGTGTTTCCAGAATCCTCAAACATTCTTCTACGCATCTAAATGAATAAATATTCAGTCTACTGAGTGATTCTTAAGCTGTTTCCAAAGTTCTCCAAATACTCCGATTATTTTGCAGTAAATTGAACATTTTTTCCTCCAGATGTTGAGCTGAATCTCTGAGGATCATTTAAACGCTTCCACAAACGTCCTCCTGGGTTTTTTAAGCATCCTTCTGGTTAATTATTTGTTAATGATGCCGACCTGATTAACACACGAACTGGAGCTCGACTCAAACAAGCTTCACAAACGGAACCTGCATGTTTATTTTATGTCCTGACAGTCAAACATGAGCAGATTATTTCATATTTACACTCACATGTAATTCAGCTCCTCTGAGAAGTTCCTCTTAATCATTTATTTATGTGGTTCTTTCCTGAACCCTCTGAACCCAGAGAACATCCTGGGTGTTTTTTTATTCTCCCGTCACATTTTTACTCACTGTGAGCTCATTTTTTACCACATTATAAAGTCCTTCATCTCAATGGAAACAGAACAACCAGGATTAGAAGTGGAGAAAACTCAGAAATGCATTTTATGTAGAATGACACATTTATGATGCCAGAAACCATAAAATTGAGAAAGTCAAAGCAGATTTTTTTGGTTGTTATTTTATAAAAATTGAAAAAAAAAAAACCTAGAATTAACATATATAACATTTTTCTAGAGATCTATAGAAATTTTACTGGCTAGATTTGTAATTGATTTCCATTCTTGTGTCTTATCTAACTTTTTAGTTTTCATGTAAGAACTGCTGTAACCTTTAGGTCACTAGTTTTCTATAGATTTAGTTTCTTTTCCAGATCTGTCTTTCAGTCATCGTCTTTATGTCTTGTACTTCTTCCAATTTTATTTTAACAGTTTTTATTTGCTGTTTTTATCTGTCTCTTAAATGTTGATGATTTCATAGATGTGATAGATCTGCCACTGTGTAAGGCATTTTTGCATCCATGAGTAAACATTATAACATTATTTCATGTTTTTATTAGGGGGACAAATGCACATGTATTAAATACTGCCTGTGATTATGCTTTTATACATTCAGGCGACGCTCGATGCAGCTGAAGTGAGTCGACTTCTCCCTGATCTTGTCGTCACGTACCGAATCATTTATGTTTACTTGACCGAAGTGGTGCCAGCGACATATTTGTGTCCAACAGTGCGGATGATTTTGATGCCATAATGAGAAAACAGATGCAAATATTCAGCCCCTACTGGGTCTGCTGTGCTGGACTTCCTACCACATGATGTTTGTCTTTTATCTATGTATTGTTTGTATCTGTGAGTCTGCAATAATCTATTTTTATTAGCATAGCATTTATTTAATCAGTCCCATTGAGATTTAAATCTATAGTCTTGGAAAAAATGATTACATCACCCTTGTTTTCTTCAAGTTCTTGTTCATTTTAAAGTCAACTAAAGGTATATTGTTTGAAGAATACAATGAACGCAACAATAAATGCAGCTGATTCCATCATACTTTATGTCCTATTTGACATGCTTCAGCTTCATTGTATTCCAGGGTCTATAAGAGGACATTTCATGTCATCAGCAGCACATGCAAAGGTCTAGAGTGGTTTCCTGCTGACATTCAAGCCGTAGCACAACTCAGAAGTTGTCAGCTCTCACATAACGCCTAAAACTAGAGAATTATGTGAAGCCACAAAGGCAGACATCATGAGTGAGAGACAGGTAGCGAAAAAACTGAAGATCTCCAAGACAGCCGTTCATTCCACCAAGAAAAAACAGCCCAACATGGTTCTACCAAACTGCTAGCTGGTCAGGAAACGTCTTTCTACCCACCAGATGACCGTCACTCATCCATTCCTGTCAGGAATCGTCCTCAGACCTCCAGGAACCTTAAAAATGAGTGGACACTGTGGAGAAGTGTGACTTGTTCCACAAGGACAGTTGGAAAGCGACTTGTTGAAGCTGGTCTGAAGTCCCACAGGGCAGGAAGAAGCCCTTCATCAAGGAAAGGCAGAGGAAAGCTGGTTACTCTTTGCTGGGATCACAAGGATTGGACTGTTGATGATTGGACTAAGGTTCTCTTCAGGGATGAATCCAGTTTTCAGCTGATGTCCACTCCAGCCAACTTACTGGTTAGGAGGAAGCCTGGAGAAGCTACAGACCAGACTGTCTGCCCCTACAGTAAAACATGGGGGTGGATCAGGGACCATCTGGGGTAGTTTCAGTCTGGGTGGAACAGGGTGAATGAACCAGGTCATGTTTGGGGCTACTCTGGAAAACAGTCTTCTTCCATCAGCTGGAAAACTCTTTCCTGCCTCCAATGACTGGATTTTCCAACAAGACAAGGTCAGTTAAAGCCTGGATGGAGAACCAGAACATTGGAACCATGCCTTGGCTGCTCAATCACCAGATCTAAATCCAACTGAAAACCTGTGGAAAATCATCAGACGCTAAATGGAGAACCACAAGCCCAAAAACAAAGCAGATTAGTTAGAATTAGTGCAACAGGAATGGGCTGCTGTGACAGCAGAACAATGTTAGAAGCTGGTGGAGAACATCCAAGATGCATGGATGCAGTCATCAGAAACAATGGTTATGAACCAGTACTAACTCCTGTGTGGATCATGGGACTAAAACACAGAAAAGAAACCATGGAATCCTAAAAGCTGTTTTTGGCAGAACAATGCCATAGATATCAATGGAAAAACTGAAGGGATTTTGGTTTTAACCAAGAAAACCATGGAAAATGTCTGATATCAGCTCTTAAATTATTTTTGTTGTTATTATTGTATTTGTCCAAACAAATGTACCTTTAGTTGCACCAGGCATTAAAATGAACAAGAAACTGAAGAAAACAAGGGTGGTCTAATAATTTTTTCCGTGACTGTATTTTTCAAAAGAAGCCAATGCATTTGTATAGAAACTGAAAGGCAAAAGGATACTTTAAATATTAAAGCACAAAGGAAAACCCAAGCATAAAACACAACCATTAATAAATAGCAGAGACGGCAGTAAAAGGGGTTAAATAAGTACATTTAAAAGCTTCTAAAGCTCAACAGCCCCAGGGCGACCACACGGTGGGTTTTTATTGTGTTGTAAAAGTTTGCACGAGTGAAACTAAAAGCAGCTTCTTCACGCTGAGATATGACCTGAGGATCAGTGAGAGTATCAGAGCGGGTTTGGTTGGTTCCTGACTGAACCACTCTGCAGGTTTTTAACCCTTTTCTGCTGCTTTAAACCCTGATCTGTTTAATAAGGTCTCATGTAAAGATCGCAGAGACACAGTTAATGGTTTAAATGAAAGAGGGCATTATTACTATTTAATGTAGAAGCACAAATTAGTTCATATATTTAACTGGATGGAAATATGGGACACAGTTCAACCCTTTAATTCTCCTGTTGTCCTCATTTACTGGCACCAAAAAATATTGTTTCCTTGTCTGAAAAAAATCCAAAAATTCAGAAAAAAAATCCCCAAATTTCTGAAAATTTGCAAAACCTTCAGGAAGAAAATTCAAATAATTCCTTAAAAGTTTCCCTTAAAAGTTTTATTTTCAAAAAAATCCATCCCCCAAATTTGGCAAGAAAATTCTTGTAAATATTTTCAAAAAATCTGTAAAAATCTTCCAAAAAAATCCTAAAAACATCTAAATTTATTACATATATATCAGTAAAACTTCTAATATTTTCTTTAAAAACATTCACAGAAAATCAACCAAAATCCAGTGAAATTCACTGAATTTTGGTTGATTTTTTGTGAATGTTCTTAAGAAACATTTTATACATTTCTTTTTTTTCCACCAAAAAATGTTCAAAGATTTCCCAAAAATGTTGAAAATGTGAACATCAGAAGTTTCACTGTGAAAATATATTTTTTTCCCCCCATTTTCAAACTTTAAAACGGGTCAATTCTGACCCGCAGGACGACAGAAGGGTTAATTGCAGTATGACACAGTTATGACGACATAAACCATGCAGGGAAAGCAAAAGCTGAATTTCTCTGATAATTTAAAATGGAAAAAAAGCACAAATTTAATCAACTTCTCCAATATTTTCCAAACACCAACAAGTATTAAAGCTCCTGGAGAAAAACCAGTGGCTCTACATAAAACATTGGACAACTCATAATTCTGACCTGATGAAGGACCAACAAATCACAAAATTTCCCCTCACTTTACATACATACAGCGACAACCCATCTCCAAAGCCATGTACTGATGTTTAAATGTGATCCTATTAGCTGATTCATCAGCTAAACTTTTGACCCGCAGGACGACACGGGGATTAAGCGGTGTCTAGACAGTGGATGGATGGATGGATGGATGGATGGATGGATGTGTTCTGTCATGTTTACTGTGTGGTCTCCTACCGACGGTGACCTGACAGACTTCTTGTCCACGTCGACGCCCTGCTGGCCCTGCAAACAGGCCGTCAGCTTCTTGTGCGTGCTGTGAGAAACCTGCTTGACCAGCTCCAGACGCTTCTCCACCTGAAACACACACAGAACACACACAAAAAAAGAGGAAAAGTCAGGCCTCAGAGAGAAAAACCGGATGACACATGTAGACACAGTGTGCTTTTACAGATGCACAGATTAGGTGAGTTTCGGGGTAACTCCACCGGCGGTTACAGACGTGAACATGCAGGCAGTGAAAGCCTGCAGCTACAATAGATCTCATTTTAAAAAGCTCTGCAGCTGTCTGTCACAGCTGTTTGTCTCCAAAAATGCAGCCACATAAACAGTCCTCAGCTGGTGAAACTTACAGAAGACCAGGGGTGTCAAATTCATCTTAGTTCAGGGGCGTCATTCAGCCTAATTTGATCTCCAGTGACCAGTAAAATCACATCATAACAACCTATAAATAACCACAACTCCCAATGGTTCCTTTGTTTTAGTGCAAAAAAGTACATTCTGAAAATGTTCACATTTCAGGAATTATCTTTTTACAAAACATCATGAACAACCTGAAATTTCTCAAGAAAAATAAATTCAATTTCAAAAATCTTATGCCTCAGTTTATCATTTCCACATTACAACTTCCAGATCACGAGTGTCGACAAAGGAACACAACATTTAGTCACCTGGAACTGATGATGTAGGATTTTACTTTGTGATCAAAACGGCAAAAGTCAGACAAAAAATAGACAAAAAACAACAGACAAGACAAACTATTACAAAAATGAGACACAAAGCGACAAAAAAATGGACAAACGACAAAAGCGAGACAAAAAATGACACAAAATGACCAAAACAAGACAAAAAAACGACAAATAAAGTGAAACACAAAATAAAACAAAACAGCAAAAACATAAAAAAGTCAAAAATCAGACAAAAAACAAGACAAAAAAACAACAAAAGCAAGACAAAATATTATAAAAATGAGACACAAAGCAACAAAAAAATTGACAAACGACAAAAGTGAGAGAAAAAACAACGAATAAAGCAAAACACAAAGTGTCAAAAATAAGACAAAAAACATAAGCAAGACAAAAAGGAAACACAAAATGATAAAAAAAAAAGAGAAACAAAACAACAAAGACATATAAAAGTCAAAAATCAGACAAAAAACTACAAAAACAAAACAAAATATTACAAAAATGAGACACAAAGCAACAAAAATAAGGCAAAAAACACAAGCGAGACAAAAAAGAAACAGAAAACAATAAAAACACGAGACAAACGACAAAAGTCATGCAAAAAAACAAGACAAAATATTACAAAAATGGGGCACAAGATGGCAAAAGAGCAATGAACAATCTAGTGTTTTAGTTTATGATCAAAACAACTTCTTAAGGTCTAGAAATCATTTTAAATTTATACTTTTACAAATTTACAGTTAATATTTTCTCTGTAATTTTTACACTTTGAGGACCGGATTGGATCCTCTGGTGGGCCGCTTTTGGCCCACGGGACGCATGTTGGACACCAATGCACAAGACCATCACCTGCTGCATTTAAACTCCACTCATTCCATGATTAAAGCAACTCAGTAGAAGTGATGTCGCCGCCGCTGAGGGCATCGTTAATCAGATCAATTCCAACGCTGCTCCCCTGAATCAATCAGCTCCCAAACAGCTTCAGTTTCAGCAAACATTAATGTTGCCTGAAGGCACTTCAGAAAACCATTTCAAAAAGTCATACTGAATGCACACTGAATACTCTGCAGCTAATGATTTTCCCTGTGAGAGGCATCACGAAGCACAACACACACACAAACACACACACTGGAGGAAGAGTCATTAATACCTGCAGCAGGTCTTCACTTAAAACTTCTGTTTTTTCAGCCCTGGAAGAGAGAGAGAGAGAGAAAAAAGACAGAAACCGTTAGAGTGACGAGAGAAACGCCAAAATTACATAACTAGCGACTGTGGGAACTTGGCAACACGCTCACACACCGTTCACTCACTGTAATTACATCATTTGCTCACGAAATGTGCACGAAATTAATAACACTGGCCCGGAGCTAATCATGTCAGAGGCATGTTTATTTTGGAACTCACAGCTCAAGGTGTGATCACAGAGCTGCAAATGTGACAGAAAGTAGAGCTCGGATACAGTTTTTAGCTTTTACAGCAGAAGATGAAGAGCCTGAATGTGTTTTATATCCTGCTTGTTGAGCTCAATAAACAATCTGGAGACAAAACTCAGTGACTCATTGTTAAAATGCGTCATCATCCAGCTGAAACACGGCCGCTTTTCTTGGGAAAAGTTGACTTTTTGTATTCTGTTTTTCACAAACAGCAACATGAAGAGTGTGAACCCTCTCAACTCCATTCAGTTCGTGGGCGTTTTCTGCTCCTGTCACAGTTTTACTCACTGTGAGCTCATTTTTAATGACAACATAAAGTCCAGCACCTCTATGGAAACAGAACAGCCAGGATTACAAGCAGAGGGAGTTTGAAGACGTCTTAACCCTCCTGCTGTCTTCATTTACAGGCACCACAAAATATTGTTTCCTTGTCTGAAAAATATCCAAAAAAATCAGCAAAAAAATTCCCAAAATTTCTGAAAATTTGCAAAACCTTCAGGAAGAAAATTCAAATAATTCCTTAAAAGTTTCCCTTAAAAGTTTTATTTCAAAAAAATTCCCTAAATTTGGCAAGAAAATTCTTGTAAACATTTTCAAAAAAATGAGTAAAAATCTTCCCAAAAAATCCTAAAAATATCTAGTGATTCCATATATATCAGTAAAACTTCTAATATTTTCCTTAAGAACATGACACAGTTATGACGACATAAACCATGCAGGGAAAGCAAAAGTTGAATTTCTCTGATAATTTCAAATGGGAAAAAAAGCACAAATTTAATCAACTTCTCCAATATTTTCCAAATACCAACAAATATTAAAGCTTCTGGAGAAAAACCAGTGGCTCTACATGCATAAGTACATAAAACATTGGACAAATCATAATTCTGACCTGATGAAGGACCAACAAATCACAAAATTTCCCCTCACTTTACATACATACAGCGACAACCCATCTCCAAAGCCATGTACTGATATTTAAATGTGATCCTATTAGCTGATTTATCAACTAAATTCCACTTAATTTGCTTTTAGAAACACAACACAGTTAAAATAAACAGCTTTCATCCTCACCACAGATAAGGAGGCACAATGAGACACTCAAAACTATTTGTTATTGTCAATAAAAACCAAGATGCACTGGCTCCGACTGAAGACGTAAACCTTTAAAATCAACTCACAAATATGTAGTTTTACTTGTTTTAAAAGCCTCATAATTCCCTTTAAACACCTGGTCATTGTAGTTTAAGTCAACTGTTGCTTAAATGGAAGGAAATGCATTGGTGGGGACTACTTTCTGCGTCGGAATAATACACACTTGGTGCTGTAGCGGATATGTTGAGCAGCAGGATGATGTACACGAGATAAATGAGTGTGTGTGTTCATGGTAATAAACTAAAACGAGTTTCTGATCATTTCTGGACAACAATGGAGTGTCCAGGCTTTGGATGTTCAGACAATATGTTTCTATTTCCACTGGATTCGCTTAAAGTTTCTCTCATAATAAAAGACTTTAACAATATCGAGCACAATCCATAACTCAGAGATTTTCACCACAAGTTTTTAAAAGTCTTTGGATCATTGCTTCCTTCAGGCTGTTTTTTTTTTCTCCAACAACAACAACAACAACAGATATGGACCAGCAGTGAAATCTCGACCTCCAGGCCTGAACACACAGATCTGCCCTCAGCAAACATGCAGACTGACAGCTGGACCCGAACAGAGAGGATAAAACAACACATGAGGAGCCAGAGGTTAAAAACGAAGCTGGAGAAAAACGTTGCCGGTGGCCTTTAGAGAACGTTACAGCAACCTTCAGAGCTGACGTTCTGTAGAACTTTAACCCTCCTGCTGTCCTCATTTACAGACAAAAAATATTGTTTCCCTGTCTGAAAAAAAAATGCAAAAAATCTGCAAAAAAATTCCTCAAATTTCTGAAAATTTGCAAAACTTTCAGGAAGAAAATTCCAATGATTCCTTAAAAGTTTCCCTTGAAAGTTTTATTTAAAACAAATACCCCAAATTTGGCAAGAAAATTCTTCTAAATATTAAAAAAAAAATAATATAAATCAGTAAAAATCTTCCAAAAAAATCCTAAAAATATCTAAAGTGATTCCATATACATCAGTAAAACTTCTAACATTTTCTTTAAGAACATTCACATAAAAATCAACCAAAATCCAGCGAAATTCGCTGGATTTTGGTCGATTTTTATGTGAATGTTCTTAAGAAACATTTTCAACATTTCTTCTTTCCCACCAAAAAAGGTTCAAAGATTTCCCAAAAATGCTGAAAATGTGGACATCAGAAGTTTCACTGTGAAAATATATTTATTTTTCCATAAATCAGCCTCCAGGCTACGTTTCGTGTGTAAATACCGTATGTAGAAGTACAAAGCTCACTTGTGGTACATTTTACTGAAATTTCCTTCCACTTAGAGCAGAAAAAACTGTCGCTTTGATCAGAAATGGGTCCACCAATCAAGCAACCTCATCACTGTTAATGTTTTGCTAAATAACATTCTAGTTTGTCCAAAAAGCAGTTTATTTAAGCCATCAGAGAACACTGCAGACTCTCAGAGCAGAAGCTGTAAATACATCCCAGAATAAAGAGCTGGAAACAGGAAGCTGCAGCTGAGGTTTAACTCACAGAGCTGCTGGATGATTCTCCCCACATTGATTAGACATCAGACACCACTTTCCTAAAAGCATCTTAGCATTAAGGCTCTCTTTAGTGCAACATTATCTCCGGAGCTGAGATACAGGAGCTCCGGTTTCATACGAGCCTGAAGCACGAAAATCTGATGTAGCTTGATGACATATCAGAGAAACCAAATGAGAAAGGATTCAGAGGTTCTTTTCCCCCTTTAGGTGAAGCAAAATGAAGTGAATGAGGCTTGGAAAGGGTAAAAATTCCACATAAAGACATGTAAATGCACATATGTCACAAGCAGAGCGGTGCGAAGGATTCACCGGAGACGACGTGCCAGACATGGCTGAGGGAGCTGTTTCATTTTCAGACACTAATTTTAGAGATAAATGTCCTGGAAACAGCTTGATGTGTCCGAGAACAGCAGCAACAGCATTTTATCACCAAACTAAACGTCCTCAGACAATAATTCATTTCCCTCTGCTGCTAAAAGCCTTCAGCTGCTGTTTATCAATAGCAGAATTAACTATTAACCCTTTATGAACCCTCCTGTTGTCCTCATTTACAGGCACCAAAACATACTGTTTCCTTGTCTGAAAAAAATCCAAAAATCCAGCAAAAAAATTCCCCAAATTTCTGAAAATTTGCAAAACCTTCAGGAAGAAAATTCCAAGAATTCCTTAAAAGTTTCCCTTAAAAATTATATTTTAAAAAATCCGCCAAATTTCTGAAAATTTGCAAAACCTTCAGGAAGAAAATTCCAATAATTCCTTAAAAGTTTCCCTTAAAAATTGTATTTGAAAAAAATCCCCCAAATTTGGGAAGAAAATGCTTGTAAATATTTTCAAAAAATGAGTAAAAATCTTCCAAAAAATACTAAAAATATCTAAAGTGATTCCATGTATATCATGTTTGGTTGATTTTTTTTGTGAATGTTCTGAAGAAACATTTTTAACGTTTATTTTTTCCACCAAAAAATGTTCAAAGATTTCCCAAAAATGTTGAAAATGTGGACATCAGAAGTTTCACTGTGAAAATATTTTTTTCTACATTTTCAAACTTTAAAAGGGTCAATTTTGACCCTCAGGACGAACGAGGGTTAAATGTCATTAAAATGGCTTATTATTGGGACGCTAGCTCTATTTCTCACAAGTCCATCCACTCCTGTCCTCCAGGGTTTATTATATGAACTCTACTTGCTTCCTTGCAGGACTTTAGGAGCTAAAACATAAACCGATGTCCATATTTCTTCCTATAAAGGAGCAGCTCCATAGCACACTGGATTCCCGTTGCATGGCCAGAGGAGAAAATGAGGCCTATTAGGTTTTTAACAGCCGCTAACAGTATTTACTGTTGAAGAAATAAAGCTCTTTAACTGAAAGTCTGGGCTCCCGAGCAGATAAGTGTGAATCACCCGAGGAGAACTTCTTTGTCTCTGCAGGAACAAACCTGTCGCTAAACAGGTAGATGAAGTTTAACAAGGTCACAAACGGAGAATGGAGTCTGTTGTTCACCGTTGGAACTCTGGATGACCTCATGCCTCTAAAGCAGCAGAAAGAAAGACGCTTTCTACCACAGCAGCGTTTATAAAAGCTTAATAAGCTGCAAATGACGGCTCCATTCGAGGTTAAAAACTTGATTTTACAATGTTCCTGGTCTGGATGATGCAGTGATGGATTTATGTTGTTGTAAATTCGTGTTTTTGGCAACAGAGGTCACGTCTGAAGCCCTGAACACGCCTTAACCTTCGTGTCGTCCTGCAGGTCAAATGTGATCCGTTTTAAAGTTTGAAAATGTGGGAAAAAAAATCTTTTCACAGTGAAACTTCTGATGATTTTTGGAAATCTTTGAACATTTTTTGGTGGGAAAAAGGAAATGTTAAAAATGTTTCTGAAGAACATTCACAAAAAATCAACCAAAATCCAGCAAATTTCACTGGATTTTGGTTGATTTTTTTTGTGAATGTTCTTAAAGAAAATATTAGAAGTTTTACTGATGTATATGGAATCACTTTAGATATTTGTAGGATTTTTTGGGAAGATTTTTACACATTTTTGAAAATATTTTCTTGCCAAATCTGGGGGATTTTTTTTAACTAAAATTTTTAGAGAAACTTTTCAGGAATTATTGGAAGTTTCTTCCTGAAGGTTTTGCAAATTTTCAGAAATTTGGGGAATTTTTTTGCAGAATTTTTGGATATTTTTCAGACAAGGAAACAATATTTCTGGTGCCTGTAAATGAAGACAACAAGAGGGTTAAATGTCAGAAAATGGTGAAAATATTCAGTTTACTGTCATAAAGGAGGAAAGAAACCAGAACATATTCACATTTCAGAAGCTGGAATCAGAGAATTTGGACTTTTTACTTCTTTAAAATGTACAAAATATTTGGCAGTTGACTAAAATATCAGGAAATGGTGAAAAAATGTTGATCAAAATCCAGTGAAATTCGCTGGATTTTGGTTGATTTTTTTGTGAATGTTCTTAAGAAACATTTTTAACATTTCTTTTTTTCCACCAAAAAAATGTTCAAAAATTTCCCAGAAATGTAGAAAATGTGGACATCAGAAGTTTCACAGTGAAAATAGATTTTTTTTTTTCCCCCACCTTTTCAAACTTTAAAACGGGTTAATTTGGACCCGCAGGACGACACGAGGCTGAAACAACAGAAATAACCCTGAATCACAGTCCGACACAAACCCACTCCAGCAGCTCTGTCCTCTCTGACCACCAAACCAAACACCTGCATCTTACCTGGCCGGTGACTGAAACCTCCCACCGACACGTTTTGCTGTCACTACATCCCATAACGGCTCCCCGCTGTGTTCCTGGACTTACAGAGCCGAGCTGTTCCTGCGTGAGCCTCTCGTCCTGCTGATCTGCAGCTTTCTCTTCCACATCCCCACCGCTGACGGCAGGAAACCACCTTTACAGGCAGCGGCCCGGCGACAAAAACCAGCCAGAATGAAGGAGAATATGCAGGAGAGGAGGAGGAGGAGGAGGAGGAGGAGGAGGAGGAGGAGGAGGAGGAGGAGGGGAGGAGGAGGAGGAGGAGGAGGAGGGAGGGAGGCCTGAAGAATGAGACCTGACTATCTGGTCCTTTCACTCTTTCTCTCATCACCCACCAGCCTCAGTCTCTGCTAGAGTTCTACTTCTGTCAACAGGTCGGTCTGTAAAGTGTGTTTAGATTACATTAATACACAGTGCAGCAGAGGAAACAGAGTAAGACCGTAGTTAGAGCCTGACCTTCCTTATACACTTCGGTTAGATTATGATTGATTATTGATCAGGTTGAGGTGCAGCAGCTGGATGCAGGAGGCCAACAGGAAAAGCTTCTCTGCTGCAGCTCTCCTTCTTTTCCACGGCTGTTTTCAGCACGAGAGCCTCATTTTTGCTGCAAATGCTGCCATCCTCTAAAAACAATCAGAACCTTTCCAGAGCCGTCGGCATCAGACTGACAGAACACACTGCAAAAACTCTAAATCCTACCAAGTCTGTTTGTCTTATTTCTAGTCAAAATGTCTCATCCCTCTTGATTTAAGATAAATTCACTTAACAAGAGACATTTCAGCAACATGGAGGGACTTGTTTTAAGACAATGCATCTTAAATATCTTGTTGAGCTCAAACAATCTGGAAATTATCTTGTTTTGAGGTGAATTTTACAAGAAAACTCAAAATAAGTTTAACTCTCGTGTCGCCCTGCAGGTCAAATTGACCCGTTTTAAAGTTTGAAAATGTGGAAAAAAATATATATTTTCACAGTGAAACTTCTGATGTCAACATTTTCAACATTTTTGGGAAATGTTTGAACATTTTTGGATGGAAAAAAGAAATGTTACAAATGTTTCTGTAAGAACATTCACATAAAAATCAATCAAAATCCATCGAATTTAACTGGATTTTGGTTGATTTTTTTGCGAATGTTCTTAAAGAAAATATTAGAAGTTTTACTGATATATATAGAATCACTTTAGATATTTTTAGGATTTTTTGGAAGATTTTTACTCATTTTTTGAAAATATTTACAGGAATTTTCCTGCCAAATTTGGGGGATTTTTTTTTTTTTAATTAAAACTTTTAAGGAATTATTGGAATTTTCTTCCTGAAGGTTTTGCAAATTTTCAGAAATTTGGGGGATTTTTTTTGCAGATTTTTTGGATTTTTTTCAGACAATGAAACAATATTTTTGGTGCCCATAAATGAAGACAACAGGAGGGTTAATTCATCTCAGATTAGGAGGTTACATGAAAGCGAAAATCTATTTTTGAGTGAAAACTGCTTTTTTTTTTTTTTTTTTTTAGCATGTCTAGTTTATTTTAAGACACTTAAGCTGGACAATCCTGGTAAAATAGAGCTTAACATAAGTTTTCCCAGCTAATTTTGAGATCTCAATATTCTAAATATCATATCTTCCTGTGACTTCTCCTGAGCTTTCAAAAGCAGTAAATCACTTCCAGCCCTTCTGCTCTCTGGATTCACTTCTTCAAAGACAACAAGGAACTGTAAGCAAGATGTTACTGTCTCTGTGAAGTTTACTACTAGACAATAACCCTTTGTGTGCACAGACACACACTGATGAGCAGGTTAGTGATTAATCAACATCCTGGAAGTCCAGTGAAGCTCAGATAAACACACAACTCGTCTCTTCTCAGGCGTAATACAATCGATTCAAAGTTTAAAACCAGTTCAACAACCTGCTGTGGTGATGAGTTTTGCCACTAGCATGCTTTGTATTTATGTACCTTAGGGAATAATAACATCTACATCAGGGGTGTCCAACATGCGGCCTGCGGGCCAAAAGCGGTCCTCCAGAAGGTCCAATCCGGTCCTCAAAGTGTAAAAATTCCAGAGAAGACATTAACTGCAGATTGCAAATTAATAAATTTAAAGTAATTTCTAGACCATGACAAGTTGTTTTGATTATGAAGTAAAATACTAGATTGTTCATTGTTCTTTTGTCATTTTGTCTAATTTTTTTGAAAAATTTTGTCTTTTTTTGTCAGATTTTTTATCGTTTTTCTCAAGTTTTTGTCATTTTGTTTCTCACTTTTGTCGTTTTGTGCTTCCTTTTTGTCTCGCTTGTGTTTTTTCTCTTATTTTTTGTGCGTTGCTTCATTCGTCCTTTTGTGTAGGATTTTTGTTATTTCGCTTTTGTTGTTTGTCTATTTTTTGGTCATTTTGTTTCTCGCTTTTGTCATTTTTTTTGTCTCAGTTTTGTTTTGTTTTGTGTTGTTTGTCTAATTTTTGTCGTTTTGTATCTCATTTTTATCATTTGCGTCTCATTATTGTAATATTTTGTCTCGTTTTTGTTGTTTTTTTGTCTTTTTTTGTCTGACTTGTCGTTTTGATCCTTGTGACTAAATGTTGTGTTCCTTTGTAGACACTCTGGAAGTTTAATGTGTAAATGATAAACTGAGGAATAATGTTGAAATTGAATTTGTTTTTCTTCAGAAATTTCAGGATGTTCATGATGTTTGGTAAAAAGATAATTCCTTAAATGTGAACATTTTTTCACTAAAACAAAGGAACCATTAGGAGTCGTGGTTATTTCTAGGTCTTTATGCTGTGGTTTTACTGGTCTGGAACACTGGAGATCAAACTGGGCTGAATGTGGAACCTGGACTAGAATGAGAATGAGTTTGACATCCCTCTTCTACACGGACAGCAGATGATTCTAATGTCTCGGGTTGAACTGTCATGTCCTTAATTACCAGCAGGAGGCAAGATTCAATAATACTTTGACCACATGTGTCCCTGAGGGGAATGGATTTATTCTGAACTGTATATTAAAGCTGGAGCTGCAGCAGAACGTACCTGCAGTGCTGCCGGATGCACGGTTTGTTTTTAAACGAGCAGCTGATGAGGATTCAGAGCCGAGCAGAGGCAGAAAGCACAAACAGACACCGAGCTTTCACACTTTTTCTGCAGATATTTGCTCATTAGATGGCGGGAAGTGGAGCAGAAAGATGGAAAATGGGAAAAAAAATAGATGCTTGTGAGAAAACAGTCATGAATATCTACAACTGACACTTCTGAATGTGCATTTTCCTGTTGCCTCTGTGCAAAAGGTGCCTGAAAATGTCTCTTTCCTGGGAAACATTGCTGCTATTGTTGGTCTGCACTGTAAAAAATGTTTGTAATTTTACAGTGAAAAACTGTCAAACCATGACGGTAAAAATCTGTAAACTGTAAAACAGTTTGATGCAGTTTTTATAACACTGAATCACCATAAACTGGTGAATCAGGAGAAAAGTGTGGTTTTTTTAGATTTTTTTTTCTCTTGAAAAAATACTTTTCCTGACTCCTGCACAGTTTATAATGTAAAAATGCCACAATATGTATAAAAATACTGTAATTTTTGCATTTAATTCTCGAAAAGAATAAAGTTTTTCCCCATTAAATGTACATATTATTGTGCTGATAATGGAAACATGTGCAATATTTATTTAACAAGTAACGTGGCAATTTCTGCATTTATTACATGTAAAAAATACCGTTTGTTACTTTTGTGTTAACGGACATATGCCTTAATATTTATGACGGCTTTAAATGCATTTTTTGCAAAAAATACACATATTTAATGTTGAACACACTAACTTTTGTGCTATTTATGGAAATGCTGTAATATTTATAATAAGTCACACAAAATTTATTTTATATAGCATTTTCATGTAAATTTTAAAGGTAAAAACTTTTTTTTGACAGTAAAATATGCATTTTTTAAACCTAAAATCAGCGATATCAATACATTTCTTTCCCGTCAATGTGGAAAATGTTTTACCATGACAACTAATTCTTTTTTTGCAGTGTGTAGCTGTGCACACGTAAGGAGAGGAGAAGGTCAGCTGTTGGTGTTGTGCTGACGTTTCCACTCCAGGGATTTAGTCCTCGTAAAGCAGCATGACGGAGGTCACAGCTGAGGAAGGGAGCGGCTCAGAAACATGCTTCATGTTTTGGAAAACGCTCAGTTTGTACCAGCAGTAACTGGATCTTCTGTACGCTCACGTTTGCTTCACAGAGAAAAGAGGATCCATGTGTGGATCAGGGTCTCAGTGTGGCCATCTGAGCCTCCCTCTGACTCACTCTGACTCCTCTCGCTGCAGCTTTCTGCTAATTGTTTGACACATCAAGGACGCCACGGCATCCAGAATCAAAGCCTCAGCAGCAGCCGGGACTCTGCTGCAGCATCAGCTGCTGTCGTCACGGCCGGGATTCCCACCGGCACCCAGAGAAAAAAAGGAAGAGGAGGTGATGAAGGATACAAAAGCAGAAGGAGAGAACATATGCAGAGGGTTTTCACTCATAAATCTGGTGAGAGTCTGAAGAAGGGAGCGACAGGCTGAGAATGCAGACGCTTCTCTGGGAAAATGACTCAACTCTCCTTTTATTCTCCGAAACTTCTGGCAGAAAACCAGACATCTTTAAAATGTCACGTCCTGCACTGAAAAAATAAAGACTCTACATCCTTTTCCATATTTCTACAATATTCATCTGGCTACTGCAAAGAAATGAGCAGCTGTGCAGCGCTTTAATGAAAACACAATCACTGGTCATTATATTACTGTAGATACACCTGGATATGATCCAGTACAACAGTGCTGCCAGAATTTAAACCTACACTGCAAAAAAAATCTAATAAAATCCTGTAAATAGTGGTGAAAATCTGTCAGTAAGGGTGCCAAGGTTTTTTACAAGCCCAACGGAAGCCTCACAGGATGACAATTAAATCCAACACTTTAACCCTTTGACTTTACGATCAAATGTCTGCATTTCAGCAACAAAAATGATTATTTCCTAAATTAAATAACACTGTAAAACGGCGCTTCCAGCATGCATGTATTGTTGCAGTTCTGGGGGAAAATATGAGCATTTTTCAGTCATTTAATGGAAGAAATGTGTCTTTATATCCAGAAACCGCCACAAAAATACTTCAGAATGTAAAATATTTCTGCCTACCGGAACAGAGATTACAGATGAGAAATAACTGTATGAATGCATGGAATCGTCCTTTAACCCAGACAGCACTAAGGATAAACAGCACATGATGAAGCCAGCAGGATAAAATGCAGCCCGATGCATTATGTAAGGTGGAGGTTTATGTTAGAAACACTGAATATTCAACCCAGTCCACCTCAGGGAGGAAACCTGGTGTATGACGAGGAAAAAAAATGGTTCAAGGACAGAAAAATCCCCCAGGAGGAATGTTCCAGGTGAAGTCAGATTACCCAGCATGCTCCTCTCTCTGCTGCCAACAGGGGTGGGGGGCGGGTTTGAGTGTTGCCATGGCAGCAGGCAGCGGGAGGATGGATCCAACGAGGAAAGTGGCGAAGGCGTGTGAGGATGAACCACAGACGATGATGATGAGATCTTCATCTGTATGACGTTCACACACACCGTCACCTCTTCTGGAGGCTTCAAGGTCGTCCTCTCCACTCCCACAGCCGGCGTGGAGTGGGGGGAGGAACCAGAAACCGTCCTGGAGCCTTTGAACAAGTTCCTGGAGATCTCAGGGAAATGCTAATCTGAGCGCTGAACGTGTGGACGGACGATAAAGCCGTCAGAGACTCTCTCTGTGCAGATGAAACGATATTTCTCCGACACGTTTTATTTATAGACGGCTCTATTTTCAGGTTTCTGATGCAGGCTGGAGATGAAAGCGCCGTACAGCAGACAGATGTTAAAGTGAGTATTAAACACGCTGGATGTGATTCTCTGACTGTCAGCTGGTCCAGACTGAAGCTTTAACAACATTTAGCTTTTACATCTGAACCTTCTGAACTGCAGGTAGATTCTCAACATTTTCTGTTGCATTTGTTTTTACACTGCAATATAAAATCGTGCACCTCTATGGAAACGAAACATGACAATGACGAGTTATGATGTCATACATCAGGGGAGTCAAACTCATGTTAGTTCAGGTTCTACATTCAGCCCAGTTTGATCTGCAGTGACCAGTAAAATCACAGCATAATAACCTAGAAATAACCACAACTCCTAATGGTTCCTTTGTTTTAGAGCAAAAAGGACATTCTGAAAATGTTCACATTGAAGGAATTATCTTTTTACTAAACATCATGAACAACCTGAAATTTCTGAAGAAAAATAAGTTCAATTTCTGCAATATTATGCCGCAGTTGATCATTTACACATAAAAATGTCCAGATCACAGCGGATCTATAAAGAAACACAACATTTAGTCACAGCTATCTGGAGCTGACCGATTTTACATTATGATCAAAACGACAAAAAAAGACAAAAAACAACAAAAACAAGACAAAACATTACAAAAATGGGACACAAAATGACAAAAGAGCGATGAGCAATCTAGTATTTTACTTTATGATCAAAACAACTTGTCATGGTCTAGAAATTATTTTAAATTTCTAGTTTTACTAATTTACAATCTGCAGTTAATGTCTTCTCTGGAATTTTTACACATTGAGGGCCGGATTAGACCCTCTGGAGGACCGCTTTTGGCCCGCAGGCCGCATGTTGGACACCCCTGGGATACATCATAAAAACTGAAAAGCTAAAGTTGAATTTCTTTGATTATATATTTTACAAAACGTGCCTAAATTGGTGCTTTAAAATAGCACAGAACAGTTTTACAAAAACAGACAAGTATAGAGCTACAGAATAGAGGACAAACTTATTCTATAAGGAATATGAGTATAAAACCTGGTTTAATACACATATTATTGCTGTGTAATCTGTGCACCAAACCCTTTAAAGCCTAATGGATGTTTTTCAGGCCGTAAAACAATGATCTGTGATGTGAATGAATCTTCTGATTGTGACGTGGTGCAGCTCTGCATAGCAATCAGCCTCAGCGATAACAAAACACCACGTTTCCATCAGAATGCAGCTCACAGCCCAAAGTTTGGAGCGTCCAGGTCCGGCTCTCTCTCCAGGAGCTCTAAATCCCCCCAGCCTTTCTCAGCTGAGCACAATGAAACCTCCTGACTCATTCCTGATTCAGCCGGAGAACCTCGGCCCTGACGAGGAAACAAAACACAGCAGAGCCCAGAAAATAAAACCCACCGGAGGAGGTCGTGCACTTCTCTAAAGACGCCAGAGATTCACTATTCCTCTCCTGGGACTGAATGCTGCTGCTTCAAAATAGCACAGAGCAGTTTTTATGAGTATTTGTAGCAAGAAGAGACAAATATAGAGCTAGAGAATAGAGGAGAACGTCTCTTATAAACAACAGGAGCATAAAAAGCTCAATTAACACATCTATTATTGCTCAGAGTGAGCTGTAATAACTGAAGGATGAGCGTAAAACAATTTAATTAACTCACAATAAAGTAAAAATGAAGTATTTTTGCAGGAATTGTTGCTTTAAAATAGCACACAACAGTTATGAGTATTAGTAGAAAGAAAAGACAAATATAAAGCCACACAATAGATGAGAATATATTTTTATAAACAATTTGAGTGTAAAAAACTGACTTAATATAAATATTATTGCTCTGAGTTTAGATTAGAACCAAAGGATGAGCATTAATCATCTTAATCAACCCACAATGAAGTAGTTGTTGCAGAAACTGTTGATTTTTTATGCTTTTAACTGAGCAAATTATAAAGTCTAAGTGTTTTTTGATTCTTTTACTGATAAATGACACTCATTCTTTAATAAAACTACACTTGACTGCTTTATCGTTGCTCAATTCTAGCATCTTTTCAGGACGTTTAAAATGATTTCTAGCTCGAAAACGACGTTTTCTGCACCTAAATGTAGTTCTTTTATGCTGCTCCCAAACCTCCACCAATAAGAGAGAATTAGAGGCAAAAACCCACAGCAGCTCCGTATGATTTCACATATTTTATCATCATCACAGATGGACTGAAAGCGATGAAAGCGAGGTGGAAGAATCCTGGCGGCTGAGGACTCGACTCCTGCCTCAGGTTGGAACGTCTTCATGAGTGAGATTTGATTTAAATGTGTTTTTTTACAGAGCGCTCCGGCAGCAGCGCAGACTGAAACTTTAATGCTTCATGCTTTGATGGCATCAATATTTCAGTGCAGCTAAAAATACAACATATTGGACGAAGTGGGAGGGCAAGAGCTCTGAAGATGCTTCTCAATTATGCAATTATGTGCAGAAAATGTCAGAAAATAGTAAAAAAAGAGAAAGAAAATGCAGATTACTATTTCACAGCAGCCCCAACTGTAAAATAATTAATTCACTCTGAAATGTAGTAATTTTAGCGCTCTGGGGTCAATTTATGTGCCTTTAATCAGACATTTATTAAAAGAATGAATGAATCAGTCAAACTTAGAGCAACTGAAAGCGCTTTACAGCTGGAAACGGGTCAGTTCAAATGCAAAAAGTGAAACAATTTGACACAAAAAAGTGAAAATTAATGATGAAACTAATGAAACATCCAAACTACAGGTAAAAAACAACAGCAAATACCTTCAGTAAGCAGGAATGTAAGAAAACTGAATGTAAATACAATAAAATAGGCTGAAAACTACAGGAAAGTGAGAATTTTGCATATAACTGCACATTTCTTTACTTTTTGCTTGTCATTCTGCACTTGCAGAAATCCTTTTATTGAACTTTAAGTTTTCAGATCATCCCTGTTCTGTTAAATTGAAAATATGTAGTAAAATCACAGAAAAACATATAATTTACTTGTAGACTGTAAAAAAAAAACAAAAAAAACTGCATAATGTCAAATATCTGTATATTTACAAGTAGTAACCATGTGGGAAAATGTAAAATTACAGTTTTATTGTATTTAAATCAGATAAATATATTGATATTTTACAGTTTTTTGTCTTTACATTCCAGGCATGAAAAACGACCTTTAAAGTGTTGTGGTTCTTATAGTCTATCCCATAATGCCACACTGAATAAAATAACTGATTAAATGAGTGAAATATTGAGCACAGAGGTGAGTTTTTGCATAAAGACGTCAGCACTTGCAGCTGTTCTCAGTCATTCATTGCTGCTGCAGCTTCACAGGAACAAACTCTGCAGCATCGACTCTCAGACTGATCCATCTGATCATCTGACCATGTGACCGTCTGATCATGTGACCATCTGACCATCTGATCATGTGACATCTGACCGTCTGATCATGTGACCGTCTGATCATGTGACCGTCTGATCATGTGACCATCTGACCATCTGATCATGTGACCATCTGATCATGTGACCATCTGATCATGTGACCATCTGATCTCTCCCACCAACTCTCCCACTCACAGACAGACGGACTTCCTCCTGTCCACATGAGTTCAGACCCTGTGGCTTTATTTTCACGTCTTTATGCAGCTGCTCTGAGCACCAGAGACACTGGAACATGTTGAAATGTTCGGACGTCTGCAGACTGACGCAATCATAAATATACGTGATTTTTCATTAAAATAATGGCAAATAAGTGAAAATGTCTTTTTGCTGATTTAAATCCTGTAAAAATAGTGTAATATACAGTCAAACATGTAAAAATACTAATTATCTAGCTTGGATTTAGTTTTTTTTTAAAAGATTACCCATTTTTAATGCATAATATATATATATTTTAATTATTAATATTTTTTGTTGATTTAAATAAGTAAAAATTGTGAAATTTTACAAGTAAACATTGTAAAAGAACAGTTAACATGTAAATTAATATTTTTTTTCTGTGATTGTACTATTTATTATGGATAATTTAAAAAAACTGCAAAAAATCTGTAAAATAATAGAAAATTCTTTCCAGAATTGCAGTTAAAACTAGTTAAAAAGCCTGATTTTTTGTAGTTTGGTAGTCAAAAATCACAATTATGTTCTAAATTAACATATTTTTTCTATTTATTTTATTGCTGCACTGTCACTTCTTTGTCTAACTACATAGATTTGGTGCCTAAATTCAACAAAACAGCAAAACTGAACGTAAACGATGAGTGAAAATGAAACCTGAGAATAACAGCTCTGTTGTTGACCTTCATGTCAACCTTTTAACATGGACTTGGCTTCAAACTGGAGGCCTTTTCCAGCGTTTTGGTTCTTTCAAAACAAAATTACGTTTATTTCAAAGTGGAAAATAGAACTTTGTTGTATGGGAACGTCACTTTTGGGAGACAGGGATGGAAACTGAGCGTTTGAGTGTGAGTGACAATCTGCACAAACTGGAGAAACTCCAGCAACTAAAGAAGACTGAGGGACTGTATTTGTGTCTGTCCAGGTGAAAGTCTGCTGAGCAATGATCTAATCTGCTGTTAAACGTCAGAACGTGTTCAGAAATCCTGCAGGAGTTTCCCAGGAAAGCTGAACATCTGGTGAAGCGGCTGACGTTCATCCAGATGTTTTGTTTATCCCTGCACCTCTACAGGAGTTGGGTGGCAGCCAGCGAGGGGTGAACTGGGGTCTCTGAACTCACCCTCCCTCCTTACGTCCTCGTAATATTTCAGGCTGAGCCTCTCAGAGGAAACCCACGGCGTCCTGGCAGCCCGCTGGACTCTGCAGGAGCAGCGATCGGAGCGTTTTCCTGCATTCAGCACTGAGAGGGAATGACTAATAGCTGAGAGGGACGAGACGCAGAGACAAGCTCCCGAAGTTAGAAAATGCACCGAGGGGAAGAAACAAAAACGGCCTTTATGTGCACGTTGGCATCGCTGGGGCTGTGAATCACTGCAGCAGGTGACGGGCGGGTCGTCTGACGACAGGTTTGCAGTTCCAGGAGAAGATAAAAGATTATTTATCCCGGATTTTTGTGCCAGATGACACAACATGACAAATGCAGCGTCCAAGAAGTAGAAAAGCAATAAGAGAGAAGCACCATTCAGTGCTAAAATATAGTAAATAACCTGAAAAACGGCTAGAACAGAATAGTAAGATGTGATGTTCTGGAAGGTCTGTTCCTCTCTATGCTGAGGGTTGAGTTGACCCACATTACCGTTCAAAAGTCTGACGTCAAACAAGGAGAGTTCTAAGTGAACACAAATTTTTAAAGGGTAGTTTAACAAAATAGAGTAAAACACAGTGAAAATATAGAAAAAATATAGGCAAAATCCAGTAAAAATGCAGTAAAAATAGCATAGAATGTAGTAAAAAAAAAAAGTAAAAATATGTTAAAATATATATTAAAATACAGTAAAAATCTAATAAAAATACAGTAAAAACATGTTAAAATATATTAAAATACAGTAAAATATAGTGAAAATACAGGAAAAATATGTTAAAATATATTTAAATATATTAAAATACAGTAAAAGTATAGTAAAAATACAGTAGTTTTACTATATTTTTACTGTATTTTTGATATATTTTACTATATTTTTACTGTATGTTTAATATATTTTGCTATATTTTTGCCATATTTTTACTTTAAAAATAAAGTAAAAATACGGCAAAAATATAGCAAAATATAGTAAAAATACAATAAAAATATAGTAAAAATCCAAAACAAAAATACATCAGCTTGCTCAGAAAAGATTGTGCTTCATTTGCTGTAAGAATTTTTCTGATATGATATATAGTTTTTGAGCTATGACGGTTGATCGAGGGTCTAATCCTTAATCTGCTCTGCTCACTGCAACCAGCCGCTGACTCACAGCTGATTGGCTGATTGCTACACTTTCAAAGTAAAAGCTCAGTGATTTTAAAAGGCACTGACTAGGAAACATGCTGGCTTTTCAAAATAACATGTACTTATTTAAATTATACCTTTTGTGTAATTACAGCAGGACATGTTAACTGGCAGAAGCTGCACCAGCAGACATTTCCTGCTATTGATAGTATTATTTAAATCTAAGTTTTGGGCGTTTTAACTGTCATTTTAAACGGAGCGTCGTGTTGTTCATCCTGATGATCCGTGCTCTCGTGTCTTCAGACTCTCAGAAACAGCGAGGTCATGCTGTCGCCATGGATACGGACGACCTCGGTCAGGCAGCTTCAGCCTCCGTGACGCTTTGTGAGGAAATTCACGTGTGAAGGTTCAGTCGGACAGAAAAACTCTGATCCAACAATCTGTGTCACGGTGCTTTCATGCATGAAAACTGAGATTTACAACACGACAAGACTTCCTGTGTGTCTCACTGGACAAAACAAAGACGCACTTATGAGAAGAAGTGCTGCATGACTGGTAAAAGACATGGAAATTATTTTTAGAAAATGCTGGAAAAGCAGTGAAAATATGAAATTAGGAGATGGAATGAGGGCAATTAGTGTAATGTTTTAAATGGCTTGATATTTGTCTAAAATGGCTCAAACTCATCCTGAATGACTTGAAACCAAACAAAATTACTCAAAATTGTCCAGAGTTGGCTAAGAAATTGTCCAAAATTACAGGAAGTTTTGATCAAAATTACTTGAAACCTGGAATAAACTCATCCAAAATTACTAGAAACTTGTACAAAATGATGTGAAATCTGTCTAAAATAATTCAAAATGTGTAGTAAATGACTTGGTCTTTGTCTAAAATGGTTCAAACTCATCCCAAATGACTTGAAACCAAACAAAATGACTCAAAATTGTCCAGAGTTTCAAAATTCACCCAAAATGACTCAAGATTTTTCAAAATTGGTTTAAAATTGCCCAAAATTAGAGAAAATTTTGATCAAAATGACTTGAAACCTGGAATAAACTTGTCCAAAATTACTAAAAACTTATACAAAATGATGTGAAATCTGTTTGAAATAATTCAAAATGTGTATTAAATGACTTGGTATTTGTCTAAAATGACTCAAACTCATCCCGAATGACTTGAAACCAAACAAAATGACTCAAAATTGTCCAGAGTTAGTTAGGAAATAGTCCAAAACTAAAGAAAATTGGCCCCATATTTTTCCAAAACAACTCAAATTTATCTTAATACAACAAATGAGAATTATCATCACCTGAGAAACAAAACAGAGCCTCAAAAGCTAAGGCTCAGAAGGTGGCAGTGACCACAGTGAAGAGGGAACCAGACCTGCTGAGGCTTTTATGTAACATCTGTAATGTTCACACACATGAAGAATGAAGCCAACAGCAGGGAGGAGACGGCAGAGCAGAGTCCAGACATTACTGCAGATCTGACGTCACGTTTCACCGTCAGATCTGAAGAATTAGTCCAGCAGCTGTTTGCAGCTCAGACAGAGAAGAGTTGGACTAATAGGAGGAGGCCTGAAGAACCGACAGATCAGAGATAAAAGGTAAAAAAGGAACATCAGACGAGTCAAAGATTCAGATATTCAAATCAGCTTTCTTACATTATTAAAAGAATGTCCTGGTTTATTACTTGTGTCTCAGTTTTGTAGATTAATTCATCATTTCTGTCCTTTATAACTTTATAGAAGTCAGACGATCTGATAGCTTGTAAATAAACAATTAAAACTGAAAACATTTGACCTGCTGCTAATAATTGGTCCCAATTAAAGCATATATGAGCCAAAGTTCAGCCAGAAATCAACCTCAAATATTCACAACAAACACATCTTTACCGTTTTCCATCATCTTATCCTCTAAATAAGTTGGTTCCCCCTAGATTTTTACTAAAAAACTGCCTGATAACGTGATTATCGGTGTTTCTCAACCAGTCAGTGACCTTGTGGTTCATGTTAAAGGTCACATTTAATACTTTTAACCCTCTGAAACCCCAAACCTGCTAAATTAATCCATTTATCAAAGCCAGAAATTGAGATTGTCCAACTTTTTTCTTGGAAAATTAACCAAATCTGAGCTTATAACTGTAATATATATTATCAGAATTACTTTATTCTGTGTGTTTCAATGAAAAAAATTACCAAAAATGAACCATTTGCACCAAATTGTGTAAAAACAAACAAAAAAAACCCTAAAAACTTTGTTTTTAGACCACAAGAAATATGAAGTTATTTGTCTCTTATTTGTCTGTCAGTGGGGTTTGGTTGGATTTAAGCAGAAAACCATCCAGTTAACGTGACACAGGGGTAAAGTAAATACTATATTGTTCAGTTCCAGATAGCTGTGACTAAATGCTGTGTTCCTTTGTAGAAGTTGTAATGGTAAATGATAAACTGAGGTATAACTATCCTCCACTTAATATCTGATTCCATTGCAGAATAAAGCTGCAGCAATAATCTCCTTGTGACTTCATTTATGCTGAACTTAAATGTGTCTCATCCAGATGACAAGTACAGATTCTTCAGAGTCATTCTTTCTATTTGTGAACATCACATCCTGCTCATTCTGTAAAACCACGTTCTTCTCTCCACAAAGGAGCGACTCATTGACTGTAACAGACCTCAGAGTCATGTGTGGCCTTCAGAAACAGACATCTATGCATCCATGTGGAAAAAAACACAGCATCTTGTGACGGGAACCTGAAGGAGCCTCGTTTCTGAGACTTAAAACCATCACTGTGGCTCTAAATGTTCATTTCTAGACCGCATTCTGGATTCCTCTACTAATCTGGTACCTTTATTCTGCAGAATATGACACAAAAAAGCAACCTCAGAAACACAAAATAACCTTATAAAGGGAGAAAATGAATCATAAATGATGAAATCTGAAAGGACAAGTAGTCTAATTTTGCAGCAGCATGAATGCAGATTATTGTGCTATAAATACCACACTACAGTTATTGCATGAGAATAAATTATTGCACATAAGGAGTTCTTCACTGCTTGTTGGAATTCACAGCCCTGAGACAAAAATACTGTTAAAAATGACTAGAATTCTAATTATAACGTGCATTCATGAGGTTTACAGGCTTTTTAATCACACGTGTTGCTACTTAGGATCATTTTGTGTCCATAAAAATTTTAAAAAGTTCTGTTTCATGGTCAAATCTATGAGGACACCTGAACTTTACACACATATATGATGGATGAAGATCTCAGGTTAGAGTCCTCACTGCTCTAACATCATCTGTTCTCTGACTGCAGACTTTCCAGCAGCCTGCAGGGATTTATCTCCCGTTCAGCCTCAGGAGCTTCACTGAGGTCCGACCCTCGTGTCTGGAGATAAAGTCCGGATCACGGTCGGAGATTCGGTTCATCCCGGAGGCGCTGAACTGTTCTGAGGTCAGAGCTCAAGTTCTTTCACATCAGAATGGGAAAATGATCTTCACTGAGCTGGAACTGTGCACAGATGGAGAAGACTGGAGCTGCAATAATCACTCCTTAATAACCTTAACGGTTAAATTTGATTATATTAGTTGTTTAAATCTTTCCCTGAAGCACAAGAGCCAAACATTTGCTAGTTTTAGTCTCTCAGATGTGATGATTTAAGAATAAATGTCCAAAAAAAGTTCTTAAAAGGATGCTTTTCATACACTTCTGCACCTCAAGGGGACATTTTTAGACATCTTGCTGCATCAAACAGTCAAAAATCCTCAAATTTTAACCTGCATAATGTATAGAGTCGAACTAATTCATCAATCAATCGATTAGTTGTCAACTGTTACAGAAATCACCAGCTATTTTAAGAAATTAACACTCAGTTTGAGCAATTTTCAAGAGAAAAAAATGTTAAATTCTCAGATTTTTGCTTTCTAAATTGTAAATAAATTCATATTTTCTGGTTTCTTTCCTTCTCTATGAAAATAAGTTGAAAATTTCATCGGATTGTGGACAAAACAAGACATTTATTATTTGTCTTGAGCTCTGGGATTGACATTTTTGACCAATTTCTGTTATTTTATAGACCAACCAACTGATTAATCAAGAAAACAATGAACACATCAATAATAATAATAATATAAACAAAGAAGTCATTAGCTGCAGCCATAATCCTGTAAGAAGAGCAACAAATCTTCACATTTGAGAGGCTGGTATTATAACATTTTGCCTAAAAAACTGGTATAACTTTTCAAAATATTGAACTTTCTATTTACTGCAGCTCTTTGTACACGATAATGAAGTGAAAATGTTTGGATTTTGGTCATTTTGGGGGCAAAACAAGCAGCTTAAAGATGCAATTTTGTGCATAGTAAAGTCTAGAAATTCACATTTTAATGCCTCACATTTCAGTTACAATAAAAATAGATGAAAAATCACTCGAGAATATAAACAACTGTCAAAATTGATTGTTTTAGCATGAAGATTTCTCTTAAATAAGAACAACGAAACTATAAGAAACAGCCTCAGAACCAACAAAAGCATCTAAAACAGCGTCGTCCACATACTTTAGGTCATATAACATGATGATACATGTTTGCTGTGCTGCTCCAACATCTTTCACACTGTGCTCATCTAATTAATATAAATTGCGTTACATAAATAAAATCTGATTCAGTTCAGTTACCTTCAGCGACTCACGAGGTTTAAACGACGTGGGTGGAAATCAGATTAAAGAACATTAAGAGATTGATAGAGTTCCACTGTAACCTACATTTGCTCCTCTGTGAACGATGGCAAATAAAAATAGATCTGAAGCTGCAAGAAGACGCAGATACACTTTAAACTGAACATATAAAATATGTTCAGCATTCAGTTTAATGCAGGGGAGTCCAGGTTCCACATTCAGTCCAATATGATCTCAAGTAAAATCACAGTATAATCACCTAGAAATAACCACAACTCCTAATGGTTCCTTTGTTTTAGTGCAAAAATGTTCACATCAGACAAAAAAAGACAAAAAACAACAAAACAAGACAAAATATTACAAAAATGAGACACAAAATGACAAAAGCGAGAAACAAGGTGACAAAAAAAACAAGACAGACACAAAACAAAACAAAAAATGACAAAAAAATGGACAAACAACACAAACGACACAAAAAATGACAAAAGCGAGACACAAAATGACAAATAAACAAACACAAGAAAAACACAAAACGACAAAAATGATGCTCAAAACAACGAATAAAGCAAAACACAAAACGAAAAAAATGAGACCAAAAAACACGAGAAAAAAGGAAACACAAAACAACAAAAAAATGAAACAACAAAAGCCAGACAAAAAAACAAGAACAAGACAAAATATTACCAAAATGAGACACAAAATGACAAAAACGAGAAACAAAATGACCAAAAAATGAGACAAATGACACAAAACAGAACAAAACAATAGACAAAAAATTAGACATTAAAGCTACAAAGCAACAAAAAATGGACAAACGACAAAAACGAGGCAAAAAATTACACAAATGACACAAACGAGGCAAAAAATGACAAAAACGAGAAAAAAGACAGACAAACAACCAAAAAAAGTCAGACAAAAAAGACAAAAAACAACCAAAACAAGACAAAATATTACAAAAATGAGACAAAATGACAAAAGAAAATCTAGTATTTTCCTTGATGATCAAAACAACTTGTAATGGTGTAGAATTTTTAATTGTACTAATTTACAATCTGCAGTTAATGTCTTCTCTGTAATTTTTACACTTTGAGGGCCGGATTGGACCCTCTGGAGGGCCGCTTTTGGCCCGCGGGCCTCATGTTGGACACCCCTGGTCTAATGTCTCCTGGCTAATGGCTGCTTTGGGAAACCTTCTATTGTCCTGCAGCATGAATCTCTGTCAGCTAAACCAGGCGACTCTTATAACAGATATGAATAAAAACACACAGCAGCTCAGACACACACACCGTCACACCCACGGCTGCAGACACACACCGCTGCCGGGATCTAATTTTAGGCGACTCAATAGATTTACGAGGCTCAGAGGACTGAAGCGGAGGAACATGGAAGCAGAACGACAGAAAAAGAAATGAAAAAGCCCTGAACTGATGGTGAGATCTCTTCCTCTCCGTCCATCCAGATGTTCTGGCAGCTGCTGCACCTGACACCACATCAGGCAGCTTTTCAGCGAGACACACCCACATCTGGACGTCAGGGTCACGTCTATTCCAACGTTTGACCACGTTTTTGAAGGCTTTTCTGCTTCAGAGGATCATTAGCAGCCGTGTTTCAGATGTTTCTTCCCTGCTTGTCTCAAAGTTCAGCTTAAAACCTGCAGATCTGCTCTGGAGACTGAAGTGGAGCCAGATTCCTGCTCCTCATGGTTCAGCTTATTTATTCTCAGTTCCTCATCTCTGGTTTGCTTGAAACTCTTTCAGAATCCTAAACTACAGATATTTAAAATGGTATCTGTGAAATTTCACCTTCACTTATCAAATATTTTGCCAAAAAAAAACAACAAAAAAAAAAACTGCCCGTTGACCTACTTTCGCTTTATTTTTTTACACTTTGAAATTTGATTCTGTTTGAACGACAATATCTCAGGAACTGTTGAAGATAAAAACCTGAAATTTTCATTGTTGTTTCTCATCATGTTAGTGTTTTTGAATCTGTAATATTGGACAAATGGGTCACATAGTTTATGATTATCGCTGAGTTGAAATACGAGAAAAATATAAATTAAGCCATCATGAAAAGTTCAGTTTTTAAGCACATAATAATTAAAATAATTGTATATAGAAGTCAGCTAGTGATATTTTCTGAACCACATGGAGCTGTATGTCAAAAAACACATACAAGACATAGAAAATGCATTTTAGTATTAAATATTTGGTCCAAAAAATGACCAAAAAGAGTTATTTTAGTTGAATTATAATAACTGATTGAGCAGGTGTGTCATGTTGTAGCACAAAAATAAAAATATTGCTGGATAATCCACATAGAGTACAGCTGTGGAGGATATAAAACAAGATAAATCCTGAATTAACACACAATGAACAATGAAAAAGTCATGCTTTTATCTTTAATAGTTGTTGAGATATTGTCGTTCAAACAGCCTCAAATTTCGACGTACGAAAAACGTGCTGAAAGTTGGTCTAGTGGCAAATAAAGTATATGCATTGATCTCAAAACTATCTGTAATATCAAGCTAAAATTTCACTATTATTGTGATAAATATCAATATTTTGAGCTGTAAAAATTTCAGAGATAGTCGAGTAGAAATTGTTCAAACAAAATCATGATCCTATTGTATGTAAAATTTGAACAATATTCTCCAAACGCTGTAATTCTGATTTTAATCAGCAAAATTCACTGGATTTTGGTTGATTTTTATGTGAATGTTCTGAAAGAAAATATTAGAAGTTTTACTGATATATATGGAATCACTTTAGATATTTTTAGTTTGTTTTGGAATATTTTTACTCATTTTTTGAAAATATTTACCAGAATTTTCTTGCCAAATTTGGGGATTTTTAAAATAAACCTTTTAAGGAATTATTGGAATTTTCTTCCTGGAGGTTTTGCAAATTTTCAGAAATTTGTGGAATTTTTTTGCTGAATTTTTGGACTTTTTTCAGTCAAGGACACAATATTTGTTGCTGCCCGTAAATGAGGACAACAGGAGGGTTAATTGTGACACAAAAGAAGGAAAAAACTGAAAAAAATAACTACTATTAATCACACATGGCCCCAGTTTTGGAGCTTTGTTGTCATTGGTGTTTTTCTTTCTTCATGTTTTACAGTAAATTCATATCAAAGTCATTGGTTCTGAAGTGTAAATTAGACAGGACTCGACTCATCATTGACAGTTTTTAAAATATCTTCATGCTCCTCTGAATCTCTTGCTGCTATAAAGTCAGAATGACCCACATCAACAGGAAACACATCAGGTTGGAATAAAGTGTAATTAGCCTTTAACTCTCACTGACCTCTCATTAACCCTCCGAGCTCCAGGCTGTTTTCAGGCTAACTTCACTACATGTGCTTTAAAAGCTGCTCTTATCTCAGTCATTATAAAGGTTAAAGCCCAACAAGCTGTATCTTGTTTTGATCAGAACAGTCGAGGCTATCGAGTTCTTCCATCAGTTCACATGATAATACCTGCAGATTAGGAATATTAGCCTTTATATCAAGAGAAATGCATAGTTCGTATTATGAAATTGGCATATTTTTACATGTATTTCACTATAAAATGCTGGCAGGAGAGATATTGTTTCAGAATTGTGTGGAGGACATTGTTTTGAATCTGGAAATATCAGAACCATGATGATAAAAAGAGATGGATATAGAGTTAATTCATCCCCATCCAGCAGCTCACATGTTAACAACCAAGTTAAGGTGCAAGAAAAAGCTGGTGCTAGTAGAATAAAAAGGAGTATTAAATACAGTAGAACAATAGAAATGAATGAAAATAATGAAAATAAGCATGTAGAAGGAAATGGGAGGGATTCTCTATGACTTAGAAAATGAATAAACATTTTAAAAAACAGATGTATATAAAATGTACTCATGGAGTGCAGTGGCCCAACTTGCAAAGAAGGCAAAATATTTGCAGTTTTATCTGATTTTGAATCTAAAAAATGTGTATCTGGACACTTACATGAGTTTTTTCCTTCATATATTTATGATTTTAACATTTCTTTAAATTGAGCTGGTTTATTATCGGCTCTTTTTTGGATTCTATGACTTGAGCAGTTATAGATCTACACGTGAAATGTGTAGAAAAAGCTGTAAATATCATAAGACATAACTTAATTTGTAAAAATAACACAAAAACACTCTGAGTAAGCAGTATATATGCAGCTATGTCAACTTATTCTGGCTGATTAAACCTCTTAAATTATGTCAAAGCTGCATCTAAACCAAAAACAAGCTTTACAGGGTTAGATATTCCGCCTTCAAACGTGCAACAACTAGCAAACATCACCGCTGTGGTTGGACTTTAGGTGTGCTTGAGTACGGATCTCGAATAATTGGACTGCAGTGCTTTCATTGTAGTGAGTAATTACACTGTGTTATTGGTTTTTCTTGTGATATTTGCATTCTGGTCTCAGTTAAAGGATTCCAATAGTTCTGTTTGCATCCGGCAGGTGTCATTAAACAGCCTCCTCATCTTCACACGTCAAACGATACGAGTAATTGAAATATTCCGTCCACGGGCTTCTTGAAAGCAGCCGTTAGCGCTCCTGAACATGCTCTGCTACACTAATTAGCATGGAGGGAGGTTAATTACTTTCCATTACTGCAACAAGAGCGAGACGATCCAGGAGGAATAACCAATCGGTTCATCCGGAGAAACAAGACAAACGTGGACTGAGAGGCTGGAAATGATGTTGTGGTTTGTTGTGTCTTTGTTGGAGCTACGAGGTCCAGGGTGAGGCTTCAGCGACGGAGTGTGGAGGAGGAAAGTGACAACAGAGTGATGGACAGGTGACATTCCTGCAGGAGGAATGTTTGGTTTGCATCCTGCTGTTGTGTAGATGACAGCTACACTCTAAAAAGTAATTCTAGGGAACCAAAAATCCATTTTTGCAGGATAAAAGCATCTAATTTGCTGATTTAGGTAAATTTTTCAAGTTGCATGCATCTGTTTTCTGGGGTTGTGTTGACGATATATTGCTAATAGTTGCGTCAACTTAATATTTTGTGTAGTTTCAAATCAAATTTCTGTATTAGTTAACCTAAAACTAAAGTTAAGTTGAGCTAATTTAACAAAATTGGCTTGATAATTTCATTTTTCTTCACTTTGACACCAGGATTTTCTTCCCTACCTACTAAACCTGTTTGTCTAATCTTGCTAATATAAAATACCTTTAATTTAAGAAGACAACTTAAACAATTAAACCATGGTTGTCAGATTTTTAAGAAAAATATAATTTACCGACTTAGATCAACCTTTTAAGCTGCAAACATGGCCTTTTATGGGTTATTTTGACATCATAATGTTAATATTTTGTGTAATTTGAACTCAAATGTCTGCATAAGTTGATTTAAAACTAAACTGAAGTTGACATAACTTAAGAAAATTGGCTTTTCTTCATCTTGAGTTCATGTTTTTCCTCCGGACTACCTGCTAAATATGCTTCAATAAATGCAAATTGACTAAGATGGTAATAAAAATACCTTTAATTTAAGTAGAAAACCCTAATTAACTTGAAATAACTACCTGAAATAACTCAGGGTATTTATTATTTTCAGATTCCTATCCAGAGTGATTTTTATATTGTGTATTTATTTTATTCAGATTGTGTATTTTTGTATATAGCTTCTCTTTTGCTGCTGCTCTTACTTTAATTCTTGACCTTGAAACGCACAAAGAATTCCAGTGTACCTCTGCTGTAATGTACTCGTGTAAATGGTAATAAATTCTACTTCCCTCGACTCAGTGGAGCTCATTGGTTGAACAGAATTCTACTGGAAGTTGTCTGCAGTGATGCAAACTGTTGCATTAGTTGCTTTTGCTGAGCCCAAGCGTTACTTTTTACAGTGTAGATGAAGCGTTTGACAGACAGGAAGTGCAGGTATGTGTGCAGGTGTTTGTCATTCAGGAATTTAAACGCTCAAACCGAACACGAAATCGATCAAAACCGACGTACAAACCAAACTGTCAAGTCTGTCACATCCTGATTTAAAACTAGTCTGCAGCACACAGTGATTTAACAAGCATCTACTCTTATAGATTAAAAAAATACGGCAAAAAAGACAAGAAACTAACATTTCCCCAGTACACATGTTGCTGCTGTGGTGTTTGTGTTAGAAAATGGTTTAAAACATCAAAAAATGTGAGGTTCGTGCTACAAAACGATGTATAGTTCATCAGATGTCATTCAGAATGACGTACATACTTAAAAAACTTTAACTTAATATAAACAAAAACCTCAAAAAACAAATCTATACACGTTTGTGCAAAGGGATTTTGGAAAGAGCCACTTCAACATGATTCCTTGGAGTAATTATAGATCATAAGTTTAATTTGATCCAATCTAAAGTTGCAAAACTAACTGTGTTTTCTGGCAAAAAGAGACACTTTTACAGTTCAGATTTTTTATGTTTGTATAGTAATTTGGTTCAGTTCTTGTAATGGAATGTGCTTTATGAATAAATCTGATATATTTTATATTATTTAAGATAAATACTGATCAGTGGATTCTGCAGAGCTACAGAACTGCAGGTGAGATCTTTTTAAAAAGCGCGTGTTTCCTTTTTGACCTTATGCATCGCTGCTGTTTAGTAATTTGCAATATGACAGTTTAGAAAGAGGTTTTGTTGCTTCTGGATCACAGCACACACACAGATTCCCCAGTGGGCCGAGCTGGAAAGACAAACTCTGCTTTTAGCCTCTGATCCCGACTCATGTCACAGTCAGGAAGCCCAGTGTGACGCTGAAGTGCATGGAGGCCGTTTCTGTCCCTCCAGGTCCGTTTCTTAATCTGGTGATATCATAGTTCAGATCCTGCAGGCTGCATTAGTTTCACCTGAGTTCACCTTCGTAGAAAGAGGCGTGAGCGACACGTTGCAGCGCTGTCGACTGTGTCTTTGTGCTTTTATTTCCATTCCTCTTTTTACACCAGAACACACACATAGCAGCCCAGCGTGAGTTTTCCCCTTTCATTTCTCACTTTTCCTCTTTTTCTCTCTGCATTTTACTAACGCCAACGCTTTTTCCTCCTTAACCCTCGTGTCGTCCTGCGGCTCAAAACTGACCCCGTTTAAAGTTTGAAAATGTGAAGAAAAAATACATATTTTCACAGTGAAACTTCTGATGTCCACATTTTCAACATTTTCTTTGAACATTTTTTGGTAGGAAAAAAAAAATGTTAATAATGTTTAAGAACATTCACATAAAAATCAACCAAAATCCAGCAAATTTTGCTGGATTTTGGTTGATTTTTATGTGAATGTTCTTAAAGAAAATATTAGATGTTTTACTGATATATATTTTTATATATTATATATATTTTTATTTTTATTTTTTTTGGAAGATTTTTACTCATTTTTGAAAATATTTACAAGAATTTTCTTGCCAAATTCGGGGGATTTTTTTAAAATCAAACTTTTAAGGGAAACTTTTAAGGAATTATTGGAATTTTCTTCTTGAAGGTTTTGCAAATTTTCAGAATTTTGGGGAATTTTTTGCTGAATCTTTAGATTTTTTTTCAGACAAGGAAACAATATTCTGTGGTGCCTATAAATGAAGACAACAGGAGGGTTAAGGAACTCCATGACGCCTGATGAAATAAAAACAAGGGAGAGAGATTTCTCCTGCAGATGAAGCAACACCTGGCCTCAGGCTCTGCTCAGCTCCTCTGGGTTTCCTTGGACCTGTGATCCTGTGATCCTGTGATCCTGTGATCCTGTGATCCTGTGATCCTGCAACAGACACACAGTCCTAATAAAGCAGGAGAACCATTACAACCAGGGAGAGGAGGGAAAGATATTTATGGCGCTCCCCGCAAGGCCTCGCTTCCTCGCTGCGACCCACATTCTGGATCGGTGAAATATTCATCGCTGCCATCGCCGCCGATCAGGACGGAAGCCTCCATGCATGCTGCGTTTGCTGCATATTTTAACAAACAATGCATGTTCCTCTGGGTTACGCTCAAACTCCAACATGCTCAATCCGTGTGCATTAACATCTAATCACGAGCCAGAAGATGCCGCTTGGTGCAGCCAGGAAGGTAAACAGAATTCAGCTGCAAATCAAACAAATTCTTCAGTCGCTGCGCTTCATCTGCTGCGCTGAGCGCGTTCTGTGGTTTTCAAAATGTCAGCTGTGATTTCATCAGGCATCATAAGGCTCAGATGCCTTCAGAGGAGAGGCCCTCGGGCGGCAGCACTCTGGTCCCTCATCAGCCCACAAACGCCGTCTTTGTTCGACGGCGCAGCGACACGAGGTGAGGCTGCATTAGAACTGTTCTGCAACTCAGCACAAACGCAGCGCTGATGGGTGGAGGCGTTAAAGGAAGGGGAAAAAAGAAGAAAGAATCTGTGCTACAGTCTTGGGAGGAAGACTTTGAACACAACGCAGCAACGCCTGCTTCGCCACATGCACTGGGAAGAGCACCTGCTATGTTATTAGGGAACATATGCTGCTCTGCTCAGCTACAAGTCATTCAGGGAGCTTCTCTACAGGAACACTGAAGAACGAGTGTTCCAGACCAGACCGAGGCATCCATCAGAGCAGAACAGTGGCACCTGCTCACCTGAGACTACTGCAGAAATAAAGACAGACAAGTTGGGCACTATTATAAACGCGCAATATGTGACTAGAAGACAAAACACCAACAGAAGCTACATCATCTACTGGATTTTGTTTTCATCTAATGGTTTACTTTTAAGGGCACACAGGTACTAATGATAATGAAAACCACACACAAATAAACGGACCTATGCACAAAAATAAATGAGGATAAATTAATTATTTCACCTTCTTACACGCTAAATAAAGAAAGCAAGTAAACCTAGAGGTGCATGGACCAGGGTGAATCTATATGGAGGTCCGTCAGCTGCTGGGAGTACACTGTTTAGAGGTGGAGGTGGTGGGAAAGACAAGACTGTGGGTGTTTTTAGCCTGCAAACCTCACCCCAAACATTTAACCAACAGTTTCCACTGTCCACAGCCTCCACCAGCAGATTTATACAGGCGGGAATGGAAACAACAAGAGATCCAGGCAGCAGCAGACTAGCATGCCTTGGGATTCCTGCACAAAGATGGAGGGCGAAGGAGCTCCATCATGAAGAGATTCGTTAGGCTGGTTATGATCCAAAGAGGAAGCAAACTTATTCATGTGACTGAACTGGACATTTATATTACCTGCTTTCATGGCAGTTTGCATTTAAGTGAAACTAATAACTTTGTAGTTGCGAGTGTTTGGTGCATGTTGCCATCGTTTTATCACCACAGGTTTCATCAAGAGGTTTCCAGAGTGGAACCTGCAAGGGGTGGCACATGATTTGTTTACTTCAGTTTCATGACATGAAAAACAAGCTCATATTGCTATTATCTCCATTTGCACATACATTAACAAAACGGAAGATATCAAGCGATTTAACATGGTGTACATGACCTAAAGGTTAAGTCGCATAATACACACTATAACTGCAATGTTCCAGGTTTAATCCCCAGCCAATGGATCTTTGCTGGGAGACAAAAAAAAGCAAAGAACATTGAAATCAGCTCATACTCTGGAACAGTGGTGCTTTAAGCTGAATCCTAACATGCGCACTGTGCTAAAATTAGGTCAATTATTTATAGAGCAAATTTAAAACAAAAGACATTCAGCCTTTCCAACGGTGAAATAAGATTAGCATTAAAAAAATTACGTTTAAATATTAAAGTTAAGACCCTGCAATATTGAAGACTACATACATTTACCTGATGGATTAAAATATTAAGGTTAACACTTTACAATGAGATACACTGTACAAATTTACCTCATGATGCTGCCACCACCATGCTTCACGTCATGATGCTGCTAATTAATTTAAGCATTAATATAAGTTTAAGACCATCAACATGTACAATATTTACCATGTTTTTCATCTTAGCTTAGCATGTTTGCATGCTAACAGAGGCATAAAAACAAAGTACATGCACGTGCATGATGGGAATGTCTGTTATTAGTTAGTTTTCTGTCATAATATGTTGGCAATTAAGAAAATCTAACATGATGATGTTTGAAGAAAAGTTAATTTATCGCCTGTGAACCAAATTTCATGACAAATTTATTCAAAATTGCTCATGTGAACCTTGTGGTTGCTTCAGAGGGTCACCAAAGTCATTGGGATTTATCAAATGCAAAATGTGACGTCTGCAGCAAATTTTAAGGCAAAATACCTCGTATTCATTGAGCAATTTTAATCAGAAACCTCAACTGATGGAGCAGCTTGGAATCATGTGAACCTCTAACCCAGACTGAGAGGACTGAACCTGAATGACTGAAGAGCTGACATCAGACGTCACACTTACAGCTTCATGACTAAGCTTTCCACAGGTTCTATAAACTAGCTGCTCCACGTTACAAAGCTTCATCTGCAGCAGAAAAGCTAACAGCAGCTAGCAATGAGACAAAACACTCCTGTTTAACCGACAAAACGGTCCAATTAAAAAGACCTGCATGATGCTCTGTGTGCATCTGCGTCCTTGTGCACGGCAAGTTTTACTTTTAAAGAGAGTCTGGGAGCAGCTGCATTAAGAAATTAATTGTTTATCCAACATGAATATGTGGCGCTTCAAATAACAACTCAGATTCCTTCTGCAAGAATTCCCACAATGTTGCAAAGGCCTAGATGTGCACGACAGCGTGTCACAACAAAAACAGACTGCGAGTCTGTTCTCCGCTTTAATCAAAAGGATTCCTGATCTCGGACAGCGATGGTGGTGAGCATGAAAAATTAGCTATGAGAGTCTGATGAAAGAGAAGCGCTGCTCTAATCTGCCACATCGTTGAGCTACACGTTCTGAATACGTTCCTCAGAAACTGTCCAGCCTGCAGGACGTTCAGCCTTTATTTAACCCTCGTATCGTCCTGCGGGTCAAATTAACCCGTTTTAAAGTTTGAAAATGTGGAAAAAAATATTGATTTTCACAGTGAAACTTCTGATGTCCACATTTTCAACATTTTTGGGAAATTTTTGAACACTTTTTGTTGAAAAATAAGAAATGTTAAAAAGTGATTCTTAAGAACATTCACATAAAAATCAACCAAAATCCGGCGAAATTCACTGGATTTTGGTTGATTTTTATGTGAATGTTCTTAAAGAAAATATTAGAAGTTTTACTGATATATATAGAATCATTTTAGATATTTTTAGGATTTTTTGGAAGATTTTTACTCATTTTTTTGAAAATATTTCCAAGAATTTTCTTCCCAAATTTGGGGGATTTTTTTTTTTTTTTTAAATAAATAAATAAAACTTTTAAGGGAAACTTTTAAGGAATTATTGGAATTTTCTTCCTGAAGGTTTTGCAAATTTTCAGAAATTTGGGGTATTTTTTGGCTGAATTTTTGGATTTTTTCAGACAAGGAAACAATATTTTTTGGTGCCCATAAATGAGGACAACAGGAGGGTTGAACCTCTGAACTCCAAGTGCTGTAGTTTCTGGGCATTTCTTTTTCCCACTGCATGCTTAATTTTTCATTGCAACATAAAGTCCTGCATCTCTTTGGAAACAGAACAACGATAACAAAAAGTAGAGAGAACTCAGAAAGTGTTTTTTGCAGTAGAATACAGTCACACTGCCATAAAAAATAAAAAGAAAATAAGATAAACTGTTACAAGAACTGGAAAAACAGGAATCAAAAAGCCCCAGACGGTACCAACACTGGAAAAGATGTGAGTCTACAGATATTTCATGACTTATTTTATTAATTTGCTTCCGTACTTGTCTTCTATCTGCTTTGTTTAAACACTGCCTGATGGTAAGTTGATTTTTTCGTCAGGCAACTATTGGTCACAGTTCAATCACTAATGTCTTCACAGTTGCACCAAGGAACTGAGAATTTTTAGTTTTTTACAGAATCTGGTTTGTACAAATGGTTGATTTTTGGAATTTTTTTTCAATGAAGCATGTAAAATAAAGATTTATAAGAAATTTCTGAATTTTAAGCTTAGATTTGGTCAATTTCCTGAAACCAAAAGTCACATTCAAGAGGTTTGAAAACACAGGAAAGGTAAAAAATCTAATTATTCTTTTTGTTTTTACAGTTTCTGACTCTAATAAATGGCGTAATTTTTGTATTTTTTAAAAAAAGAACACATCTTTCCAACTTGCTGGCAGGTTCAGAGGGTTTTAAATATGGAATTAAAAATTCACCGTCCCAGCATCTAATAACAAACCTCCAGCAAACATTCAGTTGCACGTATCTATTATCACTGCATTACAAGAAAACCAGAAAGACTTGTTATGAACATCACCAGATATTCTTGTTTACCTGCATACTGTAAATACCAGCTCAATATTCTCAGTCATGTGTGAGCGAAGTGCTCTTCTATGTGAGCGCTAATTTTAGCCTTAAAGCAGCAGAGAAAGCAGCAGCGAGCGTGCAGCAACCTTTGCTGTCCAGAGTGACGGAACTAATTGCTATTTACAGCGTTACATAAATGACATTTTCCATTATATGTGTTCATGGCAGCCTCTGTGAGCTGCGTGGGCCGATGCAGCTCTGCAGAAACACATCCTGAGATGTTGAGGCGAGGCGAGATGAGATGAGAGCGACGGGGAAGCCTGGCTGTGACTCATCACCTGCATCATTTACCTTCAGGACACCCAGACCGTCTGGACAGAAACACTCAGACGCTCAGAGATGCCGTCCAGGAATCACACTGGGCTTCTTTACTTGGACTCACATTCATAAACTCCATCTAGAAAGAGGAGGGATGTCCCATATTGGCACAATCTGATTCGCCGACATTGTCCAACTCTCAATTTCCGATTCCGATATCAACCGATATCTGTCGGCTATTTAACTAATTTTAGGTAGCATCACATATCTCATGTCATGAAATTAACTAACTTTTATTGTGATGACCCATTGGATGCATTCTCAAATGCAATAAGGAAAAAATGCCGTTATTTTTAGTGTTTCAAACAACAGTTCATATTCTCCCTCCCTTCCTCCCTGTATGAGTCTTTTACAATGTGGCAACTATACTGTACAGTTTTGAAAACTGCACATTTCTTTGAGCTACAAACAAAACTTCAGGTTTCAGAAAAAAGAGGAAATATTTGAAAGTGCACAAATATAAGCAGCCTGTGTCCTTCGCCGTGCTAACACAATCATTGAAATGATTAACTGGTCGATATTATAATCGATATTTCATACTATAGCAACCCAAAGTGTAAACAAATTGCACCTCCAAAGTGCTCTCAGCTGGGCTTTTTAAAAAAAAAAAAAAAGCATCTGAAGTTTCCTGGTGACAAAAACTGCTTTAATGGACGCATCACCTACTAGCTATACTTTCACAGAAAAGGCTGTAAAGTTGTGTGAGGCTTACATGTTTTTTAGAAGTTATTCTTATAGCAGGACCAGAGTTTGGTGCTTAGATTTTACACAGCTGTAACCAAATGTGACATATTCCTGTAATTAAAATAGCTTTGTAGAAGAAACAAAAGCAAAAGGCAAATAAAAACGACATAAAATCAAAGTAAACCGTAAAGTAAGTCTTTCCATTTCCTTCATCTTCTTCATACTGACTTTGTTCCTCTTTTTATGAGCAAAGTAATGGAAACTTGCATGTCACTGATGCAGGCTAATAGGAAAAATATTACATAAACTCTTGACAAATTTTCCTAGTATTTATTGTGAAACTGATAGACAGCTATTGGACATTTTGGTGCGATACTGAGATACTGCCTTAGAAATACACTGCTACACATCAGTAACTGTTCTAAAAAGAATTCCAATGAATTATTATTCTCATTATGTATTTAATTGCTGGTGATTTTCTGACTTTGAGAAACTGGAACAATGATGTTTTCTGCCTCTTTTTACTAGACATGAACAATTATTATAATAAATCTTGCATCAGTCATGCAGCACTTGTTTACTTGTATGCACTGTTTCATATTTTATGAGCTTTTCTTGCATCTTGTGTTCACAGATCTTAATCTTTAAAGTAACCACCATTAATTAACACAGTACAATTGTAAAAACACAACACCTTCCTCAGAGATAAAAGTATAAAGTGGCGAGAAATGCCTCTCAAATTTCCACTTGCATAAGAGGTACTTCCCAGCACTGATAGTTGAAGCACTGGTTCTGGGGTTCCTCAGGGATCTGTGTGCTGCTTCTCAAAGAGTCCGACCGTTGCAACGAGCTGCGACGCTTGAGTTGACGTGAGAAAAGCAGGAAACCGGAAAACAGAGAAACCCACTTAGCCAGTCAACAAAGTGGGTCAGAGTTTTGTTAAGTAGCCAGAGGAGCCGCCTGAAACCTTCACACATGGATACTGTTCAGCAGACATGGTCAAGACCAGCGAGGAAACTGGTCATCTCAACAGATAGAGACAAGAAGAAGAAGAAGAAGAAATAGAGATAACAAAGAGGAGACAAGAACAAGAGGAAAGACAAGAAGAGGAAGAAGAAGAAGAAATAGAGATAACAAAGAGGAGACAAGCACAAGAGGAAAGACAAGAAGAGGAAGAAGAAGAAGATGTTGAGTCAAGAAATAGAAGAAAGAAGAAGATGTCAAGACAAGAAAAAGAAGAGATTGAGAGAAGAAAAAGAGGAACAAGAAGAGATTGATACAAGAAGAAGAGGAAGAAGAAGAAGTCATTGAGAGAAGAAAAAGAAGAAAACAAGAAAAGGACAAGAGGAGAAAGAAGAGGAAGAGATGAAGATAAGAAGAGAAGAAGATATCGAGACAAAAATAGAGGAAGAAGAGATTGAGACATGAAAAAGAAAAAGAAGAAATTGAGAGAAGAAACAGAAGAGATAGAGACAAGAAAAAGAAGAGATAGAACTAAGAAAAAGAAGAAATCAAGACAAGAAGAGCAGACCCACATCAGAGAATAAATGACCTCAAACTGTTGGTTTCAGCTGAGTTGAAAAATAACAGTAATCCTCAGACATTGAATTTTTTTTCTTCAAACCTGGAATCATTTTCATCAGTGAAACATGAAACCATAAATGTGCTCGGTCACATGGTTTAAATCTCGAAATGAAACTCATGAATTCAGTCGTACATGCTGAGAAGAAGAAGCAGCACTGAGAGTTTTATCTGCTGAGAAACAATAAAGACGAACAGATGAGACGGTGGAGCGGAAAAGTCCAAATAATCTAAAATAAAAACAGTCAGATTTACAGAGAAATGCCCTCGTCTTGATGTAAAAAAGGCATCAACAATGTGAGAACTACTCTGGTTTGTGTTTAACAGCATTTCCTACCCATTAAACGTGTAATTATTACAGTAACCTGATGCTAAAACACACAGTCTGAAGTTTCCTTCCATAAAACCCTCATTCTAACCATCATATTCTGACAGTCGCCTCCTGATGAACACCAACATCCCAGCCACCAGCCTCAGGGTCGTCCTACATCAATAACGACTAAACGCCTCGGCGATGCAGCCATCATGTACACGGAGAGGCCTTGAAGGCAACTTGTGACGACACTCACAGACAGTAAATCATCTCAACAGTCGCTGTCAGAGTCACAAAGGGTTGACAAAGAGCAGCATGGAGCGACGCGACGCCTCCCTGCATGACAAACACACCGGATCTATGAGCCGGCAGCTACATGGAGCCGCTCGGGCATCAGCCAACCTCCGATTCGTCATTCCTGAGGGCAAGAGGAGCCGTGAATAATGAGGCCTGGGACTCATTACGCAGCAGGGTGTCTTTACCACAGCCGTCACTTAGCCTTTGTTCAGCTTCCTTCAGTTGTGAGGCAAACCTACGCTGCAGAAAACCAAGGACGCTGTGGAGCATCTGTCACCTGAGCAGTTCTCAAGAAACCCTTTGGAGTTTGAAGAATTTTAGGGTGTAATGCATCAGAAAGATCCTGATTTGTGCCAAAATGCGAGGCCTGATGGAGCGGAGATCGACGGCTTCACCTCAAATCAAAGTTTCCCTGATAATTGTTTTGTTGTTTTCTACGTTTTATAAAGCAAACATGTCACACAGCAGGTGAGTCTCTGCACCCGTGTTGGATGTTATTGGACTATTAAACGGCTTTTATCATCAGATATCATTCCTTCACACATGGGCCAGTATGGACCTCCTCTACTGGGCCTTCTAGGCAGCTCAGTGGCTCTTCACCATCATTCATGGAGCTCCATTATTGCCTCATTTAATGGTAGTTGAGCTGCAATTTTTCACCTTTAAAGGAGTCATCTGGAGGTTGGTGGGGGTCGATGGAGGGGTGAGGAAGGAGACTTGAGTTTGAGGCCCACTTTGGAGCAATATTATAGTAAAATCTTTGACTTAAGTCTCGTTTTAACTTCAGTTTCCACTCCCTGCTTTTCAAACCGGTGATTACAAGTGTTTTAGTTTGTGTTTGGTTAAGTTTAGGCGCCAAAATCTTGAAAAGAGTGGGTTAAAACACCTCTTTTATGCTACAAAGCTCCATTTTAGATGCTTGCATGGTGAGGACTCCACCATGATGAGTCGTGACCAATGTCATTGGAGTTACTTTCTATTCATCAGTGATCAGAATGGATGATAACACACCTACTGAGCCCACTAGAAGATGGAGGAGGTCCCTACTGGTCCATTTAATGGGCTGATAACATCTTCATCCACACAGTGATGCATCCTCCAGCGTTCTGCAACAGTGTTGGTTGTTCCATTAATGTTCGGTGCTTTAGGGGTCAAGATGGCAAGAACGGACCTTAAAATCATCAGTTCAAGCAGTGATCTTTGTTGCATCTCCTCCATTTCCTTTAATCTCCATGCTATCGCTTAAGGCTGCACAATCAATAAAACATTAATCCGGATTTATGGCGTCCCACGGTTAAATGAACACGATCGAAGATGATATTGACGTTTAAAATATGTGATCCACTCAGAAAACTCTCTACATAGAAAACTAATAAAAACCGGACGTGTAGATAACATTTATTGGGCCAAAATGAGTAAATCTGACATTAGAACACAATATTTTATTCTTTTTAAAGTGATTTTTGGTCACATCCTTGCAAAAACTGAGTGGAGACTAGAGGCTTCTCTGTGCACAGCTGATCAGCTAGCAGTTAGCATAACCTACATGTGAGGCATTTAAGGAACATCGGTAAATTGTAGCGTCTGTTGATAAGCAGATATTCAGCAAATGAGACTTTTGGGTAAATTTATTTTTAGATTATTTTGACGTTTACCTCTCCATCATGAAGAAAACATGATTGTTTCTGTGATAAATTCCTAGAAATATGCAGGAAATCTTCCTCATATGCAGCGTTTGGAGTCTGATTAACCCTAAAACTCATGATTATATCACTCCGATGACCCTTTCCGCTTCACGCTAAAATAAAAGTCCCACACAGAGCAGCTTTTAGTGACAGTCTGAGCTGACTGTCTATCACACGAACACAGCCACAGATACTTTAAGCCTTCTGAGACTTCCGCTGCTGCTGGATAACTGCGCTAAATGTTGCATTTCCAGAGAGAAAGCTGGAGGTTTTCCTCTGTTTGTCAGTAGAGTCTGGGAGTTTCCTGAATCCGTCAGAGTATTGTAGGAGTTCCCTCGTATGACTCAGCTGCTGAGTCATAAAGAACCTTTCAAACAGCTTCTTGTGGTTTAATTCATCCTTCTCTGCAGATACGTGGGGTTGAAATTAGACACTGACAACTATGCAATCACCGTTTTAATCATGTTTACAGCAACATTTTCTGCAATAAGAACAAAAGTAATATTCCCAATCCCACTGTGAATCCAGTCAGTGGAAAAATTGCAGCTTTTAGTCATTTAAAGTGGAAATTTCAGGTGATTTTTAAAGCTACATTTGCATCTACAACTAAAATTACTGTTTTAATTGTTCATTCATCTATTGATTCACCTACAGACATGCAATTTGCTGTGTTAATTTTGACATTTATTCTCATGCCTCACATCACTAACTCTGCTGTATTTTTTTAAGCTTTAACTTTGTTTAATTTTAGCTGAGTTTAATCTCCATGATACAGGCTTGCATGGGCCTTTTTATACTGTCACACAAGATCTTTTGCGACTGAAAAAAGCTAAACAAACACATTTTCCTGTAGAGCAGGGCTGAACGATATGCAAAACATTATTCTGATTATTTTTGACACATTATGATTGAAATACGAGTAACAATTTTAGCAATAATGGTATTTTTGCCTGGATTTTCTGCCAAAAAACATACAAAAATGATAATATGATTTTTTGCTGAGAACTGTATCAAATACACGTTTAATTATGTCTGGAGAGCATTATTTATTGGATGGAGCATCTCAGCAATGCTTCATTTATAATAGTATGTTGATATATTCTATTTTTATCACCAAAAAAATAAATAAAAAATACAGCTGCTGTGATTTGGATAATGTACTTCTCCATTCTGCTAATATTCTGCTTAACTGCTCAGCCCTACTGTGAAGCATATTTAGTTCATAAAATGACAAGAAAATGTGTATCTGCAGTTCCTAAGATGCAAACTAACATCTTATAATAGCTTATTATTTCTGTCTAACTGTCCAGAAACTCCAAAGCGGCTCAACGTATAACCAACATTTGGTACTTTCAGGTAAAAAGTGATCATTATCATCCTTCTTTTATCCCATCCTCCATTGACCATTATGATCCACTGTTTATTTCCCAGGATACACCAACAATCTTTCGTCCATCTGATCAGAATCCGCTGCCGAGCAGAATCTGATCATCGCTTGTATCCTAAGTGACAGAGACGTGGAGTCAAATTAATTTCCGAGGCTCATGGAGAACCGAGATCGGGGACAACAGCACATCACATTATCGGCAGTGGCATCTTTACGCGCCAATAAACCGTCTTATCGTGGAGCTAATCTGCCGATTGGTCTCAGACAAAACATATTTTTCAGGCGAGGGGAGGCAGAGTGCATGGAGCTAAAATAAGAGCCGCCTTGTCAACACACGGGAACACAAACAGAGAGTCGATGAAGGGTGTTGCTCAGCCTCAGCGCCGTCTAAGGTTCCCCAGTCGGTAAAAACACTTCCGTGAGCGGCGGAGCGTCGCCAGGTGTGCGATGAAACGTTAGAATCACACTCCAGCAGCTCATCCGTCTGCTGTCAGACTGTATTTGACTCCGTCGCTCTGTGCAGCGGTTTGGAGCTGAAGGTTCGCAGCGGGAACCTTTTGCTTCGGAGGAAAAGGTGGCGCAAAGAAACGTCTGATTCACTGCAATCCGACGCCAAACATCATCCGCCAGCATGAGCTCAGTCCCATGGAAACACCTGAACTGGAAATGTGTTAAATGAGCAGAGCGAGGATCTGACAAAAACACATCACAGGTTTGTTAAAAGTCGATAAGCCTGCAGTTTGAGGTGCTTTCTGGAAGTCATACAAATCTGCAAAACATAAAAATCTGTGCAATTCATTGAGCAAAAACTGAGAGTACATCTCATTTTTAGTGTCTGTTGTCGTTTTGCAAATGTCTTTAATCAGTAATTCATTTAAATGAGCCATGAAATGATATTTGCACTTCCTCAGCGCAGTGTATTTCTTGATTAAAATGTTGGAGGCAGACTATTTTCAGTGCAAACCCAAAGAAAGTGACTGAGAAGTTGACTTTCTGTTAAGTTTTTTTTTTTTGCCAGATTAGACATTTTTTTTGTCAAGTCAGTTTTATTAATAAGCCCAACATCACAAATTTCCCTGAAAATGTTTTAAAACCCACTTGCCTCGATTCAGACGAGCAAAACCTGAAAGAAAGCTCAGGAAACGCAATAGAAGAGAAACTCCTTTTCTAGGGCAGACAGATCAATAGATGGTGTGTACAGAGATGAGAAATAGCAGATTTATAATAGATGAAGACAAACGGTTTCACAGTAGAGACCCCAAACAGTAAAAAATTTCCTCCACATCTGCTGTTATAAAACCAGAAATATCGCCAAACAAGAATGACATCACTGGACGATTCTGCAAAACCATGGAATGTGGTTTTATGCTTCTTGTTTTCTGTATCTGTGTTTCTGGTGACCTGACTTTTATATGTCCAATAGAATCAGAATCAGAAATACTTTATTGATCTCAGAGGGGAAATTTTAAGTCTTAAAAATATAAACAATCGAAAGTAGAAAAATATGTCCTGAAAATGTAAACATTTGTAGAAAAATCTCTGTTTTAGCACTGTTTTTGGTCTCCACCACCTCCTTAGCCACTACATAACCACTAAGCTCCTGGCTGAGAACATCTTGTGCTGTGTTGTTTGTTTTCTGGAAATAACTGCTGCTGTGGCTCAAAATTACGCTATGAAAGCAAAGAAAGTGAACCACAACAGTAAAGTTGCACCCAGACGCCTAAACAACTTTGTTTTCGTGTTGTCATTTGATTTTAATATGAGAACACTGTGCTCATGGCTAGTAAACATTAGCCAATTAAAGTAAGACTGTGGTCACAATTAAAAGGAAAACCTTAATTATAGGAAGACGATGCAAACTCCAGCAATAATGTCTTAAATGGAGTGTGATGTGAGAACAGAAGCAGCTTACTCATCACTCAGAAGCTGCTTTTATAGCGGAACAGAGAGGGAGTTTCACATTGATCCAAGCTACTAGAATAAAAAGGGAGGTGATGATGTCCCACTTTCTCTGGTCTACTTGATTACTTTAACACACTTTCAGGGGGAAAAAAGCAGCAGAATCCATTTGCATTTCGTCTGAGGGCAATTAGCTGCATTCACCTACTTCTGGACGATTCTTGTTATGGACAGCTGCTGCTGCTGTGGCGGCGGTTTGGGCTGAAAAGCTCAGTTAGCACATTAGCAGCTTTTCTGTTGTTTACGTGGTGAGCGGAGAAGGCCCCCGCAGAGGAGGAAAGACCGTTAAAAAACCAAAAAGATTAACTGCAGCTGGCGCTCCCGAATGACTCGACAATTAAAGCTCCGAGCCTGAATAAGCATTCGGCGTCGGCTCAGCTGCCAGCATGTTGCTATTATTTCACTCAGGAGGCAGATATCATGAGCAAAGCCAGAATCTCAGAGGTGCAAAAAAAAAAAAAAAATAAATCAGAAAGGTGTGACACAGATCGAGTGAATTGCCTCGGACACACTCAGCCTCCGTCATCACTGCAGTCCATGAGCCAAGGAGGTAAAACTGGGGTCGTTGGTAATTTGGGGGGGAAATTTCATTTGCATTCTTTTTAACCCTCGTGTCGTCCTGCAGGTCAAAATTGACCCGTTTTAAAGTTTGAAAGTGTGGAAAAAAATATATTTTTACAGTGAAACTTCTGATGTCCACATTTTCAACATTTTGGGGAAATCTTTGAACATTTTTTAGTGGAAAAAAAGAAATGTTATAAATGTTTCTTAAGAACATTCACAAAAAAAATCAACCAAAATCCATCAAATTTCGCTGATCTGAAAATTATGTCCAGAATGAGGCAAAAACCATGTCCCAACAATACTCAAATCAGGTACACAAGTCTAAAACCATTTTTTAATAAGATATGTAGAAAAAAAATATCTAAAGTCAGTCCAAAATTTGTCCAAATCTAAGTCTAAAACCAGGTTTGAAACCATGTCCAGAACAAGACCAAATGCAATCCAGACCAGTGCAAAACAATGTCCAAACCGTGTACAGAACAAGTCTAAAACCAGTTCCAAAGCCCACTCAAAACCAGCACAGAACCCAAATACCTGATCCAAACCCAGAGCCCTGATCTCACCATCACTGAGTCTGGGAACCTAATGGAAACTATATGACCAAAAGTTTGTGGACGCCCCAAACACCCCCAAATAACACCTTCCTTCTAAATCATGCACATTGTTCTGCTACTACAGCAGCCTCCGGCTACAGGTTTCCATCAGTTTAAGCTTCTTTATCCAATTAAAAACTTTCTTCATCTCCTAGAATAACAAGGAATCCTGCAACAGATGGTTTATTCCCACAGAACCCTGATGTCAACATAACGGAGTCAGTCTGGGATTAAATAAAGACACAGAAGACAAAATTCATTAAAACTGTGGCAAGTTCCTCAAGATGCTTCAAAACCGAGTCTGGTGACCTTCCTGCAGAATACCAGGGAGAACTGATGCTAAAGAACTTCGCTTTTTCCCAGTTTGTTCCACTTTTTGAATTTACTGTAAAATAAAAGCTATTCCTGGCATTATTTTTGCTTCAGTACTGTTAATACACACAAACACAGCAGCCAATGGGACTCCCACACACAGATGGGTTGGATATATGGACATGTGGCTTCAGGCCAACCACGCTCCCAATAACAACCTCCCATAAACAGGAGGAGGAGGAGAAGTACACCAGCTTGTACAGAGTGGGATGTAACCCAAAAGGTGCCTACGTAACGTGGCATACTTTCAGAAAAACACTTCCTGATGCTGCTGCTGTGCATGAGGAGGAATATGTTGGATTATGAGCATCACCGGCATCTTGTTTCAACCAGAAATACGTAGATTTGAAGGATGTAATAAATAAAGCAAACTTAAATTGACATTTCCTGAAAAGTCTGGGACTATTTTCGGCTGCGGACGAATTTCTGACAGGAAGGTGTAGATGGGATTGAGATAAAGTCAACTGCAGTGTGCGAGTGTGGCTTCGTGTCTTGTTTTTACCAGTGTTTGGACAAATTAGAGCCGTCCATCTATAGGATATCACCTCACATATCCTTGAATAATTCAAATGAACGTGAACAAGCTTTACGTGACGTTGTCCTCTTCACCCCTGCCCTTCGCCTCACACCACAGTCGGCGAGGCAGCAACAGCGACACCTGAGCTCCGAGGGTTTGACTTCCCATTAAAGTTTAACCGACATAGATAGGAGCGGCGGCAGCGAGGGTTACAGTGGAAGAAGGTAAGCTTCAGTGGCCACACCTTCAAACAGCTGGTCGGGGCGATTTTCTCCTGACAGGCTTCCCTTTGGTACCCTGATGAATATTTAGAGATCACATCAGATGGGGAATGAGCTCCTGTCACCCCGAGGAACTCCGTCTTTGTATGGACGATTAGGAGCTTGTAGGTGATTATACTGATCACAGGTGACACACAGCCCACGCTTCTGCTAACTAAAGGGCCCAAAATGGAAAGTTGAGGTTGAGTTACACATTCTTGGATAAAAAAAACATTTAATTGTACTGTATAAATCAGCCGAGCTATCCCAAACAATCTGGTGTAATCTGTGCAGGAATTATGCTTTAGAGTACCGATTATAAACCCAGAAAATGGAAATGATATCTGAAGAGTTGAAACAAGACCAAAACCAGTCCAAAATTGGTACAAAACCAGTTTGAAATCATGCCCAAACCTTGCCCACAACAAGACCCAAACCAAACCAAAAATCAGTCCAAATCAAAGTCCAAAATGAGGTCTAGAATGACACCGAGAACATGTACAAAATCAGTATAAAAACAATCCAAAATTTGTCTAAAACGAAGTCCAAAACCAGGTCTAGAATGATGTTGAGAACTAGTCCTAAACCAGCCCAAATCCAAGTCCACAATCAGTATAAAAACACTTCAAAACCATGTCCAAACAATGTCCAAAACCTGGCTTGTGTCACCTCGCATCAATATAATCACCTACAAGCTCCTAATTGTCTACACAATCAGTCTTTCCCAAGATGATGGTTTGTTTAAGTCACACATGAGGCCAAAACTTTTCACTGCCAGACCTGAGAAACAGTCAGAGAGGAACCAACAGGAGAAACTGGAAGATGAACGAGTGTCGCTCTTTCTGAGAGACTCGGCTACACGAGATAATGTGTAAATAATGAGGTAGGCTTCGATTCAGACGACGGAGGTTCATTGTTTGATGTGAGACGGCTGAGAGAGAATGTGCTTAGCAACAGAGGAGAGTTCAAACAGATCAGCGCTTGGGACAGAATCAAGACGCCGTATGTTTGTTTATATTTTAGCCAATGGCACCGTAGACCGTCTGAATTACAAAACCTGTCTGCAGGTTTAAAAGACATGTTTTCATGCCAAAATAACATTTATCAGAGCCAGAAACCAAATCAAAAATTAATATTTTCCAAGGATATCCTCATGACAATTCATCAAAGTCATTTTATTCTACATCTCATATAAAAAATTGGCAAAAATAAACCACAAGCAATAACAAGATTTTGCAAAAGATTAAAAATTCTGTGCCTCTCGGTGCATTTGTGAAAGAAATAATGACTCAGCTGTGACCAACATTCACATGACAAAAATTCTGCTGAACTGCAGGCTGTGACAGTTCTTAAACTTATCATGTGTGATTTCTGGTTCCAAATCTAAACTTGTATTATGATATTTCATTAAAATACTTCATGCTACATGTGTCATTTAAAAAATTGCCAAAAAATAGGCAATTCGAACTGAAAAGATTCTGTAAAAACACAAAGAATTCTGCAGTTCTTGGCACAACTGAGGAGTTATGACTGAACTGTGACAAAAAAAAAAATCACATGACAAAAATTCAAGGACTACTGTGTTAACATAGAGCAGACTGGAGACAAATGTGGAATGGAATTTATGAAAAATCTAAGTAGTAAACTATCTGTAGTATATAAAGTTGCATTTTTTCCAGTATTCCAGATCTTTCCCAATTTTTTAAAAACAAAGAAGTTTCCCTTTTTTTTTTCCTGTTTTTTAAAATTCAAGGCTTGATAATTGTGTCAAACATCACAAAAGACATTGTCATGATTGTGCTGTTTTCTTAGAGGTGCACGACTTTATATTGCAGAGAAAAATGAGACAACAGTGAGCAAAAACACCCAGAAACTTTAATATTCAGAGGTTAAAAGTAAACCAGATTAGCTATTAGAAGTTAACTGTATGCAGTGCATCCACAAATATATGCAAAGCTGTTACCAGACTAGTTTACTACATAGTAAAACTGAAAAATGAGAATTCTCAGGCTATTTCTGGGTTTATATGGAGCAACGTATGGAAATGTATTGGTGACGGACATCAGCGATAATGATCTCCTCGTCAAACTGAATGTCCATCATGTCTGTGTGTGATTGGACACTGAGAAGGTGCAGTTTCTGAATCAAGGGATCCTGCAGGAGATGCAGCTGCAGACAGTGATGCTAAATGGTCTGAATCAGCTCCATGTTTATAAAGGCTGGTTTTTACCGTCTAATTTAGAGTTCTATTAGGCGGGAGGAAAAACGTCAGTTTTAGCTGGAGCCATTTGGATTTTACTCTGCGCTGTGATGGGGACGCAGAGACTTCCTGGACTTTAAACGTCTCACAGTGTGGCTTATTCAGTTGTAGAGCTGCTGCTGATTGAATCTGGATGTTTTCTGAGAGAGAATTTTCCAGAAGTACTGGAGGGCTACAGAGGTTAACGCTGTGATAAAGTAGAGAAGAAAACTCTGAAATGTGTTTATTCTCAGGCAAGGTCTGGAGCTGTTGCTGTGATTCCTGATAGGTTTTATGGACATTTACTTGGGTTGTACATCAGCGATGATGATGTCCTTGGTCACTGAAAACCTAAAAAACATCCATTATGTCTTTATGTTCAGATTTGATTGAGTTTTTGGCAGATTTTTGATGCAATCAGAGCTTACAGAACTCAAGCAAGATCTGGGGTTATATGCAGGGTCCTTTTTCTGACTTCTTACTAGATTTATTGACATTTTTTGCAGTGAACATCCGCAGTAATGGTTTCTGTAGAACATCCATGTCTGTGTCCAAATTTGAGTGAGTTTTGACTGAACTTTGATGCAATCAGGCCTTAAAGAAAACAGTGCTGATAAACTGTCAGATCTGCTCAATGTTATAAGTCTGGTTTTTGCTCCCTGATTCAGCTGAAACTCATTTTTTGCTGTATTTTTCCGGTATCAGTCACACCTGAGAACGCAGAGATTTAATGTATATCCATATGATATGGAGCATGTTTTTGCTGTGATTTCTTACATTTATAGACATTTACTTACGTTGTACATCAGTGATAACTGTATCCTTGGACACTGTAAACCTAGAAATCTTCCACCATGTCTGTCTGTTCAGATTTGACAGAGTTGTCGACTAAATTTTGATGCAATCCGGCCTTAAAGAACTCATGCATATTCCAGGGTTATATTATAAATTGTCCAACACTTGTGGAGCCAATACTAATTGAATTTTTGGGTGTTTTCTGAGTGTTGTTTTTTTTTTTATATATATCCCAGAGCTGAAGGATATGAAGGCTGCGTTCAACTACTTAAAAAAATGTATCTCTGGCAATTGTGGGATCTAATGAGAATCTGTGAACTATGACTTCCTACCAAATGCCAGAACATTTATTTACGATGGACATCAGCAATAATGGTAGCCTTGGACAGTGTAAACCACATTTGGACTGAATTTTTGGTGCAGTTAGGTAGATAATACTGCTAAATGGTCATATCAGCTGACTCTGGAATTTTGGTTTAGGAAAAAATGTACATTTTTGCTGGAGTTTTTCAGGCCTCAGTCTAACTTGAGTCAAAGATTGTTCATTTTGAACTTATAGCTGTGGAGGAGCTGGTGATTGAATTTGGGTGTTTTCTGAGTGGTGGATATTAAATATATATATATATCCATGGCTTAACTATAGAAGAGACCTTTAAGATGTGTTCTGGGCTTCTACAGAGCATCTTATCTTCTTACAATAGACATCAGTGATAACGGGATTCTCAGATTTGACTTTTTAACTGAATTTTTGGTGCAGTCGGTCTCTGAGGGAAACTGCTGTAGATGTAGCTGCAGACAGTGATGCTAACTGGTCCGAATCAGCTGGTCAAACTACATCTAACTTCCTGTCCTCTCCTCTCCTGGTCGCCTCACTGTGGAAAAACCTCTAAAAAGAGCTCAGCGGCTCAGTATCCTCGAGCTGCACTCCATCACTGCTCAGACATGTTTACTCGTGGACCCTCAGATCGTCCCTCATCAACAGCAGCGCCGCTGTTTGCGTCGGGGACTGACAGGACGTTGACGTGATGTATTTTCTCGCTCGGCAGCTCGGCCTGACGGCTCCGAATGAGACATCAGCTCTCCTGCAGCTCGATTAGGTTCCATTACAGGAGTGAAAATACACCCAGGAGCTCTGGGACCACACCTCCCTCCCTCGCCAGCAGCATGACGTCATTTCCTGTCCCACTCAGGCTCTGATGGCATGTTGACGAAGCGCTCCGGTTTCAGCTGAGGGTGTTAAATGCTCCGCAGAGGCCGTTTTCCAGCGAGGTGGGACCCGCCGGCGGCTGAGCTAATGTTTCCAGGCATGGGTGGAGCTGGGTGGGTAACATCAGCAGCAACACAGCTGAGGGGCTCCTGCTGCCATGGCAACGCTGGGCGTGTCACAGGGACGCCATGTGGTCAGGGAGCTGCCAGCTGGTGTTAAAGCTGCACAAGTTGTTGTTTTAATTAAAAAATGCCAACAAAATACACAATTCAACACAGCAGAAACTGTAAAAACAGGGAAAATGTATGTTTTTTGCACTTTCTGACAATTCTTGAGCTCATCATGTGTGACTTTTGGTTTAGAAGGGAGAATTAACCAAATTTAAGTTTTGAATCAGAATATTTCACCAAAATGCTATGTGGTCAGGAGTTGAGGAGAACAGTCATCTGGTTTTTAAGCTGCACACGTTTCTTCTAGATGTTTGCATTGAATCTATGAAGATGCTGCTTTCTCTCATATGTTCATCCCAGTTTGGTGTCAATATCCTCCAGTAAAGGATTTAACCGTCTGAAGCTCAAAAACTACCAACAAGTTTACAAGGAATGTTGTTGTACTTTTAAATCCACAAAAAATACACCATTTAATGTAGTAGGAAATGATAAAAAACTGGAAAAATTGAAGGATTTTTCACTTTGACAGCTCTTGAACTTATGTGATTCTCGGTTCTGTTGGTAAAATTAACCAAATCTAAGCTTCAAATGAGAACATTGCACCAAAACACTGTTTGTTCAGAACTTGTAGGCTGCTTCCAGCTGATTTTCCAGATGTTTGCGTTGAATCTATGAAGATGCAGATGCTGCTTTCTCTCATATGTTCGTCCCTGTTTGGTGTCGCTATCGTCCAATAAAGTCTTTAACCATCTGAACCCCAAAAAACTACCAACAGGTTTACAAGGAATGTCGTTTTTGTTGAAAAAAATGCAACAATGACACCATTCAACAATACAAGAAACTGGAAAAATTGGAGGATTTTTCGTTTTCTGACGGTTCTTGAACTCATCGTGGGTGGCTTTTGGTTCTGTCGGTGAAATTAGGATATTTCACCAAAATCACTTCATCTTTCATCACACAGGAAAGGATGCAGACGTATCGTCTTCATTTCTACTTCTCAGTTTGCTGTGGAGGACAGAGCATCGAGCTGAACCTCATCCAGCACCTCTGGATGAACCGGACCACCAACCGAGTTCCTATCAGCCACCATCAGGGTTAGACCTCACTAATGCCCCACAGGCTGAACGGGAGGGAAAATCCCTGCAGCATCTGGTGTAAAATCTGAAACCAGAATGACGGGAGGCTGTCACAGCTGTGGATTAACGCCCTTCGCTTTTAAAACGAGATGTTTAACGTATGGGTGTGATGTTTAAGATTCTACAAGCCGACAGAAAAAAAACATTTGTTCCTGTGCAACTAAACTGCATTTACGTTTACGTTTTTGCAGGAGAGGTCATTTTATTCTGATAGAAACGTGTTTCCTCAGTGAAATTTAAGTCTGTGATGTAGATGGAAAGGCTTTTGTTGTTGAAAAAGCCACAAAACTCACGTTAAAAGGTTAGAAATAGAATTTTCACCCTTTCAACCAGGGTTTTGCATTCAGTATGGGACCGTTATTCTTACCTTGAAGTTTTGATTTCACCTGCGTATTTTCAGTTTTCAGTTAGTGTTTAGTTCAGTTTAGGAGCCAAAACGACATGATTAGGTTCAGGAAATTTGGTCGGCACTTTCACAACTTGTACTTTTAGAAGCTTGGTTAACTCTCGGCACCAAAAATATTTGGTTCAGGAAAATAGCACAGATTGGGTTCAAACACAACTTTTTCACAACATGCTTGAAGCTTCTCTATTAGTTTCTGAATATACTGGTTGAAAAGAAGCAGCCATAAAGATAAAAAAAAAATAAGGCAAAGTCATGTTGATTAGAAACAAACGAGCGATACATCATTTAAAAAAAAAAAAAAAACTTAATCCAACAGAAAAAAATGTTAAACAGAATGTAATTTATAGGAATGTAAACATGAGGAGAAAAAGCAGGACCAACAGTACAAACCCTAAAAATGCTCGATTTACAGCATCCTGCCTTTTTATGTGCAGGACAAAATACCTGCAACACCTTAAAACACCTACAAACCAGCACAGAAGTCCTGCAACAAATGTTGCATTTGCTAAACAGACAGTGCTGCATTTTCACTGTGAAAGAGGCAATAAAACTAAAATGTGTTTCCTTTCTGCTGCATCAGAACTGGTAGAATTGCAAATGAAAGGCTTGAGAACATCAGTGTCACCAAGACAGCGTTAGAAAGGCTGTTATTTACTCTCTAATTTAGAGTTTTGGGTAAAATTCCAATATTTGTTGGAGCTTTTGAGGCCTCACTCTGACCTGCATGAAGGCGACAAGGAGATTAATTGTATTTTTGAAATTATCACATCTCTTATTAATAGAGTCCAGACTTGAAATTGTGGCCTTAGAAAACACAGAAATTCATTCAGCAACAGCTTCAAAACTGTAAAGAAAATAACAAAGCTAGTGCTTAAGAGGTTAACGTTGTTTTGCACTATGATGCTGGTTGTCCTTGTGGTAATTTTTTGTACTTTTCCACCTTTTGTCCGACACACTCAACTACATGAATCTCCCACATGCATCTTTAACATATTCACTCCCAGCTGCAGCCAAATGTGAGCCAGAATCCACTAAGAGGCTTGATTCTGATTTCTAAAACCTGCTCTGCGGGTGGAAGCCGGTCAGCCGAGACGTTTTCTCACTGCTGCTCTTAAAGTGCACAAATGAAGCGCTATGAATAGAGATTACATCAGCGGTGTCATCGGGTTCATCTGGAGCCTCGTACAGTCTGCAGCCTCTCGGTTATTTAATGGAAAACCAGTTGTTCTCAGCGGGACCTCGGCGAAAAGATGCTTCAGTGTTTAAAGCTGAGCAGCGTCCTGAATTGTGAAGAAGAAGGAGTGTTTTCTAAATGCCGCACTGAGCCGAGCATCTGTTTGTCGGCGACGAACCCGAAGCAGCGTCTCCATCAGCACACTCCAGCGGCTTCAATAACGCTCCACTGGTGATGACATCTCCCTGAGCAGCTCCATCACTTTCACCCAAAAGCCTGAAGTCTCAGAGGACGGACGGACAGACAGACAGAAGCACAGGATGCTTCGGTTTTAACCCAAACAATCCACACATTTTCATCAGAATCCAGGTGAATAAATCCAGGGCATGACTCAGCTTTCTGATTTTGAGGTGAATATCTAATCACAAGTCGCAGCCGTCGCGTCAGCGGAGGCTGTTTTAGTCAGAAGGCCCGTCGTATCATCTCCTCTCTCTGTGCTAATTACCTCCAGGGCAGAGCTGTCAGAGCAGCTCAGAAGGTGCTGCGCTTTCAGGAAGGTAAAGTTTGTGCCGGAGGACGTCAAACCGAGAGGACGGTGAAGACTGAAGGAGATGGAGAGGAAGGCAGAGGGAAAATAAACTGGTGAGGAGAGACGGGCAAAGAAAAAAGACCAGCAGAGGTGGAAAAGTTTCTGAAAGCAGATTACCGACATGAAGGATCCATATTGATCCAAGCTGACTGGTACTAAAGATGCAGCACGATCACTGCTATCATCCAATAAAGGCTTAAACCCTCTGAACCCAAAAAACACACTGACTGGTCTGTTACATCATTTATGAAAACAAGAAACCGTAAAAACTTGGAAAAAATGTTAGATTTTTATCTAGTTGACCGCTCTTGAACTCATCATGTGTGATTTTTGGGTCCAAATCTAAGCTTGAGATCATGACAGTTCACCAAAATCCCTCTATTCCACATTAAAAATTTGCCAAAAATGACCAGCTTGCATGAAGAAGATTCTGTAAAAAAAATAAATGAATAAAAAATTCTGCAGTTCTTGACACAACTGAGGAGGTATGACTGACTCTGCTGGAAAACAGCAGCCTGGTCACAAAAATTCAAGGCAAAACTGGGTTGAACTGCAGGCTGTGTTTATACATAGTGGACAGGAGACAAGTATGGCAACATAAATTAGAAATAAAAACAGTTAAATGTCTATAAAATATAGAGCCAACATTTGTTCTGGTATTGGTAACACCTGAATGGATGAAGGAATTTCAACTCTTGTTTTTTTCTTCTTAATGTCAATATAATTTCATCCTACTGCACTGAAGACATTTCTGAGTTCTTTCTAGTCGTAGCTGTGCAAAGCCTCAAATGTCTTATTATGTCCAGAAACCAAGATTTTCAGTTTACTGTCAATGTGGAAGAAAGAAACCAAAAAATTTGCAAATTTATGAGGCTGAACTCAGAGAATTTCGATGTTTTTTTCATAAAAATGACTTTAAAAAAATACTTGGCAATGAACTGATTAATCATGCAGCTCTATTGTGTAAAAGTTGAACAAATGTGGTATTGTGTGTCTTAGAGGTGATCCCAGATGTAACTTTCTGCTTTAAAGGAATCCAGTTGTACCTAACGCACATCAAAACTCAATATAAAGGCATGTACAGGGGTCCTCGAGTTCTGTTCATAGGGATCAATGTAAGTCGATTTTCATCGTAAGTCGGAACTCCGATGAGAATGTAAACAAAGCCTCTCCGTGCATCACGGTATTGATCAGTTCTTCATAACGTCATGAATACCAACAACTTTCATGCAGTGTTCTCTCTTCTGACGAGCTGCTAGAACGACGGTGAAGACAGCAGAGAGGTTCGGTTTCCGACTGCGTGCAGGAATTCCTCATTAGCAGACTTTCATCATGATTAACGAGGAAGACTCAGACAGGTAAATAAGCTCTCACACACACACACACACCTGCAGCCTGACATTTACATCCAAACACACACATCAGTGAAGCATCTCTCCGACCTGCTGCGACTCAACACCTCCGTGGAGCTTGACGCTGTAAACATAATGTCATCCATGTCAGGTCCTCTTACCGCCGCCTCTTCTTTAACCTTTCAGCCCGGTCCAACCATCAGCACTAACCTTAATTATTTCCTTTCTGCCCTCCGGATGGCAGATTTCCACTGTATTCAGCTCTGCGGAGCGGCCTGAATACCTAATTATGTTCAAACTGACGGGGCAATCAATTATCAAATCCAGAGGATGCTGCTGGAATTAGCACGCACACATACAGCTCCATGTCTGACAAATGGGTTCATTATGCTTCAAATGAACGATCTGGCACTCGAAGAGGGGAAAGAAAACACATCAGCATAATTTATGTTCACGCTTCTATGGAGACATTTGTGATGGAAACATATGAAGCAGGAGCTCTTTATTCGCACCAAACAACCAATGATGCTGTAAAAAGGACCACTAACAGCAACTAAAAGGTGGAATTTAGCACCGAAATGTCTGCGTTTACCTGCAGACTGGGAAAAAAATGCACAATTAATAAGTCAGCAACAGGTCTAAAGAGCTCCACCAGACTGCTTGGAAGTTTACCACTGATTACAATAAGGATGTGACAGAGAAGGAATAACATTAGAAACCCAAAGAGTTAGCAAGAAGTTCTGCGTTTTTAAGTTTACTGATGCAGTGAATCTGACAGAGCTCATCTTCTAAAGGTTCATGTGTATGATTAAGTGAAAATAAAATGTCAATCTGCACAAATTCTGCACAAATTGCCAAAGTCATTGCAGTTTAAGTTAGAATTTGGGTTGATTTGGACACATCTGAGGTAAACGGCAAGTAAGCAGACGTCAAATGTGGCCAGCTTGGATACAAACACAATTTAACTGCAACTGGTCTGTTTCTAATGAACTCTTGAATTCCACACAGGCAAAAACACAACAGTATAGAGGAGGTACAACAGAATACATTTATCAGCTACTGGAGAGAAAATAATCCTACTATGGGCAGCATGAACAATGTTTTTTATTTAATGTAGCTTTTTCTATACATTTTAGTCCTTCTTTCACTTGCAAATGCAGCTTTAAATCCTTAAGATTTTCAGAAACTCTGGCATGTAGACGAGGAAGTATGGAGGCTGTTGTCACATGGATGCCCAGTGCACAGAAATGATCATTTGTCCTCCATTTTCAAGCGTGTCAGTTTAGACGGAGGTTATTTCTGAAGCACTCGGCTGGAAAAAAAACAACATTTTATCATTTAAAGTGTTAACATGGACGTAGCATCAATCCTTTATCTTAATGATTTGAACTTTAACGCTGAGAAAAATACAGTTTTGGATCAATAACTTCAGGAGACTAAGCTTGTAATCGTACATCTTATGTTTAAAAACGAATAACATTATCATGTATTCAGGTCTGTTTTTAATTTTCACAAACTCATGAGGGAAATATCTTGTTCTTTAGCTCGCCAAACGCTTCACTAAGTTCAACAGCTTTTAATTAAGATGTCACCTTGTTTGTTTTTACTGAAGTTGTTTCTGCTCTTATTTAGTTTAACCTTGAAATCGCTCTCCAGTCGTTGATTTAACCTCCCAAAACTCATCTCTCTGTACAAAAATGACACATTTCCTCCATGAAAATAATCCCTTTCTACCTTATAAATGCTTAGATATTAACTCTACATTGTTGATTCCTGCAGAATGGAAAGATCTATAAAGTGCAGGTCTCTAGTTACAACAATTTCCTACATATTTACTGCAGCTTGAGCACACCAGCTCACAACGACAAGTTGGAACACTGGAGTAAATCAGCCACACATATTTGAAGATAAAACTGGTTCTGAAGAACAATAACGATGCACAAATCTCCACCCTGCAAACTGACAATATTGTTTTTTGGGTTTTTTTTTTTACGTTTTAGTATGAAACTATATGCATCTTCTAGCATATCGACCCATTTGTGGACATTTGGATTCACGCTGAAGGTCTAAAATGTGATTATTTGAGGACAACATTTACTGTAAATGCACTTTTTTCCAAGAATCTCAGCCTGAAACTGTTCAGCTTTTCGCTCGGATGGTTCAGACTGTGCCACATACAGCAGCAGAGGTCTGCCAACACGCCTCCCGCCTTCCTGCCTCCTGCTGCTGGATAAAACCTAACAACACCACTACCTCCACAGGCTTCATCAAAGAGCAGCCGAGAGGAACATCACAGACCAGCAGCAGAAAGTCACAGGTCCATCCATCAAACGGGAAGTTTGTTCCTGCAGCTCAGAATAAACAATAATGCATGAGATGTGTAAGCAGAAATAATGACGCCATTAAGAGCACGCCTGTTTTTTTTGTTGTTCTTTTTGCAGTGCAATTTATTTCCTGTGCTCCATTCAATCACCAAAGCCAGGAGACTGACAGGAAGTAATGGTTCTAGGAGTAAAATGGAACAAATGCAAACAAGAGTTTCTGAGGTCTCGTCACCTGCAGCCTGAATATTACACAGCGACAAAGAGAAACTATTTCTCCGCCTGTGGATGGAGATTAGAAATCCATTTTCCAACATCTCTTCAATAGATTTTCTCTGTTTTCAGTCTTATCTCGCGGCAACATTCTTCAGCCAGAACTAACTCTATTTTCTGATTTCTAGAGATGTCCACAAAAACCCACGAGTCAAATAACCATTCGTTTATCACACACGGAAAAAAAAAATGTGAATGAGATGATGAGTTAAAAATACTCTGCAGAAGAAGAAGATGAAGTGATGGAGCCTGAAAGAGGATTAAGCCTGTCCCCTTCCTGCCACAACCTCACACAGAGTTACACATTTTCATTCAGTCGCTCAGTTTACGCAGCATTACGCCGGATTAATGGTGCAGGCCGACTGTTTTACAGATGAATTTAACTGCGTCTGAACCTCTCTTGACCTATATCCTGAAGTGGAGCGATGCAGCGATGCCGTCCTGCAGGGAGACGCTTCATTAGTCCGAGGACGCCCATGTGGCCCTTTCCTGCCCGCCCAAGACAGATGGACGTTTTAGAAGCTGCAAATGTCACTCGGATGGCGAAGAAAGAGCAGAGAAAACCGCCAAACCGTGTGCATATTCCCATTCCATTTCAAATTAAAACCCCTGAAGCAAAAAGAACATGAGTTGAATAAATGTGCTCTGATTTCCTAAAATATATTCAGGAAAATCACTTTATGCTGCACATCTCTCTTTTTTGGCAAAAATAAACCACTTTCACTAAGAAGATTATGTTAAAAATTAAAAATTCTGTGGTTCTCGGCACAACTGAGGATTTATGACTGACTCAGCTGGAATAAACAGTAACGTGATGAAAATTCAAAGACTATTCGACAAAACTGGGTTGAACTGCAGGCTGTGTTACAACAGAAAAATGGACATCGTAAGTAGCAAAATATCTCTAGAGTACGCAGAGCCAACACTGTTCCACTCAGTTTTCTTTTTATTTTCGTAATTTATTTGTAATTGTTACATCTTTAAATGCTCTGAACCAATTGGCGGGTTTAAAAAATACATTGTTTTTAAGAATGATGAAAAATGCATCATTTAGCAGAGCAAGAAACTGTAAAAATAGAAATAATCAGGGATTTTTCACCTTTCTGATATTCCTTGATCTTCTTGTGTGACTTTTGGTTTCAGGAAATTAACCCAATTTAAGCACAAAATAGTGAGATGTAATTAAATCCCTTTATTCTCTATGTCACATTTAAAAAATTGCAAAAAATCAACCATTTATGCTAACCACATTCGGTAAAACATAAAAAATTTTGTACTCTTTGGTGCAACTTAAAAGCTATTAGTGACTCAACTGCGACTAAGAGACGCATGAAAAAAATAGGGGGATTTTTCAGTTGAACTGGGCTGAACTGCAGGCTGTGTAGCAGATTTAAAATGTAAAAGTTGTCTATATAATTTAGAGTCTCATTTCTTCCAGTATTGTTAACATCCACGTGCATATTGCCAACCTTTAACTTGTATTCAATTTCAAATCAAAACCCCTGAAGCAAAAATATGAGTGGAATAAGCATCACTAAATAAATGTAATATATATTTCAGTATTTGCTGGTAGACATTAGGTAAACCTGTGAGAAGCTCAGCGTTCTGTAAATTAAGTCTGCAGAGGGAAGATCAGTGAATGAGAACCACACGGTGGGAGCATCTCTTGGTCGTTTCTGTGGCTCTAAGCTGCACTGTAAAAGCCCCAGAAAATTAAATAATCGTGCAAATGCTGCGGGATTACCATATTTTAGAGCACATCACACATTCAGACGCAGACAATCAGAACCCAGTTTCCAATGTGGATGATAAATCTGTGAGCCGGCGTCACAGAAATGAGGTTCCCGTACAGCTAAACTGCAGCCTCATTTACATTTTGAAAGAAATGCATTTTCTCCCTGAATGCAAGACTGTGATGTTGTAGGAAACGCTTCAAGTCAGCGACAAGATGTTCACCCAGGAGACTGGAGTTTGGATCACATGTTGGACCATTATTCTTAGATTTAAGTTCAGTTTTTATTCATTGTTGGTTTAGGTTTAGATAAATATCATGATTTGGGTTGAAATGCAACAATTTCACAACATATTTGAAGCTTCTTCTCCATTTTCTGGGTTACTAGGGTGGAAAATTACATCCCATCTACTCAATAAATGGCACAGATGGGTGACAAATTAAAGGAAAACCAACATAAAGTGTCTTCAGGACAGTTTCAATGCTTGTTTGCTTTGATTCTTCATGTCTCTGGAACTCTATTGGAAAGATATTCCCTCATTTTACATCTAAAGCCAAAAATTTTCACAGGTGTTCAGTTGAGACCTGCTGACAGAAGGCCACAGCACATGATAAATGACATTTTTACATGGATTTATTGACCTTTCATGCCTTACGGATGGGAAGATCGCAACCCTGTCTGTCTTTCTCATACACCTAAACTGCATTCTCAATTATGTTTTTAAGCATTTTCTACCTGATTTGTGTGTGACGTATCCCAAATATGTGTCAAATCAATATAACTTTGCCATTTATTGTATTACTTTACTGTTGTTCCTTTTCAGCCAACATGTTAGATGATGCAGGATTAGTCAAACATGCTGCGAAAAGGTCGGATTTTTACCACAAATGTGATACTTTCCGAAACTTCTCCGAGTAATTTTGCTGCCTGAAGTTAATGAAGCTTCTAATATGTAGGTACAGTTGTGAAAGTGTCAATTAAAGGGTGATATTTGCTCAAACCTAATTCAACAGCGAGTGAAAACCAAAGGTAAATGAGCAATAATTAAACCTAAAGGACACAAACACTGATTCCCTTGGTGACCTTTACCTCTTTCAAACTGGAAATCTTTCCTACAGTGCCGCTGCTGCAAAAAGACAAGTTTTTGAATTAAATTATGCAAATTAATGAGTTTTGTTGTAAAGGAACATCATTTTCTGGAAGAGAAAACTCCCTTTGATTCAACATAGGATGAAGGTGGTCACTCAGATCAACTTTGTACTGATTTGCAGTGACATTTCCCTTTAAGGGGACGAGTGGAGCAACAAACGCCCAGATCCCTTCACTGCAGGAGGCACTGAATGAATGCAAACTGTTGTCATCTGTCATACGATGACACACAAACAAACAAGAGCTGTGAAACAGAGTCGCAAAGAGGCTGGAAAGCAGCATCAGCAGCAACAGGAGCTCAGCACAAATGTGCTTTGATCGTTTATCTCAGATCCAGGGTCAGTTTTCTGTAATGTGTTCCGGTTAGATGAGAAGATCAAGACGACAACAGACCGTTTTCACATCAGTCTGTTCAGTTGGTCTGTTACAAACAAATCCAGAAGATAATTAATGAACCTGTTACATCTTGTTCATTTAATGGTTTTAAATGGGGGCTTTGTGCCAGATTGGAGTGAAAATAAGACTGAAACGAACAGAACTGGAATCAGTGAGGCAGGTTGTGGATGGTCAACTGAATTTTGAAGCACTACTGGTGAATGTTTTTGTGTCTAATTTGTGTTTTTGCTTTGTTTTGGAAGCTAATAGCTGGCATCCCAACACTTAATTTAGCCTCTATGTTGTCTTCAAATCTGCTCCAAGCAACTTTACAGGTACGAAAACATTTAAATTGTGACTTTAAGGCGCATTAATGGTGCACCAATAATTCTTATTCATCTGGAATCTTTGCGAACAACATTTGGTGTGTGTAGTTATGCTTAAATCAAAGGTCGTTATTAGCCGACGTCTGCAACCTTCAACTCGGACCACGCCGGCTGCCAAGGTCACGGAGAAAATACCTCCAATTACCTGAGTGTCCAGCCGCTGGGCATGGTGTCGGAGCTTCCACCCTCTAAATATGACTAATTGCTCCTCCTGCTCTGCTTCTTATGATACAGGTTAGAACTCATTACCAGGATGTTCCGCCTCGCTGGGCTCTGCAGCTCGGCTCTCAGGCAGATGAGGGGAAATAAACAAGCACCTGGCCGACCACTAAAACGCACATCTTCATGTTTGTATACTTACAGATAATTGGTTGGTTTTATCTGTTGAAGTGCATTAGAGCTTTTGTCCCTTCGAGCTCCAGCGAGGCACGATTCCAGGAATTTTTTTTTTGTAATGGGAAAACGTCCTCCAGGGATTTCTGATACGTCTGCCAAACTCACTGTGCCGAGCATTTAGCCGCAGTAATACCTTTTTCATTGATTTGTATCAGCAGTCTGTGTGTGGCTGAAGGAAGGAACAAGATGCGACGCTGGGCAGAAGTTTGAGCCACTAAAAGTAAAGTAAAGATGCTGACAAACCTTTAAAACAGCAGCGATTCTCTTAGGTACACTTGAACATGTTTTTGCAAGGTTCTTATCAGGCCAGTTGTTCAGCATCTTGTAGAACATGTCACAGTGTTCTTCAGAATATTTAATATGTTTCTGTGTTTTTTGTTTTTTCAGGTAACCCAAGACTGTTTTGGACCAAAGTTCTGACTAGTTTGGGACTGGATTTAGATTGATTTTGAGTTGAGATCTGGGTTTGGGCCATTTTGGACCAGTTTTAGAGGGTTGGTTTGGACTTGATTTTAGACTGGTTCTGGAATTTTGTTTGGATTCAGTTTCAGACTGGTTTGGGACTTGGGACTAGTTGGGTTTGGAGTTGGTTTTAGACTAGCTTTGGACTTGGTTTGGGTTTGATTTTAAACTGGTTCTGGATTTTAGTTTGAAATTGATTTTAGACAGATTTTGGCTTTTGTTTGGACTCTGATTTTGACTGGTGTTGGATTTGGTTTTGGATAAGTCTCTCTTGAGAATGAGACCCAGTGTCTCAATGAGATTACCTGTATAAATAAAGGTTTTCATGCCATTGAGACCAGGGCTTTGGTTTTGGCCCAGCTGGTGCCGCACTTGGTTTGGATCTGGTTTTGGACTGGTTTTAAGACGGGTTTTGGATGGGTGTTGAACATGGTTTTAGACTTGGTTTATAATCAGTTTGGGCCTGGATTTATACTTGGTTTTAGATTTGCTCTGGACCTTTAAACTGGTTTTGGTCTTAGTTTTAGAGTAGTATTAAACTTGCTTTGGAATAAGTTGTAGACTGGTTTTGGACTATGTGTTGGGCTGGTTTGGAGCGATTGTAGATTTGGGAGTAGAATTCCTTTAGAGTCATTTTTGAGCTTGATATTGGGCTGGATTTGAATTTGGTTTGGACATTGTTATAGACCAGTTTTGGACCTGGCTTTAGTTAATTTCTATGTTTTCATGTAATCCCAAACTGACTCCATGAAGTTGAAATCAGGACTTTCTCGAACAATTGCTGCTGGACTCGTTCTTCTTATGAGTGAAGATGGTTCTTTATGACTCACTAACTTTTGCACAGTACTTTCACTTGTCACAAAATCCTGTCAGTGTGCCAACGTCATCGGTTACTGCCATCAGACAAGAAAAACAAACGGGTTTCAGTGTATTTATATCACCTCAGCAATGCACAGCGCTGTGCTTTATAATAAAACTGGAGCAGCGCCAGTGACAGGTTACAAATCAGCCTGTGGTCTGATTAAACGGGTGCAAACACAACAATGACTCGTTTTTTTAGGTTATGTAACAATTTCAAAGGGTTAAACAAACCTTGATCCAAATTGCCAAGGGTGCAGTGTTGACATATGTCATTGACGTTCAGTTACAAGTGGAGGGTGGGGCTGACAAATAGAAAGACACAAAGACTTCACAACAGCTATTGAGAGCTTAGCTGCAGCTACAACTCCTCGACTGGAACGCAACTCTGATTCCTTCCTACATCCTAAAGGCCCGAAAAAGCTGCAGAACCACTGACCTGACAGAAAACGGACAAGCGCAAAACAGGTTTCAAAAAGCACTTCACTTCATGATAAAGAAGAAGCATGTTGAGCTCGAGTTTCCAAAGTATGGGAGCAAAAATGGGTCATTCGCTTTTAGATAACTCACCAAGCCTCAGGTCCCCACTGAGAGATTAATAAACTCTAGATTTATCTGCAGCATCAAGCCTCGCAGGAAAAACAGATGCTCGAATAACAAACAAATCACATAAACCTAAGCACGTTAATCTAAAATATTTTTATATTTGCATACTATCTGATGCACCCTCGTGCAGTCGGGATTTACTGAGGATTAATCACTTCTACAGTCAACATCCGTGACGTGTCACTGTCTTTCAATGGTGCAGTACGTGACGCACCAAACAGAACTTGAACTTTGGGGATTAAAAAAGGCTTTTCTGAAGCTTGACATCAAACAGCAGCAGTCATTTTGACAGACGGGAATTTATCCAGTGATTTCCCAGTGATCAGGTACAGAGATGAAGGGGGTGAAAGATCCTAAAAGGACCCAAAAATTAGAACTGTGAGCCCAAAAAGACCTAAATGCTGTCATGAGCATTTAGGACCAAGAAAGAAGAAAACTCCTGAACCAAAACAGATCTTTAAAAATGTCACTCTGATTTCTCACAATCTGAACCATTGCATCAAAAACATATTCAAAATCAATCAGTAGCCACAGCAAAATACACAAAATGCATTATTGTTGTGCAATTCATGCATGCTAGCAGAAAAGAGACATCAATATATGCAGGTATTATGGCTGTATACAAACTTTTCCACCATGTTTTATTACCTGAGTGACCCATTGTGATTGGAAATACAATAATTTATTGGAGTTCCCCAGGGCTCAATCCTCGGTCCTCTTTTATGTGCTTTATTAGGTCAATTTATGCAAAAATATATTTAAAAAAAAAAAATCACCTATAATAAGTAAGCTTCATCTCCCAGTAGCTATTCTTTGTGGTCACAGTCAAATAAATTCAGCCATAACAGAAAAACATGGCAATAACAGACAGACATTTAGCAACACAGTGCTCCACAAAAACACCACTGAAAGTCAAGACAACTAATTACGAGTGACACACACATCACCTGGAGTTGTTTCAAAGAACTATACTGGAGGATATGAAGAATCTCTGGGCAGATAGTGCTTTGTTCTGATAGAAACAAGTCGCATTCACTATAGACAGGTTGGGATATATCACTAAGGATGCCTGCCCTTTCCTTAACCATGGAACTACAGACAGTGAAAAATGCAAAACAATAAAGCAGAATGTTGGAATTCACCTCACAAAGAGATTATAAAAGCAATAAAAATATGAGCCTCTGTATCCTTATAAACAGCATGAAATCTTCATCAGTTATTGCGACTCAACACTAATCTGGACATCTTATCATTGACGACCAAAAACAAAGTCAGAAAGCTTGGTGTCATCATGGACCCAAAGCTTAATTTAATAGCAGCCCTGAATCAATGCAAAGGTATGAATTCTACAAACTTAAAGGAACAGCATAGCGTTTTGAGAAGTATGGATGTTAACTTTGTTCCCAAGAGGAAGAAGTAAAGATTGACACCATTCAGACGTCAACTTGAAGGTAAAACCAGGAGACAGATCGGCTTGGTATAAAACTATGAATTACATTCCTGAATTTGTGAGAATCCGTTTTGTTTCTGTTGTTAGCTTTGGATAAATTTAGACTGCTGTTGTCGTTTGTGTGTTCAGTCTTCAGCTAACTGTTTCCTTGCTCTAGATTCATATTTAATGTGCAAACATTTGTGCACAATCAATATTTCCATCTCACTCTAGTTAAGAAGGCTGATAAGAAGATAAAACTATTAACAATGGTGCTTTGAAATTAACAATAATTCTGAGATTCATGTCCAGATAAGAAACTTATTTCCAGATTCATACAACAAGTGAACTCTATTTTCAGGTAACTTTTTGCCTCGAAATAATACGAGTACCATGTTTAGCCACATTTCCACCATTAGTTCCTGGAAATCTAAGCTCAAAGGTCTAATTTTTATGAACTTTAAAAGGAACTAATGGCTCCTGCAGCCCTTTGTTGTCTGTGTTTGCACTGCCTGGACAAGATTAAGCAAATAAGTCAGCTGACGTATCATAAAGCAGCAGCCGTTGTACTGCATCGCTGATGGGTGAGATGACACAAAAAGATCCAGCTTTTAAAAGACGTAGAGGTTATGTTCTGCTGACTTCACACGACATGATTTCAGTGTTTGATAGGATCACATATGCCACAGTGTCTCGTGCAACTTAAGCTTGTTTATATTGTGACATACATATCTGTGCAGAGGATTGTGGGTCAGAATGTGCAGAAAAGTGTGCTGCTTGGAAACTTGGAAACTATGTACTGCATTGGGATTTACTAAATCTTTTTAAGTCTTTTTCTGGCACCTTATACAGTACAGTAGTATGGATCCAAGCTTAAGCCGCCAAAAGCACAAAGGCTGCGTTCCAATATCTATACTACTATCCGATATACTAAGCTAGAAAAGACACAGTATGATCCAATACATAATACAGCAAATGCAATATGCCCAAAAATACCCGGATGTCTTACTACATCAGATCAGATTCCGCAGTACGAGTCTCAACCTGCTTTCCTGGACATTCTGACCCATAATCCTCTGCACGGTCATGTCACATATGTCAAGCATGAACATAAACAAGCCGACAGATGACGGTTCATTTTGCATTGCAGACAAAGTGCAAAGTTTAAGGCGCATTAATATGACAAAGTATTATGTCCCAGTAGTATCCATACCGGCTGAACCGGTATGTGCTTTATGAGTGCAGCTGCAATTAGAGTACAAAGAAAAAGTATGCAGCCTCAGATGTATTTTGCACAACAGATTGTGTTTCTCAAAGCTTAAGGCGCAATATTATGACGAGATAAATACATGAAACAGTATGTAGTTTGTAGAGCAACTTAAACACATAACAAAAGGCTACACGAGTATGCAATACCTTGAAAAGATTGCAGAAATTAGTCCCCTAGAGCTAAAAGTTTCCAGGATTTTGGTTGAAAATGTGGCTAAAAAAACATGGATCTCCCACTTAAGAGTTGTATAAATCTGTAAACATGAGCAGTTTTTGTTCAGTCGTGTTAGTTGTTTTGATTATCTTCTTAAAAGTCATCAAAACTAAACTGAGATAACAATATTGATCACGTCTATACGTTATTTCTGAAAGAGCTTAGTTTTAGCATGCACTTGAAGTGAAAAGACAAGCAATTTGGGTTTCATCATCACTAGAAACGGCTGCAAACCCCACCCAAAAACTTTCTGTCCTTCCAGAAAGTAGCACCCACTGAGCAGGAACCTATAAGGCCTGGTTCCTTAAAGCGTTCCTGCAGCGTAAAGATGGTCTTTGAACGCCCCGCATCCACCATTTATCACCATTTACACCAAAAGCCAACATCTCACACATTCAGCTACCAATCACCACTGTTAGCTTAGCTTTAGCATGGACTTAAAGTAAACCCCACCCTAAAACTTTATGTACTTCCAGAAAGTAGCACCCACTGAGCAGGAGCCAATACGGCCTGGTTCCTTACAGAGCTCACGCAGTGTAAAGGTGGTCTTTGAACGCCTCACATCCATTTATACCAACAACAACATCAGCTACTGATCACCTATGAATCCTGTGAATAAGAAGACATCCCCAGCATCCTCCCAGCCTGCCTCCCCCAGCAGCAGGGCGCTCGGAGGCCGCCCTCTGCCTCCCTGTGATTGGTCAGCGGCTCCCCGGGTACCACGTCGGCTCCCTCCTCATCCGTGTGCGCTCCTCCCTGCTGGGCTCAATCAATCACACTGCGTCCACCGCCGCTGCTGTGACCTACACTGACAGTTAATGCTCCAGCTGAGCAGCAGCAGCCCCACTGGTTATACTGGAAACCGTGCATTCACGTTCACACACACGCGCACAAGCACACACACACAGGAGACGGATTCCTGCTCTGATCCAAATTACGCACGGCGCGCTCTTACCTGCCCACTGTTTGGTTGGCGAGCTGTCTCATTCGGTTGAACTGCTTCTTCATCTTGCGTGTTTTCTGCGTTACCACCGAGCGCTAGAGCCACTCCACATATCTCATTGGTGGGATAAAAGTCGGATCTCCGCGCCGTGCAGCTTCGGGTTCTTTTAAACATCCACTCGGCGGTGAAACGCGGACGCACGGCGGCTTAATTCCTGCTCATTTTGCTGATGAGGACTTTGTGTCTCTGTCATCCGCTTCGCTCCGCCGCTCCGGAGATGCTGGACCAGTTTCTCTCTCTCTCTCTCTCTCTCTGCGCTGACAGCTCGACGTGCCCTGCCGGTGCATCATGGGAAATGGAGTTTACTCAGAGTCCTGCGCCACAGAGCCACTCATCCAAACTAAGCCTCCACATTTGGCCCATGATTTAAATCCCAGAAATGTCCAGAACACCGCCTACATACATTTAAATATTAATGACAGATTTAAGCATCCGTGTTAATAAAACTCATTTTAACCCTCCTGTTGTCCTCATTTATGGGCACCAAAAAAAATGTTTTCCTTGTCTGAAAAAAAATCCAAATATTCAGCAAAAAAAATCCCCAAGTTTATGAAAATTTGCAAAACCTTCAGGAAGAAAATTCCAATAATTGCTTAAAAGTTTCCCTTAAAAGTTTTATTTAAAAAAAACTCCCCCAAATTTGTCAAGAAAATTCTTGTAAATATTTTCAAAAAATGAAAAAAAATCTTCCAAAAAAATCCTAAAAATATCTAAAGTGATTCTATATATATCAGTAAAACTTCTAATGTTTTCTTTGAGAACATTCAGAAAAAAATCAACCAAAATCCAGTGAATTTCGCTGGATTTTGGTTGCGTTTTTGTGTGAATGTTCTTAAGACACATTTTCAACATTTCTTTTTTTCCACCAAAAAATAGTTCAAAGATTTCTCAAAAATATATTTTTTTCCACATTTTCAAACTTTAAAACGGATCAATTTGACCTGCAGGACGATACGAGGGTTAAAGGAAACTTTAAATGTGTTGCTCTGAATCCAACCTGCATCCTACACCTGAAATACTAATTAATTCATTAGTCAACTGGCACAAAACTAGCAACAATTTGCTGACGAGTTAATCATTTTAATTCTTTTTATTAATGTAAAAAAAAAGTCCAGAAACCACCTGTAAATGTGAGTTTTGGTAGGTTCAGTATTTGTGTATTTTAGACTGTTGCTCTCCACAAATAAAGCAATTTGTCAATTAATCAGTTGAAAGGAAAAACAATGTCAACAATTTGATGACTGATTATTCATTTAAGTCATTTTATTAATGCAAAATACCCAAAATCTACTTGTACATGTGTATATATTGTGGTTGTTTTCCAGCTTTACAGTAAACTGATGTGTTGCCACATTAATCACCTAGAGATCCCTTTAACCAACCAGCAGCCTAGAACTTCAGCAAAAGTCCGTTAATTTATTGGACGACTGATTTAAAAATTACCTGGCAATGGTTTGGCAACTAATTTTTTAATTTAAGTGATGATTTCTAAACAAAAGCCACAAAAATTCACTTGTACCAGCTTCTTGAAAGTACATATTTAGTCATTTTCCAAGTTATCTATCATAGTAATCTTAATATTTATGCATTTTAGAAGGTTTGTCAGATAAATCAGACTATTTGAATATACTGATGTGATGTTTTTTCACCACTGAACACTCAGCTATCAGTAAATGTTGTCTGCTGCAGCCGTCCCATGCTTCTATCAGGGAATACTTAGTTATTTGGTGCCATCTGTGTCTTCAGTACTTGACAAAACAACAAATATCTACCAACTTTTCTCAGTATAAACTAAACCAGATTAGGTTTATATTTGGACACAGGTTCAGCCACAACAATTACTATGCAGTTGTCCTCACTTCTGGGGCTCCACCTGGTTGATGCTAGCAGTTTAGCAGTTGCTTATGAGGACAGAACACCTTTGATAAATTTAAATGTAATGCATGTCCTCATGTTATGTCACTTGAGAGGAAGCTTTTAAGATAAGTTCTCTTACCAGGCTTGTATTGTTGCTCCTCATGTCTACTCCAGGCTTCATTAGCTGCTGCTGCTACTGGCAAAACACACCTGGATTAATTAGCCTGTGGCCAAGATGCATTGTGGGTAATGTAGGCACCAGGTTTGAGGAGAGATTCATGAATAATAAGACAACGTCTCTGGTTGTTCTATATTGATTTGGGTTGAGTTTTATTTCTATCTGTGCATTAGGAGGCTGATAGTGTTAAAGAAGTGCAATGCTGAATGCTAAAATTACATTTACATACATTTTTTGCAGAAAAAAAAGATTCTATCTGTGTTTATTTTTTAATTTTGTTGCAGTTGAAGCCTGAAGTTTAGAGAACTGAAAGGTCCTCATTTCAGTCCTCAAACCAGCAGGATAAAATTGTGAATTGGAGAGAAAAAAAAGCACAACTTGCTTTTTCCTCAGCACTTAAAACGGAGCATTTTACAGCTAAAGGACCTTTAAACGAGGTCCTCAGCCCCGAGTGCTGCAGTGGAGCTGCACAATCATCAGCAGATTACACAGAGCAGGTACCAGGTGTGGATGTAAGAAGGAGCCAGATGAATGAAATGAAAAGAAAAGTTACGTCTCTGCAAAATTACTCAGATTGCAAAACTGAAAAGAAGAAAATCAAAGCAAAACGTTGCATGAAATACATTTTCTGTTTGTCCCTGCAGTATTTGGGGGCGTTATTACGAAACCAAACATATACTGAAATAAATGTCACCTTTTAGCTTTGTTATTTTGTCTCATAGAAAACAGGATGTGTGATTTACAGATTAAAAGCATGTATGTATGGTGTAGCAGAAAAATTAACTTTATGATGTCTGGAAATGAAAACATCCTGCTAGATTTTTACTCTTTAATCCCAACTGATTACTTCAAGCCTCTAGTCCTGGTATTTTAAGCAGCATATACACATTAAATAAAAGCTTTATCACTGTCTATAATGTAGCTGTATTTGCAGCTATGAGGACATTTTTAGTACATAATTAGAAGACAGAATTTGTCAATGACATCAGCTGCTTCAACAGAAGCCTCAGGCCTCACAGTCACATCTGGACTCTTTACTGTTTGGAAATGTCAGACGTATTAAAAATAATCAGCCCACAATAGACCCGTTAATAGGCCACAGAACAGGAAATGTCAGCATCCTTGAATGGTCATAAGGACGTTGTTAATTATCTGTACAGGTTTAATGGTCTGTCCAGGTGAAGCTGGACAAAGGGACAGTTTGTGAAGTCAAACAGCGCCATCTTGTGGCCGAAAGAGGCAAATGTAAAAGAAAACGATCTGCAGGTAGAAAGCTCATAACATAGAAAAGAAAAGAAGATTTGTCTCCTGTATATGTCAGAATAAAAGCAAGATTTCACTTTATGTCATAAAATGTTGGTGGTAAGATCCACTATAAATCCAAGATCCAAAGATAAATTAAGATCCAAGATAAATGATGAGTTGTTCAAATGAAATAAAGATTTTAGCCGATTAGCCGAGGGGTGACGATTAGAGATGCTCCAGTTAAATATCTTTTTAGTGATTCTCTGATTGGACATCTTCATCAGTCTGCTCCAAAGCGAAGCATTTGGCATTTATATCTGATGTTTATTATGATTATTAACCTTTATTGAACCAGGAAGTCCCACTGAGATTAGAGATCTCATTTACAACAGAGACCTGGCCAAAGTAGCAGCCATACGAAATGTAAAAGTTACATAAAACAGACACATGATAAACAAATAAACAATAAAACAATAACACTGATCCACTGCTGTTCAAGGACAGTGACCTCTGAAAAAACAGTGACATTCCTCCTTCACTGTATCCTTTATGATATTCTTAATCTCATTAATGGATATGAATGTTTCAACTTTAGAGGTTTTTTGAAGATTATTCCATGACTGTGGTGCATGATGGGAAAACACTGTTTAGATAAAGTCTGTTAGAACCCAGGGAACATTCAACAGCAACCATGTGGAGGTGCAGATGGTAGCTGCTAGAAGAGAAAGAGAGAAGGGTGCTGAGGCATTCTGGGAGTTTTCCCAGCAGAGCTTTATAGATAAACATAAACCAGTTTTGTTGTTTATGAATTCTTAGTGATGTCCAGTGGACTAGATCATAAAGAATACAGCGGTGAGTGAGAGATTCTGCATTTGAAATGAAACGCAGCGAAGCATAAATCACTTTAAGGAGGAGGAAGCTGCAAGGCTGGACAGTAGATCACTATAATCAATCACACATAGAAAGGTGGATTCCACAAGTTGTTTCTTTGCAGATAAAGTAAAGCATGTTTAATTTTCAAAATAAAAGCCGATCTTCAGTACGAGTTTCTTAACCCTTGTGTCGTCCTGCGGATCAAAATTTATTCGTTTTAAAGTTTGAAAATGTGAAAAAAAAAATTTCACAGTGAAACTTCTGATGTCCACATTTTCAACATTTTTGGGAAATCTTTGAATATTTTTTGGCGGAAAAAAAGAAACGTTAAAAATGTTTCTTAAGAACATTCACAAAAAAAAAAACCAACCAAAATCCAGCAAATTTCACTGGATTTTGGTTGATTTTTATGTGAATGTTCTTAAAGAAAATATTAGAAGTTTTACTGATATATATGGAATCACTTTAGATATTTTTAGGATTTTCTTGTAAGATTTTTACTCATTTTCTGAAAATATTTACAAGAATTTTCTTGCCAAATTTGGGGGATTTTTTTTTTTTTTAAATAAAACTTTTAAGGGAAACTTTTAAAGAATTATTGGAATTTTCTTCCTGAAGGTTTTGTAAATTTTCAGAAATTTGTGGAATATTTTGCTGAATTTTTGGATTTTTTTTTCAGACAAGGAAACAACATTCTTTGGTGCCCGTAAATGAAGACAACAGGAGGATTAACTAAATTAGAGATGTGTGCATTAAATGAAAGCTCTTCATCGATCCATATTCCCAAGTTACATGTTTGGAGGTTCCCATCTCATATCTATGGAAGCCTGTTTCCGCCACTTGATAGAATAAAAAAGTCACATGCTATCTCATAATAATCAGAATCAGAATAAGCTTTAATGGCCAAATACGTGCACAACATACAAGGAATTTGGTTTTGGCTGTTGGTGTCACCCTAGGAATATGGAAGAGAAAAACAAAAAATAAACAAAGTCTAGAAAGACAAACAGGAAGGAAATAAAGAGTAGTAATCAAATTAAATAATAAATATATACAGAAATTTACAGCTAGAAAGGAGTATATTAAGACAGTAGTGCAAAAATGATAGTTGCTATAGATAGTATGATAGTATATGAGATAGTAAGTCACAATTATTTCTTACTATCTCATAATTTTGGCTTACAATCTCATAATTATGAGATCATAAATCAAAATTATCACTTTTTATCCCATAATCATGACTTACTATCTCATAATTCTGATTTATGATCTTAGAATTATGACTTTTTATCACATAATTATGAGATTGAAAGCCACAATTATTTTTATCTCATAATCATGACTTACTATCTCATAACTCTGACTTACGATCTCATAATTCTGACTTTTTATCTAGGAAACATGAGATTGAAAGTCATAATTATGACATACTATCTCATAATTATGACTTTGTATCTCATAATTATAAGTTTGTATCTCAGAATTATGAGATAGTAAGTCATGATTATGAGATAAAAAGTCATAATTATGATTTACTATCTCATAATTACAAATTAAGATCTCATAATTATGACTTTCTATCTCATAATTATGAGATAGCATGTGACACATCTCAAGCATCGACCAAAACCGAAAATAATTTATGGACTCCCAGAAATGATCACAGTAATTAAAAAAATGAATAAATTATTATTATTATTATTTTTAAAAGCTGTAAAAAATATGACATTAAACTGCTGTCCTGTAGTTACACTCACGTGTCACAGGGGGCGCCTGTGAGTCGGTGCTGACAGTTTCCAGCCGCAGAAGCAGCAGAAGAAGAGTTGCTGTAGTTTACTTGTTGAATGACAGCAGACTGAAGTTTTTTATTTCACAGTTTGGGAAAGACTCAGCACGTTTCTGCGCCGAGTCGCAGCGTTTCTGCGTCCTGACTGTGAACTTCGATCCGGAAAATGCGGGACCGAACTAAAGAATTAGGAAACGTGAGTTTGATCTGAACGGCTAACGTTAGCGCGAACAAGCTAACATGCTAACAAGTTAATTAGTTCACGGACGTTAACTTCACGTGAACTCGCGGAATAAACCGGAATAAGTCGCCGAAATAGCGATGTTTAGCTGCTTTCCGTGGCCTGATGCTAACTTTAGAGACGTTTTATTCCCAGCTTCCGTTTCTCCTCACAGGATGAGGGCAGGCCGGGGCAGGGCAGGGCTGCATCTGAGCTCACATCTCCACTAAAACACAAACACACTCACTGTTGTTGTTTGTTTTTATGTTTGTTTGGGTCAAATCTGACTCGCAGACTGCCGAGGCTTCAGATGAGGATGAGGAGGGCAAAGCTCTGATGATCAGACCCGGAACATCTTCAGCCAAAGAGGAGAAGGACAACGATGCTTTCTTCAAAAAGGTCAGTTTGATTCTGCAGCTTGTTTCACATTATCAGCACTGAGCTGTATTATTGTGGATTATTAACACTGGCCAGACATTGCTCTATTTGTATATATTATGATATGGAAACAGTAAAATAAAAAATTGAAAAGCTCTTTGGAAATAATTAAGCATCCTAGAATGATCCTGCAATTCATTTGTGTAGATGTTCTTAAATTTTGTCAGTATCATTGTGTGTAGTTTTTTTTTGAGTATTGTATATATAGTGTATATATCTTATGTCTTGAATTTATAGATGTGTTCTAACATTACGAATTTCTTTTTTTAATTTAAAACAACAACGTAATAACCTATAAATAATGACAACACCTAATGTTTCCTTTTAGTGTTAAAAAAAAGTACGTTCTGAAAATGTTCACATTTAAGGAATTATCTTTTTACAAAATATCATGAACAACCTGAAATTTATTAAGAAAAATAAGTTCAATTTCAGCAACATTCAGCCTCAGTTTATCATTTCCACATTACAACTTCCAGATCAGTGTCTATAAAGAAACACAACATTTAATCACAGCTATCTGGAACTGAACCATTTAGTATTTTACTGTAGAAAGCAACAAAAACAAGACAAAATATTATAAAAATGAGACACAACATGACAAAAGCGAGCAACAAAATGACAAAAAATGAGACAAACGACACGAAACAAAGCAAAAAAGTTGACCAAAAAATTGCAAAGCGACAATAAAATGGACAAATGACACAAAAAATTACAGAAATGACAGAAACAAGACAAAAAATGACAAAAGCGTGAAACAAAACGACAAAAACACACAAAACAACGAATAAAGTGAAACATAAAATTACAAAAATGAGACAAAAAAACACAAGCGAGACAAAAAGGAAACACAAAATGACAACATTAGACAAACGACAGAAGTCAGACAAAAAACTACAAAAATAAGACAAAAGATTACAAAAATGAGACACAAAACGACAAAAGAACAATGAGCAATCTAGTATTTTATGATCAAAACAACTTGTCATGGTCTATAAATTAGTTTCAATTTATAGTTGTACTAATTTACAATCTGCAGTTAATGTCTTCTCTGTAATTTTTACACTTTGAGGGCCGGATTGGACCCCCTGGAGGGCCGCTATTGGCCCGCGGGCCGCATGTTGGACACTCTGCTATGATGTGACGATGGAGCATGCAGACATTGCAGTTTAGATGCTGAAATATTAAATTGTGCAGCCCTAATTAGTAATATCTTCCCATAAAATCATCAACAAACGATCCCAAACATTACATTTATGGAAAATGGAGCAAAAGGCTTCAATCTAACCCAGACTGCTGCTGCTGCTTTCTACGTTTGTTTTGTCAACATTTCTGTCTCTGCTGATCCCAGTCTCCTTGTAGCTGGACCGCCATGAACAACAGGACTCTGATGTTAAACGTAGTCAGAAAATTCACTAGTTGTCACATTTTTTCTTTCTGCCTTAGTTTTTCTGTCCTTTCTTTGTGCACTTTTCACTGTGTAATAGATTTAAAGCATGTGATGGAAAACTTGTCACATGAGATAATGTCAAAAGCGACACAAAGAGGACGACTTGAATTTGTAAAACCGTTGACCTTGGGTCAGACGTGCTGCATAATGGAGGAGGTGTGGCTTTTAAATCACAAAAATGGGCTGATGTTAGTCAAACCACCTGCGTTCAGCCTGAGCCATGTAGTTTGTAATAATTAATGGGTTCAAATTATCAATCAAATGAAATAAAACTGAATTACAACGTTAGTTTAGTTATTTAATAGCCACACCTCATACCCTCTAATTTGCAGTTTTGGTGATTTGATGATGATGTTGTTTTTAAATTGCAGTTTTCATTTGAAATTGATTATTTGTTCAGCCCTAGAAGATGCTGCAACTACAGCTGACTCATAACATACTAAAATATATATTTTACATAATCAGTGAAGTGTTTTTAAAATGTCAAAACATATGAAGATAACGGTTCACAGTGATGCTGAACAGAGACAACCAGCAAATTCTCCCGTTTACAAACCCAGAACCAGAGGAGTTCTGGTCCTTCTGCTCAATAGATGAGAGAAACTGTTCATCATCCAGTTGAATTATCAACAAAAAGTTTAACTAAATCCTAAAACTTAAACGGCTTCATCCCCTCTTCAGGTGCAAGAAATTCACGAGGGGCTGCAGAGCCTCAAGCGGATGGTGTCTGACCTGGAGAACAAGCAGAAGACGGTGCTGGGCGTAGCGCTGCCGGAGGAGAGTACGTACCATCATTTAGAGTTCAGGCACCGATCATCACCATGAAGGGAAAATATGCATGACGATGGCCTGAAACGGCTAAAAAGATGTGAAACATTCAAGTCTTTTACTGTTTAGCCAACAGTAATGAGTTTATGTAGATGACTGCTTATCATAAGTCTACAAAAACGCAGGTAGAAGCTGGTCAGGAAGCGGTTTCTCTGAACCCCTGGCCTCCATATTCATCTTAATCAGGACAGAGGACACTGTCTCATACATGAATATGCTGTTTTCCTCTTCCGTTAGACTTGAAGAAGGAGCTGCAGACTCTCAGAGAGGAGATCAAAACGTTGGCCAGTCAGATCCAGAGGAAGCTGAAGAGTGAGTATTTTATGAGCCAAGTTTTTTAGATACAGGAGGTCCTCGGTTTATGACGTCCTCGACTTACGGCGTTAAGTCGGAACTGGTTCAGTGGAACTAGTTGGCGGGCCGAGCGGATGAATACGTCGTCACGCGGCACTATAAGACGGCTTTGTTAACATTTGCCGCCACATTGGATTATGCTACATTCGCTAACTTCATTATGGCTCCAGAGCAGACGTCAGACTTATACAGTTTACATTTCCACCAGTATTTTCCTACCTAGTTGTGTTTCAGTGTGAGCTAATGACTGCTTTTGTTACTGTACTTGTACAGATACGTACACTGATCGATAGCGTGATTAGGGATGGGGCCGATCCGATTCAGTATCGATATCAGGTTCCGATACCAACGTAATTCACAGATCAGAGATTTCCAATCCATGATCCATGTCTGTGCTTTAATGTTGTCTGCTGAAATGAAATGACTCCACAGTGATTCCCTGCCGGCTGCTCTGCTAGCTGGCTGCAAAATGTGGACTGGAGTTTCTGGACGGAGGCATGTCTCGATGAGACATGGAGTAATGAGACGCCTCTGTTCAGGAAATCCATTCCACAGTCTGCAGCCAGCTAGCACACCGCATGAAATATGCATAAAGTAGAAGTAGAGTCTACTTTATGCAAATGAACTGCTGTCTGCTCCGGGAGAACACAATGGATCGCAGCTCCGAACGCACATTCGATGCGGCGTGTGGAGATTCGACGCGTTGCAAAACCTTCGTCTAATGTCTACAACTAAAACAGGACAGATTCAGCTACTGCACAGCTTATTTCTCACCTCAGATGCTTTCAGAAATACTTTTCCCTCAAGTGTTTTTGAAATAAAAGAGAAAGTTTGTGGCTGAGCTGCTTTGTTGGTCCGATGCGTCTGCTGGACTGTCATCAGATCATGTTGTGTCCCGCTAGTGACCACACACCATGCATGTGATTTTCAGATGAGGCGCCTTTACATAAAAACGCATCTAGTGGACACGCAGCTTTACAGTTGCATATTTGTTTTCAGGATGGGATGTTTCCTGTTAACAGGATTTCCTGTTTTTCTGACTTCCTTTTTTGACTTAAGTCAGACCTATGTACATTCGTACATATCGTACTTTCCTGTAGAGAGGAGTTTATTACAGTCTCATAAAAACAATAATGATAATAATAATACTAAAGCAAACAGAGCTCTGGTAGCGGAATTGTATCGGTATTAGCAAATATCCAAATTCAGGTATCGGTATCGGATCTGAAGTGAAAAAATGTGGATCGGTGCATCCCTAATCGTGATTGTTTACATTTTCACTGGAGGTCGACTTGCAGCGAAAATCGACTTCCGTCACACCGTAGGAACTGAACTCTGACGTACGTCCAGGGCTTCCTGTGTTGGTTTATTGTAAAGTTTCCTGAATTTCAATCCTCAGTAATCTTTCTGCAGATATTGAACCCAAGAAGGGAGAAGAGGATGGAAAATATATCCCCATTAATGTCCGGATGCAGCGCACGCAGGTAGCCACTTCCCTTTGCTTTTATGAACAGCTTTTAGTGACGATAACCTCCACGTTTATGGGACTTTTCTTTAGCTATATTCTCACTTCTATTCCTAAAATACCAGAATGTTTCTTGAAAATATGAAGCTGTTGTTTGTCTCAGCGTGAAGCCACTTAATTCTGGAAAGAACTGGCTCTTTGTGACGCAGTTTGAAGCGAGAAACATTTTCTAAAGCTAATATTTTACAGATTTTCAGAGTTTTGTTGACTTCTCAGTTAGATTTTTGGGGGCTTTTATGACTGAGTTTATCCCTAAATCAAAGTTCAAGCCTCAAACGTTAATGTGAAAAGGCCCAAACATTGTCCTTTCTCCTTCCAGCACGGCGTCTTGTCCAAGGAGTTTGTGGAGCTGATGGGTCACTGTAACACCATCCAGGCCCAGTACCGAGATCGCAACGTGGAGAGAATACAGAGGCAGCTGAAAATCAGTGAGTTCACGCAGCTCATCTGTGGTCTGTGGCCTTTTTCTCTGCTGCTGCTTCGGCGTAGATCCAGGTTTCAGTCTCATGTTATCTCGTTCCTCTGTTACTTTCTGTTTAAAATGACAAGTTATGCTTGTTTGACATGTAGTCTGGTGATGACAAGCATCTTTCTGAGTCACTGCATTCATTTAGTCCAATGATCAGCGTCTAATTTCTCGACAGTCGGCCACAAAAAACAGGATGTGATGTTTCAGGTTCATGGAAAACGGAGCTGCTGCCTCTGTTTTCAAAGCAAAAAGTCAAAGTTGTGCAACGTTCCAACGCTCCTGGGTGACGCAACAGCCTGACTTCAGTTTTAGTCAATTCCACTTTGCTTCTGAGAATTTGTGGCCAATGTCCGAGTCAGTTTGGACAAGTTTTGAGTCATTTAAGAGAACTTTTGAGTCATTTTTGTCCAATATTAAGTCATTTAGGACAATTTGGGGTTATTTTAGTGAGATTTTGAGTCATTTTTACCATATTTTGAGTCATTTTGGAGATCTTCTGGCATTGTGGATAACGTCTGAGTCAGTTTGGACAAGATTTGAGTCGTTGTAGATAATTTCAGAGCCATTTTTTGTCTAATTTTAAGTCATTTACGACAACTTTTGAGTGATTTTTGTGACATTTTGTAACAGGCAGAACTGACCAAGTGAAAAATGTTGAAGAGTGACTCCTGCAGTGTGTTTCAACCAGCTCTGCTATAGAGTCACACAGACAGAGGAAGTGTGTTTTTTTCTATTTTCATTCCCTCTCCTGCCGCATCTCTCTGATCTTATTTCCTTCTGACTTCAGCTGGCACCAACGTGACGGATGAGGAACTCGATTCGATGCTCGAAAGCGGCCAGACGGATGTTTTCACCCAAAACGTGAGTACATGCGAGATGAAGGGAGGCTGAAGCCACAACACAAAGCATCTGCTGCAGCTGTTTCCCACCAAAGATCACGTTAGCTCGAGTTTAGGTTTAACTTTACCCAGTGTGAAATGATTTGCTCTGCTGTCGCCTCTCTGACTGCTCAAACCGGACAACAGATGTGGTAAGAAAACCAAGTGGTGCCCTTAGATCCCCACGTAGCTGATAGTGTGAGGAATCCTGTCGTACACCCTGAAACAGATGCTTCTGTCGTCTAATAAATACGTAATGCACAGATCCTGGTCGACGCTAAAGCCACAAAGCAGGCGCTGAATGAGATCGAGTCCCGACACGATGAGATCCTGAAGCTGGAGAGGAGCATCAGAGACCTTCACGACATGTTCCAGTACCTGGCCATGGAGGTGGAGGCTCAGGTACAGCAGCAACCGTCGGGTCCTTCAGGCTGCTTCACGCCACCGACAGCGTTTGATTCTGACGGGTTTTTTGTCTCCCGCAGGGCGAGATGGTCGACAGGATCGAGAACAACATCAAGCAGTCGTCTAACTACGTGGAGAAAGCAAAGGAGAACACACAGCAGGCGGTTATATATCAGCAGAAAGCACGCAAGGTACAGCGTGCTTTTATACACGAGAATGGACGGTTTAACTGGGCCCCTCAAAAATGACTCAAAATCTCTCTAAAAATAACCCTAAATAACTTAGAATTGGACAAAAATGTCCCAGAAATTGTCTATAAGGACTCAAAACTTGTCCAAACTGACTCAGACATTGTCCACAATGTCAGAAGATCTCCATAGTGACTCAAAAAATGACTTATAACACAACTTAGCAGGTACTTATAATACAGTCATTGGATTCTTCTTCAGACAATTTCACAATCATTCACACCCTGAGAGTCTTGGGTCTTTGATGGGCCAAAATGAAATGTAATTTTGGGGTGATTTAAATACCTGGAACTCACCACCAGTCACTTAAATCTGAGGAAACCCCATGAATGAGGGTGAAATGTCTTCAAGAGTCAAAAACAGAAGTCCTGTTTTACTGACACTCTTAGGTTTACCATGATCTGGATGACTGGTAAGTCTAGTCAGAAACTTTGTCCCACTTAACGTAAAGAATTAACAATGGCCAAACAACCCCCGTCACTGCCAGTAAACTAAAGCTGAAGAGTTTCCTGTGTGAGCTGGGAGTAGAACCGGTTTTCTTGGAGGTTTTCTAGACTTATCAAGACCAGAGAACATGCTGGACAGATCATAAGCATCAAGTCACATAACTAAGTAGCAAAACACAGTAAAATAGTAAATTAAAGGTGGTAATGTTCAGTTTGTATGCGTGAAATTCAAATCTTGGGCTTTACTGTGTCCTTTCTGACTTCTTGGGACGCCCTAGGAGGAGCTGGAAAACCTTGCTGGTCCATTTGTAATGTTTTACTTTGAGTTTTGGGCTATTCTCTGCAGCAATCATCAGCTTTTAAACACTTCCTGACCTCCCAGCAGGGCAGCCTTCATGGACTGTGAACCGCAGTGTGCTCCAAAGTCTGAAAGTGTGTAAATGTTGATGTTGGAAATGGGCCAGGTAGAACCTGTTCTGCACTAGTGGAGGCCAACAACAACAAACAATGCCACAAATATTTAGCCAATCCTGTTCTCCATCAACTGTCGTTTTTGGATTATTTTAGAGATTTTGAGTCATTTTGGAGATCTTTTGGCATTGTGGGCAATTTTTGAGTCAGTTTGGACAAGTTTTGAGTTATTTAAGAGATTTAAGGATAAAATAAGAAAACGGATTCATTTTTTTAACCCGTCTGTCTCTTCCTCTGCAGAAAAAAGTCTGGATCGCCATCTGCGTGGCCATCCTCATCCTCATCCTCGTCATCGCGCTGGCCACCACCTTTAGCTAGTGACACAAGCACATTACGGATTCAGAAACTTCCCTTTCATGTAAATACATCAGCCCAGTGGATGTACGGGTGAATTTAGTCAGTGGAATCGGTCTGTTTTTACCCCTTTCACGTTTCATTTTGGTCTCTCTAACCCCTCTGCCCGCCTAACAGGCTTCTTTTGTTGCGTTCTCTGTTGTTCAAACTCACGGCTTCGGTCTTTCCTGCAGCTCCACTCGAGGCAGCGCTGCAGGTTTTATGTCAGTTTCTCTTCTGCAGAAACAAAGAGCAGGACAGATTGTGAACTGTTACGTCCCTCCCCTCCCTGCTGCGTAGAAAAGAGGAAATCACCTCGAGCAAAAGCACAAAGCAGTATTGAAACCCAACACTGGCGCTGATCATGCTGTACTCAGGAAAACTGCGTCGACTCTTGTTGCTTCTGGAAGAATTGGAGATGTAAAGAACAATTTTATAGGCTTTCTTTTACAGGCATATATAGACTAATATAATTGTACATAACCTATATTGCTGGGGATTAAATACTGTATACCATATGCAGATTATTTTTAAAACTTGAAAGTCGTTTCAGACTGATTGCGTGAAACAAATGTAAATAGTTTTTTTTTTTTTGCTTTTTGTGAAATAACTGCCCCCTTTTTTGCTTATTTTCCTCTTTAATTTCACAAAGGTGTCTGAGCACTGCAGTAACAGGCCCAAGGCCCCCTTTTTATTTGTCCTACCAGTTTGTATTTATGATTTGACTGAGAAAAGTTTTATAACGACAACACATAACTATTTCCCAAAACTGTGCCTTCTCCTTGGTATCGAGCCGGGACTGTGACGTTGTGCACTAACATTGCCAAGAAGGGATGGAATGAGTTTTTAATTGTCTTTATAGGTGTCTAAATTCACACATTTGCAGCCGTGAGTCCGGACCTGCTGGTGTTTTTCTTCACCAGTCTGTCACTTTGTGCCGTTTAGTTTACTTCTGCAGGTAAATCCTGCGTTTCCTAACCAGAAAATGCATTTAGGGACACAAACACAAACCGGATCAGGCCACGATGTGACAAATCTGTCAAGAAAAATGATCCAGAATTGGTAAAGGAAGCTCAGTTCTCGCTGAAGTCTCTTTAGAAAAAGGCTGAATGACGATGGAGCGGCGATTCTACTGTGTGAAAATTACAGCTGTCGAATTTGCATCACATTTATTTTAATATAGGTTTGTTTTTAAAATAAAACTGCCATGTTCTATCATTCTGCGTTTGTGTTCTATCATTAACCCGTCTGTGGGCTTGAAAATATGTTATTTTTAACCTTCATGTCGTCCTGCAGGTCAAATTGACCCGTTTTAAAGTTTGAAAATGTGGAGGAAAAAAAATATTTTCAATGAAACTTCTGATGTCCACACTTTCAACATTTTTGGGAAATCTTTGAACATTTTTGGTGGAAAAAAATGTTTAAGAACATTCACAAAAAAAAACGACCAAAATCAGTGAAATTCGCTGGATTTTGGTCGATTTTTTTTTGTGAATGTTCTTAAAGAAAACATTAAAAGTTTTACTGATATATAATCACTTTAGATATTTTTAAGATTTTTTTGGAAGATTTTTACTTGTTTTTTGAAAATATTTACAAGAATTTTCTTGCCAAATTTGATGATTTTTTATTTATTTTTTTTTAAATAAAACTTTTAGGGAATTACTGGAATTTTCTTCCTGAAGGTTTTGCAAATTTTCAGAAATTTGGGGAGTTTTTGGTGCCCGTAAATGAGGACAGCAGGAGAGTTAAAGAAAATGCAAAAATTAAAATGTTTCTCAAAGCAAGAAATTGTTAAAAACAGAATTGTCGGATTTTCAGCTTTCCGACCGTCCTTGAACTGCTCGTGACTTGCTGTTTCATCATGAAAATGAAGCGGATCTAAGCTTAAATTAGTGATATTTCATCTAAATCACTTTAGTCAAAGGAATAAACAATTTGCACCAGATTCTGTTAAAAAAAAAAATAAAAAATTGCTTAGAGATTATTCCGGAACTATTCGGCTGAACTGCAGGCTGTGTTTACACAAAACACAAAGGAGACGACGCAGGAGATTAAGAGGAAAATAAAACAATTCATCGATAAACGCGGCATGGCTCAAAAACGGTATACAGAGACGCAAGTTGTGGGAAGACACATTCAGCATGGTGAAACATCTTTCTGAACATCTAAACCAAATAGAATATTTTTTTTAGAGTTGGTAACGCCTGCTGACACTTGGAAAATTGTACATGCTGATTCCACTTTTTTCCTGTTCAACTGCTTTTTCTTTTATGATTTTTAACATACTTTTGTCAAACGGTAAGAAAGAGACTTTTGAATTCTCTCTACTTCTAGCCACGTTTGTAAAATTTCCACAGAGGTGCAGAACTTGACATCGCAGTGAAAAAACGAGGGTAATGTACGTATTTTGCGTTTTCTCTCGTCGTCGAAGCGGCTTCCTAATAAAGCAAAACAAACCTTCAACACAATGAAAAATGTCAACTAATTTTTGGTCTTTTTATTCAACTGTAATTGTCTTAATTTTCAAGTAAAACAATGTGGAATTACAAGGGATCAAAAGGAATGCAACAAATAAAGAGAGACAAATCAAAAAGTAAGACCATCACCATAAACTACCCATCCATCCCCCGCCAGGTATCACCGCTGCTCAACGAGTCCGAAAGGAAATCGACAATTTACAGTCATCTGGAACTGTACCAGTAATTTTATTCACATATTTCGTCCAAGTATTTTTTCTTATTACATGAACCAAGAGCAATGAAGTGATGGTGACAAAATTCCAGGTGAAAAATAAACATTAATTTGGTAGCACTGATGCACAGAGTGCTTTTCTGAATGTTTCGCAGGGGAGTTGTGTGTTTTTCTTTTTTTTCTTCTTTTTTTTTTTTTTTTAAGTTTGTTTGGCTGTTTTTTTTTAAATAAGAGAAGCTCAACACCCCTGCTGCTTCAGGTGCTTCACAAGGCAATCTGAGGTTCAAAACCATTTGGCCAAAGAGGCACTCTTTAAATTTCACTAACATTTACTCGCCCTTACAGTATAAATACATGACGACTGTAACTGCCTTTGGGAAGATTGGGAGAGAAAAAAAACGATGGATTTGTGGTGTAAAGCAAAACGCCTTCTGGACAATTTGCAACTTCAATTCATACATTTCTGTAGAGATACATCGCCAAGTACCAATTAATTAAGTTGATGTACAAAACGCATCACCACACCACAATGTACTCGAGAGCCGAGGGCCACGCTGTCAGATGTGCAAATGAGATATGCAAGGCTGGATCTGAATCCAAATGAACAGAAATCGACGTGGAAAAAAAGGGGCCCAAGCAAAGACAAGCTCCAGCATAGTGCAGCAAAGATCACATTGACAGATCTGTTCTCTTCCTAATACCCTGGAAGAAATAATAAAATATGCATAACTTATCAACTGACTACAAAGAAACAATAGTCAGGACAGCTGACGAAATTTGTCAAAACCCAGGCTTTCTAAAACCTCCAACTTACAATACAACTGGTCACTCAAAAAATTTAAATGTCACACAAATGACTTTTCATGTATAACCCTAACAGAGGGCGCTGTATAATCCCATCTTAACACAGAGGATCTGAGTGTTCCAGTCTTTAATGATTACAGTACATAATGTGAACTAACAACTTGCCTTTTTTTTTACCTTTTGCTCCTTCAAGTCCCAGCGATGGATTTCTCCACCGCTCTGCCTCTCTGTCTGTTCACGGACGCACGACAACGGCGCCACTTTATTTTTTACTGTCAGTCCAGCATCCCTGAGCCTTCCCCCAGCGTCAATATGTGAGCTGGCGAGGGGACCAGCTCCAGTTAGAAAGGGAGAGGGCCCGAGAGGCAGGGAGGTCGCTGGCTTGTGCAGCACTCAGTTCCCTTGCTTTCCTCAGAGTGCAGACAAAGCAGGAGGTCGTGACATGCTCGGCAACACTCTCGCTTTTCCCTTTGGCACTCCAATCATGTCTTGTTGTGACGTTGCTGACTGGAGGAGGAGCGGGTGCTGGCGGCCGGTGACCGGGCCTGAACGGCCGCGAGTGCCGCGACGCTCCTCAGCACCCGGTCCGGCGTCCCCTCAGTCCCCGAGCTGCTCGTCACTTCCTGCGGGAGCTTCTGAGACCTCCTGCTGTCCTTATGGCTCTCCCTTTGTTGCTTCTCTTTTGTGTCCTGACTCTTGGCCCGCTCGGAGCTGCGCTCGCTGCCGGAGGAGGCGGCGCGTGACCGGGACCCTCGGCGCTCCGTGTTCTGAGAGCTGATGCTGTGGGTCCGTTGGCTGCTGTTGCTGCTGCTGCGGCTCCGGCTGCTGCGTCCGCCGCCGTCGCCCTCGCCGTCGCTGCTCATGCTGCTGCAGGCGCTGTGGCCACGCGATGTAGACTGAGCCTCTCCTTCGCCTTCCTTTGCCCTCGGTGGCTTCCTGCTGCCCCTGTCTTTGTCCTCCGGTCTAGACCTCTTGTACTCATCCTCCAGAGGTGGAACCAGAGAACCAGGACACTGTCTGGTGGAGCGGGACGCAGGGCGGCTCGTCTGATTGGGCGTTACAGGTTTGCTGCCACCGTTTTTATTATTGGTGAGAGGTACAGAGTTGGTCTGGGGAGAGGCTGGTACACTTCTACTTTTAGGCTTTTGGTTTTTGTCAGAAGGGGAGGCGGTGGAAGTCCCAGCAGCTTTAGCTCCCGAGTCTCTCCGGGTGGTGTGACCCGGTGTGTCCACTCTGCCTTTCATCGCCAGAAGCTTGGCGGCTGCGTTGAGCGCCGAGCATCTTTTCCCCAGAACTTCTGGCTCAGGAGGCAGTGGGGGAGCGCTGTTCGTCTGTGGTTTGCTTTCCTGTGGAGGCTGAGATCCTGCAGACTTTCTGGTGAGCCTAACAGAAGACGTGTCGCTGCCCGACTCTCCTCCCGTGGATGCGTTGGCGTTGTTTGAGGCATTTCTCTCTGAGCTGTGTGAAGGTTTTGAACCTCTCCTTTCCTTGCTGCCTCTTTCCGTCTCCTCGTCTTGCAGCTTGCGCTTGGCTGAGCGAGTCAGCCGGTGCTCCTTCCTGCTGCTGCCGCTGCTGTCAGAGTCGGAGGAGGAGGAGGGAGACCTGGAGCGCCTCCTTCTAGAGACGGCAGCGCTGGCCTCCGTCTCACCGCCTTCCTCCTTCTCCCCACCCTCTTCCTTTTTGTCCTCTGTCCTGGCCTCTGAGGTGACGTCTATCCGCCTCCTCTTGGCAGGATGTCTGTTCTCGTACGTCCTCTTGTGATGAGCGTGGCGGGTCAGTGTGGACGTAGAGCAGCCAGATGATGGCGAGGAGGAGCGTGTCGAGTCCTGGCTGCTCTGCCGACTGAGGGACCTTCTCTGATTGGGAGTTTTCTGATCTTCTGTACTTTTCTCCTCAGTTTGTTGCTGAGCTTCTTCTTTCTGAGGATTGGTCTGAGTCTTCGCTTCTCTTCCTCTGTCCCTTCCCGACTCGCTGCCTTTGGTCTCAGAGGAACGCTCCACTTTTCTTCTTTTACTCTGAGACTTGGAGACGTCCTGCTTTTTGTCATCCCTTTCTTTGCTATTCTTTGCTTCGGCCTCCACAGCATCTACTTCCATTTCCGTCGGCCTGTCCGGCTCACTTTCAGACTCTTCCTGCGTCGGCTCTACAGACTGATTCTCAGGTAAAGCACCAGATGTGGGAGCAGATGTGGCTGCGGAGGTTTGCACTTGTGGGGAAATGACTGCGCTGCTTTGTGTTATGGGCGCAGGAGCAGCTGTGGATGCTGCGACTGTTGCTACGGTAATAGTGGATACTTGTGTAGTTGTGGTGGCAGCAGAGGATTCTGAGGGTGATGTAGTTGTGGTGGCTGTTAGTGGAGCTGGTGTGGGCTCTGTGGAAGCTGTTACTGGGGTCTTAACAGTCTTTTCTGCAGTTGTTACAGGTGTAGAAGGAGTGGAAGTGTGTACTTTGGAAGGTGCTGTAGGTACAGGTGGTGGTATTTTAACTGCCTCTGGTTGTGGTGATGAAGTTGCTGCTGCAGACGTAGTCGGAGATGAAGAGGAGGTCGCTGACGTAGCTGAAGACTTGACGACTCGGTAGATGCCTGAACCTGTGCAGCCACATGAATGTCTGCTGTTGTTGTTGTTGGTGGTGGTGGTGGTGGTGGTGGTGGTGGTGGTGAGGTTGAGACTGGAGTTTTGGTAGTTGTGACATTAGTCCTTGCTTTGGGTGAAGAAGGTGGAGGTGTATTTACAGTAGATGGTGCAACATTTCTTACTTGTGGTGTTGTAGACGTGATGTCAGACGTAGTCAGGCTTGAGTTTGAAATACTGGTTTGTACTGGAGCTGTTGAGCTAGATTGGACTGTTTGTAGTGGAGGTGATGCAGCTGTAAAGGCCGGTGTTGGTGAAGCTGTAGCTGGGCTTGGTGAAGTTGCCGGAAGCTTCTGGGGGGTAGGTGGGGTGGAGATTGAAGCAGCTGCAGCAGAGACTAGCGGCGCGGCCTTTACAGGAGTAGTTGCTGTGAGTGATTTCACTGTAGTGGTGACTGCTGGTGTATCACTGGCTGTTTTTGACGTTCTAGTTGCAGCTATTGTGGTTGTTGTGGTTGGGTCTGTTGAAGGTGAAGCTGCAGGCGACACGCCGGGCGGAGTGGAAGCAGCTGGTGTGGCAACTGTGGTGGTTTTGGCAGAGTCTGGTCTTGTTGTTCTCACGGGTGCCGATAGTGAAGAGTTTGGCTCTACGGCAGCCTCGGAAGCTGCAAATACCACAAGCGCTGGTTTCTCACCCGCAGCGGTCGATGGCACGGTGCTGGCAGGTGGTGACGGAGCTGTGGCAGCGACTAGAGTAGTGGCACATGTGGACACACTGACGGAGGACGCCGTGTCTGTAGCAGGAGCTGAACTAACAACCTCGGTAGAAACAGCCGCAGGTAAGGGTGAGGTCACCTGATCTGAAGCTGATACTGATGTGGAGTCTTGGTTTGTCTTTGCTGCAGGGGCTGAAACTTCAGCCTTAGCGTCTGTTTCCTCAGCTTTGGTTGACTCTGAGTCCAGACTTGTGTTGAAAACAGCAGCAGGAGTCTCCAATGCGTCTGCTGCCTCTGTGCTAGTATCAGTTTTTGATGTAGCAGATGCATCAGAGATCTGTTCTTCACCAACAGCATCTGCAGCAGTGACAAAGTCTTTAGGAGGACGACCTCTTCTACGTTTGGGGGACAGTGGAGGGTTCCCTTCCTCACTCGGTGAGGTGGGCTGTGGTGAAGGGTTGTTGTTGTTGTTGTTGTTGTTGTTGTGTTGTCAGTCTCAGATATTCTAGGGGGAGTCTTAGGGGGCCGGCCCCTTTTTCTTTTCAACGGAGTTCCAAGTGAGTTCATGCTGGACTCTGCAGAGGCTGAAGCTGCGTCTTTGCTTGGGGGCTGTCGGTTTTCTTGGACTGGCTCCCTCCTCTTCCTCTGCCCAGCAGCTGCTCTCCCAGCTGAGCAGCCATGCGAGATTCGGTTTCCAGCCTGCGTCGCACAGGAAGGTTTCTCAGCACAGGCATGTCAGGGGAAAGATGGGGTGGAGAATAAGGAGGATAGCCTCTGACAGGCTGTGGCTGCACAGCTGGAGGTGGGGTAGAGTCTTGGTCCTGAGGGGATTTGGTAACAGTCGCTTTAGATTTTCCATCAGGGCTCGGTGATGCATTGTCTTTGTTTGATTCGTCAACGAATCCAGCAGCGTTCTCCTCCACGACTGCCTCCTCTGAAGAACCTCCACCTCCAGTGCCGCTTCCTCGCCGCCTCCTCCTTCTCGGCTCCTTCTCCTCCACCACTGTGACCAGCCTGCCGGGGAGCTTCCGCAGGACTTTGGCTGAAGGTGAATCTTCAACTAAGCCCCGCAGGACTTCATCGTCTGCTGACTGACGCTTACGAGGCGACCGGGAGCTGGTGGAGGGAGGAGACATGGTGCTGTGGTCCTTGTTGTCCTCATCTTTTGTCTGATGCTCCGCTGGGCAGATGGACTCAGGCAATGACTCAGGAACTCTCCTCTCATTCTCCCCATCCTTCTCCTCTCTGCCTGCTTTGGAGGTCTTGTCGTCAGTCTCCCCAGAACTCTGGTGTTTCCCTCCAGGAGGGGAGCTGGTGGGAGGGGAAGGCACTGGACTGGGATGGGAGCGGTTCGGCTGAGTTCTGGTTTTGACCGTCTGGTGATCTCTGGCGGGAGATGATGCTTTTGAGGATTTGGAGGAATCCTGAAGCTTGCTTGATGAGGAGGTTCTGGGATGGTCTGAGCGGGACGGGGTGGTCGACACAGTGGCAGCGTCTTTGGCAGCTCCTCGTCCTCTCAGACCGAAGCGGAGTCTTTCAGGCACTTCTCTAGGGGTCGTGGGCTCCGGCTCCGTTTCAGGCGAAGCTCCACGAAGTCGGCCGCTGGTCCTCGTCGAGGCGACGGTCTTCTCCTTGGGCTTACGACCACGACGGGCCGGAGCTGGCTGAGCAGGCTCTGCAGAAGCTGGCGCCGTCAAATAGTCGTCCTCATCGTCATCCGATGAAGCGTGGAGCTTGAGGCCTTCCTCCTTGGCCTGGTCCAGACCCTTCCTGGCAGCTTCAACTTGCTCCTGAACACACGCAAGCAGAACAGTTTATTACATTTATGCTGCTATGGATGTTTAGAGTTACAAAACGTTAAGACCGCATTAATGTTTTTCTTCATTTGGTTTAAGTTAAAGTAGTAGTAGGTTATTATTCTTGAAAATACGCTTTAGGTTTACAGTTTTAATGACCAATCCTATACACTTCAGACTCAAACTTCCAGAATTCTATATAGATTTTTTTTAGATCATGTTCAACAAATAAGTACTAATAGCTTGATGTTTAATGTGTAGTTTTAAAATCAAGCTGTTGACAGATATGTTACATTCTGACTGCCTATATGTGATTTTTCCCCCCTTAGAATATTGAATAAATAGTACTATATTATTGGTCTTATAAAAATAAGAACATAAATGAGTTGACTTTATCACCGTGTCCATGGAAACAACGATGAATCCTGCCATTTAGTAAGTATGGTTTCCTTGTGCAGGAAAGACGAGTTCAATATCTGATCACTTGTGATGCTATACATGTATGCCTTTCAAAGGTACTGTGGCTAACAACAATATTGTCGATAATGCTGTTGATGGTTTTCCTGCTCGTGTCATCGATTTATTCTTTGAAACTCGAAAACTCATATTTCAGAAACAGAATAAGAAAAATAATCTGAAAAACCTTTCAGTGCTCTCTTTTGATATTTATCAAACCTGGAAACTACGAACGTCACATTCCACAGTTCCTTATTGCAAAAGAACCCTGAATAATTAACAGTGTCCATGAAAGTAAAGTTGAATAAATCTCTCAGGCAAAACCAAAATACTGCGTTGCTCTAGACAGCATTTAGAAGCGTAAAGGAGTAGAGAGAATTACTGGACAATGATGTGACGGTTGAGTCTCTTCTCAAATGTGAAGCTTTGCTGCTTTTCTTGTTTTTAATGTGACTGAAAACTGCATATCTTCAGGTTTTGGTTTGTTGATCAGAAGAACTCAGAGTTGATTCACTATTATGAGACAGTTTATGGATTAAATAACTACTTATAACCTATAAAACATATCAGATAACGCCCCGTTGCAGTCCTGATCCTTTCAATTCACAATTGTTTGAGAAAGCTGAGCTGATGAGGCAAATAAAACAAAGCAAAGGTGGAAAGCGTGGCCTTACCTCAGCCTGCTTCAGCTCTTCTTTGCATACATCTTCTAATGAGGCCTCCAGGAAGTTCATGGCGTAGCGTTCGATCGGAGTGAGCTAAAGGTAAGCAGAGAACGTGGTGTTTTCAGTGAGTATAAACAAACTGTGTAATTCAGACACACAGCTGATCCTAAAGGCCTCTATATACTGTGTAATTTCAACAAATCTTCTAAGTTCACAGCTTGCTACACTGTACAACAGGAATCAAATAAACTTTGGGCACGACGTGAAGTTCGCAGATTGCATGATGAAAATGCAGCTGGAGTATAAATAGTCACACACGGTCTGTCGAGCGGATTTCCAAGCGTCTTGTTTCCGCGCGGCTCGTTTGTGCGGAAAGCATAACCCAGCCTTCAGTCACAGAGCTGCAGTTTTACCCACCTGCTCCACCAGAGCAGCGATTTCCTGCTCGGCTTTGGAGAGCTCCTCCACCTCCTCCTGCTCCCCTCCGTCGTCCAGCGGTATGTTCTCGTTGAACTCCGCCAGTTCGGCCACCTGCTCTGCTTTGGCCTGCGAGGCTGCGACGATGTCCTCCTCATCCTCGGCACGGCACAGCGCCTGCAGAACGCCAACAAATACAAAAGTCGTATAAAATCTGTACGCAGTAGTGTGCATTACGGATTAGGATATTATTCAGTTTATATCTGATGGTGTTCAGCTGAAAGCACGTTTCCTTTTTGTTAATTACCAACAGGTAGGTGGTAAATATGCATGAATCTAACCTGCTCCAGAATAGTGGTGCTCTGTTTGTTTACACCTTCCTCCTCCTCAGCTTGAGGCACCGACAGCTCCACCGCCACCTCTCTCTTCTCCCCGTCGTTCACGTCAAACAGCTCTCGGATGGTTTGCTGAGGAACCAAGTGAAGATCAGGAACACATTTAGCACAAGCAAGACGATTTTATGACGAAAGAAAGGAAATAAAAGGTACTTTATCCCTGCAATAAACTCAAAAAAGGCTAATAAGAAAATGTCGCCATGTCAGTGTCCTTTAAAAAGCACAAGTGGTATGAATATAAAAGACAGATCTGACCATATTTAACTAAAGGGAAAGAGAGGTTGGTTTGTGTTTCTGCAATGAAATAACAGTTCTTCATGTGGTAGCAGAGACTGCAGTCAGTTAGGCAGCTCAGTCATCAAGGACTCCCCCACATGTTTGTCTGGATAAACCAATGATTCATCAGCACATGATTAATAAGGCAGGAAAAGAGACTTTTAACAGACCATTTAGAAAGAACAGAGAAGCTAATACGGTCCGTTACAATACATTTATGCCACAAACTGTAAATAAATTACCTGTTTGAAGAAGGCGGTGGTAAAGTTTCCTCCTTCTATCGCCATATCTCCCAGCATCCTCTTCTGGTTGGCTTTCTTTAAAATGTTCTCCTCCACCGTGCGCTCACTGATCAGCCTGAAGAGGAACAGAAAAACACGCAGGTTGCTCAAGTCACATTTCCAGCAGCTTTCTTTGCTTTAAATGGAAACAAACGGAGCATATTAAGGTTTGACGTTGACCCAGAAAGTGTCGACATCAATACACATATTTAGATTTGTCTTAAATGCATCATTTAATTGTAACTAATGCTTTTCTTCGGTATCACGATCTAATTGCAGCGTCATAATATCAGCTATTTTTGGCTTCTGTCATTCATGGGCTGCTTGGTAAAAGTGTCCAACGTTTGGATCATGTGGAAAAACTTCTGATTATCCCAGAACAAAAAGGTAGCCCCCAAAAAGGTGAGATCTACCACACAAAGCTACAAACTTCTCTGTAAAAGCCTGATTTTTAGATGAATCAGAAAGACGTGCCTTATTTTTATACATTCCTTAAATGACAGATTTATTTTATTTACTACAGAGGCATTAATTTAAATCCTGAACAGATGAGATGTTAGTTTCTCTCTACAAAACACAGCAATAACAAACCATCAGATGCTGAAATCATACCAGAGAAATGGTAAGTTCTGTTTTAAGAAGAAACTGTCAACTGAGCCTTGTTGACATTCTCTGGTTACCTTATTTCTTCAAGTACATAAAACAGAAATGTGTAAATAACATTTTTTCATACTTCCTTATACTGAAAATGACCAAATAGCTTTCATACACACTACCGTTCAAAAGTTTGGGGTCACCCAGACAATTTCATGTTTTCCATGAAAACTCCCACTTTTCTCCATGTGCTAACATAACTGCACAAGGGTTTTCTAATCATCAATTAGCCTTTCAACACCATTAGCTAACACAATGTAGCATTAGAACACAGGAGTGATGGTTGCTGGAAATGTTCCTCTGTACCCCTATGGAGATATTCCATTAAAAATCAGCTGTTTCCAGCTACAATAGTCATTTACCACATTAACAATGTCTACACTGGATTTATCATTCATTTAATGTTATCTTCATTGAAAAAAACTGCTTTTCTTTCAAAAATGAGGACATCTGTAAGTGACCCCAAACTGTTGAACGGTGGTGTATTCTTATTTTGTCATATAAAGTTATTAAAAGGCGTCACCTGTAGATGTGAACATCTCGGGTCTGGCCGATACGATGGCAGCGGTCCTGAGCCTGGGCGTCCATGGTGGGGTTCCAGTCGCTGTCGTAGAAGACAACGGTGTCGGCTCCAGTCAGATTAACACCAACACCTCCACTGCGAGTCGACAAAATGAAGCAGAAGATGCGACGATCTGCGTTGAAGCGCTCCATTAGGGCCTGAGGGAGAAAGAAGGAAGGCGCACAGAGAGTAAGCAGCAGAGACAGCAGAGCAGAGCCATCTTTGCTCAGGAGTGAAACGCTGTCAGTACCCACCTGTCTCTGCTCCACTCGGGTGCTGCCGTCCAGACGGAGGTAGATGTGTCCGTGGTAGTTGAGGAACTGCTCCAGCACGTCCAACATGCGCGTCATCTGAGTGAAGATCAGCACCCGGTGGCCTCCTGTCTTCAGCTTTCGCAGCAAAGTGTGGAGAGTCTGAAGCTTGCCTGCACACAACCAGGTATAGAAACGATTTAGGAAAACCGACTCACACAGGAACCGAAAAAGCAAAGGATTTGGACTTTTAGGTGTGAAGCTTTTCTGAATCATGTGTTTTATCACATTATACCTGCTCATTTTAGTCACTCAGGGCCAGAAGATGTTCTACAGATTCACAGATAAATATGTAACTTAAAATAAACTAAATTCAAGGACAAATCAACAAAACGAAACAAGGTAGGAGCACTTTAACGGCGTATTGTGAGCCTGCTGAGCAAAATCTGCAGGTCTGATCCCTTACATTGGATGTTGAACTGTTACAGAACTTCCTGTAGCAAAAAGGCATCTTGACCACTCACCACAGTCGTACTGTATGAGCCTCAGGTCGGGGAACTGGGTCCTCATGTAACACTGGATGTGGTGGAGGCTGCCGGTGAGCGGAATGACTTGTGTTGACAACATGGAGGAGAAAACCGCCTGCTTGTGGCTCAGAGAGGGAGGAGGATGGCAGCAGTGCATTGAGATCGGAGGAGCCTCCACTGGGGGAATCGCAAATGTAAACCTGAAGGAAAAGAAGAAAGCTCATGAGTGTTTTCCTTCAGTTAAAGCTCTTGCATCACCAGGGAAACTGATTATCTACCTGTCTATGACATCAGTGAGCAGCTCCAGCCGCTCCTCTATGCTGTGGATGGCCTCTCTGACGGCGTGGCTCTGAAACCAGTAGTCCTGTTTGTTTTGCTGCTGTGCGTACAGACAGCTGCTGTGACCCGAGCGGCTCCAGTCCGGCTGAGAGCTCAGGGCGGCCGGTGACGGACGAGGGCCGGGCAGAACAGTCAGGAAGTCCAACACCTCCCGACCGTACACGGGCTTTGCCCCACAGTGGTGCTCGTTGACTCGAAGGATGAAGTCCAGCCGGCTGTCGCGCTGCTGTTTGTGGCTATCTGCCAGCCATGACTGTTGAGGGAGAGAGATGTAAAAAGACAGGCGAAGAGGTGGAACACAAGCAGCTAAAAGGGCAGTAATTGTGTGCCTTTATATCGGAAATAATTAAATAAACATCTGTAATTGTTTTGGCCACATGGGGGCAGTGGAAGCAAGCGGTAAACAGAACTTTAACCCTCCTGTTGTCCTCATTTACAGGCACCAAAAAATACTGTTTCCTTGTCTGAAAAAAATCAAAAAGTTCAGCAAAAAAATTCCCCAAATTTCTGAAAATTTGCAAAACCTTCTGGAAGAAAATTCCAATAATTCTTTAAAAGTTTCCTTTAAAAATTTTGTTTTCAAAAAAATCCCCCAAATTTGGCAAGAAAATTCTTGAAAATATTTTCAAAAAATTAGTAAAAATCTTTAAAAAAAAAAAAAATATCCTGAAAATATCTAAAGTGATTCCATATATATCAGTAAAACTTCTAATATTTTCTTAAGAACATTCACATAAAAATCAACCAAAATCCAGCAAATTTCGCTGGATTTTGGTTGATTTTTTTGTGAATGTTCTTAAGAAACATTTTTAACATTTCCTTTTTCCCACCAAAAAATGTTCAGAGATTTCCCAGAAATGTTGAAAATGTGGACATCAGAAGTTTCACTGTGAATTTTTTATTTTTTTCCCACATTTTCAAACTTTTAAACGGGTCAGTTTTGACCCACAGGACGACACGAGGGTTAAAGATTATATGACAAACTTGGCAAACAGTTTCTTATTTACACAGAGCAACATTCATTTGTAGTCATGTCTGTGGCCACCTGCTGAATGCAGACCAATTCTATATATTTTATCTCTGTATTTGAGCTTTACCAGCTCCTGATAAAAGCTCCACTATGTTGTTCACCAGCTGATAACAAACTCTATCGGTCTGCTGTTTGATGCTTTTGTTTTTTAACAGCTTTTCTGCTGTAAACAGCCAAAAATTGATGCTGTAAAAGCAACAAGAGTGAACCAAAACAGTAAAATTGCAGCTGAACAGTTAAAAAAATAAGGTGAAATTCAATATAGGACTTCATGAATCCAAGGCTGCACACTGAGTTAAAAAACTTCCTGTTGCCTCATTACTTAAAGCAGCTGCTTACAGTGTTATTTCAAATACAAATGTTGATTATAGAAGTGTTAAATATAGAGAAATGTACGTATTCTGGCATGTTTTATCTGAGGTGTGTTAGTGGTGAGAAACAACCTGCTTTCTGGAGCTGCAACTAACCATTATTTCCACTGTCGATTAATCAATTAATTGTTTGATATATGAAAAAGGTCGATCAGTGTTTCCCTGAGCTCAAGATAAATCCCTCAGATGTTTTGCTTTGTCCACAACCCAAAGAAATTCAGTTTACCATCATAGGAGGAGGAAAGAAACCAGAAAAAATTCACATTTGAGAACTTGTTATTCTTAAAAACTGATTAACCAATTATCAGAACAGTTGTTGATTAATGTACTTAGCGGACCACTAACTGATGAATCATTGCAGGTCCGTTGCTTACCATGTAGAAAGGGGAGCGTGGAGGCGGCCGAGGCATCCTCCTGGGTGGAGGGCAGGCTTTTGCACTCAGACTGGGCTTTGACTTTGTGGTGGCTGGTGTTTGACTGCTGCTGCTGTTGTCCCGTGTTGCTGCTGAAGTCTTGGACGTAGAGGATGAGGAGGTCACCTGAACTGGAGCTGAAGAACAGAGACAAGAAGGCAAAGCAAAGCACAAAACATGCCTGCTGTAAGTAACATGGTTCACTTTGAAACAGTTTATTCCTAAAATTCAAAGTTCTGGCTCATTAATTTAGCCTTTTTTCATATGCTAAACTGGCTTTGATATACTTTTGTGTGACTGTCAAAGCTTTCCTGCGCATTTCGTCTTATATGACACGGCACACATCTAAGCAGAGTTGAAAAAAATGAAGTAGGATGGTGGGGAGGATAAATTCCTACAGATTAGTTGCAGAAGCTCTGCGTGTCGTGCATGCATGCTTGCTCACAGCGTCATGAACTACAGCTCCAGCTCGTTCTCTCACCTGGCTGCTCTGCGCTCGCTGCAGGAGGCTGAACTACTTTGAGGACGGGGCGAGGGGCCTGGGGCTGGTTCGGGGCGGAGCTAGGGTTTCTGGGAGGAGCTATGGTGTAGGTGGCGGTGGCAGGGCCGGGGGTGCGCTGGGCAATTTGCAGCGGAGCAGTGTTCCTGACAGGGGTTGTGTTGGGGTGCAGGGAAGGGGATGCTTGAGGAGCAACGCGAGGGGAAGGGGCCACGGCCAGAGTGGGCACAGGCCCGCCTTCCTTGCCTGCTGACTGACGCACAACGATCTTCACGACGCCGGGGCTGCTCACCACAGACGAGGGCGCTGAAAATAAAACACAGGAAAACCGTCTCCAGTTGGTGATCACAGAAAAGACTTGGGCTGTGTCTGGAGTCATCCAGTCATTCCAACATCAGTCAGACTGTACGATGCAGTATTAAAACTCACTGGTCTGCTACTTTTACAGTTACACTTTTCTCTTTTACATACACATTCTACTGATGCTGCGACTGTAATGTAGCAATAATTGTACTGTTATGTGTTGTTACGTGCAATAATTTGTTGCAATATCATCTTTTGTATATAGGGTACCTTGACTAACGGAGTTCCATTCCTACTGATCTACCCAAGTCGATTTTCGCCGTGAGTCAGAACTCCAATAAAAATGTAAACAAAGCCGTTACGTGCTTCACGATATCGATCAGTTCTTCTGGAAAAGTCATAAATACCACTTTCATGTATGTATGAGTCATTTTACAAGATAACAGAATATTGTCATGGACTGATGTTGATGTTGAAGTTTCAATGTTTATTGTTGAGTTCCAGATTTACCTAATGTCAGTGAACGTGCCATGTTTAGTTAGCTCACCTCTGATTGGCTGACAGTCAGCAGTAGTGTGTGTGTGGAGCGAGAGAGAGCTGGGAAATTCTGGAGCTAAGTTGTAGGGTTTTTGTAGTTATTTAGTTACAATATGTTGACCTGTTTTTACAACTTGACTGATGTCCGTCGGTGTTTCTTCCTGTTCCCAGCGTCTTATTCTAATTTCACTTCCATGGAGACGCTTTCTTTTTCTTCGAAGCATCAGAAGAGTCTGACTTATATTTGGGAGTCATAATGACGGGCTAAAAGTTAGTGAATGTAGCACAATCCAAGGTGGTGTACAACCAGAGAATGTAAACAAAGTCGTCTTATAGCGCCACATGACGACGTATTCATCCGCTCCGCTCATCAACTAGTTCCACGTAACCAGTTCTGATGTAACAATGAAACGCCGTACGTTGATGAAGTCATAAACCGAGGACCTCCTGTATAATGTTTCTCTGCAGCTTTTGTCCTGTGTTTATGATATAATCCTAAACTGCCTTTATACACCTGTCTTTTGAACTGTTGTAGAAATCACCATTTGGCTCTCTTGTCTGTCTGCTGCTCTATTTCGAAGCAATGCATGATGGTACACATTTCTTGGTTAGTGACCATCGACTGTACACTACTTTTCCCGATGCATTGCTGGATACTTTGAGTGCACTATATGTGGTGTAATACTTGTACCTTAACATTCAGACAGCTCTACAAAATGACAAACACTATACTGTGCTCTATAGTCACAGCCTCTGTGAGGTTAAAGAGGCTGAAGATGAACGTAAGCAGGAGGGTTTCACACCTTGAGCGGAGGCGTTGTTCGGCAGCCGGTTTGCCGGAGCAGCAGTGGAGGGTGTGTTTGCAGGGTGTGTGTTGGCAGTGCTCTGGACAGACACCTGAGCGGGCTGGCTGATGAGGTGATGCTGCCCCCCGCTGGACACCAGGTGCATCACATTACCTGCAGAGTGAGTGATTGGTGAGTAACCACACCATCAAACATCAGCGTTTGCAAAGACTGCAACTATTTCCTCATTAAGAGATTATATCTGTGTAAATCTGATAAATCAAACCAAAGAGGACATAATTATGGCAAAAGAAATAATCAGAATTGCTGTGTTCAGATTGAAAGATTGAATCATTTTACAGCACCTATTTTTTGTTTTCATGACGAAACAACATCATCTGTGTTTTCAATGTATATTATAGTAATATAATTTAAATACAAATGAGGTTAAAGAATTCTGACATATCCTGATCCAGTTTAAAAGATATAATTGTTCGACTGAAATCGTACCTACACTTCAAGCAAGTGAAATTTCTACATTACCTGAATCAATCACACTGAGCTAAGTTTACTATACCTGCCTTTTTAGCCTAAATTAATTATAAATAAACATAAAAAGCTAGTATTTTGGTGCATATCGAATCATTTAAACCTTGTAATTTTATACTGAAATGATGATTTCCAAAAACAAAAAAAAAAGATTAATTTTGGAGGGCTACTGATTGGTGATTGTCCAATGAGAATTTGATGAGATGAGAGCGTATCAGAACAACTAACTGACCAGTAAACCTGGAGCGTGGCTTATTCTACAGAAACATTCTGCCAGTGAAGATGTGTGGAAAGTTACAGGAACTATTTCTTGAATATTCAGCTGAACTTTTTATTTTGGTCACAGATCCTCATGTGTGTCATCAAGCACAAAAGACACAACTGAATTAAAGGTATTAATAAGATTCACTATCTTTACACAATTACTATTATCGGAAGGAAAAATACAACTTTAATATACTACTGCCTTATCATTTAATGTTACAGTCAGTAAGTGTGTAGCACCAACCTTGAACTGGGCGAGGGGGAGCTGCTGGGACTTGGTGGATCTGAGCTCCAGACAGGGTCAGTTTGTTGCCCTGAAGCTGGAAGGTGACGGGTTTACTGCCCTGACATGACGACACCGGTCGCCCTGCCAAGGAGGCCAGCTGGGCGATGCTCACGACCTCACCAGCTAAGAAAGGAAAACAAGAGAGATGTGGGTTAGAAATAACATTACATTTAGTTTACTACATATTCAGTCACTGTTTGCATATGAGTTCATCATAACAGAGTTTTATTCCTCATTTGATATTCGTGGTTGTCCGCATCTGTACGGTGTATTTTTCCCCATTCTCTCTTCAGTTTTTCTACAAATATTTCTACTTTCACTGAACACAAAAGCACAAACTCCCTAGTATATTGTAACAACCCTACATGTTTATATTATGTCCACCAGTTTTAATTATTTCAGCTTTTCTTTCTGACACATCATGTTCTGCCTGCAATTTAAAAGTGGAGGACAGTTTTGAATACTACAATACCCATGATCCTTGTTCTGCTGTTGCCATAGATACAAGGACAGTCAAAGGTGTTAATCTGAGCAAATTCAAGACGCCAAAGTCGTTGAATTCAGCCACAGCTGATCCACGGCTTTTCAGATTTCTCAAACTTCAGCTTCCACCTGCTGTTCGCAGCTCATGAAACTGAGAATTTTAACCGTTGCGACTGGATGTCTGTGGCCAACAAGCACATGCTTCACTCAATATTTTATTACACAAGCCTGTATTTTTTTACTTTTTAAGGAAAAAAAAGTTATTTTATAATGCAGTTATTAATCGTTCAGACTGATGATGGAACTGGGAGACTTTCATGCCAACTTCTTCTTCGGCTAACATTGTCTGTAGGAGAAATGGATGGGATTCCACACTTCAAAACGCGATCAAAACACTCCTGCAAACATTACACAGAACAAAAGAAAGAACGGCGCACTTACAAGGCAACCTAGCTTGCATATCTGGACTGAGCAGAACCCTCTGGGGCATGACGCTGCCGGGGTTTGGACTGGGATGAGCAGGAATGCTGGCAGTGCAGGGAGCAGCCGGAGGCCGAACGGTCAGCACTGGTTTGGGAGCGCTGGATCTCACTGCTGTTTGAGCCGTGGGATGCATAGACGGGCGGGTAGGAGGTGTGAGCGCCACGGAACACACCACTAAAGGACAGAAGAAGCATCAGGAGACATGTACAATTAATTACCAGCAACTACAGATAATTTTCTGGGATACCTGTTCAAATATTGCTGCTACTTGAACTCGTATCTGTTGAAAAGTTTCCCTTCAGCCTTACCCTGCTGAACTACAGGAGCAGGTGGAGGAGTTGAGGCCACTTCAGTGACTGGAGGAGGTTTTGGTGTCTGAGCGGCAGGCGGAACGGAGCACGTAGGTTTGTTCATCAGCAGCACCGGTCGATTATCACCTTTAGGAGGCGGCTGGAACATCCTAAAACAAGCACATGAAGGATTAAACGTTGCATGTGTAATATCTGTGTCATAAAACAAAGCTTAAGGCCAATTCATGGATTCTACACCCATGTGGGCTGATCAATGAGGACGTAGAAAGCACACAGCGGTTCTATTCACACTACAAGGCTCCTGTGGATCTTTCTGAAAGGCTGCAGTAGCTTCACACTTTATACCGGATAAAGCAGCTGGGCTCTAGCACCGTGTCGATGATCATTCCTGAGGTGTGTCGAGCACAGTGGGCAGACATAGCAAAGGCTATCTGGAGATTTCACACTTCCCGCTGTGTTTGGGCACCATCGATGGAAAGCATCTGGGTTACAAATCAAAGTCCGGCAGCAGCTATTTCAGTTTGAACTCTGAATAGCAGAGGTCTGGATAACAGAGAATCTCCTCACACAGCCTCGCTTTAGAAGAAGCATTTGTTTCGAGGATAATTTGTTTTCCTGACACCGACACAATCAGGGGGCTTGCAGTGCCTACAAAGTCCACACCATCACAAACTGTGGACCGACAGCAGATATATGCAAAAGGTTTGTTGCAGACTCGTGAAGAAATGCTGACAAAAAAATCTAGGAATTGGCTTTTATATTCATCAACAACCTGGTTCATTATCCACTGACTGATGTCCACCTGCTCCAGCTTCTCCAAGATTCTCCCATTTCATGTTTGATAAATTAAATGAAGATTCTACCTTCACACTTTTAAAAAAAGGGCTGATACGTGACCACAACTAGCTGTTTATCTGTTCACGCTAACATCAAATCTGCTGGCAGATTGTCAGGTTTTCAGTGCCGGACAACAACTGAACGTCTACAAAGATGGAGAAAGCTCACATTTGAGTATTAAACTTTCATTGTCCATTTCCTGAAGTGAAATATTTAGTCAAGAAACAGACATTGTGGGGAAAAAAAAGAATAAAATAACTGCCAAATGTTGATCAGCTCTACTTGGCCGATGCATTGAGTTGTTAGTCACACTAATGGCAGACGCTGAGGTGTGTGTTTAATCTCACTGGGAGGAAATTGATTTATTTTTCCTGCAAAACCTGTGCTCATATGAATCTCTGCAGCATCCACAGCTGTAGTTTGTACCTGTTGACCTTCATGCGGACCGGTCTGGGTCTCGGAGGGGGTTCGGGGGACTCCATGATCTCCTGGATTAGCTGGCGGCTGACCTTGTGGCGCGGCAGGAAGACATCTGCCTGGTAACGGGACACGCGGTTCTCCAAGCCAATGAGGTCAAACGTAGAAAGGTCGCAGCGCTGAGGATGCAAAAACATCTCCGTCAGCATCAATTACACAGATTTTTCATCAGTGCATCACTCTTTCAGGTTTTATTTTTCAGTTTCCTTTAATGCTAACCTTCAAAGGAGAGACCTCCATCGCGTCCTGCACCAGGGAGGCCGTATGGAAAACGATGGGCTGCGTGATGAAGGGCGACTGGATCGGTCGAGGGTCGAACAGGTTGGGGTGGTTGCACACTTTGCGGAGCTGCATGAGGATGTTAATCACAGACATGAAGTGACCGCTGGCCAGCGTTTCCCTGGTCCTGTGAACAGGGGAGAAACCAAACTGTTAATGTACACGATGCAAGTCGTAATGAATGTATTTGAGCAACGATAAAGAAGCTTAGGGTAAAAATAACACATGAAGCATAGCATGGTGTGTGTACATTATCCCAACCACCATGCTTTTGCAGTTATAAAGTGTAAAGAAAACATTTAACTGCTGTCCATAAACTTCGACTGGTTATTCTCCCCTCTTCCTGCTGAGAAATCTTCATTATTTATCTCCTAGAGTAATTATTCTCCTGAACTGTAATGTATTAACTTACGAGGCCTGTGCCATGAAGTCGTCGTAGAGGAACCGCTGTCTCTTGGAGAGGCGGCAGCGCACCACGTGCTCGTATTTCTTGGGCATCTGCTTCTCTACGTCGGCCTTGATCCTCCTGAGGAGGAACGGCCTCAGCACCTTGTGCAGCCTCTTGACCAGGCCCTCGTTGTACTCCTGACTGCCCTCGATCATCCCCGTCAGCGGGTTGGAGAACCACTCTTTGAACTCGCGGTGGGACTGGAAGACGTGGGGCATGAGGAAGTGCATGAGAGACCAGAGCTCCATCAGGCTGTTCTGCAGAGGAGTTCCTGTCAGCAGCAGTCGCCGGTGGCTGTGATCGGCAAAAATGACAGAAGAGGTTTAGATAAATACGTCGAAATTTACACCATCAGGATTTCAGACGGCTATGGAGAATAAATGGAGCGATTGTTTTAAAGCTGCATGAAATCTGAGTGTGTAGGTAATGTGTTGTTAAAATGTTGTTCTTGACTTGAGATGGGTCCAGATACCATGAACAGAGGAGGGGGGGTATTTCTACAAATGCCTGAGGCTTGGCTGTAATTTGAACTGGTAGATTTTTAAATATTTACACCAATGCATCCTATGTGGTGTTTAAAGCAAATTTTGCTGCAACTTTGTCAGCATACTATAGTTTCTCCTCCATGCATACAGATTTTTGGCTGCACTGAGCTGTAAATGCACCAGTGATATAATGTCATCTTATTAAATCTATACGGCTGTTTACACATCTAGCAAGCAAGGAGCGACAAACATGTATTTGTAATTCTGTAGCCGTCAACCCGATTAATCTGAACCACATAATCACTCTCCTTCTAGTTTTAGTCTGCGGCAACCCCCGAGGGAAATATCTACTCGTTAGCTTCTAAATGCTCCACTCCTACCACTGCTGTTTGGTGCTGAGCAGGTAGCACTCGGTGGATTTAATCAGAGCTTTTTCTGCTGAAAACAAAGCTGATTACAGCACTGTGACTGAATCAATACCATAACATGCAGGACATTTGACGTGACAACAAATCTCAACAAATTAACCCTTTGAAACTCAAGCAGTTATTGGCTCCTGTCACATTTTTACTCACTGTGGGCTCATTTTTACCTGCAACACTCAGTCCTGCACCTCTATGGAAACAGTAGAAACATGGCTAGAAATAGAAGGAACTCAAAAATGTCTTTTTTTTAGTATGACAAAGGTATAATGCTACCTCTTTTGCAACCTCACCAAACTAGACAGATTACACACTACTCTGCACATAAACACCAGAAAGATGTTTCACCATGCTGGATGTATCTTCTTGATCCATGCTGCATTTGTTTTATTACTCAGGTGTGTTTTATTTTCCTCTCAGTCTATCTAATCTGTTATTTAAAAGTTGGATATTCGCAGACTTTTCCATCACATGACTACTGGTTGCAGCTGAGCTACCCATAGCTTCCCGGTTGCATCAATTTTTTTTTACAACATCTGGTACAAATGTTTTTATTTTTGGCATGTAGAGACATGTAGAATGAGAGGATTTTAATGAAACATCACATTTTTCAGCCTAGATTTGGTTAATTTTTCCAATGCAACCGCAGATTCACACATGATTCATTCACTCCCCATCAGAAAGTTAAATATCCACTGATTCGATTTGTTTTTACAGTTTCTGGCTGCGGTAAATGGTGCAATTATGGCACTTTTGAAAAAAATAACACACTTTTCGAACCCACTGGTGGATTTTAAGGTTCAGGGGGGTTAATCTAATAATTTGTATGATTCATGAAAAACAAAATAACTGATAGCTGAATAACTGTTCACAGCATTTCAGTTTTATTACTACTATGCAACAGCTTCATGCGTTTAGTTCGTCTTTGTAAACTACAATGTCAGTATCTGTACAAGACAACAACATTGTACGGTTCAATATCTGTAGACTGCATCACTGTAGTGCCTTTATGTACATACACTTAAGTGCACTCCCTCATTTATTCTCCATTTGTGTACCTTAATAGAACATCTAAGACTTAATGACTGTACATAATAAAACAGTAAGTATCAACTCATGTGCACAAGCTAAAGAACTCTTTGGAGCTTCACACAACAGTGAGAAATTACCACCAGCTGGAGCAAGCAGGCCACCAGCCAAACCATGACAAGTCAGTGTAATTACAGCCATTTTGTTAAGAACAAACCATCTGAAATGTGAAGATCAGCCGTTCAAACTTTGTGTCTACACACCACTGTGGGCTGTGGATGAACAGTTTAATGCTCCGGTGTATTCTGGGGATGCAGTCAAGGTCAAACATGACTAATACTGAATGACAGCACGTCTTCTACGGCTGGATGCACACTGAATGTTCGTGACCAGCAGTAGCTTACGCTTGGTATGTTTGGAAGAGCTGCAGAGACGGGAGAGATTTCATTTAATAACCACCACTAGTTTGAATGAAACTGAACCTTATTTTCCCCGTGAGCCTGATTTCCCAAAAGATTCATGATCTTTTAACTCTACTGTCGCCCAGCGAACAAGATACACTACTAGTGTGCCTCAGGGACAATGGACACATAACACCACAGAGAAAAAACACACAACTATGCGAGCCAAATCTGTGCATTTTGGAAAAAAACAAAGGTGTAACTTGTGCTGCTTCTGTACTGCATGAATTGCTAACATCTGTGCTCTATCGCCACACAGTGTTGATTCCTGTACGGCCACCAGAGAGCAGCACTGGGCATGTTTATTATTCTGAAATGCACACATCAGGAGCAATGTGGGCTCCATGTGTCGCTGAAGGATTCAAACTACCAACCACATGATGAGCGACCAGCTGACACTATGAGCCGAGTCAAGCTTTGTTTTCATGTTAAGGTGCTGACTTGTTTCTGAAATACACTGCTGGAAAATTAATAAACAATGACACCCTAATTTCTCCTTTTAAATAGAACTTGTTCATGTATAGATGTCAAATTTTCCACACACTAACCAATCACCATCAGCTCCAAATATCCAGTGTCACAGTCTGCAGACTCCACTGACCTGTTGAAGTTCAGCAGGCTCTGCCAGCGCTGAGACTTGAAGTTCTTGATGTTTTGTGCCTCGTCGAGGATCAGATACCGCCACGATTTTCGTCTGAAGGCCTGATGGTCCTGCAGCACCAGCTTGTATGAAGTGATGCACACGTGGAAAGCATTCGGCTTCGTCCAGCCCTAAGCAAAAAAACAACAACAGAAAAACGGTGGACTTCTTATTATTTCAGAATTGAAATTGTCAATTTCTTGTCCATTTTTCGAAGCCGTCTGTTAAAATATTCGTCAGATATGTTCAATTAAAAATCCGCAGTTTCTCTCTGCAAATATTTGTTTATTTTATCAGGGACAATGCACATTAATCAAAATCACTGTAAATGAGCAAGTGGTCGCCAAGCGGCTAATTTTCAACTGTTGTCTTGTGGCCAGATGTTAAATTATCCATTAAAACAATAATTAAACAACAGCTTGTTAGGAGGAGAAAAAAAAACAAGGATTAAAGAAGCTTAAAATAGTGAGACAACCAGCATGCAAAGCACACAAAGCAAACAACTGATAAAGACGCAACCGAACAGACGCAGGCAGTTTAAATGTGACAGCATAAAATCTCATTCCATTACAGATGACAGAGGTGAAGCCAGAAGGGACACAATGTGACAAACACAAGCTAAAATGAATGAGAATGGACAAAGGGAAGCGTGCTGTGACTGACTATGAAGGCAGGTCTGGTTGCTTTCTAACCAAGTTTTGGAGGTTACAGGCGAAGGAAAACGTGCCAACTGCAGAAAAACCCTCTAGAAGCAGAACAAAAAAAAGCCAAAAATTCATTACCTGTCTCTTTAGCTTTCTCTCCTTTTGGCTCCCAAAGTATGTGAGGATTTTAAACCCTGGACACCAGCGCTTCAGCTCCATCTCCCAGTTTAGCATCACACTGGTGGGAACGATGATGAGGTGAGGGCCCCAGTTACCTGAATGCAACAGACCAATAAATATAAAAAATATATATATTAAAAACACTCTAAAGCATGTGAAGCATGGGAGTGGGGTGTATTTTAACACCAGGAGACACAATAAATTAAAACATTTCCGTAGACCACACACCCCCAGTCTGTGTTTCTCCCCGAGGAAATTTTAAGTTAATTTCCTGGATCCGTTTTTTTTGGTAGAAATGTCTTTTGTTTTGGGGCACCGGAGGAACAAAGTATAATGGAATAGAATTCAGTAGGACTCTCGGGCATTTTGTATTGCTTTCAAATATTTATACTCCTGCAGATCAACTTCTGCCACTTACTGTTGCTTCTTTCATGCTTTTATTGGAGGAACAGATGCATGAGCTCTACATACGTCCCCCACATGAAATCTGCATCTATACTATGAACTGGAACTCACTGAAGTACTGTATGGAAACGAAGCGCTAACGGGACACTGAGCGAGCGCGCTACCTTTTTCACAGGCGAGGTGAGCTAGCAGAGCGATAGTCTGGATGGTTTTGCCCAGACCCATTTCATCAGCCAGGATGCCATTTAGCTTTTTCTCATACATGGTGACCAGCCAGTCGAGTCCGATGTGCTGGTACTCTCGTAATGTGCCGTGAAGCAGGAACGGGATGGGGGTTTTGACCTTTAGTTGGGAAAAAAAAAATAGAAAATTATGGTCCAGAACTGCAAAGGTTTAGAAACTGATACTAGTGTTGTGAAGGGGCTTTTAATAAAGTAGTTTAGCCCAACAAATGCCTAAATCTGCCTGCGGGTTTCAGAGGTACTTTGGCTTTTCAAAACTGGTAAAACTGCACCACTTATCAGAGAAAGAAACTAGAAAAACTGAAAGAATGGTTTAACTTCCTGACAATCCTTGAAATGTTCCTCTGTTATATGCAGTTTGGTCAGGAAAATTCACTAAATTTAAGCTTAAAATTGTGATATTTTCATTTAAAAATCGCTTTATTCTACATGTTTCATTCAAAGATTACCGGTAATCAAAAATAGGCCACTTGCTCTAACCAGATTCTGTTAAAAAAAAAATAAAAAAATCTGAGCTCTTTGTTGCAACTAAGAAGACATGAATGACTCAACTGTCTGTCAACAGACAAAAATTCGGGGACTTTTTGGCTGAACTGCAGACTGTCTTTACAAAAAGCAGATGGGCGACAAAAACAGAAGCAAATTAAAAATCTATGTAGTAAAATCTATAGTATATCGAACCACTTTTTATTTCCTGTCCTGGTAACACTTGTCGACACTTGTGTCCATCTTAGTAAAATAAATAATAAAACAAATTCAATTTTTCTTATAATTTATGGCATTATAACATTTCTGAGTTTTCTCTACTTCAAGTCATGGTTGTGCTGTTTCCATAGAGGTGCAGGACTTTATACTGCAGTTAAAAATGAGCCCACAGGAGCAACAAATACCCAGAAACTGCTTTGAGTTCAAATGGTAAATTTATAAAATGCTAAAAATATTGCTGTTAGTATTCCAGCCAGACTGACCTTTGTCGTAGCCAAAGTGTAGCCTTTAGGCTGCAGGCTCTCTGCAGTAGCAGCAATGTGGCTGATCTCTTTCTTTGGCCGGGAACTGGTGGAAGGTGGGCTGTTATCTCCCTCCTTTAGCAAGACCTCCATCCCTTCATCTCCACAGTCATCGTCCTCTTCTTCCTCACTCTCCTCTTCCTCCTTCTCACTCTCATCCTCTTCGGCACTGTCTCCTGCTGAATCTGAAAGATCACAGAGACACAATGAATTCACAAAGAGTAGCAAAAGATGAAGGTGGAAATATTCCCCACAGTTTCCACACCTTTGGCTCGTCACAGTGGGAGCAGATTAACAATTCAGCCACTGGTTGCCTATGAGCGGGTCAATACCTGAGGAAGAAGTGTTGCTTTCCACATCGCTCTCATCTTCCTCAGTCTCCACCTCGTCATCCCCAGACTCCTCCGAATCTGAGCTCGCTTTAGAGCCAGAAGCAGACGGGGCCTCAAAGTCTGAGGCGTAAGCTCCTTTGTACTTCTCCAGCAGCTCCTCAATACTCATATCGCCTGGAAGGTTAGCAAAGACATGTGAGAGATCAGGTTTGCTGCTTCTGTTTCCACAGAAATTAATGAAAACGTAATTCATATGTGCACAATTCATGGTTGCATTGAGGCGATTCAACGGCAACAGTGCAGCTCTGCAGAAAGAAAATCTCAGTGTGTCAGTTTTGACCATGAGCTAAATTCTCTTCTCACATAATTAGTAATAAAAGAAGCTCTTAATTCTTCAAACCAATACAAACATTAACAACACGAGTCTATTGATAACATGAAAGAAAATGGAGGAATAAAGCAGTTACCCTCTTTGGCTAAGTCATCGAGTTCCACTGCGTGATCTACATTTCCCTCCACCTTCTCCTGGGCAGCGATGGTGTCCTCCTCATCTTCAGCTGAAAACAGACAGAAATAAATCACTGAGCGATAAATGCAGGAAAAGATTTCATTTCAGAGCATTCCAAGAAAATATCGGTGGGATTTTTTTTCCTGAATATTCAAGAGCAAGAGTGTACCAAAAGTTCTTGCTTTTTTCTTACCATCCTCTTCATTGGCAGTGAATTCCCCATCTTCCTCTTCCTCCCCCGCCGATGAAGAGGTTTCATCAGAGCATTCTTCGTCTGAGCCCGAGTCCTGTGTAATCCAATGATTCAGTGATTACAAACATCTGTGTCTGCAGCAAACACGCTCACACAAATCTAGCATTACTTTACAATGTACTGATAAGTTTCTTGAGCTTTACATACATTTAGCATTTTGACAACTGCAAACTCTGCTTTTAGTCACGTATAATCATCGCGTAATTTCAGTTATAAACAGAAAAAGAAAGTTTAACAAGTATCTAGTTAAATCACATCATTGAAACTAATTATTTTCAAGTGAAAATGAAGGTGAAAGCACTTCATGGTGTGTAGGTTCAGTATGGTAAATCCTGAACATAATCCTGAAATAACAACTCGAGGGTGATACCAAGAGTCCTGCCTACAAGGACTTGAAGTAGAGCACACGTAAAATCTATTGGAAACGTACAATGATCATTTTAATATTCACTTTTGCTTTCACAATTGATTTGTTTACACCAGAGGTTTCTCAAACTGTTAGCTGTAGCTCCATAGGGGGCTGCAGAGGCAGAAGGAGAACATACTGCTTGAGGTGAAAGGGACAGGTGCACGCAGGTGTTCAGGAAGTTCGTTTTTGGTCATTTGTCCCACAGTCAACACATAGATGCACAGCTTGTGATAACGTGAGCCAAGAAACTAACTTTTAGAGACATAACTTAGTCATATCTGAAGGAAACATCATACAAATATTTTGTAAACTTAGTGTGGCTTACACTTCCGGAGGATATGATTATCTGTGTACTTTCTGACATTAATCCAATCTAAAATATGCTTTATTGGTTCCTTATACTTGCTTTAAAAGCTTTAAATTAATCTTGCTCCTTCCTAATATTTCAGTCAGATCTCTAACATCCTCCTTAAGTGTCCATAAAATTGACAGTGAGGCTGCCTTTTGTTTTTCTACTCCTAAACTGCAAAAGATTTCAGAATGGCAACCTCTCTCAATATTTTTAAAAGAAAATTGTAACCATAGCTTTTGAATTCTAATCTTTGTTTGTTTTAAACCCATCCCTGTGATGTATGGCATTTCAGTGACAGCACATTGTTGTTGTCAGTGTTTAGTTTTGCCATTTTAAACACTGGGGCGCATGTTTTTTATGAAAGAAGCTGAAACTGTTCACAAATCTGCTGAGAAATTATAGTAAAAAAGATTCTCCTTTTAACTCCAGGACGAGCCTGAGAATCGTCACATTTTTAAGTGTTCGACAGTATAAAATGAATGTACGAATACAACCTGGAACTGCTAACAGCTTATTCTACGCACTTTTAATGGTGCCAATTTCCCCAAAAAATGTGTACAAGATAATATAGCTCATTTAGCTCACTGCATCCCAGAAAGTCATGTGTTTTGTCTAAAGGCGCTTAACCCTCCTGCTGTCTTCATTTACAGGCACCAAAAAATATTTTCTTGTCTGAAAAAAATCAAAAAATTCAGCAAAAAATTCCCCAAATTTCGGAAAATTTGCAAAACCTTCAGGAAGAAAATTCCAATAATTCCTCAAAAGTTTCCCTTAAAAGTTTTATTTATTTATTTATTTTTTTATTTTTTTTATTTTTTTTTAAATCCCCCAAATTTGGCAAGCAAATTCTTGTAAATATTTTCAAAAAATTTGTAAAAATCTTCCAAAAAATTAGTAAAAATATCTAAAGTGATTCCATATACATCAATAAAACTTCTAATATTTTCTTTAAGAACATTCACAAAATAAATCAACCAAAATCCAGCGAAATTAGCTGGATTTTGGTTGATGTATTTTTGTGAATGTTCTTAAGAAACATTTTTAACATTTCTTTTTTCCACCAAAAAACCTTCAAAGATTTCCCAAAAATGTTGAAAATGTGGACATCAGAAGTTTCACTGTGAAAATATTTTTTTTCCCACATTCTCCAACTTTAAAACGGGTCAATTTTGACCCGCAGGACGACAGGAGGGCTAAAGTGATATTTAAAATGCTGATTTAGAAAATAGGACGAAACGTTTTTATCAGAGTTTACACAATCCCACAACTAGTCTGGTTGGTGCAGCTACCTGTGGCAGTTTGAGGGTGCTGAGCAGTTGGTCCAGCGGCAGCATGCCCTCCTCCTTCAGCAGTTCAATCTCCCTCCGATGGCTCTCAGCATCATTACCCTCCTGCTGCTCCTCCACTTCTATGGTCTCCTCGTCATCCTCCTCTTCACACGGAGGCTCGAAGTCTCTGTCTGCATCGAGATGAGAGATTTTGCACTGAGAAAGACTTATCTCCCGACTGCACTGACCACAAACAAACTGAACACCTCTTGAATCTGAAAACAACAGATGCATTTTGTGTCTCACTTTTTTTAATCGATTGGACTCATTATTTGCACACACAAAAACGCTCAACTGCAAGGTTTCAGCTGCATGTTTTTAAAGCCAAGAAACCGCTTTAGGAAGCCATCTGGTTGGAGCATTTTTAGTGAGAATTTAAGTTTTGCTTTCAGTGAGTTTCTTGATGGCTGAGCAGGTTGTGTTTGCACTTTAGCACCAGAAAACGTTGCCGGGTCATAAAACGAAGGTGGGACAAGGCTACTGGCGCTGAGAACAGAGCCACTGCCAAGCCTGTTCCTCCTCTGACTGAGCGAGCGAAGTTCACCTCCATATTTTAGGAATCAACTGCCGCTGCTGTCATGGGCAGCGGACTCGTCTAACAGGTTTGACGAGTCTCAGGTCTGGCGGTTGCCAAGCAGCACTCGGTACAGAACCCTGGACCCGTTGCACCAAAAAGTGATTTACTGGTCTGAGAAATGCCGGACTCGTCATCTCAGTGAGTCAAAGTGCATTTGAGGCAGTCAGGTAGTCGGTGGGAACGTTCACAGAAATATGAGAACACGGTGGATTCTCTCAAAGATTCAGTGACCTTGACAGTTCTGAACAGCCTTTTGTCTCTACGAAACATTTTACCTCTGTGGGCGATTCAGTCTTCGGTGCGTAGCTATGACAACGTCTCTGTCTGAACCAATGAATCAGCTCTGAAAGCGGTTCTGTAGCACGGCGACAGAGCTGCTTTCACAGCTATCTGTAGGAAGCAGGTTTTATTTAGGTAAAAACTTCTCACCATCCTCATCCACGGGAGGCGGCGCAGATTTCTGTGGAGTCAAGACGGCTTCAGCGGGCCTGGTGGGAGCCAGAGACTTGCTGAGGAGGTCCGAGTATTTCTCTGTCTGGCCGACAATGAAGTCCAGCTGAAGGTCTAAAGCCTTCTTCCGCTTTTCCTCCAGTCTGGACTGCTGCTTGTACTGCACCACCTTTAAGGACACAAAAACGAGATGGCAACACTCAACAAAAACGCTGACTTCACATATATGTTCTAGCACCTGTTGAGTCAATATATACATATTTCGCTGTCTGAGAAGGGGATTTTATTTTTGTCACAAATCCAGCCAAACACAGATGATGATCTTTTCATATTCCACAGCTGAACACTGAACCAGAATGTTCTGTTTGCTCAGTTTTTGTGAATCATCTGTACCTTCTCAACGCTGCTCCAGAAAGCCCGGACTTCCTTTGCGATGGAGGAGGCGACTCTTCTGATCTTAGCGTGTTCATCTCTCTTGGCTTTTTCTTCCTTTTGCCTCAGCTCCTCGTGGTGTCGCATCACCATTCGTACCACCTAACAACACATCAACAGAACGGATCTAGAGCATATCTTTTACATGTATTTTATAGGTACAAAACGCATATTTTCATCTGTTCAGGTAGCATTTATGTGTGAAACTTCATACTGTTGTAGCAAACAGCTAACGTCTGTGATAACTATCATGTCCTACCTTTCTAGCCACCCCTCTCTTCCACCTCCTCTCTTGAGCGAAGTCAGCAGAGAGCCACTGCATCTCCTCGCAGAGGTAATCCCAGTGAACTTTGGGTCGCGGCGGCTCCGTCAGGCGGGTGAGACGCTTCATTGACCAGAATCCCTCTCGCTTCAGCGCCTGGGTTCGATGCTCAATGTCTGCTTCCTACAGGACACAGTGGTCAAACCGGTCAGTAAATCCTTTCTCTGAAACCGTGAAGTGCGAGTGAGTGAAAAATACAAAACTCAGAATCAATTCACAAGCGGCAGACATTGATTTCTGGAATAATGTAACACGGCGCTGGTGGTGAGACAAAAAAACTCAACTACGGGTGCTGCATGGCTGCTTCTTTGTCATTCATCTCTGAGAAAGGCTGAGCACGTTTCGGATATAATTACTTAATCTTTGCAGGAGGAGGGTGAAGTACTTTGTGATTACTTCGTACCTCATCACTCAAAGACCAACATACTTCATCACTAACAAACAAAACCAGCTGCAGCACTTCAAACAACTCTCATCACCTGGGAAAAACAACAGTTTCATTTCAGGGGGCTTATGCTCATACAACGTTTTTGATAACAAAAGCTGTCCCCAGCATTCATGTTGTGCAAAGAGGCAGTTCTCCAACGCTGTCACGTTGTTGTTTCATTGTTTTCATAGAGGACTTCCAAATGAACGCAGCTTGTTTTTTCAATCCAAAAGCCAGATACTCATGCTATTCTCAGCCGTCTTCTGTTTGTCGGTAACCTTCAATAACACCACTTAGCTAAACTGTCAGCTGTGTTTCATAACTATATGCCACCCCTTTACTGAGACTCCCTTGGATTCCCACCCTGTAATGCAGGTAAAAAGAGAGAGCAGCAGCGGTGAGAGTCTTTACCACTTGAACGTGACAGTTTTGATTCAGGGCAGAGCTCTACACGGCTCTTCAGTATAATCCAGCAATCAGGGAAAGTGAAATGTAACAGTCAAAAAGACTTCAGAGGAGTCTATAAAACGGTAGGTTGGGAGTGGAGGGTCTTTGCACCAATTCTGACATCGTCCTCACTGTCTTGTCGCACACTGACCCTCTTGAATTACTTGAAATACACCTGAAGTAATAAAAAACTGACTACACACTGACAGCTGATTAAGAAAATTGTTACTAAGTTGCATCTAATTAACCCTTTGATGCACAACATGGGTCAAAAGTGACCCATATTCAATGGAAAATGGGTATGTCTTGACCCATGTCGTACCTCAAAGGTTTAAGAAACAAGCATCTTAAACATGCATCGTCATCTCTGATGGGTTCTGGACATTTATGGTGTTATATTTAGCAAATTCAGAGTGATTAATTTTGTAGGCCTGTAGAAAAGCAGAGAAAATGTTGGTCACCTGAAATCACACCTACTCTTCAACCAATCGATTGGCCATAGAGATAAAAATCTGCACATTATCTCTACATTAACAAAACGGGCCACAGTGTACTGAGTGCACTCTACCTACTTGCCTTATTTGTCTAAATGAATTATAAATGAATGTAAAAAGCTACTATTTGCAGCATATTAAATCAAGTGAACCAGGTTATTTTATACTGAAATTATGAGAACAGACTCTGAGCAGAGCAGCGGCACAAATTCATATGATTTCTGACAACACAACTTTATATTCTGGTGATCCAGGACAAGAACTAGTGAAGGATGTCAGATCACCTACAAACAAAGACGAGTTGGCTGCTGTTTCTAGATGATCTACCATGTTGGTTGCTGAACTGTAATGTACAACTGCTGGTTACACCGTTTACACTCGACTTTTTGACCATCAGTTCGAACAAAGTGCAGCCACACGGACAACTTCTTTGACACAGAGTCAGTTAGTTTTCACGTAAATGTTCAGAAAACATTAAATAAGTCAAACTAAACAGCCTCCATCAGGTTGGGACACTTCAAAGTTGTGAAAACGTGAGGGTGTTTACAGGTAGTCTGTTCTTCCTGCTCCCAAAAATAAGGTATGGATTCTGCACACTGTTGATGTAGCCCTTTTCTTCTTATGAAACGCACAAAAGCAATTGTCCGACCAATGAGAATCTGCTTGGATAAGAGCATATTCACCAACTAATCAACCATACAACCACCTGACCTGGAGACTACAGCTCTATTGTTTATAATAACGTCTTTTCATACTGCTAGAGTAAAGCATCAGACTTGAATTGGCAATTGATTTCAGCAGTTTGAGGATGTAGTGAAAAACTGTAACTAATTGAAGCACATTTTCCAAATAAACACAGTCTCACTGCAAGTGTTTCACAGCTCATAGAACAACCTGCAAGTGTACTAAAGACGTCTAAACATCAGCAGCAATCCTAAGATCAGGCAGCTCCATTACTATCAAATTAAAAGAATAATGTTTCATATATGTTAACGCTCACTCACATGCAACACAGGCAACTGTATGACCAGTAACAGCTTGTTTGGATAAGTGTATATCAACCAACCAATCAACTACAGGAGCAGTCAACCTGGAGATTACAGCTCTATTGTTGTTGTTTACTATTTACCTTTCACACTCCTAGAGCAGCCAATTTAAAGCATAAGACTTGAGGCAAAAAAAAAATCTCTGAATGTGCAGTTGCTTTTAGTAGTTTGAGGATGTAGTGAAAGACTAGAATTGGATCATTTCGTGGCACATAAAACAACCTGTAGGTGTACTAAAGACGTCCAAACATCAGTAGTGACTCCAAGATCAGGGAGCTCCACTACTATCAAACTAAAAGAATAATGTTTCATTCATCTTAAAGCTCACTCACATGCTTTGCCAGCTCTGCCATGTCAGTGTGACGCTCTCCTCGGGACCGCTGGGTGGTGGCCTGGTCTGGTGGGGAAGAGGAGGAACTGTAGCCTCCGACAGAGGAAGGAGAAACAAACTTTCCATGAGGACCCCGCAGAGGTGAGGACCTCTCCCGCCGTGTTGTGGACCAGTCAGCGGAGGGCGAGGGACTGGGGTGGGAGGAGGACGTGGAGGGTGAAACAGGAGATGAATTCACGGTGACTCTGTCTGCTATCCACTGGCGTACCTAACAACCAAAGGAGGAGGACGAGTAGGTAATTATTTAAAATCAAATAAACTGATGAAGATGAAAGCTTAGGATTTAATAAGATAAAAGCCACATGCATGAACTGGGTTAGAGCGAGAGTTTAAGAAGAAAAAGCAGATATGTTCCAGAATCACTAACTGGCCACGAGTGACTTTCTGTCAGCCTTTTGCTCATGCACTCATAGAACAGCTGAAGCCAAAGAATGCCTCCTTGAGTTAAAATTCTCCACCTAATTACCAGTGACAGTGTCTGGCTAGGATGTGCTCATGAATGTCCTGTTACAGTAGGCCTATCTGGGGGTCTGACAACCACCACTTACCTTCAGGAACAGTGCCTTTCTGTCTGTCCTGCTCTGTCCATGCTGGAAAACACACATGGCTTAGCATGCGGCCAACTTAAAAGAAATAAATCACTACATAACAAAAAACACTGTTCACACGAGGTACATTAAAGATGGACTTCATGCAGAGTGATGACAGTAGAAACATGCCAGTGTACCCGATCATGGTGTGGTAATTAGTTCTGCTTTTGTTTTAAGCTACGATAAAAAAATAATGATTCTCTCCAGGTGCAGCGCTGACTTAAAGATGATTACATCAACAGTACATCTACACAGTGTTGCACGTAAATGCTATGTTGTAAGAAAAATAAAACAACCTGTGAACTGAAGAACTCTTACTGCACGTACGCTTCAGTGTGTCATCCAATATATCATTCAGATAACAAAGTAAAAACAGCAAGATGCCCCAGTGAATAGTTGATAACCACAATTTATCATCATCTTAATCATATTGTAGCTGTTGATAAGACATCCATGAACACATTTTCACTTCAGCTATGCCCTCTTTTAGTGGAGCCTGATATAATTCCTTTACCTTCAAGGACAAACTCTTCAGTATTATGACGCTCATGGCCTCGATCCCACAATCCTGCCAAAACTCTTTTTCATCTCTTTACCCCACTCTGCAGCTTTCTCAGTCTTTGATAAGACAATTTATTAAAGCGATTTTCAATAAAAAAATACCTTGTGTGACGAGCCGGGGGTGGTCATGTCATTTTTATCAGGTTCTTCATCACTGCCTTCCTCTGGACTGCTAACCTGTCCTGAAGTGGCCTCCTGGGCCTCGGTTTCTCCCGTCGGTTCGTCCTGCTCCATGTCCTCACTCTCCTCCTCCACATACATGGAGTCAGGCTGGCTAACGCGTTCCTCGGGACCGGTGGAAGTCGTGGCTGTTTGCTTCCTCTCCACCGCCGCCGTGTCGAGGGCGTGAGGCGTAGCGAGTCGGGGGGCATCGGTAGGTGCGACAACATCTTGAGATGCAGGGTCTGTTTTGGTAACAGTTAAGGCCTCAGATTTGCTTGCTGGAGTTGTGGGGGTGACAGATGCTGCTTGGTCAAGTTGGAGAGAAATGTTACGGCTCACAGCGGGCTGCTGCTCTCTGACAGGAGCCGCTGCCACCGAAGTTTTATTGACTGAGCACTGCGTCTGATCCGTCTGGCTGCTGAGAGCCACAGGAGCACATAAAGAGTCTGCTGCTGAGATAGTTTGGGGAAGGCACTCCTCAGACACGGTGCCAGACCAAGAGCTGTGGGCATTGGCCAATTTGCCGGCCGCATTCTGCTGCTTGGACACCTGTGCCAAAAGGGAGGGTGGGTGTTTCAGGAGAGGAGTTTCTCCCGGTTTGAGAAGGAGCAGCTTTGGATTTATACCAGAGTGAACGGTGCGAAAAGCCTCTGGTTTGGTTTCTGTGGGCACAACAACATTCTGAATACTGTGTGATGGAGTCTCTGTCCTAGCAGGGGTTTCTTTGGTCCCTTCATGAGAAGAAACGCAGACCTTAGGCTTTGTGGCACTTACAACAGTGACTCCTGGGGTCTGATTTAGGGAAGGCCGGTTTTCTACATGAGAAACGTGCACTGCAACAGCAACGGGCGACTGTATCCCCATGTCCTCACCAGAAACAGTAACCACTGGGGATAAGATGGATAACGAAGCAGCTGTTGCTTTTGTTTCCTGTTTTGGGAGAACTGTCTGAATTATGGCAGAGTCATTCACCTCTGTTTGGTCTGAGACTGCTGCACTGACCTGTGAACAATGCGTCCCGATTTGTGCACTGGTGTCTGTCTGTTCAACAGTGAATGAGTCAGACGCAACAGCAGCTACTTCAACTAAACAAACCTCGCTTGAGTTCGCCACTTCAACAGCTTGGTTAGCATCTAACACCAAATGCTGTTCAACTGCAGCTACTCTTGTGTTTTGTATGGACAAATTATGGGAATTATTGTTGGAGCAAGCCTGTATTTGATTTAGATCACTTGATGAAGGCAAAGGCTGCTGGGAAATTATGATGGTGCCACTTTCACCGACTGTGTGAATAGCTGTTTCGAGGTCCTCTTTGATAGTGTACTCCTCAGAGTTTTCTAGTAATGCGTTGAATAGGTTCACCTCGTATCCTGGAGAATGAGGCATCTGTGCACTACTACTGGCACAGACAGTTTCCTCTGCAACCTCCTCTACCAGGCCACAAAACTCATACACTTCCACAGGCTGCGAGTCTAACTCCATCTCTGCCTGAACACTTTCTTCATACAGCTTGGGTTCCCCAGTAGAGAGTTCAGAGCTCAGTTCGTTAACAATGGCAGCTTCACAGACGCTTCCATCTTCTCGTTGTAGGAGGTAACTCTGATTCAGGTGCATGTTAGACCAGTCCCCACTGATATGAGCCTCCTCTCTGACTACCACTATTTCTTGAGCATTGGCAGTGTGCACAAGCTCAGCAATCAGCGATGTCTGTGTTGTGGGGATTTGATCAGAGGTATGAGATGTTCCTGCTTTAATAACCTCCCCTGGCTGCAGCGAGACAACTAGACCTGTGTCAAACAGGGAGGACGCAGTGGAGGGTTTTGAGGAACTCTCCTGTAAGGAGGAGCACTCTGGCAGCATTGTGGCGTCAGACAAGGAGGTGGTCGTGTCAGTTTGTTCTTCCCTCGTACTATCCTCCACCTGCATTTCTTCGAGGGGACTGTGGATCCCCTCGTTACTGCTGGACACTGAGCTTCCTTTTCCAGGAAGTGATTCTCTTGCCTTTGGGATCTCAAGTATTTCAGCTGAATGAGGTTGTGTTTCTTTGTGAGAAGCGTCAACAAGTGCTTCAACATGCTCAAAGGTCTCAACTGATCCCAAAGAATTTGCGTTCTGTATTTCTCTGGCATCATTTGAGATCTCCTTGATGAATTTCGGCGGTGTTTCTGACAGGTAAGTTTGTTTAATCTCTCTATTTTCAGCTGAGGATAGATGGAACGCACACAGTTTTGAGTCCTGGTGACCACCTGCCTGCTCCGCAGCACCTGATGGAGGTATATGGCTGCCTTGATTTGCGTGGACAAGTGAACCCCTGTCAGACTGCCCCAGAGCCCCATGTGCTGTGGTGACTTTAAAACCAACGCTTGATTGTGGGACCGAGGGAGATGTGACTGTGAAATAGATTTGGGACTGGGGTTGCAGGAGAATATTTCCGCCTGTGTGCTCTTTTCCACCAAGTTCCATATTTGTTCCAGTCTCTGGTTTATATTCCAAGGTGATGGCCTGTGTCTCCTTTGTCCCCGTAATAAGCACAAGTCCAGCACCGTCTCTAGGTGGCTGGATCTGGTTCGTCTGACTATTTGAGTGGCTTTTGTCTTTACCAGTTTGTGACCCGTATTGCAGCTCTTGCACTGTGCTGTCAATCTGTGACGCGAGAGGAGGACAAAGGGGAGCCGGAAGCCTTTGCATCTCAGTAGAGGAACTACAGTCCTCAATGAATGATGTTGGCAAGGATCTCGCAACTCCGTCAACTTCGGCAACGCTCTCCTCAGCGAGGACCTCTTCTGAGATGATGTCCTGAGAGTCGCTGCTGACTTGGAGAGTCTCAGGCAAGCTGGTTGGAGGGGCGTTCTCCATGCCGGGGAACGCTGAGCTGCTGTTCTTCGGCAATGGCACAGCGGACGGATTGGTGAACGGAGGGACTGGGCGGGGGGCAGCTGCGACCGGCTGCGGGGCATGCCGAGGTGACTCCCCAGCCACATTCTGTGCAGCCTGGGGGTTGCCACCCAGCACATCCACAGCCGGAGAGGCGTGCTGCCGCACCGCCTCCTCCCCAGAGCTTCCTTCCTCTGTGCTGCCCCGGCTACACACTGCACCTGTGGGCGATACAGGTTATTAAGAATGTGTCTGGATGAAGTGGGTTATATGTTGACAGGTGCAGGAAAAAATAACTACTGGAGGTAAGGTAGGCAGTGAAATGTGCTATTTTTTTTGTAATTCAAATGCAGGACATTGTATTCTCCTCGTCTACTTGCTGTCCAACTCACTGGCTTACAAAAGATGCAAAGCAATGTGAATTTGTGCAGAAAACAGTCAACTAAATGTGAAAAGACACTCCATAAGAAAGTTATAATCAAATGGCGGACATGATATTACAGCCAGATCTAATCAGATGCGTGTAGAAAGCAACAACTTCTCACCTGTCTGTGGTGTGAGACACAGATCTTCTGTGCTTTCTACTTCCAGGATGCTGAAATTACGGTCCCCTCCACATATTCTAAGGAAGCAAAACACAGAAACAGATGTTAACTTTATTACTGAGCAATTACATCTCACAATTAAAAGCACTAATGAAGCAAGCTATTGTTCTTGCAACACTGCACAAAGACCATGAGGACAATAATTAATGTTGCAGGGTTTGTAAAAATGAATGAAAGCCAAAATCATCTTCAGTGGCATCCTTATGTCTGAGGCTACAGCACTTAAGGGTTTATAGTTAGAACAGGTTCACATGTTTTTCCTTAAATAAATATAGATGCATTATGTCACATTTTATCAAATTCTATTGATTCTTTTTAATATACGGGAACAAGTATTTGCTGTTCCAACAGAATGGACATCATAAAACAACCACGTATGTACTACATTTATAATGATAATGGGGAAAACGAGTGGGGTTCGAGACCAAAAATCACAAGTCAGTAACGAATTATACATTTGCGACGCATAAAATAATTGAGCTTGTCGCTGTTGCTGCTGCTGCGGAATATCATCCTACTCTTTACAATGAGCTTGATGACATTTTGTGGACGTTATATGAGATAGGATCTCTTAATCGGACATGTCCAACCAAAACTTCCTACCACAGCCTTGCTTCGGTCCTAACTGACGTGGAGCATCCAACATGTGAGCAGCCTCTTTCTGTTTTTCTCTTGTCATCTGTTGCTTTGTGTTATTTGAATAAAACTGCATTTCAAGGTGGTCTTTTATAGTCACTAGTCAAAGGAGTGTCTGGACCTGCTATTTGATCGCGGTCCTTCAAAGCCACACCTGACTGGGGTGAGGATCGACTCTGTGGTTGGGAATTTGTCACCACTTGAACAGCTCAGAAAAGACAATTTTCATGCTGCTTTTATATTTCTGTTTTTGTTATTTATTTGGGCTATTATGATAAAATGTCTCCCTCTCACCAGCACCTGCATCTCTTCTCCTGGACTATTTAAAGGGTCAGTCACCTAAATTACTATTAAATTTGCAGTCAGTTAGTGATGCCTGGAGTGCTGACAGGACGAGGTGAAATGTTATTAAGTCGATAAGTTGCCCACTTCTGGAACCAGCTCCTCTTGGATTTGTCCCAAATGTGGCCATTTTAACAAGTTTTTTTCCACAACTATTAATTAATCAGCTGTATTTTATAAAGTCTGATTTGATTTAGCAGTACCGTTATTCTGCACTATTATTGTTTTTATTGTATATTATATCTATTAAATGTATTTATTTTTCTCATCTTTTGTCTTTTTCCACTGTTTTAATCAATTTTAATTTTAAAAAGAAACTGTGTACACTTCATTCAGCTTTGTACTGTACTGTTTTTTTCTTATTTTTGAGATACTTTAAATAATTTTCTATTTTGTATCTCATCTTTTGCACGTGTGAATTTTCACCTTTGCATGTGCAGCACTTTCCAAGTAACATCACCTGTTTATGAGTTGCTTTTTCCAATAAACTTGCATGCATACTTATGAAAACAAGCATTCCAAGTCACGCCTTTACATCTACAACTATGCAAATATCGCTGTGCACTGTGTGATATATTAATGTGAGCACAAAAACGAAGTGGGATGACCTTACTCTGCCTGCAGCACACTGTCTCACATTTTACACTCATTTTACTCTGAAATAACTTGCAAGTGGTGCAGATTAGCATGTTAGGATGGACATATTTCCGGAGGCTGGGCTGAGACCCTAACGTGCTAAAAGCGCCCTGACAGCTAAAGTGTGCGGTTTATCCTCAATAGATGGTCAATTAGTAAACAAAAATATCCCAATGTGTTGAGGTAGGATGGGTGTCACGTCACGAGAGAAACACTGGGATAGCGAGGCTAGCCAACTCCTGCTAGGACTGTAGCTGCTCTCTGTGGCTGTGGCTGGGTTCTGTTGCAGCAGTAATTAAAAAAATAAATAAAATAAATAACAGTCCGCGGAGCGGCGGCAGTAAAACGAGCAGCTCTTGTAGCTAAACACGCTCCAAGTTGCATTTTGCTGCAGTCTCCCACAGGAAGATGTTGGGAATCCTGCAGCACGCGCTCTCGAAGCTAAAAGCCGGTGACCAAGCGTGCGGGCCTCTGGTCATTCAAGATGAACGTTAACGGTTTTTTTTTTCCTTCCGTCTCCATTGTGGCTTGTTGTTGCCGCACCGACCCGAACACAAACCTCTACCTTTGGGGAGGAGGGGAGGGAATCGTAGTCTTTTTAATCGGAGGATGTGTTAGCGTTAGCCCGCTGCGTAGCTACAAAGCTGAAATCTCTGAGTGGCAATGAAGCTACAACACACACACACATAAAAGGGAATTAAAAAAACGAGGTTAACGCCTTAACGTTTTTTTTTTTTACCGGTTTGGCTAGTTCGTGTGCTTAGCTAGCCAACGTTAGCTCCTACAATAACACTGTGCTTGGGTGGCACTGTGAACGAGGCAGAGTGTGGAAGGGGGGGAAAGCCTGCTTGCTAACTAGCGAGCTACAAGAGTTAGTACAGGGTGCGTTCATTTGATGCGCAGGCGCCCCATCCCACCCGCAGTTATGTAATGCTCGCAGCTCCAAAAGCAGCCCCGTTTTGTGCCGATACGTTTGATTAAGTTGCTTTCGGCGGCGAGGCACACAAAAAAGACATCGGAAAGTCGCATTTAAAACCCGCTTCTGCAGGCACTTACTGAGGGGGGGACAATCACTCGTGACGTCACTGCGTGGGGTCAAATCTGTTTTAGAGAAAATTAATTAGTAAAAATTATTCAGTTTCGAGCGCTGGCGGCTATTAGTTTCGGCGTAAATACAGAAAAGAACAAAAAAGAATGTTTGAAAGTTCCATATAAATTTTGCAATGATTATACGGGGGATTTAGGGGGACTACCGAGGTCCCACTGCTGGCTCTTTGGAAGCGACGGTACGGAAATGAAGGTTCAACAGTAATTTATTTCCTTAAACACAGTTTACATTAGCATTTATATCGCCTTACAGCTTTGTATGTCGGTGTCCTTTTAGCTCGTTGGAGTGTCTGAAATATTTTAACGCAATACGCTTCAAAAAAATACCAGCAAGTGTAATGCAGTCTTATTGTGTCCTTTCGTCAGTCTGAGCCCCCCTCAAGTCCCCCATTACTTCCTCCTTGCCCCCCTCCCTCTCAAGGCCGCCATCTTAAGTTCCCACCTACCTGAAATTTCCGACCAATTTTCTTTTACTAAATTCTCGTTGAAGGAGTCGTCATCCGCGCAAAATCGCACTCAATCCGTGATGCCAGTAATCCAAACTGCCTCCCGGTACCCAACGAGGTACCACTAGGTCTGTGGGAAGAAGTTAAAATACGGACCGGGAGAGACTGGGTTTCGGCGCAGAATGTAGCGGTCGCGGGGAGGAGACTTTACGCAGCGAAATGGTGGAGGACCGCTGCTGCTGACAAAGTACAGAACGCACGGAAATCTCGCGAGATGTGGTCAAGCGCGCCACTTGAAATTTTGACATTTCTGATAGTTTGCACGTTATTTACCGGTGCTGGTGAGCGAATATTATAAATCATTAATTTTTACTTCTTTACCAGAGATTTACTTAGCGAAATAGTGACATTAAATCTGGGTTTTACATATCGTACGAATTATATTAATATGAACATGACACTTTATAGTAACAGATTTTTATTTTTGAACCTATGCCCACAATAGTTGTTGCAATAATTTCATTTCTTCACTTAAGTGATATATAACATATACATACCTATAGTTCTATTTTATGTGACAGGAAAAATACCCTTTTCTTGCTATGAGCTATAACAATCATGTTAATATAACTTGTGTGATATGTAAAGATTTTCCTATTTTTGACAAATTTAACCAACAGTTGAGGCTTGCTGATATGGAAGTCTGCTTGCTACTAATTAAGAATAGGCTTTATAAGCAGAGGAGCTCATTCCCTTTTAAATATAAAATTAGCAATATCATCTGTATTTCTTCATTTCATCATAATGATCCCAAAAGACATTCAAGTGTCAATGATTATTTGTTAGGTTGTGTGGAGCTGTAACGATTGATCAATTATTTAATTAGTTTTCACCTATTAAAACTAATAATTGATAAGTTGAGTTATTATTAGGAAAACAAAAGTCTAAATCCACCGATTTAGATTCTTAAATGTGAATTATTTCAGGTTTCTTTACTCCTTAACTGAATTTCCGATACACTGACACATTTGAAAATAACTGAGAAAATGGTCATCAGAATAAATAATAAAAATAATTAGTTGCAGCCCTGACCATGTGTATAAATGCATAAAATGTTAAATAGAGAATAAAATTCCCCTCAAAAAAATCCCTGGTTATAGCTCCTAAAATGTAAGTATGTGCTAGTTTTCTTCCAATATACTGAATAAAGGTCTGCAAATGTGTTGAATCGTGCTCTGAGAAGTTCTGATTGACATGCTTTACTACTTTCAGATTATTTACAGACAGCAATTGATGAATTAACTAATGGAAGAGTGGCCATATTGGCCTATAATAAAAAACATTTGTTCCTTGCACTCTTAATATTTAAGGATTCAGAACAAAAGACCCACACAACAGAGTAAACAACAATTCATTTAATAATTAATCTTTGTGGTCTCTAGGGGAGGGGTTTGAAAGGTATAAAATGGTCATATTAAAATAATCGACCCAGTCTTTCCCCTCTCAGGATACCCACTGTCTAGTTGTCTTTTGACACAAGTCCTTATATTTTTTTCAGTTCTTCAGCACATGTCCCACTTATCCATGTATATAACTTATTTTTGTTGATGAAACAACTCGACAGTTCAATGTACAAGGCTCCCATAGTCCCAAATGGATATAACACACAACCAATGACACACAGGCAAACCTCCCTCTCAGCATAATAGTCATAGATGAGATCCTTGAAGAGGCCAGAGGTTGCAATGGATGCGGCTTAATGTTCAAGAGCATTGAAAAGTTTTCTGTGAAGCAAGCCTTTAGCTTCGTCTTTTGCATGTTTGGAAACATTACTACCTGGGGAGAGAGTACTGGTTGATACCCGAAACAATGACAAATAACATAACAGTGAATATATTTATTATTATAGAAGATAATTAATGTTAAGAATAATAATTACAAAGGCAATTTCTCTAGACTACTATAATCTGGTCCTGCTCATATAGTCAAGAGGAGACTGGGAAACAGTTACAGGAAGCTCTAAAACACCGTGTTCACTCACACAGTGTAGCACAGTTCATTTCGCCATTCATCCTTTGAAAACAAAAACAAGCCAAAAAAAGGTTGAATCTCATAATCAGTGAAGCTGAGGGTTTGGAGTTAGATTTTTGGGTAAAGCAGGAAACTGAGGTACGATGCTTACTGATCTTAATTAAATGGTCTCATCATAATCTGTCTCTTCACAATGACAAAAAGACACAAAAACAGAACAGAGAGCATCACTTTACCACCGTATGTCTAAAAACCCTCGTCCACAATACCTAAAGCAGGGCTGATTTATGCAGAGGAGGGCTTTAAAGTATCCCATAAGTTAACCAAGCTGAGGATGAACCCTGGACACGTCTTCAAGGTGTACATCCCTCTGGAAGTCATTTCCAATCCACCCGATAAAGGCTTGCTTAAAAGCATGGATCATAATTCACCTGACAAATGAAAAAGCTGTCCTCTGCCTCTTCTTACAGCTTTCAAAACTGAGCACTGGAACAACCGACAGCCAGTATAAAATAAAAATACACCAAGGATGCACAATTACCATGTACCTTTAAATTGCACTGATAGAACCATTGGGCATATTCCGAGTCTTGCATTTCCCTCCCTACCGTCACCTCCAGCCAGTCGCGGTGAGAGAGGGCGGACTGGAGCTGGTTTGGTTGTGTAACTGGGAGGGCAGGGTTTAGTAGTCTGCAAGAGGAAAAGGGGGCAGGTTGAGAGCAGCACAGTGATCCTGACATTTCCCTTAATCTCCTCCAGTGTTGTCCCTGTACTATCTGGACTCTCCATCTTTGTGGGCGCTGTACAGTGCCAGCTCGCCCGGCCCTCCCAGTCTGCGGGGGGGCGTGGACGACCGGCTGGTGACGGACGGAATGAGCGGAGGCGGCGCCCCCACCGACAGAGCTCCCACCAAGCCTGCAGTGGTCTTTGCCAGGATGCCGTTGGGCACGTGGTGCGGGTTGAGCGGGCCCAGACGGGAGTAGAGGCCGGGGTGGTGCTGAGAAGCAGCGGAGGCTCCTGGAGGGAGAGCGTGGGAGAGAAGGCCGGGGTGGAGCTGCTCCAGGTGAGCGGCAGTAGCAGCATGAGAGGGGCTTGACAGGTGAGAGCCATGAGGGAGGTGCGAGTGCATCCCAAAGTAGCGAGCCCGCTCAAAGTCTTCCCTCAGGATCTGGGCGCGCTGCTCCTCGTCCATCAGCCCGCCTCCCGGGGGTCCCAGCTGATGAGGGCGGTCGAAGTGATGAGGCATGAGGCCGAATTCTGGGCGAACAGCAGAGGAGGAGGCAGCAGAGGTAGAAGTCGGAGGGTGGTGAGGGGTGGCGGCTGCTGCTGCCTCTAGAAGGCGCTGATGCTGGAGCAGCCGAGCCAGGTGTGGATCGGTCCGCAGGGCCAGGTGAGGATCTGACCGAAGTGCCAAAGCTTCCCTACGATGCTGATGATGCTGAGCTGCCAGCTCCCTCCAGGGGTCCCAGGTGAAGCTATGCGGACCCTGTGGCGGTCCTTGAGGTGGACCGTGGGAGAAGCGTTCCCCTCCTGGGCCCATTACCAACCCAGAACCTGCCGTGCTCCCCAGGTACGCTTCGATGGCCCTCGAGCGGTCCAGCAGGGAAAGGTGCTGGTGGGGAGGAGGGTTTGGAGTAGGAGGCGGGAGGGAAACGCCAGGAGTGGGAGTCAGTGATAAAGAGGAAGAGGAGGGGGTGCCAGAGCTGTGGTGGTGTGGATGGCTGTTAGGGCGGTCAAAGCCGTGGCTGGGTACTGGGGGAGGGAGGGTGATGGGGATATGCTCCGGCTCCTCCTTCCGCTCCTCTTTGACTTTAACCGGCGGGAGAAGCAGCGGAGCTTTGGAGACGGGCGTTGTGGTCCGGTCAGACTTCTTGGCCTGAGACAAAGAAGTAACAGAGGCGGAAGCTGCAGAGGATGCAGGGAGGTTGCTGTCTCTTTGGGAGTGCGAGGGCTCGCTGTGGAGGCTGTGTGCTGTCGGGCCCAGAGGGCGGGGGTAAAGGTCCAAAGGAGACGCTGCTGAGCGGTTGGAGGGCGGGGGAGTCGTGAGCACGGAGGAGGAGGAAGACCGCGGTCTGTCTCTGTCTGCTACTAAAGATGAAGGGCCAAGAGGAGGCCCCCTTGAAGACACTGTTGGCATCGGCCTCTTGTCCCCATCTCTGTCTCGCTCGCGGTCTCTGTGTAAGCTGCGTGTCAGGTCCTCGATAGGCCCGCTGCCCCCCATCAGGGCGCTGCTGTGGCCGTTAATGTGGGACACTGGGGTGCTACTGCGAGGCTTGAAGGAAGGGGCAACTGGAGACATTCTCACAGGTGGTCGGCCATACAGTATGTTGTCTCTGCAAAACACACCAAGCACACAAAGTTCAGGCTGTAATCCAGATATTTAATCGAAACAATCAAGTTCATCGTAGCTACTGGAGTCATTATGAGCAATGCAAAAGCAGCTAAATCTGTTTTTCCAGTATCTCAGGTTCTAAATGTCATTACATGTTCAGTATGTAAAGAAATAAATGCATTATTTGTCAATCAATGAGTCATTAAAATGAACTGCGTTTATCTCTTATGTCATAGTGATAGATTTGGCTTTTGGATAGAAATATTTTATGTTCTTATATGTTCAAATAAGAAAAGAGATAATGACAGAACATAAGAAATGTAGTGCCTTAAAAGTAGAAGACCAACAAGATAAAGGTACAATACTAATTTCATTTAAGAATTTAATTGATTTTGTATTAAAATCGGTTAAATGAAATAAAATAAATAAGCCAAAATATGGCTAGAATAGAATAGTAAAAAGCAACGGTGGCAGTTATCCTGAGGTAATAAGTAATATCACACATGACAAAGTAAGATAATTTCATGTTTTATTGTGAAATATGATGTTTTTAGGCTGTATAGATGTGCTAATTTTCCCCCCAAAGATCTGCGATCACGGGTGATTTTTGTGCATTATAAATACGACTCAATAACTGATAGCAAATCATGCTAGGAAAGATGCAGCTACGCCTTTAAATTCTGTATTAAAATGAGGGAAATCTCATACCTGTCCTTTTCATCCTTGATGTGGGGGATGTCTCTCCTCTCTCCATCCTTCCCTCGGTCCCTCTCGTCCCTCTTGTCTGCCCCTTTAGCCCAGCTGGGGCCAGGGGGGAACCCGGACGGGCCACCGTGTAGGCGGTTCCACGGGTCATGATGGTTGGGGTTGGACAAGCCCCCGACCACACTGGCTGGTGAGTCTTTAGGGCCAAACACAGAGCCTGCTGCAGATAGGGGGAAAATGTTAGGAAAAAAACAGCACAGTACTGTACATATGTTTCTCACCCTAAACTTTCAAATGTAATATTTTACTAAACTGATAGTGCCATCTTGTGGAGGTAAATAAACACATGTTGTACATACGGTTTTGGTGCTAGCATCTAAGCAGCAGTTCAACACTAAACTTGCTTGTATTGCTCTTCTACAGCATGTACAAACATCATAATCAAGCTAAGTTGATCTCTGCTGGATGATCAAACCTCTTGTAACCTTTTAATTGATATATTTCAGCACTGGAAACATTTATTAACTGCCAAAGCATAGTCTAATTGATCAAACACAACTAAACGATGGGACACACTCCCAAAAACCAAGATGTTTTTTCCCCAATTTTGCATAAATGCTTTCTTTGCATTTGGACTGTTGCCGCTCTGGATGGTTACTGAAAATAATGGATCCAACCTTGTACTTGTATATCAATGATAAAGCCCAGTACAGCCATTCACAGCATGTCTCAGTGACAGAAGAAAAAAGCAGTAAAAGGGGAGAAAAGCATTGAGAGATAACAAATAAACGCCTTCAGCAGAGTTAAGACTAGTGTTTCCTGCTCAGAACTGGAAGTAAGACAAACAAAAGTTACTTCACTGAGTGATCAGTGAGATTCTTCGTCTGATTTTTGCAACAATTGATCTGATTATTCCTGAAATACGGGTGTAAGAGTTCATGTATTCCACAAGTGTCTTGGTACAGGAAGGTTCAGTACTGTAAAATCCATTCGTGTCTCCATATTCGAACACCTCCAACAGAATTTCTAGAGTGTAAGTTAGCACCTCGAATGTTTTGGCAGTGCACCAGCTATAGCAGCTTTTGATGTAGCACGACGTGTTATATCACGCTACACATTTTAATCGGTCTTCCTGCAACCAAAAGCAGGGGCTTCTCTGCTCACGCTGTAAAGGTCAATCATCTGGACGCCATGTGTTGCTCAGACACCATGTAGCCACGCAGACCCCAGTTTTACAATTCAGTAAAGTTTGTTCAAAAAAAGACAGCTGGGTCTTTAGGGTTAAAAAAGACTGAAACAAAGGGTTACTTTGCGCCAAGCCAAACATGTAAATGCACTGCCTGTTTTAATGATTAATTAAATTATGAGTATGTTGCACTGGTCTTCATGCGTTCTTTATTCATTTCACACTAAACAGAACACACTCTGTTGGCAACATCCCTGCATTTGACTGCCTTCACTGTTACAGGAAGAAGTCCAGCCCATGAGACCTGGTGACATCATGTTTACAACTTTTCAAAAATAAATGACAAAAATGTTGCTCCATGTTTGTACCGAAAACAATTCAAGCTTCCTCCTGTCTCAGAATGGGCCTTTGGGTGGTGATTATGCACGGCAGTGAGCATGACTGATCCGACTACAGTGAAGGCAGTGAGTCCATTTTACCGTAGCCAACTGAAATTTAGGCATTTCTGACTGTTTAATAAACAAAACTGTAGATTATGCTTGAGTAAGTGAAACTCCACATAACAAATCTGCTTAGAAAAGTGTTAGTTGTCTTCATTCTCAGTTCCTATCATGTTGGTGATTTTCCTTTGGTGCTTGTAAAAAATTTTTGGGGCAGCAGCAAAAATTCCTGTATGCGGGAAAAACCCCTGCATATGAAACATAAAAACACAACTATCTGGATATATACATCATTTTTTAATAGTATACTGTAAGTATTTATTCAAAAAATTTCAAAAACATGTTTATACCCTGCTATCTAACCATAAGTCCTGTTTTCATTACTAACACCAAACTTTAGGGCGTAATCGAGGCTGCACCGGTGGTACTAACAAATATCAGAGGTTGTGGTGATGACTTTTCTTGGAATCGGCTCTCAGTTTCCTGAAAAATATCCTGGCTTCACTGGAAGGAAACCAACTGCAACCATGAATCTGTCTTATGGGAATGGCTCGCTATGGCGAATGATCATCAGTTTCTTTAGAAGCAGCCACCATCCCACTTCCTGTTTTTAATGGTGCTAACAGTTAGCTTTACAACCCTCAGCAGATGAGATCAGCTGAAGAACGTGAATATACGGCAGCTACAACCAAAACATAGAAAATAATTTGCTAAATCCTCACCTGTATACAAAATGTCAGCGCTTCATAATATAAAGCTGTGATGCTATTTTATAAATAGTTAATCAACCTGCAATCAGTAAAGCTCTTGTGTCTCTAGATGGTGCTAAATAAAAGGCAGTTTCTAGTGCTCTTGTTCTGTTTTCACTGCCAGCGTCAACCAGGAAAGGTGTGACTTGACAAGCCACAACACGCTCACCATCATTTCTCATTAGCAGCGTAGACGTGCCAATCTGTGTGCTTAACGGTACTCTACCGCTCAGATGGACGCGTTAAATATTTATAAACTAAGAAACAATATGTGCTGCACCACATGAGTGTGAGGACTAGTTCCTTTCTGCTCTATCCTTTGACTAAGATCACTAACTATAATCATTACAGACCACAAATACTCTTGAAGGCAATAGCCTTCAAGATGGAGCTCTTTCACTGCAGCAGGACTTTAAGGATCAGTTTAGATTTTGAAAAATCAGCCACGATGCAATGCTCACATGCCACATGTAATATTGATTTATTGGTTGCTGCTCATGTCCATGCGTTGCTGGCTATTAAATGATCTCTTCCTACCGTCACTTTACTGTCGAAGATGAGGCACATTTCTCAGTTTATCTGAAGCAAATATGAGGCTTCAGCGCTACGAGTTAGGCCACACTAATACAGTTTTATTTTAAAATAGCGTATTAATATGAAAACAATATCCGTTCAGATGACCATCATTCCACGAATAATTTCTATGCGTACAAACGCCTGAAAACGCAAAACACATGACCATCCACATACACTGATCACGCGTGTGACAGACAGTAAACAGGAAGCAGAGGGTTTGTTGTTTAGTTCTACAAAATATTACAGAGCTGTTTTCTAAGAAAGAGGAAAGAGGTCACATGACAGGAGTGTGACCAATCAGGTAAGGACACACAATGACAGATAAGACGCATTCAGGAAGCAAACATAGATGTCTGCTTCTTTGTTTCCAAAAATCCCCGGGTGTGTTCCAATATACATATTAAACTACTATATAGTACGTCATAAAAAGATTTACCACATCCCAATGCATAGGATGTCAAAAGTAGTAAGCCAGGAATACTTAAATGTTCTTCTACATCCATTTGGATTTGCATCCAGCATGCTTTTCTGGCCGTTCTGATCCACCATCCTCTGTGAAATGACGTCACATAGGTCACGATGTCTCACACAACAATAACCAAGCTGGAACCTCTGAGAGCACAGAGACAGTAGACGGCTCATTTAGCCCACAGACGGCGACATTGAAGGCTTAAAGTGTAATATTTTGACTAAGTATTATGCCCCAATTGTGTGCATACCAAACAAAATAGTACATACTTTTTAATGGCAGCTGCAGGACACACTTAAAGTAAAAAGAAAAAGTATGGGACAGGCCTCGATCCTCGATCCCTGCCTGTCCGGACTAAAACGCAACCCAAGAGTTACAGAGGGTCAGCAGTGTTTATTTTAGGGGTCCTTAAACACCAGAGTATTGTAGATGCTAAGCGTACACGCAGCAGACGTTATGTGTTTGAAAAGTAATAGTATGAAAACACAGCAAGTATCTATAGTTAGAGCAAAGGTCCCTACATGTGACTCCCCAGACTGCATTTCCTTGTCGAGTCACAAAGACGAGAAACTTCCTGATAGTTTCATTTAGGTTTGTTATCGATACACAACACCACGAACACAACAGCCGGGGTGAAACTTCAGACTGCTGAGGCCTTATTTTAGCTTTGGCGGAACTTAAGAACCGTATTTTTGCATTGATTCTAGATTTTGTACCCCATTTCTGAAGTAGACTCATGTCAGGAAGGGATCATGTCACGGCCAGTGTGGAGGAGGACGATTACAGCGACCAATATGGTGGACTTCAGCTCCGTTAGAAAAAAAATATCACAAAAATCAGCCCCCAGTTGACTGAAATGAAGATAGTTTTCAGTGCTGAGTTCTGGCTCCGTCCTATCTGAGACGACACTGCATCAGTCAGTCGAATACTGAAAAATTAATGTTAGTCTTGTAAAATCTCATCTCAAACTGTGCAGTGTTGTGGCGTCTGATAAAACTACATGATCTTATAGCCACTTGTTGTCTTTCGCTCAACATACATACGGCACGTGAAGACTATGAAGAGAGATTTGAAAAAATTTGAACCTATTGTTTAAGTTTAGTGTTTCTACAGTGGATATACTGGAAGACTGACCCAGTGTTGGACTGCCAAGTCCTCCAAAGGCACCAGACCCCAGAGCTCCCAGCGGGGTGAAGGGTGGGGATCGGCCATACGGATCTAAAACACAAACCAGGACAGCATCAGGAATACTGTCTAGATAGGAAACTTTCATGAACTTCTAAAAGTAAGTGCTAAGTAGTGGCCAACCGATATGATTTTTTCAGCACTGATTATTAGTAATTAAGGAGAGCAATTAACAGTATTTCGAAGATTACATACATTCACAGTAAAAATGAAAACATCAGAATAGCACATACTCCAACACAAAGCCTAATTAAATGACTAATTAAAAAGAGATTTATTTATTTTTATTTTTTTTAGCATTTATTCTTCAGTGTTAACAGGCGATTACTAATGATGCATAACCACAGAAACACGCTGTGGGGAGGTCATTGCTGGCAGCTGCATCAGAACCAAAACAGAGCATTTCTAGATTCATGTATTTAAACCGGAATCGATCATCAAAAAATGATGAATGCTGGATGCAATGATGGGCCAGTCTGCTAATCGGGAAACACTTCTGTCAACAGTTTTAAACGTCCCAACTGAAACTAAATTCTAAGGTGATTCTCATTAGTTCTTTCAGGGTTAAGGTCAAGTTAAAACACTTAAATATTATGCTTTAAACTACTCTTACCCAAGTGTGCAGACGGTGCGAGGAAAGAGGAGTGCGGCGCTGATGGAGAGATGAAAGGAGCTGAGGACGGATTGACGGCTGCTGAGGGAAAGAAGCAACAAACACAAAAAAACAATGTCAAGAGTAGTTCAAATCAAGCGCGTCGAGCTACTCACAACTAATGTTTTGACTCTGACAGGAAAGCTGTGAGAGCTGTCGAGCCTCGGGGATGTGAGGACGGAATAAATGAAAAGCAAACAATGATCAGTGGCAAGAGAAGGACTCCAGTTCTCTCAGACAATAATAACAAATATAAATGCAGAAATAAAACACAAAAGCAAACAAATAGCACTCACAGCTGGAACACTATCCTGTTTGTCATGTAGCACATTAGTAATCCTTGAATTTTCAAATAAATAAAAAACATTCCAACAGCATTTCTTAACCCTCGTGTTGTCCTCATTTATGGGCAGCAAAAAATGTTGTTCCTTCGTCTGAAAAAAATCCAAAAATTCAGCAAAAAAAAAGTCCCCAAACTTATAAACATTTGCAAAATCTTCAGGATGAAAATTCTAAAAATTCCTGAAAAGTTTCCCTTAACATTTTATTTTTTTAAAAAAATCCCCAAATTAAGCAAGAAATAATTTTTTTTTTAAAACTGTAAATATTTTCCAAAAAATGAATAAAAATCTTCCAAAAAAATCCTAAAAATACCTAAAGTGATTACATACATATCAGTAAAACTTCTAATATTTTCTTTAAGAACATTCAGAAAAAAATTGACCAAAATCCAGCGATTTTCGCTGGATTTTGGTTGATTTTTTTCTGAATGTTCTTAAAGAAATATATGTATTTTTTTTAAACATTTCTTTTTTCCACCAAAAAATGTTCAAAAATTTCCCAAAAATGTTGAAGATGTAGAAGTTTTCACTGTGAAAATATATATATTTTCCCACATTTTCAAACGGGTCAATTTGACCTGCAGGACAACAGGAGACAGAGACAAAAATGCACCTGTGGAGAAGAGAGTGGGAGGTCTGGTCAGGTCGTGAGTGGGAGGCATCGCTCCTCCCATGGGTCCCAGTTGGCCCAGTCCCCCGGCGCCAGGAAAACGGCCCAGCAGGTCACTACGGAAGTCCAGCTTGTTCGGATCAGCGTGCATCAGCTGAAATAGAGGTAGGACGGTTACCGTGGTGCATTATGGGGTCACAACACTTCTGATCTGACCGCTCCGGTTTATCTACTTAATCACTTACCTTTACTTTTTTCTGATGGCTTAGAATCATCCAGGCCACGTATACATGCATAGCGCACCATTTTCCTGGTTTCTGCACGGCACAAAAATCACAAGGGTTCACTGTGTTATTGCATGAATCTTGCATGTACAAAGCCTTTGCACACAGAGTCAGATGTTCTTCCTGTGGTCTAGGATCTACATAAGCCTGGAGTTGAGGTTAGTAGCTAGGCTTCAGTGTAAGTTTAGGTGTATACATACATATATATACATGAAAAAAAGAGTGAGTGAAAGACGCATAAGGAGGAATACAAGAGATGAAAAATCACATTCATCACACATAGCATAATTCCTAGGTTTGAGATATCTAACTGGGTGTGCAAGGGCAGAGAATAGACCAGTAGCAGTCAAGATTACAAGTGAGATTAGTGCAAAGAGTGAGCGAAGCAGTGAGACAGTAAAACAGGCTGAAGGTTTTGAGGAGCCAAGGGATTCAGAAACATCTGTTTTTGCTTACATTACTGATTTTCAACGATGTCCCAAATGGATCAGTTAGCTACGAGAGAACAGAAGTGTAAAACCACTTTTAATCCAACAGATCTCACTCTTTATCAGGAATAGTTTTGCACTCTTTACTGCACTGACTAGGCCCATGTTGCAGCACATCCTAGCCTAAACTGGTTATGCATATTAGTAGTGTACTTATGAGCATACAGGTAAGGCGATAACGCAAACTTTAACCATGGAGGTAAGCACATTGTCCTTACCCTGGGGTCTTTGGGCTGCAGGTGGTGAGGCACAACCCCAAGTCGTGCAGTTATATCGGGACCGGTTCCCTGAGGGACAAGAGGCTGTCACACACAGCACAACACATGAGCCACAGCCTACTGATCTACAAGCCTGCAAGTGATTAGCATCTGGCATTGTTCTTTCATCAGGGGTTTTCACTCTAACTGATGCAGGTATGGCTAAGCTAAGAGATTCTGAGAACAGCTTTGCAAGGGCAGGGTAATTATGAGGACTTATAGCACCCCTGCTGTTAGACGATCGGTGCTCCTTGTTAAATTAGCCTCTAGAGCTTGCAACATTGTGTGGGAAGTCCTAATTGTTATCAAACATGCTTCAAATTTTCATCATTAGTCTTTGAGTGTGGGAGATCAAATGCACAGTTCCTCTGGACAAAAATCACAGCAGGTACTGTGAGATATCTCCTGACAAAATGACATCTAGTGGGCACCCAGAAATGAAATACACAAAGACACAAGGAGAGTTTTTCTCACCTTTGGCTGAAAGGCTCCTTGCAGGGAGCTGAAAGGCCCAGTGGGAGGAATCACAGGCTGAATGCTCGGCACTGAGGGAGGCGGATATTGTGGGAAGAACTGACACACAAACATACGCAGCTTAGTGTCGATTAAATCACTGTCATTACGTATATTTTAAATACAGCTATTTTTTTCAAAGATTTAGGACCTAAAATCTATTCTCAGTCTTGTCATTATGTATCACCACCTACAAAATCAATAAGATTACACAAGGTACTCACAGGGTGTCGGTACAGCCCGTCCATTTTGCCCGCATACTTATCAAACTGCAAAGGAAAAGCAGGGGGTTAAAACATCTGAAAAAGAAATGAATATGGTCCACATTCCAGCCACATTGGAATTCCAAGTACGACACAGATGTTCAGCGCAGCAGCAGAGAGCGTCTCACCAGAGGCGGTGCGGTGGCTGTGGGGTGCAGGAAGGGCGTGAAGTGTTGGTGCGTGTGCGTGTGTTGGTGCTGGTGGTTGTGCTGATGGAACTGGAAGGCCAGCGGCGGGATGCTCGTTTGGTTCTGAGACGTCCGGCCTGACGAGCCCGGTGCCGAGCTCGACGCTGACGGACCACCGGGAGTGGAGCGGCCTGCAGCTGCTGCATTGTTTTCAGCCCCTGGGACGCTGCGCCGGCCCTCGCGCTCTGGCGGAAACAACAAATTTAAGGACCTGAGGCAGCGATTCCAAGTCTGGAGGATCAGCAAAGTAGGAATTTGCAACTGTCTGGTGTCTTTGCATGAGACAACAAACCTCTTGAATCTCTTGAATGTTGAATTTTGGGGAAATCATGAAAACAAACCCTCAGTCCACCAAATCTAAAATACGCCAAACTCGACACATTATCTGATGAATTTCTTGAATCTAAATCTTGAATTTCCCTCGGGATTAATAAAGTATCTATCTATCTATCTATCTATCTGATGTAAACACCTGCTACAGTTATCTGCAGATGCGTAGAGAAGTGCTACATATTCTCAGTAATTACACTACTAATCAAGCATGGAGTTTCTGCTTTATGTAATGAAACCACAACCTGCTGTACAGATCTCAGTTCATCAATACACAACTTCCTCAACATCTCAGACAACGGCGAGAGGAAGTCTGGGTTTGATTTATTTCTGCAACATATTAGTCATTGTGTTCCCATGAACAACCGGAACAGACCATCAGAGCGTACCAGCAGTGAAAAGTGACATTTCTGTTGTGTGTACCTGCTGCTGCGGAGTGGGCGGGACCTTGTAGCAGAGGTGGAGGTGGAGGCAGGCCAGGTGAGGACGTGAACAGGGCTCCAGAGCTGGCTCGGGACGGGGGTCGGAGGGGCCCTGAGGATCCTGAGCCCCTGATGTAGGACAGAGACACACTGGTGGAGGGAGTCGGGGGGCGCATGGAGGATGAGGAAGACGCAACAGATGAAGCAGATGATGGCGGTTTGACTGGGGTGCTGCTCCTGAGAAGAAACGGAGCGGAAGATGAATCAAGATTGCCATTTGTAGAACATGAAACAAAACAATGCATGTCAGCAAGACATAGAATAAAAACTTCACCAGACCTGTTGTAGATGTAAGATCGTCCAGGCAAAGTGAGGAAGGGCTTGGGTTTGGACAGCGGGGGGCTGCCGTTGCGGCTGCCGTTGCCGTTGAGCGGGCTGGGCCGAGGCACCGTGACGGAGGCCGAGACCGGGGAGTGGGAGGGCAGGCAAGGGAAGGGGACAGTAGAGGTAGAAGAAGAAACAGGCTCTGGGAAGTGCGGTTCCAGGCTTTTTTCCTGACTTCGCTCCAGGCCGGATACTCGCGGGGTCACCATTAACCGTGAGACCCCGCCACAACGGGCCGGTAGAGACGGCAGAGACGAGCTCTTGCCCATGGATGTGCCCATGTTTGAAGGGGCAGGATCCACGACTGGGGAAAAAAAAAAACATCACTCAGTATTTTGCCTTTTCCACATTTATACAGGATACAAAGACAGCAATGAGAGTTTTTAGGGTAAGAGGTCCACTAATACAAATACAGTGGTCCCTCGTCTATAGCGGGGGTTACGTTCCAGACCCCCTCGCAACAGATGAAAATCCACGAAGTCGTACCATATTTATTTTATTATTTCGATATATTTTAAGGCTTTATAAATCCTCCTCACACACCGTAGAGCAACATAATGCGCAGCGATCAGACGTCTATGTGAAACGGACAAGGCCAGATGCTGAATGCTGCGATACACAGGAGACTGATGCTACGGTTGCTGAGCCAATCAGAGCCCAGCACTGCATGTTACACATTTTACTTTGATTAAATATTCTTTTAATAGGATTTAATTATTATTTTTAATATATTTTTTTATAATTTTCAATTTTTTAGGCTAGAAAATACTTATTTGACAGCAAAAATAGTTAAAATAATGTAGTGATGGCAGAGCCGGTCGCTACGACTGAACTGTTGTGCTGCAATGCACCATGGGAGTTCGGGATGTTGGGTGTTTAAATGTCACTATTGCGGGTTATGTTAGTGTTGCAGTGTTATTAGTGTTTGTGTTTTATTGTGTTTTTGTGGTTCAGTCAGCCTAGTTATTTTGGTTAAGCGTTATGTTGTCAGAACCGTGAGTGTTGTGTGTTTGATCACTTCCTGCCACATTTTCGATAATACTGCTCTCTCTGTGTGTGTCAAAATAAAAGCATCTGCCAGTTGCAGAGCGTATCAAAGGCAGATATCCTTTCTCCAGCGTCGTTCTTCAACACAGCTCACCACAATTTGGCGAGGGACCACTGTATAAGCAATCTGACGGGTGACGCTGAGGACAATCCTGATACTCCAATCAGTGGATAGAAGTCTATCAGCCAGATGTGCTGAACAAACCGTACAAAGCAATTTCTTTATCGCTGCTACTAAAACATATATTCATTAAGTCATAGTAGGCTGCTGTCATTTGCTCCACAGCAATCTCTGGCCTCATTTACCCTTCATAAAAATAATCTCCACAAGTTCTACACAGTGACGTAACCAGGTTTTTATCTTCCAGGGTTTAAAACCCAATAACTGCTAATATCATTAATTAATCAATAAATGAAACCTGGGAAGGCATTCATAAACACCTTTACAAACCTCCTTTGAGGAAACTGAAATCAGAGACATCACACTTTCACGTTATATGTGTGATAAACAAAATGTTTGTCATTTTCTAAAGCCATGAAACGCGCAAGTCACTACAAACTAAACCCAGTTCAACCTGAATACCAAAATAGTTGCCCTTCATCCCATATCATGTCTCCGTATGTCACTGTGTTGTGAATGCCTCGGTATTGTGTCGTTTTAATATCTGCAGATTTAAATCAGTGCCACTATATCCCTTTGAATCCAAGCGTAACGATAAGAGAATGAAAACAATCTATTTAACTAATTCTCTGTCAAGATTCCAAATGTAGCCTCATGAGAGACCACTGACTGACACACGTCTTCATGGCTTCATGAATGTGAAGCAGCAGAAAAAAGGAAGCAAAGTGGAGTGGTGGTATTAAATTTCTCAAACCTTTTCTAGTGCTGACTGTGAACACGGGATCCATGTCGTTATCGGAGGCCTAGACGGGAAAACAAAACAAGGATATCATTGGAATGATGTTTTAATGCTCAACAAAAGTCAGCAAATGGATCAAATGCAATTCTTGTGTAGGCGCTTTGAATTGTTGAGATTCAGAAAGAATACGAGTACATTTTGCTGTTTCCCTGCTGTGTCACATAATTGCTCTTTAATATTGAAAATCTGCAATTAACATTGATAAGATTACATGCAAACAGTCCCCACCTTGTCTCCTGTATCACTCTCTGTGTCACACTGAAAGAAGATGGGGGGAAAAGACATTCAGATTTGCATCCACTATCCAGTATTCATGTATGCAAACTAAAACATTAGAAAATAAACTTACAATGTAACCAGTCTCCAAAGGGTGTCCCTAGAAAAAAAAGAATTAATATGTTATCTCCGATGGGTTTTCAGTTTCTAATTTACATCACACAGCGCAGTTTCATTTAAAAAGCACCCTTGAATGATGGGTGTTGTTAGAGTTTGTGCAACAGCGTGAGTCTGAACCAGTTCTACTAGCTCATTTTCAATAGCAGGATATACAGGTCATTAGCGCTACAGTAATGTAAACACAGTTGTCTGATTAGGACTTGGCTCATCATCCAGCACGAGAAGTTGACAGTAGATCTGATTAGAACATGGCAGCCCATTACAGCGGTGACAACTTTCGGGTTCACCTCTATCTTTCTCCTCTTGTTTCTGCTCTTCCAACAGCTGCTGGGGTAGCTGTGAGGCCCGACTTCCTCCGGCTCTGACAGCGGCCCTCCACCGTTCTCCTCCGGCCCTCTCTTCCCCTTGTTCCTCCTTCCCAGCATATCAGTGCGTTGACTGGGCTTCAGAGAGCAGTCCATCTGATTATGAAAGGGGGACAGAAATATTCAGTGTTTAAATATCTATTAAAAAGCCCAAAATTTGTACGCCTGAGGCAAAATAAAATGAGCGAGCTACATGCTGATTAAGGCCCCGACAAGCCTAATTTCTGCACAGTTTCTACTGAGAGCGATCACAAAAATAGAAAGAATGATGTAATGCAGTGCAGCCCGCATGAGACTATTACTTCAGCTGTGTAGTTTGTAGACTCAATTATATGGTGTGTTTTTAGACTGTATTTTGTGGCCGCTTTGCATTTTTACCTCTTGAGGATTCTGTCAACTCCATTTCAATAGATATTATATCAAATATATCAGCGCCAACTTACAGCCTAAAACGCTACTCATTAGTTTAAACAGCTGTCTAAGAGAAATTCACAATAAAAACAGAGTTTGGAATCTTTCTCATTATTTATTTTATCTACCCCAGGAGTCAGAAGACACATCAGAAGAGATGTGGAAATGATTTACAATGGAAAACATTAGCGATCAAGATCAAGCCAAATTATCATAATTAAATTATCTTGAAAAAGACTAAAAATGGACAATTTCATTAAACGGCTCGAGGATGTAACCGGTCTGTGATTAGAGGTCATGAGAACCAATTTCTTGGCTTTACAGTGCCACAATCTTTAAAAAAAAAAAAAAAGGAACCAGCAACGTAAATAAAGCAGTTCTTAAAACTAGAGCTGCCAATCTTGACATTATAGTTGAGAATTAACTGTCATACAAATAATTACAATCAAAAATTTGTCTTTTACTGTTGATTTTATGTCTTTGTTAGTTTTAGATTAGTGGTACTGATGCATTTGACTACTTTTTTTGCTGTAAATCTGACAACTCGCCGAGTTATTGGGCTCTCCTTTTTTATTCCTTTCAAACCTAAATGCTCCCATAGTGCTTTTTTATTATTGTTCGTGTTTACAGCTGAATCCATGATGTTAATGTTAACAGGTGTTGAAATTCAGGTCAAATATTAGAAATGAAACTTTCTGAGAAAAACACTTTGGGTGTACTGGGTGCAAACAGTGGAAAACACTACGGAAACGGTGACTAAACTATGGTATTTGTTAGTTTCATCTCCTGTTTTGATGCAGGTGACTGGAAACGATTCTGTTACGCAAAGTGATGTCAGTCAGTCCAAATAATTGTGATCGGGTAATTATGTAGTAATTGTGACATCAAACTCCAAAAGACTTGTGGTGGATTTAAAGGTATTACTTGTATTAAGTGACAATTATAGATGACTTGGACCCAAATAAAGGTATTATTAACGCATAAAACAAGAGCAATAAAATGAAATAACATCTGGAAATTACGAGGTGCTATTTCGACTCCATTAAATTGCCACGTGCTTTGAATATTCTGTTTGGCAGATTTGTACGGCTGGATGCTTCAAACTTATTTTGTGTTATTTAATGGGTAAAAATACCAAATCTACTTGAATTTTTAATAAGAAAAAAATAAACATGAGGTACAATTAAACTGGCACAAACCCATGTCAATGTAGTTTAACAATCCCAATTAGGGAACTGTGTCTATTGTAAATAAACTCAATCAGGAAATGAAACATTTACAAAAGGAACTTACCAAACTCCATTACCACACTAAAGTAAATTTAAGCTGGTCTGTTTACCTTTTTTCTACTAGCAGTTTCAGCATCATGTAGCAACCAACCATCTTGAAATTCCCTGCTTCATTTGACTGTAAAATCTTGTTACCAAGGAGAACAGCAGAGCCGTATGACTTTGTGTGTAAATGGAGAGTTTTACAACATGCCCTATTGACAAATAATTTGGTTTTCCATCCTGATGCTGAGGTCACAAGCAAATTAAAGCAGATCCACCCTGAACCACGTGAATAAAACCAATATTAAAGATCATCTCGGTTGTGTCAGAATGCTAGTTGTACCACATGTCAACATCATGTCAGTAAATATTTATATTAGAGTTGCAACAATTATTGATTAGTTGTCAGCCATTTAGACAATTCATTAAATGGTGGAGGAAGTCTAAATTCTTGGTTTGAATGTCAATATTTTCTGGTGTTTTTACTCTTGTAACTGATTATATTTTGGCTGTGGACAAAACACGATGTTATCTTGAGCTTTGGAAAACATTGACATTTTTCACCATTTTCTGACATTTTATAGACCACACAATTACTGGATTAATTGAGAAAATAATCAGCAGATTAATCAACAATGTAAATTCTAATTAGTTGAGGGTCCAACGTGTATATATTTAAGTATAATGTATTAAAGCTCTAAATGCATGGTGGGAATTTCCCTAATCTTATATAATAATCTCATATATCACCTGTCTTGAAGGATTGACAACTGATCTAAGCAAGGTATTAATTTAAAATATTTAAGTGAAAAAGTGAACTGATCCAAGTACTTTGACAACCCAAGCTCAGCCGCAGGGTGGTACACAATTATCCCAATTTTTTTTTTCCTTATGGAATCATCTTTTCTGTCTTTTTCTAAAAAAAAAAAAAAAATCCATTTGGCAGCTGATCAACACCTATCAGAATTAGAGCATGAATAATTGAGGCCTTTCCAGAACCCATCAGAGGGATGCCTTGGGGTTTGGGGTTTGGCCTGAGTGGATCGTTTTCTCCAAGCTAGGAATGGTGTCAGAGTTGAGGAGTTCAAAGTGAAGCCCTTTCGCACCTTTGGCTGCGGGGAAAGATGTGATGGAGAGGAGCGCAAAAGGACAAGGATTAAAACAGCCATCAAAGCTCCATCCACGCCAATCAATTCAAATAAATTAGTGGAAAGGTTTGTGCCAACTGCCTGCCACGCCACATTAAAGAGGGATCAATCACTGGGATTGATCTAATGTGGGAAATAGATGCAGCTTGATGCAACAACACACCACTTATTACACTGTATATTACACTTCATTCTTCTTAGGAAAAGCACATTTTATTAATCAACTATTTATCTCGATTAATCACTGTGATTAAACTAATGTGGGAAATAGATGCAGCTTGATGCAGTAACCTAGCACTTATTACACTATATACTACACTTTATTTTCTTAGGAAAAGCACATTTTACATTTGTGTTTATACTGTTTCTACTTATGTCCCTATTTTTAGGACTTATTTTCCTGCTCAGGTTGACATTTTAGGTCATATTTTTCTATTTATGTTCATCTATTTGCATTGTCGTGTTTATATTTCTGACTTCGAGGATCATTAAGTGATTTTAATGAATGACAGCTGCTGGTGGGTGTAAAACAATAAACCAAAAAAAGACAACTGGAGATACTTACCTCCAGTGCCTCCAAGCTGATGAAGCTCGCAATAGCGAAGCCGTCAATGATGTCTTCCTCGCAGGACACGGACTCCCTCTTCCTCCGACGCGGAGGCCTGTGTCTCCCGAACCCGGGCCGGCATTCTCTCCCGCCGGGACCCAGGACACTGTTCGTCCCGCACGCCTCCCGATCGGAGCCCGAGGACAGGGATGTGGCCCGCTCCTCGGCCAGGTCCACTCGCCTCCTCCGCCGCTCCCTGTCGCGCTGTGAACGGGACCGTCGGCTCTGCCTGAATCCAGTGCTCCGGCTCGGGCCCTCCATGTTCACCTCCTTTTGTAACTCCAGTGACACCAAAGGCACTTTATTCAAGTCCCGGTTCGGCGGAAGGCACCGAACCGCAAATAAAACACCGCCACACAGACAGGCCCTCGCAGGGAGCCCCCGTTAAAATGGCGTTAATGGAACCAGTGGCTATTATTTACCGTCCTCTGACAACAGTCTATTGGCATCGGTGCCTTTCTTTCGGCGAAACTTGAGTGTCATTTCACTGAATCTAGAACGCAAACTCAGATCCACATGGGAACTCAACACATCCAACGACAAAACACAAATGTCAGGACATCGCTGATTGTGTCTCTCAGACGGCTAACGTTAGCTAGCTAGCGACAAATGCAACCGATAACCACATAAGTTATAAACAAAAAAAACACACAAGTGCCGTCGTGTTGCGGACAAAGAGGGACAAATCGAGGGAATTACAAAATCACGTCAGCGTCGGCATTGTCCAATACAACAAAACAGGAGGATTTCCTTAATTTCTGCACACGCTGACAAATTTATTTGCCTGTTAGCAAAATGTTAGCACGTTAGCAAGGCCAATAACCCAGATATCGGACATTAGCTCACCGGCGGCCGTGACATCTTTTCATATTATTGTTAAATTTGACGTGTTAATGTTGACAGCTGCTGTGAATTACGCCTAATCTAAGGAGTAAAACGAGCTGTCTGGTTGACTTTACTGCTAGCTAAGGTTAGGTCAGTGTTGACTCCAGCCAATTAGCTCATTCGGTTAGCACGTACAACTCAATACATTACAATATATTCAGCCAGCGAGCTAAGAATAAAACTATATTCTTGAAATTTGTGAGGAAAGACTAACAGGCCGAGTGGTTGACCGTGAAGCTAACTAACACCCCGCAGCCCGGAGAGCGAATTTTCCTGCTGTCGAAATGTTGATGGCCGATAGTAATGGTTGAATTCGCATCACATCAAAAGAAAGACGTAACGTTAGCACTCCGGCTAGCTGCTAGCCGATCCAGCTGTTAGCCAGCTTAGCAACAATCTCTCTTTTTATTTTTTTTTTAAACGAAGCAGAAATAATACGGAAGATCTTTTTTTCATTACGAATCACACACAGAATAAGAATATCTCGCTTCTTCACACGCAACTCTTCTTTCGTTCCACCTCCATCATAAAGAAAAAAACCGAGGCCCAAATATCAAAGCCTCGGTGTCGATTTCCATAAACGAGGGTGTCGGCCAAGCCCCCGTTGGGCTGGGCAGCTCCTGGATGCAGCCTCTGTAATCCAATGTTTGGGAGAAGTTGGACCGCTCGCCGACGTCTCCGGTTGGTTTTTCTCGCTAGATCCAGTGTGCGGATATTTACAGAGAGAAAGCGAACGCCGCCGCTGCTGCTGCTTTCACAAGTTTCCACTGAATTGGAAATTTATCGTGAAAATCTGGGAGACACAACCCTTGTCAGCCGTGCAGTGCATTGTGTGCGCAACTCTTCTTCCCCAGCCAGCAGCCAGGCAGCTCCGCAGCTCGGCTTCTGCTTACTGCCGCCATGTGGAAACGGCCTGTAGCTCCAAATATTATTGTTTTTTTATGTGCCATCATAAAAACAAATAAATACACACCCCTGTGCTGTGATTTCAGCATTAATGCTTACTTTGTAATATTATTTTTTACTGATTATAGACTGTCTACATGTTGCACACACAATAGAAAATATGCATTGTTCACAAATTGAGAAAATCTAAAATATATGCATGGTGTATATGTTTTTACGTGATAGATTTTCTACAATTTAGCACGCTGCATGTTTACTATACTGTATATTTTGCACATTACATATTATTAATATTTTAATACCTCACTCTGAGGCCTGAAATGTTTAATGCTCAGTGATTGTAGCTACTATAACAAAATAATCAATAAAGTTTCCATCCATCTATCTATTTATTACATTAAATGACCCAAAGTATGTGGACATCCCCTTTTTTCTGTATTTCTATGGATTATTATTAAGACCAGCTGAACACTTGAATTTCCCTCTGGATTAATAAAGTATCTATCTATCTATCTATCTATCTATCTATCTATCTATCTATCTATCTATCTATCTATCTATCTATCTATCTATCTATCTATCTATCTATCTATCTATCTATCTATCTATCTATCTATCTATCTATCTGTCTATGAGTGTTGCCTATTCTTTCTGAGCTCTACGAAACATACAATTAAACACAATGGAATGCTGTTTAATTCTATATTAAATGGATAAAAACATAAATAAATATTACCATGAAATAGATAAATTAATCTCTCAAAGAAACTGGAATAAATATTTATTTCTATAACTGTCGTCTCTCCAACACATTTTGTACTCACTCAGGTCTGTATATAATGATGCTGCCACCTCCGTGCTTCACTGTCAGTACTATGCATGATTCACACCAAACATGTTGAACCTCATCTGAGTCAAACAAATTTTATCTTGAGCATCCTTTGACCAAAGAGTGTGCTCCTAATAGTCATCAGGCTTCTTTTAATGTCTTTTAACAAAGTTTAAACTTACAGTTTTGTACTGGTAACGTGTTTTTCTTTGACACAATCCACAGAGACTGACATAATGAACTGTTCTTTATCCAAGCTCTCACAGAAAATGAGATTAAAACTGATAAGCCCTGTGCATCTGCCCAAAACAAGATAATGAAAGTAGTGCACTGTCAGAGGCATCATTTAAAGAAGAGGACCATTTAAACTCTGATTAGTGATACTGAGTGGACTCATTCACACCTCATGATTACTTCTACAACTGTTTTGTTCACTGATGTTTAGTTGATCATTGATCTTCCCATGTCCTTCTCTATCTTTGTAAAGTTTAACAATCATTTCTTTCAGGTCCTCTAATAATTCTTGACATGAGGATCGACACAAGTCAAAAAACTGAGTAATTTCTGGTGCTCACAGCTCATTTTATTACCATATTCATGCAATCTGGCTGTTTGGAAATCATAGGTGGACTCAATTTTGTGCCAGTGATCACAGATGTATTCATTTCTGCTCATTAAATGTCTACTTTGAGGCCTGTATTTTCAGCATAGACTTTCTGAAGCATTTGTTTTTGATTAAATATAAGAGGAAAGACTGTATTTGTCAGCTTGAAAATAATGAGATTATCGAGAGGTGATGCAATTTGCGTTGCCTGACATTTAAGTGGTTCCGACAGCAATGGAACAATAGAATCACTTGTGTTGTGTTCTGCATCCCATAGGACAATCCATCAAGGACAAACAGGGGAGGAGCTTAGTCGTCTCTTTGCAGAAGGGCGGTGATGCCAAATACACTTTAAATCAGTCAATAATCCTCAAAAAAATTACAGAAAACTTGGAATTTCTTCATGCAAATGTAAATATTCTCATTCATTCTGTATGTGCACTTTTGGCATGAGGTTATTCTTCATGCACTAAAGTTCGATAAAGCGACAGTTCTCTGTGTTTTGGTGTGAGTAGCCTGACCTCAACCCCATCCAACACTTCAGGGATAAAAACTGGAACATCAGCTGTGATCGACACATTATCACCCAACATCAGGGCTGAATCTCACCAATTCTCCAGAGGCTGGATGGAGATAAACGTCTGCAGCCAAGGACACATGATCATACCTTCACAGTAAGGAATGCAAAGACTGAACAAATCTGATCTTTCACTGAGGCTGCTAGCTTCAGCTGAAGTGATCTCGGTAGATATAGAACTGATGTATAATTATTTAATCAATACTGTATCTGCTGTCTGCCTGAAGAGTGGATTCACAGACTAATGTAGGTTCAGTGGAGCTCCAGTTTTAGGACAGGAAATGGAGCTGCTATTACCAGTCCAGTGGTTTTACAATGGCGGCGAAGAAAGTTAATTATATTGCAGTTTGTCTTACTTGCTAGTGTGTTTTCTATGCTCATCTCGCTGTGTTTTTTATGGGGTGTTATTCCTGTAGGGCTTTCCTTTTTGTTTTTAATACACTTGTGATTCGTCACAAGCCGATAACGTGTGGGTGTGTCAGGCCCTTTGAACCGTCACATGCGATATTCAGCAACAAAAATGAAACTGACCTGGATCGACCTTCACACCAGAGACCTGCATGGACCTTTTTCAACAGCACACATTTTGCCGAGTCACAGCGGTTCAGGTGTGGTTGTGACGGCTGCATTCCACCTGGGGGAGGTGCGTTCAGGTTCATTGTCACAGCGCGGGGAGACACTAAAGGAGCTCACGTCACTGCAAATGATATCAGTTCAATCTACAGTCAGAACTCAAAATGTCGGCAACAGAGAGAGTCACAGATACCACTTAATGATCTGAATCATGAAGTTTAAAATCAGCCGATTTTCATTACAATTGTTCAAGTTGATCAACTCAAATTCAAATATAAATGATTCAAATTCAGTTTCTAGTACCACATAAAGGCAACCTTCTTAAATCCAGCATTTGATCTAGTGAGCAGTGAGCAGATACTCTGTAAATAATGTACATTCATATGACTTTTAAAGGCCCAGGATCTATGGATATGGTCACAAAAATGTTCTAATACATTTTATTCACCCTACATTATGATTCATGCAGTTTTAAACCACTTTTTGTGGTGTCAGTGAGCAGAATTCTACTGAAGAAGTCATATCTTCCCTAAAACCATAAAATCCAACAACATGGAGTCTAAATAGACCTAAATCAGCCTTGAAAAACCAACAATGTGTATTTTAACTGTAATTGTAGCCACAAATTCCCAATAATGACGAGGTAGCCATGGATACCATAGTCAACTAAAAACCATGATCAAGTTTAATTTTATTCAAAATGTAAATCTAATTATTAAGATATTCTTATTTGACAACACAACACTGACAGAGCAGATATTTTTTCAATTTTGTGGGTGTTTCATGGGAGCATCGCAGCAGTAGTTTGTAGGTTAAAGCCTGTATTAGTCCACAGTTTTATTTTTAACCAATTCCCTCCTTATCTCTAGGCCTGCTGGTTCCTTCTGAAGACTGAACTCTATGAAAACAGCTCAAAAATATATCGAGTTAATGTATTTTATAGTGTCACTATTTCCTAAACAGCTGGACTTTGCAGTTTTAAGAAAATGTTCCTCAAACAGGAGGGTTGGGGACTATTTTCAGTTGCAGATCAATACACATTTGGTGCTCTGGGGAGTAGTTGTGGCAGCAGGATGGTTCATTATGTGGGACTGAGGCAAATGAATACAGTGTGTGTTCATGGTAATGGAGAATTATTCAGTTTTTAATAGTTTTTTGGACAAGAATGAATCTCATGCAATCAGAATTTCCACACAAAGATAAACTTCACTGATCTCTCACTGCAAAAATGTAGATTTTCATGAACCTGGTTGATAATGAATGAGTTTAAAACATCATTCTTTCAGTCGTTTTGGAGGATTACAGTGAAATATTCAATTGCATACAAAAAGATGTGGTTCTGTTGCCTTTTGAAAGACCGATTTTTAGGTTTTCCTTTAGATAAATAAAGACATTTTTACCATGAATCAATGTAGTAAAGACACAAATCACTGCATAAAGATCACCGGAATGCAATGTAAAATGTCCCCTTCAATAATCAAATGAAACCTATGCTCTTCTTCTTTATTTAGTTCCTTCTGTGTCTGTGGTGAAGCAGATATCTTTGGTTTTCGTCATCTGGAAGCCTCCTGGAGTGCAGCAGAGAGTGCAGCAGGATTCCTGCAGCCACAGAGACGTTGAGGGACTCGATGCCAGGGAAAAGGTCTCTACCAGCTGGGATGGTGAGGAGAGTTTGGCACAGAGACAGCAGCTCCTGGGAGAGTCCTTCCCCTTCGCCTCCCATCAGTAACAGTGTGGGTTTGGTCATCTGGAAGTCTGAACACTTGCTGACAGGAACCTCTGCTTCCGTCCCCACAGTTCCAACCACCTGCCAGCCCTGCGCCGCCTTCATCTTCAGCATATCTCCCAGGTTTTCATACCCGTACACCCCGATCACCTCCATGACCCCTGAGCTGGCCTTGCTGACCACCGGAGACAGAGGACAGCTGTGGCGAAGGCTGCTGACCACTCTGTCCACGCCGAGGAAGTAGGCAGAGCGAAGGATGGCGCCGAGGTTCATCGGGTCCTGTATCCTCTCCAGGACGAGCCACAGAGGGAGGCTGGAGTCGTTTCCTTTGTGTGCTGAGTCCTCAGTGAGGTATCTCAGAGGACTGGCCTGCAGACACAACCCTTGATGAACTGCTCCAGAAGACATCTTGTCCAGATCCTTCTTCCCGACCCGATGAACCTGCACTCCTCTCTGATGAGCCTCCTCACACACCTTTATCACAGAAGCCCTTCGAGAGGCCTCCCCTTCTTTAACGAACAGCTTCCAGGCCTTCCGTCTGCCCTGAGTGAGCGCCAGCAGGCAGGGAGCAACGCCAAAAACTATCTCAGATTCCTCTGCTTTGGAGGCCGGCGCTGACTTGTGTCTCCGCTGCGTCTCTTTGTCTGCGGGGAAATCTTCCAGACACAGCTTCCTGAGTTCAGATGACACTCTGCAGTCGTCTCCTCGCCGCTGATTCCGCTTCTGGAACGTCTCATTTTTAAAGGCTTTACTCTGAGCTGCCCTCTCTCGTCCTTCTACAGGCTTGTGTTGGACACCGAGGTGTCTCCTGGCTGCAGGGTTGAATCTTCTGTCCTCTGGGCAAAGCAGAGCAGCTGAGAAATGATAAGACGCAACCTGAGAGCGAACAGCTGAGACTGATGCAGGTGTGTGCAGCCTCCAAACAAGTAGCAACTTGTGCTGGTGTGCAAAATTTAAAAGCCACATCTTAAAAGTAGTTGGAAATATGTCCACAGACACAAAGTCTGTCCTGGAGACGCTCAGCTCAGCAGCCTGTAGACTCCATTAATCCATAAAAGATGAGTCCATACATTTCACTATCAGTCTGTCATGATGAGTTCAGTCTAAAATGTTACAGTTACCTTTGTTCAAGCATCTACTACCCTCCAGACAGACATGTTTGTGGCCTTTACGTTAGCTACGCACGTGCAACTGAGCTGCATCAAGCAAACCGCATTATGACCGGATGTACAGACCTGCTGCCTATAAAATAAAAGTCTAACATTTGCTATCTATGAAAAGACAGAAGAAGCAGAAGTAATACATATTATATTTTTTCCAAACAAAACTTCATCCCAAAAAGACAGAATCGTCTATTAGTAACATCTCTGAATATAATGTAGTTCAGTACTTTGACCTCTGTTTACTACCAAAAACCAGACATAAAATTAAAGTTTATGACACAACACTTGTATTTGATTTAATTAATCAGCACAAATATATTTAATAAGGTAGTCAGAGTGAGTGTAAACATATTCGTAAAATATTTAGAGAAGATAGGACAATATAACTTCATAAAATAATGAAAACAATAATAGCAACTGTTTAAAAACTATTTAATCAACTAAAAGAAGAGCAGGTGGAATCAAAATATGATAAAATGTAAGTTATTTTTAGATTGTTCAGCAGCAGGTTATTGCAGGTACACATGGAATAATACTGGATTTTCCAAGTTCAATAAAAGCAGCTGGCAGCCGTAGTGTAATCCAATCACTTCAGGGTGTAATGAGGTAATGTAAGGGGGGAAAGGCAGTAAGGCCATCATAAACAAATAAAACCTAGTGTTTATTACACCTTACAGAGTGTCAGGGCTACCCAAGCTCACAGTGATGAGTATTATAATTATCACCAGTAATAAATCTTAATACAGATAAAGTCCAAAGACATCAGAGTCGCTCATCCAGTGCTGATAGAATAAATGTTTTTCTGCAAGGGAATATGCAGATTAATCCTGTACAGAAACAGATAAGATAGAAGAAAAAATAGCCATAGAAAGTTTGTATACATCTATATATTTATACATATTTACATTTTGCCAGTGCACTATTGCTTTGAGATGCTAAGATTAATATTTAGATTTATATCTGAAAAGGTATTTTTTGTAACTGAGCAAAGTGGTGCTGAAGGGCTTTGATAGCAGCACAGAAAATATCCCACACTGCAGAACAAACATATAAGACTCAATTTTTTAAAAATTACGATGTTTTAATGCATATTTATATATTTGATACAAAAAATAAATAAAAATCGGAACACTAAGTCACAGATTTATGAGTGACCCTTTATTGTCGCTTCGGTCTTTTTCCTTCCTGTTTTTTTTTTTTTTTTAATTGAATGTTCATAATAACATTACATTTATTATGCCAGGGGTTTTAACTTAAAACAAAACAGTGAAAAACAATAATGTTCAACAAATAAATAAAAATAATATAAAGACAATAAAAAATACAATCAGCAGTTATATTGCATGAAACCTTCCAATGTTTTCACAGCTTTGGGATTTGAAGAGTATTGAATAGAATCTTTGTACTGTGCTAGTTCAAGCAAGTATAGTTTAAAAAGGGGTTTTTTAGCAGTGAATTTACACTTATGAATATGAAATTTTGCAAAGGTTTGTAATAAGTTAATCATGTAATATTCCTTTGTTTTGGGGCTACTTATGTTATAAAAACCAAAAAGCACATTGGGATAGGTAAGAGAAAAGTTGATGAAGATATTGGTCCGGACATAGAGAATGAAGTCTTTCCAAAATTTCACAGTAAAGGGGCATTTCCAGAACAAATGTATGACAGTTTCAGAGTCATGAGTACAGAAAGAGCAATTGTAGTCTGTGTCCTTGTGTAAGGATTGCTTGGCTGGGTAGCATCTGTGGAACAATTTGAAACACACATCCCGTAGTTTGTTCGTAATGAGATATTTAGAGGGAAGAGGCCATACAACATTCCAATTGATATCAGGAACAAATTGTCTCCAATAATGAGTAACATAAGGCACAGTGGCAAAGTTTTTCTGTAGTAAAGCTCTAATGTTTTTATTTCTCCTTCCTGTCTAGTTATGTTGGTTAATTTGACAGCGGTGACGTAACGGTAAAACTGACGTCTATGTTTGTGTACGCGTTTACGTCACTTCCTGGAAGTGAAACTATCGCAACACGGAAGTGTCGGGAAGAAAACAAATAATCGTTTAAATTCGCGTCGAGTTGAAGCACCGTTTACCGTCTGAATTACCGTCTTCTTACCGACGAGCCCGATTCACGGTAAGACCGACCCCCTGTAGGCCGAGTTTGAGCCCGCTAGTCTCAGATTGAGCCGCTGCTTCCAGCTACTTTAATGGAAACAGAGGAGACAAATCTGAGAGGAGCTAAACGGCTCAAATTAGACCTCAGGCCTCCGCTCACAGAACTCACAGCTCAGTGGTATAGTGAAGGAAACATGGGGTTAATGACATGACTACGACTGTTCTAGAAACTGATTTATATGCGGTCAGTTGTTTGGTCATATAATGTCATAAAATGGTCACTTTAATGTCATTCAGGAGCAAGGAAACCAGAAAACAGTCATTTTGATGGAGCTTAAGTCACAGAATGTACACTTAACATTTTAGTCAGCAAAATAGTTGCCAATTAAGTTGATAGTTGGCAACTAATCGATTAATCGTTGCATCTCGCTAATTGACTTACTTTCACACAGAGAATATGCAGGAAATGTCCATAAATCAGTTACAGTAGTTATCATAATCATAATTTAGCTCTTGTGTAATTATTTTTCTATGAAATGGTATTTTTTAGCAGCACCTGTGTTGTTTGACATCGTCTGATATTCTGCTTTTGGTATTTTCTACCAGATGGATAAATTATTCGGTAGAAGAAAGACTCCGGAGGAGATGCTGAGGCAGAACCAGAGGGCGCTCAACCGGGCCATGAGAGAACTGGACCGAGAGCGCACAAAACTGGAGCAACAGGAGAAGAAGATCATCGCTGACATCAAGAAAATGGCCAAACAGGGACAAATGGTTGGTAGAGCTCACAAGGAGGGATTTAATTTGTATGAAGGAAGGAGAAATCGCTCTAATTTGTATCATTTACGTCTTTGCAGGACGCTGTGAAGATCATGGCCAAGGATTTGGTCCGCACGAGGCGCTACGTCAAGAAGTTCATCATGATGAAAGCCAACATTCAGGCCGTCAGTCTAAAGATCCAGACGCTCAAATCCAACAACAGCATGGCGCAGGCTATGAAAGGAGTCACCAAAGCCATGGCCACCATGAACAGACAGGTCTGTAACAGTATCACTGAAACACTCTGGAGATAAAGTACGCTCTACCGGTGTTTACAGCCTTTTATTTATTTCTTTCCTGCAGCTAAAACTGCCTCAGATTCAGAAGATCATGATGGAGTTCGAGCGACAGAGTGAAATCATGGACATGAAGGAGGAGATGATGAATGACGCCATCGACGACGCCATGGGAGATGAGGACGATGAGGAGGAGAGGTGAGAGGAGCAACAAAACTCATCTTTTGAAGATTAAGATGTTAATATTTCCTGTTTGTTGTTCCAGCATCTCCTCCCCTCCCAAGCATCCCCCAAAGCAAAACGTAACAAAAATCTATTGACTGAAGGAGAAATTTTACGTTTATAAAGTTAAAACCAGCAACTTCTTAGCTTAGCTTAACCCTGGTGTCGTCCTGCGGGTCAAAATTGACCCGTTTTAAAGTTTGAAAAAAAAAATATTTTCACAGTGACACTTCTGATGTCCACATTTTCAACATTTTTGGGAAATCTTTGAACATTTGGGGCATTTTTTATTTTATTTTTTTTAAATAAAGCTTTTAAGGGAAACTTTTCAGAAATTATTGGAATTTTTTTCTGAAGGTTTTGCAAATTTTCAGAAATTTGGGGGATTTTTTTGCTGAATTTTTGGATTTTTTTCAGACAAGGAAACAATATTTTTTGGTGTCCCTAAATGAGGGACAACAGGAGGGTTAAAGCTAGCTAGACTGTGACCAAAAGACAATAAAATCTGCCTTGCAGCACCTGTAAAACTTACTGATTAACATCTTGTACCTTGTTTAGCCTGAGCAGGTTGTAACTTTGATTTTCTTCTTTACTCTCCCTCCACAGTCTGATATAACTAACCCTGTTTAAGTTTCTATTCATTTTCATTGTCATTGTGTCTCTTCTTAGTGACGCCATCGTCTCCCAAGTGCTGGATGAGCTGGGTCTGAATCTGTCCGACGAGCTCTCAGGTAAGAAAAACCCACAAACATTTTACACGTCTCTTGAGACATTTTCCTCTAACGCCGGATATCTTCTGTGTTCATTCCAGGTCTTCCGAGCACCGGAGGAAGCCTGTCGGTGGCCGCGGGAAAGAAGGCCGAGCCCCAAGCCGCCCTGGCCGATGCCGACGCCGACCTGGAGCAGCGCCTGAACAACCTCCGAAGAGACTGAACCCGATGTGTGGCGACGGTGTGAATACAGATACAAAACATACTCGAATCTCTGTGTCTAGATTCTTTTGGAGGCGTAACCGGCAAAGTGCTAAGCTGCCTCAGCAGACAGGCTGAGTTCTAAAAGGTGTATGGCTTTCTGTTCCAGGTGTTGTTTGTTTTTTTCCATTTAATGCGTGTAATATGTATTTTATCAAAGAAGTCATCAGCCTTCATAGGTCCAGCAAATTCTTGTCTCATTTAAGATTTTGCCAAATGACAAATTGTAGGAAAGTGAACTTTTATTTCACTGTCTGTGTAAATACTAACTCCTCAAGGCATGACGATTTCACAGATTAACACTAATTATTACAAATAGGAACCCAAATGAGATCTGGTGATATTACAGAGGGTGAATTTTATATGGTTGGAGTCTAGAAATGTCAGGGTTTTTGTACACGAGGAGGGTTTGGTGTTCTTTGTATCATTATCATCATAAAAGTAAGACATTTTTAACCCCCTGATGAGAGAATTTTGATTATATTTGTGGGAGTTGATGGCTATCAGAGTCAGGACAGTTTATTTGGCAGAGAAACATTTGTTCAGCTGCAGTGGAAAGGGAAAGATCAGCAGCATTTTACACCAAATAAGGAATCAGTGGTGTTTATTTTTCAGATACTGTCCTGTTTTTTTTCTTTATTCAATAAACATTTTTTTCCAGATTTAAATTACTCTTCGTGTGATTAGAAAATCATTTTAGCATCAGAGTCCCACTCACTACAAACCTGACTGAAAATCAGCTTTAAAAGCAACAACACAACTGGATCCACGTATCATAGACATATTCATTTTATTCCAAAAAAAATTAACTTTCAAAACTGTCAATTTTGTCAACATACAATCATAGAACAATATTGAATGTACTCAACACTTCCGACATTAAATAATAAAAAAATAACAGCCATGTTTTATGTACATTTGTTTCTGAAAGCTATGTACAGGAAAACGGAAAGAAAAAAAAAGGAAAATCAACCCTCCAAAAACCTGCCTTCACGTAGCAGTTTGAAGTGTTGAAGCTGAAGCCGTTGCATCGTCGTACGTAGAACAGTTTGAGCAAACGCAGCGAGGAAGAAACACTGGCAGAAAAATCAGACTGCAACCGAGACGAACCCGGAGAGATTAACTGGCAGCGTGTTAAAGAGCATACTGGTGGCTATGACTACAGCTAGAAAGCTTATTTATCGTCTAAAACGGCTCCCTTTCGAACTCGAGAGACCGGATGCATACACATAACTTGATTTATATTTACTGGATGTAAGCATATTAAGATTGGAAACACGGAAATCAAGATCAGAACTGTTATTCTCGGATTAGGATGAGACTGTTCGGGCCGAACGCAGCAGCCGAAAAAATCATGCTTTCAATATTTTGTAGTCCAATGAGCAGAGATTATTCTCTGTTCTGGGGTGAAGCCATGCTATCATCGTCTTTTCAAACAGCTAAATAGAGTCCATGCAACTCACATATAAAAAAAAAAATGTAACTAATAGAAAACAGGGAACAGATCACTGGGTTTCACGCCAACTTTACTACCTGTCAAATTTTCCGTGCCTTTAAGAACAACCATCCGTTTGCTTAATTTTTTTCCCTCCTTTCATTGGATTGGCTCAAAACCTGCAATTGTTTTTTTTAGAATATATGAAATCATGCTGGCTCAAAACTCCCAATATCACACTGAACATTGATAAAATCTTATTGAATTTGTGTGCGAACAACGATATAGGCAATACACAGCACGATACAGTCGGATTTGGACTTTTTTTTTTTCCACTTAGGCAGGGAGAATGAGTGGCAAAACTACCCAGAGCAAAAGGATGAAGCTGCATTGCTCAGTGATGAACAGTTGAAGCTCTAGTTTCAGTCTAAATGGCAAAAGCTGCGTTTCCACCATGGAAAATGGGAAATAGGAACAATTTGATGCATTTTCCATCACAGAAAAACTACGTTTAACTCCAAATTTCCCTTCTTGGTTTCCAAAAGTACAGAAATTGATCATGACTGGTTGAGAACTTTTTTTCAGCTGTCCTATTTTAAAGATCTGTAGCTGTATATTGTTCATGGTGCTGCAGAGGAAAGCATACGACAGACGGACCGACAATAACTTACAGTACAGCCGTGCACAAAATGATATGTAAAAACAGCCGGCGCTTTTTCCAGTTTGCTAAATTGAGACGGCGGTGTGAAGGAACGCTTTAGTTTATTGAAAAAAAGGTTAAAAGTTCAGGTTAATTTGGGTGGAAACGCAGCTTAAACACTCAAGATTAGAGTCCCCACTTCTGTCCACTATGCATAAAAAGCGACAGGATCTCCACTTGTGTTTTTGCATGGCACAGCTCCAACAATATTAATCTCAGACATGTTACAGAACATGCATATAACTGGAGTAATCGTCAACAGCTGCTAACATGAGGACTGTAATCTTGCAGCATGGAAGAAGTGCAGGGACACCAAAAATACCCCCAAAGCCAGTATTCTGCAGGAGATCAGCTGCTCTGTGGCGACGCATGGAGGCTGGAGAGTCGTTTTCTCTCCCACAGACTGAAAGCGACAGCAGCTATACACAGCGACTAATGATTTATCCCTCCCCGCCCCCAGACAGGACAAACGGAGCATCTGGGCCTGGAGCAGCGTCTCTCCGCTGGTTTAACGCCGCGTAGGTTTCACTTCCGGCAGGTCCGGTGAGGCGTGTGTTTCTTGGGGACCTCGATGCGGCACCGGCTCCGGTCGTCCAGCCAAGGCAGCTCGAAGTTCCTGGAGGAAAACGGCGTTCAGACAGTTTACTTTCAGTTCAGGGATGATGACATACGAGAATAATTCCTGGAGCAAACACCACTGATGCTGTTTCATTATCACAATAACACCAATGCTTGGTTTAAATCTCTGTATCCAGCATTCGTCAAGACTTAACTTGCTGTAAGTTAACAGACAAGCAAAAATGATTTCTTGACGATAAAAATGGCCTTTACAGTCACTAGATTCCAAGCCCAGACTACCTGATGATTTTAGCTCAGACAGACTTCTGCGCTCTGAGACTAAAATCCTGGGTACAGCAATGTTGAAACATTAGTCCAATAAAAGACTGACTCAAGCTCGTGTGATCCAGCCTCCTTTTGTGTTCTAAAAAAAACCCTGGGAGCTGTCAGAGTCCACAATATTTTCTGGCATTTCTAGTTCCAGCAGCTGTAGGATAAGACCTGACAGCAGCAGTGAGTGACAGCCACAGAAAGCGAGAGGCGAGTTGGAGAACAACATCACGGCTGCTTCTCATTGTGCCAACATGTCTCCTCGTCTCAGCTCCTCCCAGAGAGGATGTGAGAGATGAGAGCGAAGAAGCCGAAGCTGCCAAGAAGAAATCCTTCATTCTACAGGACCAAAACATCCACATTTCCCATCAGGAATCTAGTGACTGTAAAGGTCCTTTTTAAAGGCAAGAAATCATTTTCTAAGATCTTGTCCTGTCTCTTTTCCTCTAGTAATTTGTTGCTTGTCTGTTTGTCAACTTCCAGCATGTTAAGTCTTGAAAATGACCTTTTAAATTCCCCCTTGAGGACAAATAAAGTTATCTGAATTGAACTGAACAGCGTCACTTTTAAGCAGCACCTCTAATTTACAACTTTATGCACGACCACAAACACATTACATGTATGATGCAAATCCAAATAACTCATTGATTACCTGATCGAGAATTTAAACAATCTTCAGTTGCAGCACCCCATAGCCTGATTTGATTCTCTTTCTCAGGTGTTTTCATTTTCAATTTGGAGCTTGTATGAATATTGAGTTAAGACGTCTGGGAAGAAAAACAGATGCTCTTCTCTTCTATTATTGCAATCACATAAATTGCAAGAGTTTAGGACAATTTCCAGAGTCTTGAAATCTGAGTTTGAGGCCAAAAAACAACAACGGAAGGAATATCTTTTGTAAAAAAATGTTGTTAATTATGATTAACAAGTTGTTAAAATTAATAATTTCATGACAAAGAGCACCAGTGCTGCTATGGAGACACTTATGTTGGTTTTAACTATAATTAATTACATTTTAATTCTATCAGCAGACTTTAACCCTTCTGGGTATCTTACATCACACCGTACCAAAATCAGGGAGTTCTTCATATCAGTAAACAGTCTTAGATGCATTTTTTTTGCTAATAAATCTCCCCGAGTCTTCCTTGAAGCATCAAAGAAACGTCAGCCTGATATAGCTGCTCAGTAAATGTGACAGAATTCAAAGAAAACATCTCCAACTTACTGTTGTGAGAGTTTGGGCAGCGGCCGTCCAAATGCAACCACAGGCAAGAAGGGAGTGATCACAATAGTTTCAACTGGAAGAAACAATTAGAAAGTAAAGTTAAACATCATGCCTGTGTTTCTACGATACACTGCACCCCGTCGTATTCACGCATTCTGATACTGAACGGTGCTGCTGTACCGTCTTCGGTGTCGGGATAGAAGGACGACAGCTCCGGCTCGGTCTCCTGGACGACTTTCTTCCTGTTCATGCGCTGCTGCAAGCGCTGGAACATGCGCTGCTCTCTGATTCGCTGGATGTCCCACCTGAAAACCCACATGAGGTTAATGAAAAAGGCGGGAAGAGGACGGATCTAATGAGGAACCGCAGCGCCTCCCTGAAGAACACAACGGAACCGTTACATCGTAGGTTTGCCTTAAAGCCACGACACACCGTGATTCATTAGCAGGAGCAGTTTTTCCTGACTCAGAATGAGTCTTTATGGGGGCGACTCAACAAAGAGCATCATCAGTCCACTCACTGGAAAACCAAAGAGTCTGTGTTACCTTCTTAGACAGAAACCTGAATTTTCCTCTTTTTTCTGAACAGTTGATGGAACAAAAATGTCTATTATGCTTGAGGGAACAACACCCTTTTTCTTCAAATTTGTATTTTCCTTTGGTGCTGGTCTAAGTCTCTTTGGGAGGATAATAAAAATTCCTCTATACAGGAACAAACCTGAAATAAAGACTTCACTGAGGGCCGTTCGGGCATCACACTACCTTAAGAATTCAGTCAGTCATTCACAGAGTACTAGATGTGCACTACAGTACTTTGTTTATATGTAGTGGTAATTATTCAGCACTATTTCATTAGTCTTCACACACTGTAAGCCTTAAAAATGACCTTATAAAAAGGATAAATATCTGCTGAGTGTTTTGTTGGTTGCAGGTAAGAAATGTTTATCACAGGATATTCCCAGCATTTCAGCCTGGTGGGATATTTATAAAATGGAAGAGATGACAGCGTTTGTAAATCAAAAACAAGACTAGTTTGTAGCATGTTGGGAAAAAAGAGTTGCATGTATAAAAATGAAAAAGCCCAGTTTAATGTTGAGTCTAAACACTTAAAAAAAATGTAATGGTCATGTTTCCATTAATTTTATTTTATTGTATTTTATTTTCTTGGATGGGAAATTGTCTTCTGAAAAAAGAACAATGATAATATTGTGCACATGCTGTACGCATCACTAAAAATCTGATGAAAATGAAAAATAAAGAATTTTTTAAAAAAGACCTTAAAGATGAATATTACATACACAGTATCATAAATATTAAGGGAAAGGTCAAAACATTTAACCATTTCTAGGTGTTTGCAGACAAGAAATTGTACCACAAATGTGCCAATGATATGTTTTAAAGTGCATTTTTGATTAAACTGTGACGATCAGATGAAAATTACCTGAACAAAATTTTAAAATAAAACTCAATTTACAAGCTTCCCCCCCTACAAAAATCACCTTCCTTTTTACAGTGCAACTACCTTTACAGTTTAATGGCATGCCTTGTTATTGGAGTCTCATTTTTCTTTGTCTCACCTACTATTTTATAAATGTAATTTCTGTTCAAAATGTATCCTTATATCTGTTAGTATTTCTGACAAAAATCATTTTTCAACCATAAAACTTCCCTTTTCTGTGCATATTTTAGCCACAATTCTTACAAAACCAAAATTGAACCCATAGCTGTTGTTACATGACTCTGTTTTTTAACTCTAGTACTCAGTATCAGTCATGCTTACATCAAAACTCAAGAACCTAGACAGATTTATTGATCACTAAAGTCAGTGTTTGGTACCTTTTCCTCCTCTTCTCATCCAACTCGAGCTTCATGTGACGTTTCAAAAACACACCGTCGTCCAGCGGCTTGACAGAAGCACAAATTCACACATTTAACTCATGAATTAAATGCTTTAGGCTCTGATGTGGGATAACTTTAGAAGCAGAATTTTCCTTTGTCTCACCTCAGGAGGGTTAAATGAAGGGTCTTCATCCAAGGGCTCTATGAAATTTTCCCTCCAAGAAGGAACTAGAAGGGAGAAAGAACGAAAGAGGACATTATTCACAGGCAGTGCGTTTGATTTAAATGATAAAGTGATTAAAGATGGGATATAGGTTAGGCTTACAAACAATCAGCATATCATGTACTACATGAGGAGTCCACTCACTGGCCACCTCTTCCTCCTTTTTAGGGGAAGTCTCACGCAGAGGGGACAGAGGAGGTTGGTTCCAGCAACACAGATACATCTCTGTGGTAGACATGAAGGGCAGATCTTCCATCTGACAGCTCAGCTCAGGCTCCTCTTTGCAAGGGAGCAAAATGTCCTTCTCTGGCCCTGATCGCACAGGGACAGTCTTCTCTGGGGTTTCTTTACTGCGCAGCTCTCTTTGATTGGGAGAGCTGGGCTGAATTTCAGGTTTCTGGGGGCTAAGTTTGGCACTTTTGCCACGAGATTTTTGAACTTTTGAATCTCCAAAGCAGGATTTCCTGTGTGGGCAAGAGGGAAAAATGAGGTGAGTAAAGTGAAAAGCCTCACTATGAGAAGAAACTTTCACATTGTTGGATTTTTGCATCAGCACTAATTGATCATTTTGTGTATTTTATTCCCGTGGCTTGATTTACACAAACAGGAAACTGTGCTGCGTTTGTCGTGTTTTATGTTACCTTTTTTGACCTTTGCCACCCCGACTAAAGGGCAATGGAGTGGCTGTGTTGGGCTGTGGACTCTCCTCTATGTCCAGGTCCCACATGTCCTCTTTGTCAGGGGTCCATGGCTCCAGGGGCTGGAAAAGGCGCTTGTCACGAGGAGGATCTTTCCTTGTGAGCTGGAGGCGACGCTCCATGCGCTCAATACGTGCAAGCAACTGCAAAAGAAAAGACGTGAACAGAAAAACTTATGAATGCAGAATGAAAACTCAATCTTGTGTCATGCCAAAGTAACATATTTTATACCATGTTAATATTTAAGAATATACTTTTACGTACTGTCTCCTTATCTGCTTTGAGCTCATCTATCTCCTTGTCCTTGGACTGCAGCTGTTGTTGCTGTTGTTCAATGAGGTCCAGTTGCAGGAGGAGAATCTGCCGGAGGCAATTGGCTTGTGTGTGTGGATTGGCAGGGGTCTTCCTGATGTTCCTCCACTTGCCCTCAGAGGAGAGTTCAATGGATGCTGTGCCAAGGACTCCAGGGACAACCCCCTTCGCACTGTCATCAGCACCGGCATCCTTCGGGTTATTGTTCACAGCCATCTGAGGATTATCCATATTGTCAACAGAGAGGGGTTTACCTTTCACTGGGGTTCCCTCACCCCCCATTGGTCTGACAGGGGACAATATCCCCACACTTTTATTGTCTCCTTGAACTACTTCTGCGACTGTAGCAGCGAGAGCAACTTTGCTTGTCATGTAATTCTGCTCTAAGTCCTTAGATTTGCTTGGGATCTCGCCCCCTTGCACGTCTTGAACATCTATAACAAAGTCGCAGGACTCCCTCTTGACGCTTACAGGACTCACAGTGGCCAACCCGATGTGCGTTTTGTCAAAGTCTATAGTGTTAGCGTGCTGCTTGAACCCTGTGTATGGAAACAGCGTGGATCTCAGAGTCATGGCGAACACAGCCACTTTTCATCCTGCAACGCCTCGGCGAAGCAATTTAACCACAGCTACTTCCCATGTGAAGTTAGCAGCTGCTGTCCTGCAAAACAGAGAGCAAAAAAATACATTTCACGTGTAACGGTTGTCTGTTCAGTTAGGAGCGTGGCGTCTTGGAGCTGGTAGCAAAAGACAAACACCAGTTAATAATACTTGGACAAACCAAAGAACAGTGGAAGAATAAAGTGTGCATGATCCCGGGCATCCCTTTCCTAAAATCGCTCGCCGGGTGTGAATATTTAAGCTAAGCTACATTAACACTGCAGTACAAACACAATAGCGCTAATTCGGAAACAAACTAGACGGTTTTGGAGGATTTTAACTCGTAAATAGTGCGCTCGGGCAGACATTTCAGGGCGAGGGCTTCAAACAAGGACTCGGGAGTGGCTGTGTAGGACACTGGCAGCAGCCATCTCCTCCATTTTGGTTCTCGCGAAATCATGAAAAACAATAACAGCTAGCTAGCAGGCTAACGTTAGCCGCTACTTCTACCAACAAAATGCGCGTTCGCAGAGACTCGGCTGCAACGACCGTGTCGGAACGGTCACCGTTCGCACAGAGCCGTTTTTACAAACATGCATTGATGCGTTTCGAGCTTACCTCGACTACAATTCAAGTCCACCTGCAAGTGCCTTCATGTTCCCTCCTCAAGACTTGTTTTAAAGCGCCTACTACTGCGCATGCGTAATTTGTTCGCTGGCCATTTCTTGTGTTTTGGAAGGTTCCATCAGAAGGGCGCCAGCAGGGGGCGACAGAGGTTCACAGAACACAACGAAACATTACGTTGTCATCATAAAATAAAGCGAAAATACAACATTATTGAGAAGTCACATCCGGTCTTTATTGTATATTAATTTGTGGTGGAAAGTGACTTGGTAGCTTTACTTAAAGCAATAACTACAACATTAAATCTGCTGGAGCCCTCCCCCCGGCATATTTAAAAAATGCACCGGAGGGCAGAGATGAGCAAAGACCGAGGGGGCGGGGTCTGGTTACGTAGGGCTGACGTAAGGGGTCAGAGGTGACAAGGGCTGAACTGTATTGGTGCTTTATTTTAAAAATGTAATTATAGCAGCAAAGTTCTACTAAAAGTGTATTTTATAAACAGAGGCTTGGACTCTAGTTTCATTTGATGTTGAAGGCAGGTCACTGTTATTTAAACTGCAGATTTAAAACATTGCTTTCCAATGGAGCAGTAAGATTGACATAACAAATGTACTGTAATAATATTTATTACATAAATTTGCATAAATAATCCAAATATTACGATTAATACCATACAGTAATATTTATCATAAATATTTACCTTAATAATCAGATTATTAGACTTAAGACACTATATATAATAATAAGGGTTATTATATCTTATAATAATAATTTTATAGTAATATATTTTAAAATCAATTTACAAGAACAATTTAAACTTTAATCAAGATCTACAATATAATACAAATGAACCTGGCCAAATTAAATATAGAATTATAAATGGATGCCTTTTGTAAGTTAAACTAAACTTTCTCTGTTCAGTAAGCAACATTATGTCATTAAGCTGCACATAATTTATTTTAAAGATCAGTTTTATGTTCAGGTAATAAGAGTCTCAAACATTCAGTAAAGTAAGTAGCCACCAACCTAGTGTGTTTTATGATTTCTTTATAGAAGTCTGCTTGATGTTTGATTGCAGCTACAGGTAGACTGTAGAGCAACTGGGGGGACTTTTTTTTAAAATCTGAAACCTAATACATTACCTGAAATCAGGCCTTTTGTTTGCCCAGAAAAAGAATAAAGTGTGCAGGTGGAAAAGGTTTGTCTCAAAAGAATAATATGGCTTTTGGTAAGTTAAGTTATAATAATAAGTGTTACTCCACACTGGGTAGAATCTAACATTCAGTGAATCATTCTTTATCGTCACGTATCATAAGCAAACCACTTCTGTTGCTCATACCATCGAGGCACGACTTTTTCATCAGGTTAATGGTGTGTGTGATTTCTGTGGGCTGTTAACTGTTTGAGAAACTTCCATTAGTTCACCCTTTGCATATTTCCAGTGTGTCTTATCAGTTGTCACCTTTTTATGTGTGTTTCATTAATTACTTAATGTGGTGGAAATAAAATGTTTTTGCAGCTTTGAGGGAACTGTATATAAGCTCCTTTTCTGAAGGCAGCCCTCCGTGGTAAGTAGCTGACAAATTTCTCACAGCTCGTTTCAAAGACATTTCCACTTACAGGTGAATACGTATGCTTATATCGGTTTTTCTTTAATGCTGGGATCTATACCTGCTGCTGTTTTAGATAAAATTCTTTGTGTTTTTTTGCTTTTAGGTCGACATGAAGGCGCTGCTGTTTAAACTTTTGGTCATCGTCATGCTTGGAAGGCTGCATGCAAACACTCAAACAGAAGAGATGGGGTTAGTTTATGCATTTGTATGTATTTAATTTGTTTAAATCTCATTTTGGTGCTGCTGAATAGTCATAAATGTTGTTTTTGTTTGTATGTTTGTTTGTTTTTTTAAAGATATTTTGGGGCAGACTGTAGAGAGCTGCCAAGAAATGAGGAGAGAAGTAGAAGGAGTTCATGCATAATCTTCTTAACTGAGTCTTATTATCTGAAAATAGAAAGTATGTTCCACTAAAAGATATGTTATATATATATGTGTGTTTAGGAGGAAACTTAACACTACAGAAAGTAATATTAGTTATATTTTTACTTTTCCTGTTTTCAAGACAAAACAACACATTTGAATATCATTAGCAGCCAGAAGACCAATCAGTTAATTGAGAAAATGCTCTAAATAGTCATTTGTTGCAGTTCTATTTGCCTCATTTTATATTTGTGTGGTTGTTCAGTTTCAGTGAAGACGAGCAGCACCTCAGGAGAAGATACGCCGAGTCTGTCATCGCCAGCGAAATCAGCAAAATCAGAGATTCCATGGTGCAGAGAAACTTCATCGATTTCTTGCTCAATCAAAAGGGGAAAAGAAGCAGGTGAGTGAGTGAATGAAGCAGCAGATTAGAAGCTACAGAAAAAGAACACATGTGCTGAATGCAGTGGTTTCTGTTCTTACAGGTCTGCTGCTGTGGAGGAAGATCAGGAGGAACGTTGGTACAACGACCTGCTGAAGCTCAGCCTGCACGACAAGCAGGGAAACATCTAGGTGGGTTTTTCATTCTTCAGAAAGCCTATAAATGACATAATTAGCAGCCAAACATGGAATATCAGTTGATTGGTAGAAAAATAGAATTCAATAATTGATTCATAGTTATTTTTCAAACAAAAATGACAAATGCTCCCTTCAGTTCCATTTTTATAAATGCAAAAATTTTAATTCTGTCCTGTGGTAAGTAGCAATTAACAGAACATTTTAGGTTCTTAACCACTATTTGAACAAAACATGCAACAAAAAATATATTTTTACACCATTTTAACATTTTATAACCCAATTATTTGATTAATTGTCAAAAAAATATTTGTAGAATCAGTTCATGGTAAAGTGTTCCTTATTTGCAGCCTGATTTAGGAACATTGTCACTCTTGATTTATGAATGTTATATTTTACAGACACATGCTTTGTACATTAGAAACAAAAATACACCCAGAACTGTACAGATCAAGTCAACTGTGCAATGGCTGATTAATCTTTTCAATCATTTTAAATGAAAATGTGTTCTCAGATTAACAAAAATCTGTATGTTTGATGCGCTTCTTTGTGATAGATAATAGTAAATTAAATATTTTAACTTTTGGGTCTTTAACCATGACATTTAAATGCATCACATTAATCACTGGGACAAAATGAGGTCCATATTTACCTCTAATCTGACTGAATCATTAATGTATTAAAGAACAAACTAATGAGACTGATTAATACTCAGATCTGTGGTGAGTTGCGGCTCTAAGCTGATAAAACTAAACTGACTGTTTAATATCATGTCTCACGCTTTTCTCAGGCTCCAACCAGGTGCACTGATGCTGGTGAGAAATCATCTTACAGCTCCAGATGACATTTCTTCTGATGTTTTTCCTCTGACTTTCTGAAGTTTGTGCAATGTGTGTAGCAGTGTATAATCTTTAATGTGTATTGTCTACTTGTGTAACACAAATAAAGTCACATGAGATTAGTTGGAATAAATTGTATTTTTTTTATTTCCCTGATGAATGTAGCAGTAAATAAAGGTTAAATATCTGTGGATCAAAGTTGGAAATTCACATAAACACAGTTTCAGGGTACATTTATTTAAGTATAAATGCAATATTTTGCTCTAGTGCATTTATATGTTACTTACCTTCAATGGCTATAATTATTAGTTATTTCTCACTTCAGGATTTAACATTTTACACAGTACAATCTACAGATGCACGACGTTGGATATTTACCAATATTTGATGGATTCCACATAATTCCTTAAATGTGAATATTGTCAGAATGTGCTTTTTTGCACTAAAACAAAGGGAAAAAATTTGGAGCTGTGGTTATTTATAGATTATTATGCTGTGATTTTACTGGTCCGGCCCACTGGAGATCAAACTGGGCTGAATGTGGAACCTGAACTAAGATCAGTTTGACACCCCTGATCTACAGCTTTTTCTAAATGTACTGTCCTGCTATATTCTCCCGGACAGCAGGGGGCGATGCACAAACAGCTGCTGACTTCAACCACCGGACACCAGTTTATTTCCTGGTAGTATTCAAAATGGAAGCAGTCGCACTAAATTACCGTTAAATAACCCGAAATATAACAGAAAACTCTGCTTTTCCGGGACTGAACGCATTTACTCCACAGTGGATTCGAGTGCTAAAGATAAAATCACGGAAGAACTGCGCGTTGGGGCAAAAACCGCGAGAATTGGTGGACGCCAGTGACTTGAACTAGCTAGCGGAGTTAGCTTAGCTCTAACTTAACGCTAACTTGGCGTTAAATTTGCACGTAACTAACTTCACACACGGATTTTAGATTTTCTTTTTTCTTTTTCTTTTTTACTAGACTTCAGCACAATGCGAAGAGGAGTCGGTACGGGGGCTATCGCCAAAAAGAAGCGGGCGGAGGTAACGTTACAGTTGTTATTGTGCAGTTGTGTTTTTGCTGTAACAGAGTGTCTGCAGGACTCTAAAATGCTTTAAAAGTAGTGAATTGTGTGGTTTAAAACGTCTTACATGTTCATATTTCTTGTTGTAGGAAGTAAAATTGCTATACTTGCTGTAGTTTAAACCAGGGGCGTCGTTAGCATCCTGAAACATTGGGGGTTTAGCCCAGTTAGCTTGACATTTGCACCATTTTCAAATGATTTCCCAGTAGCATGAATGTAAATTGTAATCTCCAGTTTGTGTTTGGAGCAGTTTCAATGCTTAGACCATGTTTCACATTATTCTGACAGTGTTGTGCCTGGAGTTAGTGTCTTTTCTGACTATTCCGTAGCTGTGAAAGTAGCACTGACTTTGACGAGAGTTTGGAGTGAAATTGACATTTCTTGTAAGTTATTCATTCTCATTTGAGTTTTTAAGTTTAAGACAATCCCTACAGGAATGTAAATGTGCAGGTTTTAATGCTCCATGTAAACACCATATCTATAAACAGAGGCAAAAGCACGATATTATGCTGGATCTAGACAAATCCATTGACTTAAAAACTGTAACTGAACTGTAACTTGATAAACCCTAAACTGAGTTTTCAGTGGAGTTGGAGTAACACTTTATCTCACCAGTGATTTTTATTTTCTACTCAGGCTAAATATAAAGAAAGAGGGAGTGTTCTCGCAGAGGATCAGATTGTCCAGGTGAGTTTCGCTGTGTTCATGTTTGTTACAGTCTGTATTATTTGCTGTGTCGCTGTTCTCAAAGAGAATTATTATTATGTACAAATTCAGCTGCAGTGAGTTGTGTGACAAGAAAATAGTCAACAACCTCATTGATAAGCATGCAAAAATAGTCATCTCTTTTGTATATTTTGAATCTGTCTCATGTGCTATGATACAAACATAGAATGAAAATAGATGTGTGAGCTGAAACAAGAATGAGAAAAACATTTGAGACAGTGACTACCATATGCAGGACAAAAAGAAGTTTGAATCAGCTGAAAACATTGTGAACTTTTTATCTGTGTTTCTGCCAGATGTCGAAGCAGCTGGAGACCTTCAAGTCCCACCTGGAGGAGTTTGCCAGCAAACACAAACAAGAGATCCGCAAGAACCCACAGTTCAGGGTTCAGTTCCAGGAAATGTGTGCCACCATCGGCGTTGACCCGCTCGCCTGTGAGAAACATTCTGAATATAATGAGCAAAAATAAATGTGACCTAGAACATCTTTGACTAGTTCCTTTCTTGTTGTTGTTGTGAAAAGATTTCACATTTAAATTGGAATTTTTCTTTTTGTTTGTTTACAGCTGGAAAAGGTTTCTGGTCTGAGATGCTCGGTGTCGGTGATTTCTACTATGAACTCGGTGTTCAGATTATTGAAGTGTGCCTCGCCCTGAAACACAGAAATGGAGGTTTGTAATTTGTCTGTGAAAGTGAAGTTATTGTCATAGGTCTCAACCGTGTCTGTAATGCTTTGGCGTTGAACATTCAATCCACAGTAGCAATAGTACATTGAAATAAAGTCATTAATAAAAGCATGATGTAGATATTCTAATTACAAATGACTGAAACCAGCTCATAATGTCTTTTATTTCAGGGCTTATTACTCTGGATGAACTCCATCAGAGAGTACTGAAAGGACGGGGTAAATACGCTCAAGAAGTGAGCCAGTAAGTATCACTAGTCGAAGATGTTAGGTTTGCGTAGGTACATGTTTATTATTTGGGTGATTTAATTCACACGTATCAGGCGTAAATTGTGTAATTGTTGCCTGAAAATGTGCTTTCCAGAGACGACTTGGTGAGAGCCATAAAGAAGCTGAAGGTGATGGGGAATGGTTTCGGGATGATTCCAGTTGGCGGTTCTTATCTGGTCCAGTCAGTCCCAGCAGAGCTCAACATGGATCACACTGTGGTTCTACAGCTGGCCGAGGTAGGATCCAGTTATGGGTTGTTTTTGTTTGGTTTTACATGAAATTTAAGACATGTCTTGCTTTATTACATTACAATACAATACAACTGTATTATTGTACCATTTATTTAACCTGATAAAAGACCCACTGAGATTGAAAGCTCTTTCACAAGGTGACCTGGCCAAGACAGCAGCAGAGTAAACAACAACAAACATTAAAATATTAAACACAAGCAGTTTGATACATGAAATACAGGAATTATTTTTACAGGAACAATTTAAGCACTCAGGCACTGTTTGAAGGATTTCTGTTGTAGATTTCTTAAGATAGAGCGGAAGGCTTCCAATGAAACGAGTTCAGTTCAGATCAGAGGGCATTCCAAGCAGAGGGGGCAGAGGAACTGAAAGCTTTCTTTCCCGGAGTCAAGGCCTGAAGGCAGCTTTTAACGATGGATTCTTTTGTGAGATGTAATCTTCTGGTTGTGTTTTCAGTTTATTTAACTTCTTTATATGAGTTTTGGTCGTGTAGTTTTCATCAGTGTGAATCATCTTTTAGATATGCGCTTGTTTCCAGAAAAGTGGTGGCAGTTTCACATAAAAATCTGATGTCTAAGTGAGCCCCTGATTCTGTCGAGGTTAGACACAGTAACACTTCCCACATGGGTAAAGTCTGAGTTACACTCTGCAGAAAGATGAAATGACAATACTGCTGACTTTTTTGGGCGTACTATCCGAACAAATAAAGATCATGGCTGTTACCTCCAAACTGATGTCTCCTTGTTTCTTTATTTTTTTTTTTGTAGAAAAAGGGATACGTTACAGTGAGTGAGATCAAGGAAAGTCTGAACTGGCAGAAGGAGCGAGCGAGTCACGTCCTGGTAAGTGCACAGCGGTCCATTTTGGGTATTTCAATGACAGCAGTCAGGAGTTCTATGAGTCTTAAAACAGGTAATTTAGATGTTTATTAAATCTTAAAATGTCTGAAGTACTTTTTCTTGCTTGCAGTGAGCATTAAAGTCTGTTTGTGAACTCTTAAAAGGCATTTTACTGCTAAAACCTTGAAATGTAGGATTGTTGTGACAGAGGATGTCCTGCAGTAGATAAGAAGGACTCTACCCCGAAAGCATAACATATAATGTAAATTCTCATTTAGTGGGGCCTGCCAGAATTCTTCTATGCAGGAAAAACCTTGAAAAAAAGAGGATTTGCACCTTTTTTCATCATATAGGATAGTAAATTAAATATATTTTGGTTTTGAAAACCTTTAGGACACTGTGAATAGCATTTTTTCCCAGCGTTTTATACATTAAACGCTCGATTGCTTCAGTGAGTTGGGAGCTTCCCGGGATTTACTTCAATAACATCGGTCATTCAAAGCTGTGTCCTCCTTTTTTTGGCATCGTTTCATACTTTGGATGACCCAATTTATAAGAGAGGTAATAAATTAGATTATGTGTGGCATTAAAAAGGTCTTTGAAGTTATAAGATCTGTGACAGCTGTGACAACAAATCTAATTAACAAGTTATTTATCTGAAAAAGCATGAAGGAATTTCAATTAACAGCGGCATGTGTAGTGTGGATCAGCAGTGTGAGTGAGTGCAATGTTGTGTGGTGCAACAACAAACTAAACTGGCGTGTCAGGGTTTAATATATGTTAAAAAACTGAGGAAACTAAGTCTGTTTTGCGTCTGACCTTCCCAGGATCACCTGCTGAAAGAAGGCCTGGCCTGGTTGGACTCTCAGGCAGCTGGAGAAGCTCAGTACTGGCTGCCAGCGCTCTTCTCTGAGCTGAGCTCCCGTGACGTCTCGCCGGAGGAGGCCAATCAGATGACGCCTTAGGAGGTGACGGACTGAGACATGTTGGTAAACAAAATGTGCCTGGTTGGGGAAGGAGAGGCTCATGTGATGGAGTTGGCAGCTTCTCTGGAGCTGGCAGGCGGAGCCAACTTCTTCTGAGATCATTTTTTTTTGGACGCGAGGAGGGAAAACGTTCCGATGACTGACTTTATTACGGAGTCACTGGAAGCAGCTTCAGCAGAAACTCGGTGTGGTGTTGCACTTTACGGGTGATCGGGGATAATTCTCAATGTACAAAACATAACTAAAGCTTTCATGAGTAAACATTTAAAGAAAAGCCAATCGCACATGTGGTGTTTGGGTTTTTATTATTCATTTAAATGCAGTTATTTATTCACATGAATCCACTTCTGCAGCCAACATTCATCAGAACCGGGTTAAATAAAGTTCAGTCTGATCTGGTTATAGTGGATCAGAACTTCCTGTGAGAGACGCTAAATATAACGTTATACTGTAAATGAGAAATACTGGTTAATACATTACATGTAAATGGTGTCATTCTTATAGATTCACCTCCTTAAAGGACCATATCGCTGCTTTTGCACGTTTTAACCCGTTTACGGCAAATTGTGTGCGTGTTACTGCTGACTGTTTTCCACAGAGTTGACCTGATTATCAATGTGATCGAATATTAGAGCCAATATTTAGCATTTTTAGGAATATCCTTGATCTTTTATTGGCTGATTTAGATAAAATATTTTTTTAAATGCATGACTTTGGCACTGATGCAGCCGCTTCTCTCAATCTGATGCATTTTTGCCAATCAGCCAATCAAATCTGATGGGTAAATGTTAAGAGATTCACTCTAAAATAAACTTGTAAAACATAAGTATTTGAAGAAGGTAATTTTAAATTTAAACACTCCTATTGTCATTTTAATTACAAATATAAGTAATTGGTCTCCTTGATTACTTGAGACTATATCTGTATCGGCTTCAGAATAAACAAACAAACGTATTGGCCAACCACTATTTTTCAGCCGATGCTTGAAATTTTTAACTTTTGACCTGTTTATCTGTTAAATTCTTTGCGGGGTTCAGGGTCAAAGTCTGTTGCACTAAAATCCAGATTGCTAACCTTGTTGTTTACTTATTTACTGATCCGATAGTGTGTAATTTAGATAAGAATTTAGCCATTTTTTTCCCCTCAAAACAAAGTGAAAAGTGAGCTCTACTCACCGATGTATCTAGGCTGCTACCTGCCAGGAAGAAAACTTAGTTAAAGAACTGACAAATTATCTTCGTTTTACTAAATCACTGGCAAACAAAACAAACCTCATGTTAGAAAAGTCAAGATTTTTTTGGATTGAGATTAATATAATCCCTGATAGAAGCTGATTAAGACACTCAGAAGAAGGCAGAACAAGAAATAAATGTGTGTACTGGATAATATAAAAATAACTTTGATTTCTTGGTTGGACTTCTGCCAATTTTACACTTGCTTATTGAAAATACGGCTGCTTTAACAACCTATTTTTTTACATGTATAGATAAATGCTTTTCATAGCAAAAAAGGCCACCTGACATCCAGCACACACTGCAGAGCTTTCAAAACAAATCTTAAATTTACTACCGTGCAGCGATGAGATCAACGTTTGACCAAAAATAAATGAGGACGTGTCGCTGGCTGTGATGGATTAAATGTCGCAGGCGGGTTTCAGGTCTCTGCAGGCTCGAGCGATGAGACGCTTGGGGCTAAAACGATTTGGAAATCAGTCTGTGTTGAGTGTGTGATTTGCCGTAAACGAGTAAAATGGTCCTTCATGCTTGTTGTAAGACGTCTGCAGGCGCCGCTCTCACAGCTCGTGGCCGTAGACGTGGTCTTCGAACACCGACTGCTCCATGCCGTCGCAGATCATGGTGCAGAAGGGACACACCCGGTGGCTCTGCTCGTGCTGCTCCAGTTCGCTTTGGGTGATGCCGGGGAAGCTCTCCTGGCAGTGACGACACACCAGAACCTGCTGGGGGGACGGGAACAGGAGGAGCGGTAACAGAATAGGCGGCGGATTATGTTTTAAGCCCGCCACGAAAATAAACGGTAAACAGCCGAGCGGGCGGCCACCTGACGCAGGACGTTATTCTCATTAGAGGCCAGAGATGGAATTTAAAGCCCAGTTGGTTTGAGTCGTGGTTATGTGATATTTACTGTTGCACTCAGTGGTCACTTCATCAGGGCATCCACAGGTCTAGAAAGCTCCGATTAAATACTTTTTCTAGCCTAATGTACGCTGTAATGTTACTTCAAAGGTGTTTTTCTAAGAGATTTTTTGCAAAAACTGCACTTTGATTCTAATAATATAGCAAATCCATGCGTACAGCTTAAATGCACAGATTATTTGATCATTTATCAATCCGTCCATCCATTTTCTATCAGATTTATATTGTTTAATGAATAATTAATGATATTACTACAATATACAGTTGAGGAGACTCAAAATCCTGATTTAAATGCTCGAATAATAAATCCAGGCCTTAATTCCTGCTTTGCTTTGACAGTTCTTAATCTGGTGTTGATGTTGGATAACAAAGCAGTTATTAAATTTAACTTGATGTGTTTTTTTTTGTTTTTTTTAAAGTTCTGGTTGTTAAGTACACCTTTCTAACTCTGGCTGCCACCAGAGCAGCCTAAATTCTTGGTTTCAAGGTTGGAGCTGGCTTCAGATGACGTCTGCTTTTTGATGCGGAGCGTTTCCCTGCTTGAATAAAAGCCTTTAGAAGGTGAGTAGATGGTGGTAAGTAACCTGGAGCGTGCAGGTGATGCTAATTTGAGATATTTTACACCTAACTAAGGATGTCTGGAGATCTGGGAAGCACTGATTCTTGCCATTACATTAACTTAAATCTTAAACATTCGACTCTACTGACCACAAAAATACCCTCCTAGACGTTAGAGCTAAAAAAGCAGCTGGAATGATGTTAATTTGTCCACATTCTGATGCTGCATCTGTTTGTGGCAGCAGAAACGTTTTTAATGTGTCCAGTTTTAAATAAACTGCTTACCTGGACAGTTACATATATTTTTCCTTCGTAAAGTTCTTATTTTAACATTTATTTGAACTAACTGTGCGGTTATAGAAGCAGCAGTGAGATGTTTGTCATCTTGTTGTTCTTGTATTTGCTGACAGGATGAAACTTGTTTTGTTTATTTTCTGACATCTTCAACCTGTTTTTTCTTCTTTTACTTTTTATAAACAACAAGAAATTTTCACTCTCAGAACTGCTGCACACTGGAGGCTTTTTGTTCCACTTTCTAGAGACTATTTATGTAAAAAAAAATCCCAACAACTGAATTTTTTGACCATGTACCAGTTATAGCTCATATGTTTTGGATAATAATCATCTAAGTGATGATACTGATGATGTTGTGACCTTATTTAACTTACCTCCTCCTCCTCCTCTTGTTGTTGTTGTTGTTGTTGTTCTTGTTGTTGTACTGCAATACCAGCTGCAAGGAAAGGAAAATCAGTTGGCACCAGAAAATATTCTAATTATTTACGTCTAGTTCAACTAAGGCCATAGAAAACGTTATTATTCATTCATCTGGGAATTAAACATCATTTATACACCACAAGGCACGTTTTAAATGTAATTCCAGCTGCTGAATATTCATAATTTAATAAATGAAAGCCAATGCTTACTTACAAAACTTAAATAGATCAAGTTAAATATAGCTACAACTTTTAGATTTGAGACAACTGAAGCAGGTGATTTGGGGTGTTTTTCCTTTAGAAAATGACATATAAAGTGCTGCAGACTCTTTTCCTGTCTGTCTGTTTATTATTTCAGCTGGAATTCCGACATACAGCGTCCCTTAAATGATTCACTAAATGCTGCTTTAACGGCACCTGGTGAGTTGTGTCATTTGTTTTTGCGTGTGATATGGATAAAATCTCGCTGAGACCTTCTGTTCTGTACTTTGAGTACAATAAACTTTGCTGTGACTCATAAAACGCAGCACTAAACGGCAGAGCTTCTATGAATAGTTTCTGTGCATGAAAGCTTTACGTTTAGAGCTGGGTAAGGCCTTTTGACTGATTGTAGCTGCTGGAACAAAGAAATGTCCTGCAAGAGATCAAAAACGTATTTATCTGTCTATGTTTGGCAAAGAATAGTCCAGATTTACAGGAAAATCTATTCATAAACCGTTAAGTTCAACAGCAGAGAAGTCATTTCACCACATTAATTCTTACTCCCTGCTCACTTTTTTACAGAAATGTCTTGAATGTATAAATAAAAGCTAAATCTATATGTATAATTTAGCAAACATTTATGTTAGTTTACCAAGTTTATATGTTTTCACAGTGTCAGATTTAACATCTAGTCTTGTTTGTGATTGCTGAAGCTGAGGAATAGCTCAGAAAACAGGTTTTCTTTCTGGATATTTAATTTTCAGAGCGTTGCAGTCAAAGAAACTTCACAGCAGACATCTTAAAACTTCAGGTAAGAAGCGAGACGATAATATTTTGTGATTTCCGTGAGCTTAGCCTTCGTTATTTCTGCCAACTGCTAAAATGAATCCCCACCTTTTGCATGTGAGTGTTTGTATTTGTTCCTCACCCATCATCTCGTACAGCTGCTCGCTCTGTTCAGGCGTCTCCTGCTGGTCTGGATCTGCTGAAGCGTCGCCGACCGGTGAAATCCGGCCAGGCTGAACCAGCGCCGAGTCTCCAGAACCTGCCTGGAGGTCGGTATAAGCTCTACGCAGCCTCTCGATGTCACCTCGGAGTTTCTGGTGGAATAAGAGGTTTGTAAAATCCCCAACGTGACTCTGAACATGTGCTGAGTGAAGACGGTGTTTGTGTACCTGGTTTTCTCTCTCCAGCTCTTTCTGCTCCTGTTTCACCAGCCGGATCACTTGTTCCCTCTCATGTTCCCTGTCATCTAAGGCGATGTCCTTATCGGCCATCATTTCCGTCATCTCTGTCATTTGGAGCTGAAAATTAAAGCAAAGTAAGCTACAGTTTTAGTTCCAACACGCACAGAAAGTGAAACTGACTTATGCAGTATGCAGCCAAAAATATGTGGACACTCGAGTCTTAGGTGTGACTGTTTAGCATCTTATTCCAAAACCAGAAAGTCTAGTTTGATACTTTTCACCCGATGACAAACCTGCTGTGGGGATTTCCTTTTATAATTATGTCCATCACTGATGTTTGTGTTCTAGTTCATCTCAAAGGAGTTTGAAGTGGTTAAGGTCAGGAATCTGGACAAACCGGTCCAGTGCAGCGCTTATAAAGTCTCAGAGAAGCTAAATGAGTGCAAATATGTTACATGACTTGTTTTTAGGGGGCTTAATTTTATTCTCACATTGCCAGGCTGAAATCTGGCTGGAGAATGGTCTGCATGCAGCTTATTATCATTCTATTATGCAGGGAAAAAAGGTTTCTGACTTGTTTGTATTGTTTTAAACCATTCACAACTGTCTTGGGCAGTGATAAGCCCAGGATGGAGTGATGGTGCCCCTGCAAAACAGTGAACGGGGATTGTTTTGGTGGACTATTTGCATTCAGGGACACGAACATTGTCATTAAAATGGAAAAGTCCCTTTAAAGAAAAAAGCAGTCATGATTTATTGCACAATTTTTCATCAAAACTTTACATTTTCAGTGTGTAATTTGCTGCTTGGAGGTTATTCTTATTGTTGTTAAGGGGATTTTAACATCAGTAACATGCAGATTGTGGAAGGGGGAAGACAAGGGTGCATAAATTGAGTGTCGGAACTTAGACTAACTTCATTTATACACACTTTTGTCTTGGCATCTTCCCCCTTTTCTTCTTCTTGTGATGCCCTTTTTAATTTCTGTTTTAAAACCTGTTTCCTGCTTGTGCCTCATGTAAAAACAGAAAACAGCCGTCCACAAACTTTTGCCACATAGCTGATACCTCAGTATTATCATGTTATGCTGAAGGATTAATGTTTAGCAGCACAAACAACCCCAAACCAAAATAAACGACTTGTCCACATACTTTTTCCACCTATTAAATCTAAACTACACTTCGGATCCTTGCCTCAAACTTGCTGCTTTTCCGTTGTTCCTGCTCGTACAACGGGATCAGATTGTTCAGCTGCTGCTTCACTTCTTGCATCTCTATCTCCAGAAACTCGGCCCGTCTCTTGGTGTTCTTCGACTCCTCCTTCTCAGCCGCCAGCTTCCCCTGAGCATCCTGAAGCTGCCTGGAGAGAGTCTGGCAGCGCACCTGAAGAGGACGCATCATTAAGCCGTGCTGCCCTCGTCCCAAATGTTAATTTTAGCATTGTTTTTTTAAATCGTCCCCACCTTCAGCTCATCCTGCTGCGTGTCCTGCTGCGTGTCCTGCTGCATGTCCTGCTGCGTGTCCTGCTGCGACAGCCTCCTGCACAGCTCCTGGTTCTCTCTCTTCACTTCATCCATGTTCTGTGTGAGGCTTTGCAACCTTTGCAGCTCTGCAGCGAGTCTGTCCTTCTCCTTCTCGCTGCTCTGAAGGTCAACCTGACGGAGGTAAAGCGCACATTTTGATCTGCTACCAAATTACTCAAAACCTGACTGGATTACCTGTCAGATGGTGATGTTGCTCAGCTTTACTGGCAGAGTAGTAACGGTCTGTTTGCTTATTTTATCAGCTTCCAAAGGTTACTGCCAACAAATCCCATGAAAAGATCAAAGGCTGGGAAGTCTGGTACTCCTCTGTACCATGAAGCTCCATTTTTGTCTAAAAACTGGGCGACGCTCTCCTTCATTACCGTGAACATAAACTGTAATTAAAGATCCACAGTTTATTTTGTAGGAGCAAATGTGGTTGCTAAGATACCCCCCTGACATCTTTGAACTAGAAGGGCACTTGAAGAGAACATGCTCTGGCTTGTTTGTATTTCTTTAAACCAATCACAGTTGTCTTAGGCAGCGCTTAGCCCAGGATGCAGTGGTGGTGCCCCAGCACAAAACTGGTTTATTGTAATGTTTGCCTGCAGCAGGACACGCAGAAATACCATCTTTAAACTGGAAAGGCAGTTGAAAAGTACATCCTCCACCACCTCCAATGCCTTATCTTGCAGTTTTAACAGAAATATTCCGAATCTGCAAAAGAATTTATCGATGTCTTCCTGTATTGTGTTCCACCTCTCTAGCAAGTTTCATGACTTTCAGCTCAGTAGTTTTTGTTGTAATTTAGCTATAAAACACACACAACTACCTCAACTCTCACCTTGAAAGCGCAACTAAACATTCAAACATTTGTTTTGGTGCTGAAATAAGATTTTGTCACTGAAAAATAATCTACAGACATTTAAAAAAGCAGTTTTCAACATAAAAATTTGCTTTTCTTACTTGTTGATTGATTGCCTGTGAACCTATTAGCTTATTATCTTACTTCATTTTAATGTTTTATTTCTTTACATTTCCATATTTTGTGATTCCAGTTGTTTTCCTAAAGTCAGTTTCTCTCTGCTGAGAGTTTATTTTTAGTTACAGTGGTTTTCATTTTCACCTCTCTGCCACTGCTTTGCCAGGAAAGGGAGGTACTGAATGACTACTCAGACAATCATCAGTAAATATTTTGTCTCATGCAGAGGGAATGTCACTCTACCTGCTCTACTGTCCACCTACAGATTGTATAAGAAAGATAAAAGTAATCTCCGCCTTAAATCTGCACTTTTTTTCAACAGCCAGCAGGGGGTGACTCCTAAGGTAGTAAAAAGTGTACAAATGTAGATAATTCTATGAAAAAATGACCCGACTTCTCACTTGATTTGTTACCTCGGTTAACATTTTCCTGAAGAGTTTATGGACTCACATACTAGTTTCAAGTCTCCTTTAATACAGCATGATGCTTAATTAGTAAATTATGGTCTCATTTAGCAGGAAATAGATGATAAAGGAAGTTGTACTTGAGGGTGGGGCTAGCTAGTGATTGACAGGTTACTGCTGTATGAGAGGTTTGTAGGGAATAGAAGAGTTTTTAGTGCACCATAAGATAAAAACAACAATATTAAAACCTGTTTTGCTACTTCAGCATAATAGACATTTTTGTTTGTCGAATGTTCAGAAATAACAGGAAAACGCATAGATTTCTTCTAAGTAAAGCAACACAGACTTTTAGAGCCCTTTTAGAGCCAGAAAAAAATCAGATATGGGCGTGTTATCTGTTGCTTTTACCATCCAGTTTCAAAAAACAAAGATGCCGACCACCAAATTCCAAATTCAAGGCTTCAAAACATTAGCCAACAAACCACTGGGTGACGCTACAGTAGCTACATCTGTCTTTTATTCGTATTCTCTGAGTCCAACTAAAGCACGGATGGATAAAAAAAAGTACAAAGTTATAGAATTGTTTGATAAAATTTTGATAAATTTGAATTGTATCTAAAAGGATATTAGTGTTTCCGGTGTCCGTTTTATGCAGAAAGATTGTTGGAGACTCTAGAAAAGGCTAGTGAGGAGACCTTTGAGTTTAAATTATTTGGTTGCACACACTGTAATCTCTCTCTCTGTAAGCAGCAGTGCAGGGTGTTCTCATAGGACTGCTTTGTGTCTTTCATCATTTCAATAAGTTAAAAGTTTTAGGCTATTTTACGCAATTCAAGGCCGTCTAATACGACTTTCCATCTCTTGAAACTCCTCAAAAACCTTAAAAGTGACTCTTTTTCCTCTGATATGAAGACAAACTGAGCAGCTGCTTGGCTTTTTTCTTCTCTGAAATGTTCTCACGTTTCGGTGAACTTTTCAAATGTTGTTCTGGGTTTAAATACAGAAGGAGACGAGTGCAGCCAGTGTTTGTGCAGTTGCAGAAGGGTGTAGCCTGGATTGGTTTCCTGTCAGCCATCTATGGTGACACTGTCTAGTAGAATAATCATCAAACATCCCATGATGGAAAGTGTCCAGAAACGCCCCTGTGGACACGAACTGTAGCACTAGTCCCACGTACGCCATCCGGCTGCAGGAAATACTCCTTAGAGCAGCAAACGTGTATCAATCCGCCACTGAAAGTAGTTCCCAACAATCCTCATTAGACCACCAGTAAGGTCTGAGTCTTAACATTTGAACATGTTATTGTTTTTTTTCTCTTTTCATGGGATTCATTTACAGTATAAAGTAGAAAGGGGATTTACCTGTAGAAGCTGGATTCTGTCTTTTGTTATGAACAGCTCTCGTTCTCCTTCTCTGAGTTTGGCATTCAGCCTGAAAGACACGATTTGGTGGAAAGAAAACGTCACAAAACAACTTCTAAAAGCTGCCACAAACATTAACCCTCAGAAGAGTGGGTCAAAAATGGCTTGGTGAGGTCATTTTCTTGCAATATTTTCATTTCATTTTCCAGCTCTTTCTCAAAAAACATGTTTTTGATATCATTCCATTTCAATTTTTAACTCGCCTTTTACATTTTTAAAGGAATTCTAATATTTCGATGACTACCCCAAGCTCTTTATCAATGATAATATCATACAAGAGGTGATGGAAGGATGGAGAGTAGCAACAGCTGCAGGAAAAGAGTGGAAAAATGTCAACAAAATCCATGCTGACATCTTCTATTACTGTTTTCAATCATCAAAATGTTCAAAATCTGTTATAAAGTGAAAAATAAATAAATTTCCAACATGAAATCATTCAAAAATATAATACAAACAAATAATACAAAAAGCTATTCTCAACCAAAATGAGAAAAATGGCACAAAAACCCAGATTCTGAAGAGTGCAGGGTTCGATCACTCGTGCATCTAAGGGTTAAAGATAGAAGACGACAGAAAAGTGCAGATTTGACTCACTTGGAAATCTCCTCACTCTGGACGTCGATCTTCCTCCTCAGCTCCTCTCGCTCCTCTTTCAGCTGGTTGATCTTCATCATGGCTCGGTCGTATTTCGCCTGCAGAGACAAACAGCGACGTTTACAGGAAGAGTCTCATGTGAGATTGAACGGCGAGACAAAAAACCATCTTTACCTCATTTGTTCTCGCAGCGCCGTCTAAACTCAGGCTTTGAGTCTTGCGTTGCTGAATCTCCATCTGGTTGGTCATCTGGACCGACATCTCCTCCTGGCAGCGACATCAAAGTAATGTTTTAACCCTCATAATGTAGTTTTGAGTCTAGATTTCACACATGAAGTGAGAACAAACCTTCGAGTGTTGGTTTTCTTTCTGCTGCTGCTCTAAAGTGCTTTTGAGGTTTTCATTTTGCTGTTTGACTTGATCCAACTCATTGACCAGGTCGCTTCTTTCTTTCTCTCTCTGTTCGTTCTGCTCCTGTTCAAATTATCACACTTTAACTCCCAATTAGCTGTTTATTGTATTGTGCAATCATCAAATTTCTTCTTTAGCCAAACAAACCTTGAGGTTGGCGGCTTCTTGCTGCTTCTTCTCTAAGGCGCTTTTCACGGCTTCGTGTTCGGCTTTCATCAGATCGAGCTCTTTCTGCAGTTCAGCTTTCTCGCGGACGCTCTGTTCGACCTGTTCCTGAGGTCAGTGAAACGCACTGAGTCAATAAAAAGCTTTATTTACTTTGCAGAGGCTGAGATTTGCTTACTGAAAAAGGCACACATTCAATTTTTTACTGAAAATACATTTAAAACACAAAAAGTGAAAGTAAGTTTGAAGCAGAATGGCGTTTTTCTGAATAATTGGCATTACACGTTTTTTGCATTATTTTGTGCTTTTATTGTGAAGTCCCCCCTTGAAATCTGTACTGTCTGAATATACAATGTTAAATCCTTTTTTAAAATTTTATTTAGTCTTCTTGATCTGAATCTACACAGTAACTAGAAAAGCTCTCAAGTACAAAAATTTACATTTTATTTAAACTGTCCTTTATTGCCTCAGCTAACAGCTTTGATACTAGCAGATTATTTTGATAATTTTGTGCTTTTATTGTGAAGTTTCCCCTTGAAATCTGTAAAGTCTGAATTCAAAATATGAAATGCTAATTTTGTCTTTTTAAATTGTATTTAATCTTATTGATCTGAATCTACATAGCAACTGGAAAACTCTAAAATACAAAAAAATACATTTTCCTTTTGAGAAAATTCTAATTTCATTTAATGTCTTTTATCTCATCAGCTAATAGCCTATTTCTAAATAATGTACATTATATAAGCAGGGTATTTACATTATTCTGTGAAGTTCTGCCTAGAAATCAGTAAAGTCTGAACTTACAATATTAACTCAGAATTTATTTGTGGATTTTATTTAATCTTATTGATCTGAATCTACAAAGTAACTGGAAAAACTCTCAAGTACAAAAAGTACTTTTTTTTCGACTGAAGATTGAATTTAAAATGTCTCCTCAGCTATTACTGCTCTGAATAACTCACATTAGACACACAAACTAGACACTCTTAGCTTATTTTACCTGTTTTACACAGAGTTACTGTTATGTTTTTCTTTAATTAAACTCTGTTAAAGAGGAATTTCTGTTTCTATGCGACAGATGATTCCAAATGAATCCATAATCTGTTAACTTTCTTCTCTATTGAATCCACAGAGGACAGAATCGTTTGGTTTCGTTTACCTGCGTTGTGATGACCAGCAGCTCGTCGTCTGGGCTGCTCTCCAAGCTTTGCTCTGCTGGATTCCTGAAGCAGAAAGGAGTGCTGGCTCCTCGCACCTGACCGGCACCGTCCACGTAGCAGAACTGGTAAAACTCCACCTCGTCTTTAGGCAGGTAGTATTCTGACAGCGCAGACGTGAGCCATTACAGCGTTACAGGAAGATAAAATGATGAAAAATGTGATAAACGTTCTTCAGAATTCTTCAGAACGCCACATTATGTCATCTAGTTGACTGACCGACCGGATAAAAGTCAGAAAAACTGAACATTATAGAAGCAAGCATCAGAGTTTTTGCTTTTTTTCCTTTCTCTTTCTGTTAATCCATTAATGGATTAAGCCATAAAAAAGTCTTTAAATGTCACTTTAACCCTGTAAGACCCAAAATGAGCTAAAAATAAATAGATTAAAAAAATAAATAAATAATAATAATAATAATAATAATAATAATAATTTTTAAATATATATATATATGAACGAGCAAAAATTTATTCAGATTTCACAACATCATGATCAGTTTATCTACATTTTTGGTTTGTTTCCATTTAAAACATTTTTAAGGCCTAAACTGAGATTACAACATGTGATTACGGGTCACCAGCAGACATTACTTCATTGCTGGGAGGCAAAGTTTGATCAAAACTGTGATAAAACTCACATCAGCTGCACACAAACCCACATCTGACTCAGATCCACGTCCCAGCAGCTCAGACAGGAGGATAAATAACACCAAGACTGTTTGCACTGAAGACACGGAGATGAGTATACACTAGAAACACGGCCCAACACTTTGCCTTCAGTCAAAGTGAAACTGATTCTTACCCTTGAAAACAACCTGTCTGGTCAGAGAATGTTGCTCTGCATCCACGCTGGTCTCCACCCAGACGAAGGTATGATAATCCTTAGTGGTGCTCCACCCAACCTGCACGGAAAAGTTAGAAAACCTTAAAGAGGCGCTGCGTAAATGACACTTCAGGAACAAAACGCTGCTTTAAAGTTGCCCCCCCACCTTAAAGATGCCCACCCAGTCCCTGGTGCTGGGCTGGAAGGCGGCAGTGAGGCTGTAGCAGCAGGTGATGGGGGCTGAGGGCCGGTAGGAGTGAGGGATGTCCGTGAACAGCACCTGGGAGAAGCTGCGTGCTGAGGAGTCAGCAGCTGCCTCCAGAGGACTCTCCATGCTGAGCTGCTGCCAAAACACACAGAAAACGATGATGAAACACAGACATATCAGGAGTCTGACTGCTGGCAACAGGTGCCAAGAGCTGCCTGGGTTGTGACAGAAAGCAGCACCGGTGGTTTTTCAGGTTTCCTCCTTCCTCTTCATGTTGTATAATTTGTTTTTACGCACTTACATTGTTGTTTCCAAACTGATGGCGCATCAATAATTCAGCCCAAATCAATGTTCCGACCACCAAAACTACCACAAAATTCTCCAAAAAGTATTCCCGTCTCCTCTAGATGACATTAAATCTGTTTAAAAACTTTTAAAGCCAAGAAATGGCACTAAAATGTAGAAACCGAAAGTAAGCGACCCAAAACGACCGCACCCGAGACATTATATAATGTTTCCGGTGACGCACAATAAAGTTCTGAACTCAAACTCTCCTAACAAACATAAAACTACAGAGAAATGTTCAGATAAACACATAAAACTTACATATTTGCTGTCAGATGTCGCAGCACCGAGCTTCTCTCTGCGCTCCGCTCAGAACCAGAGGCTGCGCTGCGTTCAGGTGATCCTCGGACATCTGATTCTCCAGAGCGTAAATACCACACATGACGTAACAAACATTACATTTAAAGTACTTTTTTTTAAATTTTACGACAAAAAGATGTTTAAATTTAAAAAAAAATAACACTTCACTGTAGTTTTTATTTTCTTTGTTGTTCAGAAGGACTCAACTTCAGAATTGTAATTCTTTTACATGAGATGATATTTTTAGGCATTTTTTCTGGCTGATATTTGCAAACAAAAATAAAAATGATTTTGTTATATGCAAATAAATTGATATAAAACAAAAGAAATACTTTCAGTGGAACCACAGGCATTTAAATAAATAAATAAATAAAGCGAAAGATAAATAAAATCAAAAATAAATAAATAAATTTTATTACATAAATTGCAGTTTTATATAGTTGTGTGTGTGTATATATATATATATATATATATATATATATATATATATACACACACACACAATCACCTTCTTGTAGTTTTTTCCTCAGACTATTGAGAAATTCAAATCTTTTTCATTTTGTTTCTTTTATGTGTACATTTGTTATGTATTTTTTTGTTCACTACCATTTCTAAAATGAAAAAATGCCTTTAAATGCAAAGAAACTGATCAAAACAAACTTTAAAAAAGGAAAAATATCTTCAGGAGAAACACAGGAAAATCTATTTTTTAAAAAACTATTAAATACAAAAGACAACATATATATGTAAACAACAACCACCTTATAGTTTTTAGACATTTTTAAAAAATGTTCATCTTTAAACTTGATTTGGTTTGCAGATTTTCATATTTACTGTTAATGTTTTGTGTCCAAATAAATTAAAAATAATTTTTCTAATTAAATTAAAAGAAATTTAAATAAAACTAAATAAATGCTTTTAGCTGGGCCCCAGCAAAAAAGATCATAATATTATAAAATTAATAATGAAATGAAACAGAAATGATTACCTTTATTTAAATCAACAGCCTCTTGTTTTATTTCTTTTATGTGTTTTCTGTTTACTGGCATTTTCAATGAAATTAAAAAGGAAAAATCGTATTAACTGCAAACAAACTGAAGTAAAACTAAACAAGTACTTAAATTGAACTACAGGCAATAAAATATAAACCTAAAAGCAACAGAAAATGTCAAAATAAAACACAAACTGACATTAGGTTTTGTGAATGTTTTGCATATTTAAAGTTGACCAGCGTTGTGGGATGAGCTCTGATTTCAGTAGGTTCATGTGTCCACAAATCTAAGACAGGTTTCTCATGTTTCTGATTATCTCTGAAGGCATCAGAAGTTACGTTTTGATTATACCTGGAGGCTGCATCATGGGAAATGTAGTCCTAGTTTAACAACTCACCGCTTCTTCCTGTTTCCTACAGAGCGAGAAAAAAAAACACAAGAGGGAGCCAAACTCTTTTCAGTAGAGGAATGAATCTGGTTACATAAGAAGCGTCTAAGTTCCTTTATGAGGCTGTTATTTAAATAGTGAGTCTGAACTCTATTGTTATGTTGGTTTTACTTTATTTAGTCGTTGCAACAAACCTCAGAGCAAATACATTTAAGAAGCCAAGTGACATTTCCAGGCCATGAGACAAAAAAAAAACCACATTTACTACTACTACTATTGTTAGAAACAGGAAGAAATAGAATGCTTCACTACTGAACAATAATCACCCTCATTGCAGAATATACTAGACAGATTTTTTAGATTATAATATGTATTTATTTGTTATTTTAAATGTTTGCTGCACTGCAAGCTGCAACTCAGTAATGTTTTGTATTATGCCTAGTGCCATTTTTCATTTTATTTTATGGTTCTGCTGTGATGGGAGGCAGTAATAATGCCTCTACTAGAGTTTTACTTCTTTTAGGTCTCCCTTTTTTTCTCAGTATGCTGGACTTAACCTGGTGAAATTAACAAACATGTGCCTTTTTAGGTCCCTTTTTGCAGGATATGAGACCCAGTAGTCCAATACTGTGTGTAGATATGTTAAATAGTAAAATTATATTTTGTATGTGCTTTGAAAGTATTTTAGTGAAGCATACACATTCCCAGAAAACATGGCATCTGTGCCTGTGAGGTGTAAGAATGAAGATAGTAATATCAATTTCAAGCAGTTCTTTTTACTAAAAGATTTAATTTGTGTAAGATGTACAAAGACAATTAACATATGATGTTTTTGAAGAGCAAATATGAATAAAATAAATTTTAAAATGTTAAAACAGCTTTGCAGTTTACTGATTTGTCGGTTTTAGGCAGCTGCTCCTTAAAACAAGCAACAAAATATATGTAATAAAACCTAAAATAAATATTTCTATCATTTTCTCTGAATGCTGTAATAAAATAACAAACGCTGCGTATTATTTACAGTATTCCAGTGAAGGAATCACTAATAAATTGTACTTAAAGGAATGGATCCAGAAGATTCGGTTCATTCTGTAATAATTACCTCAATAGAAAACACCTGCGCTGAAAGCTGCGCCTGTTGCTGCATCTTTTCTCACCGGTGAGGCAGCAGCCAATCAGAGACGAGGACGCTCACACCCCCGGCCTGTGATTGGCTGAGACCTGAACGGCCCGGCAGAGCGTGTTGAGTCATATATTCATGTTTACATTTGTCGGTTGCAGCTCGTCGGTACGTCCGGTCCGAACCGCCGCACAGCAGCGACAGAAGCGGGAACGGAGGGCGCTCGGTCGGTGTTACTCACCGGGAACAAGAGCAAGCACTTTTTATGACGGTAAAGTCCAGTTTTCTGCCGTTTTTGTTACCGTTTAAAGTGCACAGTTTATAGGCGCTAACGGCAGTTAGCGAAAAACCGCTGCCGGGGAGAAGTCGGCATTCTGTTACCATAGCAACAGCACAGTACGTTGGAGCTGAACGGTGGGTTTGAGTGGTTTTGCTTCATGTTACTTGATTTTTTTTAAAGGTAGAGAACAACTTAAACCTCAGACGGTATAATTTATTAATGAACACTAAATGCAGATCACTGAAACTTACATTTCAAGACGTTTTTTCCCCCAAACGACGCTTCCGGTTTAGTCTACATAAGAAAACCCCATTAACTCCTTCTGCCTGATTATTCTATTTAATATTTAATAACTTCTTATGTAATGATCATAGAACCACGATTAATATCTTAAACTGAAAAAGACACTTGTACCAGTAAATTAAAGTATAAAATATTTTTTCTACATGCAAATTTAGAAAAAATAAAGGACAGTGGATACACAATTTCCTATGAAAAAAAAGTTTATTTGTGCCTTTTTGTGGGGAGTTTACACTGAATGTACTAAAATATTAATTCTAAAGTATCTCAAATTTTACATTTCTTGGTTCTCACACTTAATTCTCACAATGTGTTGTTTTTAGAGCTTATACAAATTTATCAAGGAGATTAGTAACTGATATTTGGAACCAATTTACACTGTAAAAATCAGTAAACAACCGGTAGCAAAGCTTCCAGAAAAAAAAAACATGTTAAAATCAGTGGAATATTGTAATGTTCAATAATATGAAGATGCAAACAGACCATAAAGGTGAGGATCCGCTGAAACCACTCAAACACACAGTCAAATTGACCACAAACAGATTCAAACCGACCACAAAATGACAGAACCATCACAAAGCAACTGCAAAGAGAAACAAAAGAGCCACTGTGGTGCATAGAAATTACAACAAAATGACCGTAAAGTGGTACAAACAGACCATAAACAAAGCACTCAATAGTTCTCAAAACAACTAGAAAGAGACACAGAAGAACCACAAAAAGGCCAAAACAACTAAAAAGAGATGCAAAATGAACACAAATCGGTGCAGAGAAACTGGGAAGAGACATAAAACAACCCCACAATTTGTAACTTATTCAGAAATTAATGCAACAGACCACAAAGAGGCACAAGAAGAACACAAGTAAATGCAAAACAACTGCAAAGAGACACAAAGGGACGATGAAAAGATGCTCAGCAGCTGCAGCATTTGTAGTCATTTTTGTCTCTTTCAATCATTAGTTCTTGCTGTTATGTCCAGGGAAGATCTTTTGGAGTATGCGTCAAATTATTTCCAAAAAAACAGGATTAACAAACTGCAAATCCGCTGGGCTGAGCTTCTTATTTAAACACATTTTCCAAACTAATCGACAAAATATGTTGTCGTTGTTGCCGTGAATCTTTTCTTTACTCCCTCCAGGCGACTTCTCCTCCCTAATTTAGTATCAGTCTGTATAAATACACCATCTTCACATTAAATTTTAATTTCCCTGCTTGTATAGCCAACATAGCGCGCGCGCACACACACACACACACACACACACACACACACAAATGAAATACCTGCAGGCGCACACATCGTCATGACTCATCAGTTCAGTTCACATCCTGGAAGATCAGCAGCTGATCTTTAATAACAAACACATCGATCAGTGAGCGTCGGAGGGTGTAAGATGTCAGCTGATGATTAATTAACACTGATTAACTGATTAATCAGCTACTCACCAGATTCACGCCGTTCTTTCACCTGCTCATCACTCAGGCCTGCTTCATCTGATTGGTAGCTGCCATGGCAACCAGGCAACATAAGAAACAGCGTGTTGTTTGTCCACTTTCTTTCCTTCTTCAGCCCCTGCTCTATTTTTAATGTCTTGGATAAAAGGAGGTGCTTCATTTCATCTTGGCTAAGAAGCTAGATGTTGGGGATGTTCGTTCACACCACAGCAGCACGTTTCAGCACAGATTTAAGTTTAACAACGCGAGGCGCTGAAAAAGCACTTCTCCTGTTTCAGTGAACAAATATCAGGGATTATCCCTCTCAGCTTGCTCCCTGCTGAGGTCTCCTGCTCATTTTCTCTCCATCATGTCGCGAGGGATCGGGTGTTTGTCGCCACAGTTTTCTAATTGGTCACCAGATCCACTGCTCGAGCGTGTAAGTCAATCTGGACCATCCTTGTGATGATCCGAATCTTCTCTGTGTCTCCAGAGGCAGACGGTGCAACGGAGCTGAGATGTGGTTCACTGGATCTTCAGCTGAGGAGCGTGACAGCATCTTAGAAGGCTCTTGAAACAAAGACCCGGGTTTTAAAGAGGTAAACGGTCGAGGGCGTCGTCTTCCAGCAGCACTGTCTGTACAGATGTAGGCTGAAAGCTGCCGCTGAGGTAAGTTTCCCAAAGGCTGATGGAGAGACTTTCCAATCAACAAAGTTAGTCAGGTGTCAATTTACCAGGAACACTTTGGTTTTAATGTTCCGTTTTGCTGTTTCAGAGAGCTGTTGATGCTTTGTGTCTGTTTTGTACCCCAAGAGGCGTTTCTAATAACATTTTCATCCCATTTATATCAATAAAAATGCACTAAACCTTACATTCAGTTCAACTAGCAGCACAAACTGCAGCCACATGTTGAATCAGCAGCTCTACAGAACAGTTTTCAATCATCTCGAGAGAGGATTTATTGCAGAGCATCTCCATTTAACTGGATTAGTTTTGGATAAGTCATGAAATGTAGTGCACCACTTAAACCTAAGTGAGAGTTAATTGATTAATTGATAAGCTGATTGTGATTTTAAGCATAATTGTGGGCATTTATCTGATAAAAACTGAGAGTTTTTGTGTACTAGTGCCTCCTGAATGTGTAAAAATTACATTATTATACGTTTTCAAATCATTGAAAATTAGGTTCTTTTGAGTTTTTAACTACTGGATGACACATTCTGTAGTTTTAAGACCTGATTTTGAGCTTAAGTGTTACTTTTGCACTTCAACAGATACAAAAATTTGATAGTAAACTTGTAACTTGAGTGTCTACATGTGAAAGCAAGTATTGTATACTCATCACAAGGTGTGATCCTATTGAAAGACATGTCATATGTTTTTTGTATTGAACTTTCCTCCATTATAACAATACATTACAACAGTGTAACTTGTCAGACATCACTAGTTTGTCCTCTAAATAACTAAGAGAGTGTTCAGAGCATCAGGTTTTCTAAATAGGAAACCAGATAACAGTAAGTGGTGGCGTGTCCAGGTGTAGTGAATGCTGGATGTTATGCAGTGATGATGAAGCATTGTAGTAATTCTTCCTGGATCCAGTCATTGTTTGCTGACGACAGCCGACACAAAAGTGTTATTCATGTTGCTGTTGTTGTTGCGCCCTGAGGGAGAGCCTCGGAGAAATCCTTTGCGGGGCTGAAACTGTATCCGGGCTGAGGTCAGTGGGGCGTCTCGGCCCAGTGGAAAGCTCACAGTTCAGGGCCAGGATTATCCAGATCACTGGATCAGAATACGGTTACCTAGCACCGTAACCTCCCACCGCGTATCTGGGATGTCCCTCCTTAATGCCACCTGCACCCCCAGTATTCCACCGCCATCATTAACTTGACCCGTCCTTCACCCTGTGAAGACACCAGATAGGACCAGAGGTGAGCAGCCGAGACGCTGCCGTGGCAGTCGCTGCCCACCGGACTCAGGCCAGAGTGCAGACAGACGTTCACAGAGGAAGGACTCAAACGCTGGCCTAAACCCATCTGAGTTTATTCATCTGAATTTACATCTTTAGTCCTGTGAACATCAAGACTCTGTGGGGGACAGACCACCGCTTTTTAGTCTAACATAACTCAAAAACCATTCAATGGGTAGTTAATAAATATCCACATTACACAGA